>JACCIC010000015.1:2610000-3810000 GCA_018907035.1 Sycobia sp. Sy_11 | reverse complement strand
TCACAAAAATTATCTCGACTTTCCATTTGAATTTTGTTTGAACCAGCAAAATGTAGCATATCTAAGTCTTCTGAATTTGGATTGACCCTTTTCCAATAAATATTTTTATCAATGTTTGGATAACTGAAAATTTGAAATTTGCAATGAAAATATATATATATATATATTTACAAATACGTTTAAAAAAATTCTGCGACTAACTATATTAACTAAATATATGATCAAATAATTTTTAAACTAACTAAATATATAATCAAATAATTTTTCAATGATAGGATGAAATCATCCTTTCTTCGTAAATTTTTAATGTAAAGAATAGTTTTTAACCAATTTTAAAATGAGCATGAATATCTAAAAGCTAATCAGTTGTATACATAAAAAGCTCATAATTTTTTAATTCAAAGTAAAATATCAGTGTCTCATGTTATGTACACTATGCTATATATTATAAATATCTATGAATTAAAAAATATAAAAGAGAACGATTTAATAGAAATTGATAAAATAGGATTGGAGTGTGTGTACTTGAGTCATCAGGATGCGAAAATTCAACATTTTATGTATAGTATTATAAATATATATAAAATTATAAATTTGATATAATTGTGGGCATTAAATTTAGAATAACTATTAATTTGTCCAAATTATCGATCGTAGACGTAAAACAAAATAAAATGTACCAGTACATTATTCTGAATAAAATTTTTTTCAAAATAATAATAAATAATTGAACAATAATGTAATAATAATGATACTGCGTTTTGAAAGTTCAAATTATGAAAATTAACTGACCCCTCAGCTGCTACTGAAGTCACCATATTTAACAATGAAATTTGAGCAGCTCTATCATCCATACTTTTTGTTGGATCAATAATAGAGGTACCAAGCGTTAAATACATATCATCACCATGGCAAGCTCCTAAAAATCGAGACTAGTTATTTTTATATCTATTTCTAATATACCTATTACTATAACAAAGTATACCAAAATTAGATTCATATGTGTTATAATCAGCCGCACTATTAACAGCTCTATAACTATAATACCAGAATAACACTGGGCTCTTATTTTTTTTAGCTTGAATTTTTGCTGCTTTTCTCACACTGGAGCAATATAATCTATCACCTAATAAAGATATCATAGCTTTCGTATTTCTCTTCGTAATTTTCTGCATTCCAAAATATTGATTTCTTATGATCTCTGAATAATAATTATGTTCATCTACTGGTATAGTATAATTATACATCAGCAAATGAGGAGCTATGATATTCCAATGTTCATCCAAAGATTTTAGATAAGCATCGTCATTGACAAATGCTATAAAAGAAAAATCAAATATTGACTCTTCATACCAATATTCTTTTTCAATTAATATACACACCTGCACCTGGAACAAGTCCTTCCTCGCTGACTACACCGGTAATCCAAAGAACATCAGCTGCATTGCCACTGTTAATTATTTCAATCGGCAATCGATTAATAAATGGTTTGCCGCCAGCAGTCTCTACAACTGGTCCAAAAGGAATTATTGGATAAAGTTGCTTGACCTAATAGAGTAAAGAATATTTTAAATATATAATTATAAATTTGATTTATTACTACCAAGTTTTACTCATAAATTTACCCTAAAATAGTCTATTGTTTTTGCTATTTCAATAGCTGGTCTCTCGCGCAAACATTCAACAGCTTCACGAATACTGCTTGTGGGACATTTTGTAAGAGTAGCTACTTTCCAAAATTTCTCTAAAGAACGTTTATGTATATTTCCTGGATTGATCGAAGCACTGCTCAATGATATACCATTCTGGAACAATCCTTTACTCATAGATGACAAATAGTGAAAGTGAACACTTGCTGCACCAGAACTAGTTCCAATTAATGTAATTCTTTTAGGATCACCACCAAAACTTTTGATGTTTTCGGAGGTCCAACGCAAAGCCATACTTTGGTCCTTGAGTCCCATGTTACCGGGAATATTCTCATCTTCCGTACTTAAAAAACCGAAGATTCCCAAGCGATAGTTTGATGAAACTATGATAATATCACTATCCATTAAGAACGTAGCGTTACTTAATGCATTGCCAAATGTGAATCCCCCTCCATGGATGAAAAATAATATTGGTAATAATTGTTTTTTATCATGTACAGGCACATAAATATTTAAATATAGACAGTCTTCTTTTCCTCGTAGTTGACCAGGGCGAATACTAGATTCAGTTACGTACTGTATGCAGTGGCTTGACTTTTTGGTAGCAGATAAAACAGTATTCCATTTTTTTATCGGTTCGGGTGGCTAAATTATAATAAATAGTTTCTTATTCTGGAAAATATTAACCATGTGTCATATTTAAAGAAATGCTATTAACCAACTTTTTCTTAAAATTATTGTGTATGATAGTGCGCATAACATTAACCAGCACCGCATTACGTACTCCAAACTGTTCCGCTACCAACCACTAGTTAACAATTCCCTTTTTTTGCACATCATATCATAGCACCTAGTATCAACTATTAGAATCCAACAACATATTTGAATATCTACATGCAAGATTGGGATTAATATCTCAAAGAGAGAATGCATCTAGTTCTTAGACACTTTTTTGATTTACATGTCAAATTGACATGACATACAACACATTTTTGCGCATTCTACTTTTTTGTATGTAAACAATGTAAAAAAATTGAATCGTTCATCTGAGCAACTAAAGATTACCGTGTACCTGTATTTCATAATTTATATAACTATTCAAGGTAGTTTATAAGTATAAAAAATATAGTACTTATTTCCACTCATGCATTTTTTTTAGGGTTAGAATATTTCTAATTACTGGTATGACCAGTAATGAATATTCAAAATGAAAAAAGAAAGATAATAATGACTAATGAAGGAAGAACAAAGAAGAGGTGAAAAAGATAAAGGAAAAGGTGGTTTATTGGCCAATTTGTACACTAAATTTTAGAATCTTCCTCTCCCACAAATACAGAATTTGGAAAGACTTTAATATAGCTTTAACCTTTTAAACTGAAACTAATGGTCGGACCTAGCCACTTCAAATCCTATAAAACTAGTTTAGAATAACTATAGACCGTCCTAGAGAAAAAAAAGATGTGATATCGAATAATCCAAAAGAGCGCTTGTTGTTCTGTCGAGACATAGATTATATTATTGCAAGAGCTATTGTTATGTTCTACAACTGAATCTTAACTATGTTTAGATACTGATGAATGGAAAATAAATTGACATATTCTAATCACTCTATGATATCTTTCACCTTAGATAGATCCATAAACCAGGGACTTATTTTGACTGTACTTTTTTTTACTATTCTGTAAAATTCATAGTATAGAATAAGATGCTGAACATGTTATAAGTAAAAACATGATCAGTCCTTCAAAATTCCAAGAAAATAGATAAAAAGCGAACTGTGGAACGCATATAGAGTATGCAGGGTTAAATACAGTAGAGGAGCCATGAGGGCAAAAAGGTCACTAGATTGAGTAGACTTTATTGAAAAACCTCTGCTAGTCCAAACGCATAGAAACTATCCAACTGAGAATAGTCTAGAACGAAAATAGAAATTTGATTACTTTAATTATATTTATTTTCCGAGTATTCAAAAGGAAAGGCAACATACAGACTGGTGGTAACTATCTAACAGAAAGTATAGTTAGGATCAAATTAATAATTACTGATTTTCTGTATTCAAGTATTCGAGAGCTGACGGGTGTAACTCACTCTATTACACTGAGTCGAAAAGATCACTATTGGTCCACAAAGACGGTATTGTGGATATACTATTCCAAAAGATTTTCGATCAACGAGCCTCACTATCTTTATCCTCAATACCTACAAGAGATCAATTGATATAATCATACATCCAAAATACAGTAAAGAAGGAGCAATCAGTTTCACAATCAGCAAGGCAACTATAGAATACGAGATCTATAGAATTAATGCTAAATAGGATCATTTCCGTATTCACGACGAAGACATAGACATATAGAAAACCCACAAAAAATTTTTTGCTCTATGAAGACTTTCCCTGTTTATGATCACCTTCATAGAATCTAAAAGATAAATATTGCCACTAAAAAATAATAAAAATAAAAATAAATATACTATTATTAGTAAAGGATAATTTGACCGCCCTACAATCAAATTTACCGAATTTCTGTATCTAATTCGTTCAACGTTTCAAGCTGCTTTGGTCCCTCATCCGAAATTGATTCTAAAAAATTGATAAATATATAGGAATTATCCGTGTATCTAACGCAAGCACATGATACAAATATGGTGTAGAGAAAGTATAATTATCTCTGCCTTAAAGGAAATCGGGATAAGTGCCAAATTGCAAGATCTGATTATGCTTGTAATTCGAAAGATATGATCTTGCTGAAGAGTCTTAAGATACTAAACCTTTTAGACGCTTGGCATAACACTATACACATAGGTCGAAACCTTAGGAATATATATATATATATATATATATATATATATATATATACATATATATACATATATATATATACATATATATATATATATAAATTTATTTATTTGTGGTAAAAAATTTATTATACTTATTTATTTGTAAAATTTACCTCAAATCGCAATTTTCCGAGCGGACGCGACGCAAATGGAATACCCTGATAGACCTCGTATTTTCGTCCGCTGTATGATTGAGCATAAGATCCTACGATGAATCCAAGAGGAGTTTGGACCAATGGAGCTTCTAGCTCTGAGAAAATCCTATTAATAAAGCTAATTATGTAAACTACAAATATGAAAAAATACATCCTAATATCCACAGCATTCGCCGCGTATTGTCTAGTGATACTTTTGAAATATTTGTGATGATGGCACGTGTAATATTACTATCACATGTTACAAATAAAAAAACCTAGTCCAATTATAATTAAAGTATTCGTTTACATCTCATTGTGGACAAGGCTACAAAATTGAATCAATAATAACATAATTTACAGACAATGCATTTATAATTAATTATATATGAACAATATTAAGTAAATGAAACATGAATTAACAATTTAGTCTAAGCAATTAATATATTGTATTACATTATTATAAACATTTGAAAACCCCATATTCAGGGTTGATATGTTAAGCATTTATTTAATGGTTTAATTTCTTATAATTATACTTTTAAATGGGTATTTAAATTAATCAATAAACATTCATATAACTTGAGCATTAATAATTAAATATATTTATATAAAAAAGCACGTTACTTTATATTTAATAAAAAAAAATGAATTAAAAGTTTTATGTTAAATGGCTAATAATAAACTATCAAGAGTCACGATGACAAGGCAGATTGAAGACTATGGTAAGGTATTCTAATGAATTTATATTATCTTAAAATATGATAAATACAGTCGGCATTGATCTCATCATATCAATATAGTAAACACGGTATGCACATTACTCTGCTATGTCTATCAATATTAAAATTGTATGCGCGCGACGGTCGTGTGTTATTGATTTACTTATGGTATCGTACGAACTCCCTAGAAGTGTTTCATAAACAAAACGAATACTTAATTATGTTTACATTGTTTAATAAACAATTATATATTTTAGGAATTTTTAAAATTGATAATGAAGTAACACTCAAGATAATGATATTGTGAAGTTTCTATATTGATTAATTTGGCAATGATTCTTGCGATCTCTACTGTTCCATGACAAATAATAATGATTTTATTTTCATAAATTAAATAATTTTTAATAATTATTTAAATTGAAATTTAATTAATTGAATTGAATAATATATTTTGACATTCATTATTCATATTTAAAAAGGACTAAAACAAATTTGAAAGAAATAAAAGAGTTTGAACGTTCAGATAATAAAATCTTCAATAATGACACAGTATTATTTTTTACATATTATTGTTTTTTCATTCTTTAATTTTTAACCTATTACAATTGTGAACTAAGTAGAATATATAAATTTTATAATAATAAAATTATACTGTAAAGGATTATCAATTACATGAAATAAATCTCCACTTTAATTCGAATGACTTTAATAATAATTTTCTTATATATACAATATATACATCTACATATCATCATTAAGAAGTAGTGATTATAATGCATTGATATAATTCATTTATTTCTTATTATGCTACCTGTATAGTATTAAATTCATATTAACAAACTATAGTCCTAGAGTCTTTTATACTATTATTTTTTAAAGGTTTTTAGTTCTTATCAAAAATCCATACCATTAATGTTGTAAAAATGTTGATTTTTATGAACATATGTAATGAATGTACTATTAAAAATAATTCTTATTTGGATACAATTATGATTATAAGTAAATTTAAATTATGAATATTTACATACCTAAGATGATTTTATATATAAAGTTAATGTATGGTGCACTTAAGGTATATATATATATCTTTTCAATTCAATCATAGTAGATCATTTTCTTAGATTGATAATTTTAATTAAAATCTGCAATTTAAAGATTCTCTGTTTGACAATCTGAATTCATTAATCGCTCACTATACTGCAATACATTTATATAGTCTATAATTGTTTTTGGTATCCATGTAAATAATTTATTCTCTCACTTTATATGCGAGTATTGAATCAAAACTTCACTGAGTACATATTCCCCTATTTCTCTACAGTTTTTTATCTGCGAGTAAACATCCATCGGCTGGATCCATTTATACACAATTCAAAACTTAACACAAATAATAACTTGGTTCGTTCAAAATCAGGAAACATCGAGGCTTTTATGATGCTTCAACGTCAACGAGGTTGGATTGTAAACTGTCGTTATCGTTGCGATTTCATAGGACGTTTTATTTCTTTTAGGATCTAATTGGGTCGATGTATCGTTCCACCATTGAACTTCGCCACTGCCAAAGAGTATGAAGATTAAGTTACCCACAAAGTAGATTAATGCAGAAATATAGAACACAACGTGCCATTGAACAATGTCTTTCTGTAAATGGAAAAAAAAACTTAATTACTATATAATATAAAAATATACGGCGAAAATTATGTTTTCGAATCATCAATCGATTCTGTATGATCATATACCAGTAATAATCATATGTCAAATTCTTATCTATATATGAGTTTCGCTGTCTTTTCCAACAGGTATAATGCAGCCACCAAAATTTTGAAAAAATATTTTGAGCTTCGAAATACGAGTTTTGTCAATGGAATGCGAAAAAAAAGTTGATAAACTGCGATCGATATATTATTATTGTTTCAATGGCTGTGGAAACAAAACTATTCATTAGAATATAACTCTGAATCTGCAGGTTATTTACAATTTTATCTAGGAATCAGCAAGATTTTTTAAAATTTAAAAGTATTTGTTATGACCGAGATATGGAAATTTAATGAACCTAAACAGCAAAATTAAATTTTGTGCTTATTATTTACCTATTTAGCAAACTTTGTGTTAACTATAGATTTTTAAACTTCAAATATATCGTTTTCATTTTTGTAATAATTCTAAATTAATATTTACTTACAATATTTTCCAAGAGAGATTATTGATTTTTAAATCAATTCATCATCATGAAATGATAAAAATATCTTTCTACTTATTTAAAATGCAATTTGTCGGATTTTTCTTTTTCTTTCGTCGTAATAAATAGAATCAACTTCCTTGATTCATTATAAACAATTTCACTTATCATGAAACTGAATTATCATTATTATTTTTTAAATGTCCACTGAAAGTATAATACACGTGATGGACCAAATCTTCGCATCTTAGGCCAGCAAAAAAATTGAAGTTAATTTTTAATCGATTTTGGCCTTATGAACTCGAATTTTTGAAGGATGAAATTTTTACAAAATTGAATATAAATTATTTCAATTTTCTTTACTTTTTCGCGTTTATAATTCACCTTTGCAAAATGTATGAAAGCATCTTAGCTGGTCCATAGTTGTTGAAAAGGTAGCGAAATTCTGTGTCACCTACAAAATGAATTATGACGTTGGACGCATCATGTGACTGTGCTTTCAATTGACATTTTTCTCAAGTCAATGGTGATAATTGACTTTTATTATAACATCAAACTGTTTGTTCCGAATTAAGAAACCATTACGAACGACAAACAAATTTTTTTCTAATTTTTGACGATTTAGAAATCTTAACTTTTTTGAATCTTGTAACATACACCACATTTAGAACATATGTTCATAACATATTTGTAATATTTCGATTTCAAATAAATATTTTTGAATTTCAGAAAAGTTGATTTTTAACGTAAAATACAAATAATATATGGCTTTCAATTTCATTTTAATAAATACTCTCGTTTACACAATTAAATTATTAATACCATCATCAAAATTCATCTTTAGTAGGTGAACATGTATTTAAGAAACTTTGGTGAAAGCTTCATTTTTAAAAATCCAGAAAATTTTGTCGAGTCTTTTGACTATTATTACAGATACGAGGCAAAAATGATGGGGAAAAATATACAGCGTCATTTTTATCACTTTTTTGGTTTAACTTATTCGGTAAGCCACATAATACATTCAGTGACATCAGAACTGTTATTCAATTTTTGCAATACCAGGAAAGTATCATATAATACAGTGTAATTATCTGAATATGGCCTATATAAGAAAAACCTTCACGGCCACAATAGCCCATACCTGATCCGTGACGATCTCGCCGACGATGATGGGCGCGACTATCGCAACGATCGACGCTATGCAATTCGTGATGGACATCATCGTGCCCGCGAAATTGGGACTGAGATCGATGTGATTGATCTGAAAGCCGCATAGCGAGCCGGCGTTGAGGCCGACCGCGACGATCAGCAGGACGACGGGCAGGGTCTTGTCGCCGGGGCCCACGAGGCTGAGGGCGACCAGTGCCAATGCCGGGCCCCAGTGGGCGATCGTGTTGCTCGCCTTGCGTATGGAGCCGCGCGCGTAGCCGCGCCTGGACGCGTAGTCCGACAGCCAGCTGACCACGAAGCTGAAGAGCCACATGGCCAGGTAGGGCAGGGCGGATACGGTGCCGTTCTGTGTATTAATATTGTATCGGTCTAAATTTGTATTTTAATTAAACGAAATACAAAGAAAAAATTGCTAGTTTTTTTAAAAAATTAAATTTTTATAAAAACAAATTTACAGCTTCAAATTGCTTTCCATTTGATAAAGCGCAACTAATCAAATTGCAGGTTTAAACAAAAATAAGAAAATTTATTAATATAGCATCTATGTTTTACTCAGGATAATAACCGAAGTATCTAATGAAGCAAGTAAAAGTTGAGAAATTCCTTTTTGCGATCTACAATATTTATTTTTATTAATATATTATATTATGGCTGATTATCAAAATCATAGTCTATAAAATATTAATAAAAATGCATATCTGTTATTTTTTAATTTTCTTTCAAATCTAAAATTTTGTTCAATATTTTTCGCGCTTTCTTTTATAAATCACCTGTACATATATTTTTCATACAACTAATAATATTCAATAATCCTCTTGTTAAGGTTTTAATTTTAATAACAATATTATCAATAATTAAATACCATAAAATTTTAATTTTTACTATTTTCTAAAAAATATTTTAAAAATGAGTTAAAGGTGGACAAATGTTACGTCGAAATCTCGATTGATCTTTCTTTTCTTAACACACCTTATCTCTTATTTGAATAAATATTTGATCTGCGTTCTAAAATTGTCATAAATCTATTTTCAAATATTCGGTACGTAAGTCAAAATAATTACTTATTAATTTGAATAATTATTTGAAAATAAAATGGAGTATAAATTATGCAATTACATACTTAAAAATGTATAAAAATTGATTTATAAATATACAATTTAATACATAATAAACATTTAATGATAAAAATACTAATACATAAAAAATTTTATTAATTACATGTAAAAAATTTTGTTTTCTTGAAATAAAAAACATTATGCAGGAAAATAAACAAATTACAAAGCATTAAATAATTCGACTATATATTCAAATTAAAAAATGTTCAGTAGTTGATATATTTTTAAGTTTTTCTACTTATAATTGCATGTAGTAAAATTAAATATTATTTATGAATTGTAGTTATTTTTATACAATAATAAATATATCCAAACCTTCAAAAAAACCTATTGCATTTATTAATTATTATAATGTACACATATTATTGTTATGAAAATTAATTAATTTTTAATGTACTAGTTATTAATATTGTTAACAGATTCCTGTATAAAAGTTTTGTCATTAATAACAAAACTATAGTCGTAAAAGCACATTTGAAGTGTAATAATATTTTATATTTTAGAAAATTTTGAACAATTTTTTTCATAACTACTTGTTAATTTTGAATTTTGTTTAACAGAATATTTCATTTCCAGTAATTTATTATTTTAAAAGATGCCTTACAATTTTACGAACATTACAATTAACAAAAAATGTTCTTACCTCCTTAATTCCAAAACCAACAATTTCACTCATATACGTTGGCATTTCAGTTAAAAGCATCCAAAATCCCCAATTCTGTCCGCAGTGAACAATTATTAATGCCCACATAGGAAGTGATGTAAAGATTTCCTTCCATGGTGTTTTGAGTTTCTTTAATGACAAAAATTAATAACTTTATTTTATTTTATGAGTGATAATAATACAGAAAATTAATGGTTTGATAAATTTTTTTTTCGTTACATAAATAAATATAAATAAATATAGGATTTTAATGATATTTTTTATATAATAAATAAATAAATAAATATAATATATATATATATATATATATATATATATATATATATATATATAGCCGGGATCTAAATATTTGATAATATCTTATCGACTGAGCTAAGTAAAATGGACGAGTAATGTGTGAAGTTTGACATTTCAGCGATAGAGGGATTCATTTGTACGTGTGTATTATCAAGTATTACTATTATTATTTTATATGAATAAACCATGAATAAACCGAAGAAATAAACATGGAAAAAACGAATTGTGTATTTCATTCCGTGAACACTGTATTTTGAGGTTATATTTAAACTCTATAAAACTAAATTAATGAAAATTCAATTAAAAGTCAAGTTCTGTACATAAAATTACATACACAAGTTTATTAAGTGCTATATTTCAGGTAAATAATTTTTTATCTACTTAATATAAAGATTATTGATAAAAGTTTATTATAGATCAAAACATATTTATAACATGGACTCGAAAAATCAACAATCCTTACCAAGTAATATTCTTCAAAAATCAGAAAGCAATGATGATAACAAATATGATAATGATAATAAAGTATCGGTAAAGTTTGAAAAACCTAAAGAAGAAATATTTGATAATGAAATAATGTTACCAAATCGCTCAGTAAGTACACTAAAGGAACGACGAGAAAGTAAAGAAAAGAGTCGAAAAGAACTGGAAGAAGAAGAGAGAGAAAAAATGCAAGTACTAGTATCTAATTTTACAGAAGATCAATTGGATCGATATGAAATGTACAGAAGAGCTGCATTTCCTAAAGCAGCTATTAAGAGAATTATGCAGACTATTACTGGATGCTCAGTGTCACAGAACGTTGTTATCGCAATGTCGGGTATAGCTAAAGTATTTATTGGTGAAATTGTAGAGGAAGCTTTGGACGTTATGGAAGCGCAAAATGAAACTGGTCCTTTGCAACCAAAACATTTGAGAGAATCTGTTCGAAGACTGAGATTACAGAGTCAAATACCCCATGGAAGAGCTCACAAACTATTTTTTCGTTTATAAAAGTGTGATATTTATGTTATCGATAAGTATATAAATGACACAAGATGTATTGTATTTTCTCTATATCAGTCAATATTTATATACTTATTGATGAACATTTCAATACTAGTTTTTTTATATAGTCATATTGAGTTTTACATAATTATACCTACATCTTCTGAGTTCTTTAGAAATAATTTTCATGATGATAATTAGTTTGTGCAATTGATATGTATATAACACAGTTAAATAATTTAATAAAGTATTTTTAATATACTTTTCATTATCTTTTATAAACTATACTTTTAATCAATCTTTATAAAATTATTATAAACTCAATAAGTAGAATTAGCTTTGTTTGGCTTATATAAATTAATATATTAATATTATATTTTATAAATAAATTATTAAAGTTTATTAGAAATTCAAAAAAAACATTATCCTAAATCACTTTATAAGAGAATTAGGATTAAGAATTAATTGGTTTCTAACATTTTCAAACAATGATAGATACAGCCGTAGTAATATAACATATAATTTTTTAAATTTGTTACATATGATTATTCATTGAAGTGTTTTAATAAGCAAAAATTTGAATAAACGGTAGAATTACATTATAAGAATATTAGAAAGTAATTTTTAGAAAAATTCTAAATTCAACTTTCATTGCTTCTATGCTTATCTTTAAAAAATGAAGTACTAAATATAATTAGAAAATCCAATTTAATAATATCAGAAATATCTGATTTTTCAAAATACTCAAATGTCAAAATAATATAAAAATGCTTCTAAGTCATAGCAAAATCATTTACAATATTTTATTAAAATAATGCCACACGTCATATTTGATAGTATATAATATATAATATATTCTTCTCCCATGACATGTGTGCTTTAAAATCTGTATGAAATAATCATCTCATGAAAGTTTTTTAATAAAATAAATACTAATTTTTTAATAAAATAAAATAATTTTAATTGTGTGTATGAGACAGTATAATTTGAGAAATTACAATCCCTATTCTATATCCATAATAAAATACATTTTTATTGTACTTTGTGCTGTACTCTAAAATAAATTAAAATACAAGGGTATTTTTCGAGAATCGAGCATGAGAGATCTTCTGATCTGAAATACTTATTCATACATTCTCATCAATTTCAAAATTTAAACCAATCTTCGGTGATGCTTATTCTTAGAAATAGACGTACTATATATTTTTTGCCACTTTTGTATTACATTAAAAATTCTTATTAAAAAAAAAAATGGAAATTTAAATTTAACCAATTTTGTTCAGTTATGTATAATATAGAAATATAAATTATATTATATGTATATGTATATATATATATATATATATATATATATATATATATATATATATATAAATAATATAACCTACCGTTTTCTCGGAGGCATCGGTCTTGATGCCGATGCCCTGCTCAATGAAGCTCCGCTCAGCTTCGCTGATCTTCGGATGCAGGGCCGGCGAGTCGCTCCCGAGGGCGAAGAAGAGCAGGCCCCAGCCGATCGCGAGGGCGCCGAAGACATAGAAGATGCTCGGCCAGCCGAGGCTCGAGCCGGCGAGCAGGCCCGAGATCGGCATCGTCGCCACGGTGCCGAGCTGCGCGCCCGCATACGCGAATGTACCTGCGACGAGATAATAATATATATATTAATAAGCGCGAGGATTGTTTACGAAACAAATTATATTTTTTATTTTAAACGAATTGGTTTTATGGGTAAAATCGTATTGAATATTTATGTATCTCTGATTTAAAAGATGATATTTGAATCCGTAATAATGCTATCCACATTGAATACTAATTTTGAACGAATCAGATCGTATATTAACTCGTCTATTCGTTAAACCGTATCAATAGGATCTGAAATTGTTCCTACATAAACAAATCGAAACGTATGAAAAAATATAATCTGAAATTTTTTACCAAGCATTTGAAATTGGATTATTATAATACATGGTTCCCTCGCATATTCAGATTCCACATATGTAATCACCCACAAATAAATCCGGCCCTGGCATTGATTTGCTTTAGGACTTAATTTTAACGGCCGATTGAAGGGCACTTCAAAATCTTAACGTGGATAATGAGTTACAAACGTATATCGTAAACGTTAGTATTGTTTCACATATACAGATATCAAAAACATTCTTATCATTTTGGAGGATATTTAAAATTGCTTTATATATATAAATCATTACCATTTTTTAGGATGTTAAACTTATGGTGGTTTAAGTATAAGTCAAATTACTAAAAAATTACATGAAAGCAGACTTAACAATTTTATAAAACAAAATTATATAGATATTGAAAAAAATCAATCGTATTTGCTCGTAGAATTTTTTTGAAAAGGCGTTTTAAAAATAGTATACATGTTACATATATGGTTAATGTATTTTTATATATTTCATGCTATTTGAAAAATATTTGTTTAAATATTTTCTATAGACGCTGAAAATCTATATAAAGAAAGTAAGTACTGTAGTACTATTAGAATAGTGTAATTGTTCATTATTGATATTTTCCATGATATAGCATCCCAAATAATAAAAAAATGTTTAATTATCTTTCTTATAAATTTAAATATTCCCATGATTTAGGGTTAAATGTAGTTATTGACGATTTTCTAAATAACTGCTTATCGCGTTATATATTCCGTTATATACTGAATTAAAAATAAAAAAAGCAATAATGAACAATAATAATAAATATTGTTAATAAGATGTTTTTCTCACAGAACCGATATAATAGAGCGCCTAAAAATAATTAAATGATGTAATAAACTTACCTAATAAATTTATATTGCTTTTTTTAATACAGAATGTATGCTGATGTATAAGTTAATTATGATGAAGAAATTTAAAATGCTATTGATTTTATTATCGAAATTGTTTTTTTTTTATGTATTTTAAAGTTTAACACTTCTCCTGACTAAAATAATTCTGTTATATTACATAATTTATTAGGGTTTTTACACGAGAGAATCGGCAATTTAAAAAAATTATTTTAACTGCAAGGTGTATTGTCGTAAAACAGTTTTGTTCATTTTAAAATGAGATTACATGTATGCATTTACCAAGATTGCTATTTAACAATAGTAAATTATACTATATTTAAAATGTACTCATTAGTATTACAGCCGTTGTATATTTATTTACGATTCCAATTGGCAATGCATAATAATATTTATAATATACGCGCATTTATTCGAATTGACCACGTGTAAAGATATGTTTTCCCTGATAAAATTAACCAAAACCGAGTAGTTGCTATATCTATACGGTTTTACGTAATCGGCTCACAAAATACAAAGCTCTAACTGCAGCTAGCAGCAATAAAAAATCCGGGAGGCACTCATTCTGTTATGAATAGGATATACCGGAAAATCCTCGAAAAACAAATCGTTACATACTCGCACTATATTTACCGAGCCCACAAGCATCAATACTTTTATAAGAATTGATCAATAAATCCTTTTAAAATTAATTTTTTTTCAATAAGAAATAAAAAGAGCTCTATGTGAGCACTATAGATTAAACGAATGTCCGATATATATATATTAACAAACAGTTAAAAAAATCATTCTTTTTAAAAAATACACTGAAAAAATTTTTTCAGCGCTATACGCACATTTTGAGAAAAAAATTAATTGTGCGAAAAAAGTTCTTTAGACACTGTGAAATTTTAGACAAAAAGACGTCTACACATTACTTTTTTTTTCGAAAATGAGAGCTTGTTAGACATGGTCAACTCGAGAGTAAAGCATTGAATTAAATAGTGAATAGTCACTGATGGAGGAGTTTTAAGGCTGACTTTTACAGTTACAAATTTAAAAATTATACAGTGTCTAAGTAAGAGTTTCGAATTAATTCGAATATACAGGACCGTAACGATAAGTAAGGGGCATTTTGGACAATAATTTAGTAAGGTCCTTTTGTAAGAAATATGTCTGATACAATTTTTGAAACTTAGTATGTTTAAACGTTTAACCTCTTTTTCTGTTTATTTATAATTTATTTAACTATTAAAATAATAATATAGAAATTATCGTGCTTATGAGATTAAAATTTTAGTTTTCTCGTTTTCATTTCTGGAAAATGATTAATATAATGTCACCATAATCAATACATCGTATAGTATATCATGTCAGTCAAAACGTAATCAACTATTGTGTATTTACCCTTTATATTATGTTATATTATATTATCTTATATTATATCATATTATATAATATTATTTTAAATATACTATTAATTTTCTTATTAAACAAATTACATTTTTATATTGACTATGAGGCTCTGTATATGTTCGGAATTAAAGAATAACTTTATCGATTTTTAAAATAATTTGAAATGCAAGATATATTAGATTTATGGATGTTTGAGGCTCACCCCTCCTGGTGGCGGGGCTGCACGCATATCCATTGTTACTATTGCATATTGCATTCGGATATATATATATATATATATATATATATATATATCCTCGCGGTGAGACGATATGTACGCCTCCGCGTGTCCCGATTGCGCGCTCACCTAGTCGTGCTCTCTCGGGGGGCGGCACCCACCTGGCGAGCAGCGTCTGAATCCCGGGCATGACGCAGCCCTGGCTCAGGCCCATGCCGACGCGGCAGGCGCAGACCGCGATCCAGCCGCCGGCCTCGACGACGAGGGGCACCGCGATGCTGAAGCAGCCGCAGACCAGGATGCCGAGGGACAGGAGCCGCTGGGCGCTCCAGGCGTTCGCCAGGTAGCCGCTCGGCACCTGCGTCACGATGTAGCCCCAGAAAAACGAGCTCAGGACGTAGGCCTGCTCGGACGGGCTCCAGTCGTAAGTCTGCCAGGGTGGCCGGGGTGGAAGCAGAGAGAAAATTCAAATGATTATATATATATATGGATATGTAACACGCGAACCCTAAATAACACTTTCTAGAACCTGATTATTCCTGAAAACGTTTCTGTCACTCAAATCGTCCATTGTCTCAAATTATTCTTTTTATTAATTTTTCTTTTAGAATTGTCGTTATCGCCATATGATTTATCGATTAAGTTATTTTAACTTTGTAAAATTGCTGAAATTCGTTCGTACAGATACTTCTTGATATAAATTGATCCAAAGGTCATTTTAAGATAAATTTTTTGTTTTGTAAACAAGACTTCTATTTTTGTTCCTGGATTCGAAAATAGCATATTACCTTTGGGAGACTTTTAGGTGTCGAATAAAAATCGAAAAATAAATCGACGCATAAAAATGAAGGTTGATTTGCGACGACCTTCACTGATAAATGCACATCACGCATGATTTAATATCCTATAAGGGTATAGAATCTTGAATTTTTTCGCTCTTACCTGATTTATCAAGATAGTGTTAAAAAAAAATTAATTTAAAAAAAGTTTAAAAAAAGATTAAAAAATAGGGGTTTTACTTAATTAAAAAAATAAAGAAAGTTAACGTTTGAATCTCTTGTAACACTAATGTGTTAGTCAAAATTAAAATCATGACACAATTTCTTTGATGTATCTTTTCAACTTTTGCATTCATAAATCTTTTTCGAATAATACGGTCCTAAGACACTTTTTCTTCATAGTTTGTACCGATCCTAATCGATCAATTTTTGACTTATGATGATAAAGGAAAATGTTTTTTAATTATAATCTTTCTATAATATTCACGCATTAATTACATAGCCATTATTTTGTAATAAACATAAACAGATGATTTACAAAAAATTAAAAAAGATAATAATACTTTATGTTCCAATCAGATTCAGTAACAATGCGAGACTGAGCAAATTCTGAAGAAAAAATCCAGATTTTTTATAATATGTAAAATAATTTATCAAAAATTTGTATATTCTAAAAAAATGTGCTATGCTCCTATAAAATATCAGAAGAATGATGCAAATGAAATTAAAAATATAAAATAATTTTTTTCGTATAAGTAATTGATGAAACAAAAATTATAAAAAAGGGTGTTTCTTATTTTGAAAACTCGCGTATTCTTGAAACTGTTACAGTTGTATAGCTCTTTAAAAAGAAATTTCCAGTAATTTTCCTTTGTACTTTAGTTTTCCTCGATACTACGTAATTTAGAAAGTTCCATTACGGTATATATACAAATGCAGATAAACTTATCAAATGACTTATTGTTTAACTACTTTTTATCAGGCATTTACGGCATCTTAATCGGTTGATCAACTTTATACATGGACTTTAATATGCAATAACTTATCTATTGCTCGGCTATATTGTTCAACAATGTATGAGAATGAAAGGAGTCGAAAAATCCTTTTGTTCGTAAAACTGCATATTGTAAATTAATATATAGATTAGCGGGTAAAACGTGCACGGAATCATAGAGATTGAGAGGAATAAAAATTATCCTTTGAAACGTGTAATGCCTTAATTCCGTTCTTGTTATTATATAACAACAATGCAAATTTAACATGAAAAAAAAGTTTTTGTAGTTTTACAAACTTTTATTGCTCGTTAACTTACAAACGATATGACAAACGATGTCTATTTAATCAAACATTTGGTTATTTTAAAATAACGACTTTATAAATTTAATTATCTATCTCAAGTTCATAATTTTATTTACTAATAAAAATTAATGTAATTATGCTAATATTTAAAAAAACTGCTAATATAACAGTATTTATATGTACTTTAAATTCCTATAAATTTAGATTGTTATTATTACACAAATATTATGAACAGAAATAATCTAATTTAATTTATAAATATAATAAATGTTTTCATTTAAATTAGATTGCTGTAATATCATAGTAGGTGGCGTCCTAGTTTTCATGTCATTCACAAGTAGACTAACAATCTCGCAGGAGTATAAGTATATATAAAGTATCGACATCTACCAAAATTAAGATACCAACTTTCGATACTACCATAAGTGTTTTCTCTGGCCCATATAAATTGAAAAATTTAACCTACTGAACAGATATTAAAAAATCTCAATATATATATGTACTACAATATGATTCATATTCATAACAAAAACTAATAGTTATTAATTTATCTACCAATTCTTTTGTAAAGCCAGACACTTTTATTGGTTTATGAATTATTATAGTTTTATATTTATTATTTATGTCGACTGCCCATATACAAATTAATAAATATTTTTTTATTGGGCTTACAGACCAATCAATTCAATCTAAAAATAAAAAAATAAATCAAAATAAAAATAAATCAAAATAAAATAAAAATTAAAAATAAAAATTAAATTAAAAATTAAATTAAAATTATAATGCACTTTACTAATAAAGAATTTTTTCAACTAATATTTTATTTTCAGATTAGTCTACGGGAGTGAATGTAAACAAAGACAGTTTGACTGTCATTATAATTTTATTTTAATTTTTAATTTAATTTTTATTTTTAATTTTTATTTTATTTTTATTTATTTTTATTTTGATTTATTTTTTTATTTTTAGATTGAATTGATTGGACTTTAAGACCAATAAAAAAATATTTATTAATTTATGCTGTTATTACTTTTAATACAAATTTAATCTATATCATTTCATACCTGCCTGTTTAGTACTATAACGCAATGATAACAAAAACTAGTCTTCTCCAATCAACTTAATCGAGTAAAGGTCACCGATTTCATTGATAATCGCGAAAGTTCATTAATCTATAAATCTATAACCAATACGTTTTTTCCAGATCTATTCAGAATTATGTATAGCTGTGAAATCTTTTATAAGCGAAATTTTTAATCATAAGTCGCGCCTTTATGGAAAAATAAAAACAAACGTTCAGTTCAGCGTTGCTACTTATATATATATATTAGCTTTGTTTTATACCTTAAAATCCGGATTGGCCGACTCCGGCTTCACCATGGCGACGATCGCAACCGAGAGTATTACCCTGAGCCCGTAGGCGACGATCATCCCCAGGAACATGAGGAAGACCTGCAGGTGCCTCGTGCCGATCCTGGCTGGAAAGCAAGAAAGATCGATCTCTGAGAAAGGCTCTCGCCAGACTGGCTCGCCGGACCCGCTCGTGGACTTCCCCGCCCCGGGCTTCGCGTCCGGCTCCTCCTCGAGCTCCTCGTATTGAACCATTTTTTTCTCTCTCTTTCTTTTTCACCCTTTCGCTTGCCGCGCGTCACCGGTGGACCCGCAACGGACCGCGATTCACGAAAGGTTTTTAGATGTTATTATTTATTCGTGGGCGTGATATTCGCGCAACAACAAAAAAGCGGACGCACTTGTTGAGCAAAGATTACAATATGCGCGGTGACTATATAGGCAACTCGAAGTCGTAATATATATCGTACCGCGCCGGGCACGTGCGAAAGGCGACAAGGCGTTTTTACGACTTTTGCTATGCATATATATATATATATATATATATATATATATATATATATATATATTTATATTATATATATATATGTGTGTGTGCGTAATACATAATATATATGTATACTGTTAAATCGGTGTGAAGTATGGCGGTGCCTTTTAATGCAAATGAGAAAAATTTAGTAATATGATGGTTGAATTTAGGAACAGATTTGTGGGCGAGCGGCAACGAGATGCCGGATTGCTGTATGTATAGTATTATATATATATATATATATATATATATATATATATATAGGTATACAGTTGGAAAATAATATTGATATACTTCAAAATTAGTTTAAGTCAAAAAATGATTTTTTAATTGTGTTTACAGTATATATAGTCAATAACAATAAGTTCATCAAATATAAATTTGTTGTAGTCAAATCGTTAATTTGTTGGTTCTTATAAACAAAAGCTGATAATTGCCCCCGAAGATAAACACGCAGTGCTAAATAACTATAGTCAAAAGCAGTTTAAATAACTTATTTATCCTAAATCTAAATTATATACTATACAAAACAATGTATACACTATCTACTTGAAAATTGCTGTATATATATTAAAAAAAATATAATAAAACAAAAAAATAAAAAAACTGATGATGAAAAATATTATGTTATAAGTCAATACTTGATAAACTTTATATTTTGTTAAATTAGACATTCTCTCATTAAATAATTTCCAAATTATTTTAATGATTTGTATTCGAATTAAACGTATTTTCTACTGCTTATATTTATTTCAATAACTATAATTTTTAATAATAATTTTGTAGAAGCAAGTGTTACTTTTATCAATAATAATAAAGAGATTTTGAAATAATTTCGAATGATATATAAAGTCATAAATTAATGCTCAAAATAATTTAATA
Source organism: Sycobia sp. Sy_11 (assembly GCA_018907035.1). NCBI lineage: Eukaryota > Metazoa > Arthropoda > Insecta > Hymenoptera > Epichrysomallidae > Sycobia > Sycobia sp. Sy_11. The sequence continues at coordinate 3,788,988 of JACCIC010000015.1, read as the reverse complement.
TCATCTGAAATGAATTGGAAATGAATTTGCAATCCGAAAGCTTTTTAACTTTTCTATATTCTTCAAGCCATAGTGCCTCCAGTCTCCCCCCCCCTCTCTCTCTCTCTCTCTCTCTCTATATATATATATATATATATATATATATATATATATATATATATATATACATGAATAGACTGTAGCTATAATAATACTACAATAGCTGACATACAAAAGATCACTTTTACATAAAAAAAAACAATTCTGTTCTATTTAGATAAAGATAATCGACACGTGACCTTTGGTACGGCGACGTATCTTCTAGAATTATTTTCATGCAGGTCTAATGGTTCATTAATTAGCATACATACCGACTTGGACGCTGTTTAAAATGCTGCCATTTTTGAAATACCAATATATGTGCATAGACGCGAATTATAAATATATATATATATATATATATATATATATATATATATATATATATCACTGCTAAAAATATAATATTTAGAATTTGGTGCTATTGATATACAAGCTAATTCGAATGTTTTCATGAAAAAAAATATTTATCCAATTCTAATACCTCTTAGTTCGTATATAAATTTGTATTTCCCATGTGTATATATTTATACAGAAAATATTATATTTTTTTTACAGTTTATATAAAAATCCAACCTCATTTAAAAAACTCGAATAAGCATCATAAATAACACCTATATTCAAAGTCCTACAAAATTTTAATTATCAAAAAAAATTTTAACGAATTGTCCTCAACTATTATAAAGATTAATCATTATAATAATTAAATATGAGATAAAATAGCTATAGTAAACAGTTACTTTAAAAGTAAAATCTACATGTGTATATATAATATTCTTCAAATCATTATTTTTTAAAATAATTTTTTAATTAAAATTTTTATTATTGAATAGGAATACGGCCCCTTTGCTATGTTGAAATTTTTAAAAAAGGACAACTCAAGTAATATACAACGACTATTATATAGACTAATCTTATATAGATTTCCTGCCCCACCTGTATTTTCAATATGGAAATTATATATATATATATATATATATATATATATATATATATATATATACAACAATTTTAAAACTTAATTTTATAACTTTAAAATTATACATGTGTGCGAGTTAAACTACGTTGTATAATAACAATTTAAAGAAAATTTTATGAGCAGGTTGATATAATATCGATGCAGATTTCAGTAAAATTACGAATATACGTAGTTCTTCTGAATAAAACTATAAATTTGTCTCTAATATATAGTTATTATTATACTAATTGGAAAGAGACGGTATTATTTGCACTTACATTCGGTATATACATTATATATAGTTTATAAACAATCCTTTCATTATAGAGACCTTAAAGCACGCTATATCGGTACGTTTTAATATACGGAAGCGGCGCATTGTTTCGCGACCGAGGCTTCATGGCTAATTTCGCAAAACGCCAACAAGAACTCGGATCAAGAGGCATTGAATTTATTTATCAGCATAGTGTAACTTAAGTAATATAAATTCATTGTCTAAAAGATATCTTTTCGTTATATATATATAGCTTGCACTCTGTGCCTATTATCGGCGTATACATAACCGATATAGTATAAGGGGAAAAACTATATCATTATACTTTCTATAATAATAGCAACAAAAGCAGAAAAAAAAAACAATTTTGCAGCTGCTGCTCATCCGCGTGTGCGCGAAAAGCCAAACATTGCGCAAGCCTTTAGATAATAAAAGAGGGAATTCTCGTAATTCCGTTTTCATCGTCACTGAACTTGCATGTGCCCCCACGGTATATGTATTTTATTTTTCTTCTTTTTCTACTTCTTTATTTTCTATGTTTTATTTGTATACAGGTGGGTGGGTAAATCAGTGAAAACAAAATATATTTATATTGGGTTAAATGTTGCGCTAATTGCGATGGTTATTATACACTGTATGTATTTTAAATTATTGCGCAAATATAGATTATGTTGTAAGATGACGAGAAAAAGGAATCGTGTAATAATACGAAAAAAATGTGCCTTTTTCAATTCACTAATACTAAAGTCTTTTCATATGTTGTAATTTAGACAAATCATGGATAAACTGTAAATTCCAATAATTATTTTTCTTCCTCAAATCAGTATCAATTATAATTTAATCAAAAATTCACTGCTAAAGTATATATTTTTTCAACAAAAATTATTAAAAATAACCGAAAACGGTACATTGAATTAAAAAACTCAAAATTGAAATGTACGTCAAATAAAATCATTAAAGATAGGAACGTAGCATTCATAATTATAAAATTGAGTTTAATTAATTAATTATAAAAAGAGAACAATAATGATCAAATTATTTCCTTCATTTTATTATATATGTATATATATATATATATATATATATATATATATATATATATATCTTATGTAACATTATCAAATAGGCGGATATTGTCTCTATATATTCAAAATCTGAATTGGATTTTTTTTCTCTAAAATTTGGTGTTCCGTATAGTGTTATATTCGCGTGTCGTTTTATGTAATTTTATATTTAAAAAAAAGAGCAAATGATTATATATATCGCATACAATTAAATATAATCAAATCACGAGAAAAATAGATGTTGACTAAAAACATTCTATATTTTAACCGTTTTCTCTTTCGATACTTATTCGTATCTTCTATCATATATTTCTGGAATATTTTTATTATATAATACACGCATACGTGTACGCGTTATGCATTATATTTTTACAATCAATGACAAATGCAAGATTTTCATCGTTTTAAGAAAGGAAGTTCGCATAATATAGTTCAAAAGCGTTTTTGTATATAAATTATATAAATAGACACCTGAATGTAACGCTGTATCCAACTCTGATTTTTATCGAAAAATATTTCAGCTCAGATTTTGCATATACCATGTACAGAGACTATATCGGCCTATTGGATCATTTTAAATAAGATAATTCTGCTGGAAATTTTCATTTATAATCATCTCTATGGAAACTCTGAATTGGAATCTTTTTCGTTAAAAACTGTAGATAGGATTGTTTGATTTCGAAATCTGATTCGGATGTATATATGTAGCATTTTACTCTTATATGTTAGAATTTGTTTCAAAAAAATTAGAAAGAACGTGTAAAACTTATATACATCATTATTAGAAGTTTCGAACAAGTTTATAGAAAATTTAAAACAGTTTCCTCTATATAGCTATATTCAATAGTTACATGGAATTTGACCTTGTCCATGCTCTTAACGGTCATTTTTTAATTATCACCTCTTATTCTTTTCTAAATCATTAGAATATTCCATAGTTTAATGATAATAAAGTATAATAATGAAGAATATTATGTGTGTGTGTGTATTAAATTTAAAAAAAATGGGCATACAAGTTAGAAGTATAACTCTTGCAAATTATTTGAATCTTATAACGTAAGTAACACGTAAAGCATTCTTCAGAATAAAATATCAAAAACAGAAGCTCCAATTAAAAAAACTTTGATATTCTGTAAACAATGCATAAAGGCGACATTTATAGTTGCTTCCGTGTAAATGGTTGAAACTTAAAATTTATATGAAATATCCCATTTATTACCTAGACGTTCTAGAAAATCCCTGGTAATATCCTAGACGTTCTAGAAAAATGGTTAGTTTTACAATTTCAACGTAAGATATTTATAAGCTTACCAATTGATAATGTTTGTAAATCGATGAATTGCCCCATTGCAACAATCATTTTTTACTTAACCAATTAAGGATTGGTGAACACTAACGATTTTCGTCCATTCATAAAAAAAAAGGATCTTGTTATCTTACTTGCCTTCTATACGTGTGAAAAATAGAATTTTCACCGCTACACGCATAATTTTCCCATCGCTTTAATTTGGAAAACGTTAATTTTAGATAGGTGACGTACGATCCTTACGGTCAAGATATCAGGTAATCTATCATCACAGATAAAGTTTGAAATTATTTTCCGAGTGACATGTAAAATTCTCTCCTATATAAATTTGTTTATTATTTTGATAATATCCGATTTTTATGATTTTTTTCCTAATCCGCGCGCGCGCGCGCGCGCGTGTGTGTGTGTGTGTGTGTGTGTGTGATTGTTTCACAATTTCATATGTCGTATTTGTAAACACACAAAGAATTGAAAATTATCATCAGGTGCGAAATATTCGCGCGGCAATCTTCATACGAGATCTACTGTCAATATATTAATTGTGCGTGCCTTTTTTTTTTGTTTTGTCTAACAAGATATATGTATATATACCGCATACGTTGACATACAATATACCTGTAAGTTTACCTGGTTTACTTATACATATTTATATATGTATATTAATTATGTTCAAAGTAATTCATAATTAAATCCATGACTCGGCGGAAATTTAACTTTTTGATATCATATCCTAGCGATCAAGAAATAAAATGCACTGTTACATATAAAAATACCTACAATTCTATACTGAAATAAAAATTTATTATATTGTTAAAATAATAAATATCTTTAGAAAAAAATCATTAAAAAATAATAAATATTAGATTTAACAACATACTGCTTACATTTATAAGCGATTTATTTATTGACGGATGATTTGAAAATTTCCTTTCGCCTTAAATAATTAATAAAAATCAATATCTCTACATTTATTAGAAATCATGAATCAGAAATAAGTATTTTGTAAAATCTAATAATTATCTCTCTGAGTAAAATTATAAAATGTAATTGAATAAATGTTTGATAATGTCAATGATACTATTTATTAAAATAAAATAATTTATTTTTATCTACAATATTAAATATTTTTCCCGAGTTCTAATTATTAGCTTACAAGTTAATTTTTTTTTTGTTTTCATGTAAAAGCGCATGGAAAGTTTATAGCAATTTTATCTCCGCGTTTGCCATCCAAAAAATACCGTTCGTTTTTATCACGGAGGAAAAAACATATATATATACAATATACAATACCAACATAAATATTATTACTTTCCATTATTGTTATACGGTCGATCAATAAATCTGTTTCATTATATAGATAGGGATATAAACATATCGTAAATAAATCCTCTTCAGCCTGAAAACTATGCACGCAATCATAATTTTATTCGAGTTAAAAAATTTTTTCTTGTTGCAAATATATATATATTCATATATAAATACGGAATCGATTTACAGTAGTATTTTCTAATTGCGAATAAAAGACAATCACTGTATAATCGAATGGATGGAGCTTCGGATTAAACATAGTTTATGTATACTAATATATATCAACCATCTATCGGATAAATCCTTCTGTTTTTTCTTCCTCTTTTTTTTCTAATGGATATATACAGTATATAGCATTTTAATATTATTCAGCTATTTCAAGTGCACGTTATACATTGGCAGAAATTATTTCAAAAACTGAAAGAGTTTTTCCGCTGCACATATTATATAATTGCAGTCGTATGTCTATATAAGATATCGTGATACTCTAGATAGCCGATATACTAATTATAAGAAGTATTTATAAATATAAAGATTTCGTTAAAAAAAAAAAAAATTATTGATTTTGAAGAACTGCCCCATGAAGTAAACACGCGGTTAAAATATAATTTCATTAGATTTCAATTCCGCGTCTGCATGAACGTTTAACACTAGCATTTACGGCGTACTGCATCTGTTCACTTCGATTCAATTCATAGATCGTACTTTGCAAAATTTTAAGGGGACGCGGCTTTCAAGCGAATTTTCCAATTTGTTTTATATCTTTCAGTTGACGAATGCTTTTAATCCGTGATAAATCGATACCACCAATAATCACAATTCAAATTGACCCAATATAGATTGGCACCTTCGAAATTTCGCATCGCGACAACTGGCGCGTTTCGTAAATTTTTACGCAAAAGACTTGGCACAATTCGTAATTCTTCGTTGAAAACTATATCTATGAATGGAGCAGCCCCATACACTTAACGGCGACATGAATTGCACTATGATTTTCGTTGTTGCCATGGACAAAAGGTCGTTTTGCACTATATTCTATACTTATAGAGAAAATTCACTTTTCCCACACTAAACTTGTGCGTATATGTTGTATATACTTATATTGTCTATACTTGTGTGTATATAATATATATACATATATTAACGCTAGAGGGTGTCGTATAATGATCCTTTATTACTATGTATATATGCCAACATCTAATCTACGCGACTCAAAAGACACACCCACGCACGTGCACACACATAGAGAGACAGAGAGAGAGAGAAAGAGAGAGGCGAAGCGCTTTCGCGATGAGTTTGTTTTTGCGGGTAGCGAGTCCACCAGCCTACCTGGGGCAGACGTTGCGGTGGAGGACGAGGACGGATCGCCGGCCGGTGTCTTCTGCCCGACGGTTCCCGCCGCGGCGCCGGCTTCCTCGTCGGCTTTATTCGCCCTCGGCGGATCGCCGGTTGTCAATTCGGTGTCCATCCTCGGCAGTATTATAGCGCACAAGTGCGCGCGCACGCAGGCTCGCTTCGTTTTTAAATGTCCCCGTCGAACGCGCGGGACGCTATAGCGTTGTATATATATATATATATATATATATATATATATATATATATATATATATAAACGCGCTCTGATACGGCACGTGGCCTTCCCACCATTCGATATATCTATTACTACTTGTTGTTACCTCCTCTCTCTCTCTCTCTCTCTCTCTCTCTGTCTCTGTCTCTCTTGCATTGAATCTAGTGACGCTCTTGTTGACTGCACGCATTTAGCTCTTGATTCTATTCTACCATCTTGACAGTCAAATATACAAAATCGGTTTCCATTTTCTCGTGCGAATATATACGAAAAAATAAATACGACGGTTAGCGAGAGAGAGAGAGAGAGAGAGAGAAAGAGTGAGAGAGAGAGATATCTATATTGTTTGCTGATACAGCTAACTAGTAGTCAGCATTATGGTAAAATTTTTAAGTATAAGCATTATTTTAGAACTTGTAATACATGTAGAACGTAGACCCCTACCGTATGTCTGCCTTTTCTGTGATATATATATATATATATATATATATATATATATATATATATATATATATATATAAATCTATTCTAAAACATAAAGGAAAGTTTAGAAAAGTCGAAAAGCTCAAGCTTAAGACTAAACAGCTTGTTTTAAAAAATACTTTTGACACCGGTGCATGAGATTCTCAATCAGAATGAGATGCGCTGAAACTGCCTTCTATTTGTCTTCAATATCTTCAAGGGTGTAAAAAATATCGCTATGATATGGTTCCTAAAAATCTATTTAAAGGTACAGTAACTATGAACAGAACGTAGTTGATATCATTGACAATTTGGATAACGAGAAACAGGTTCAAAGTCAAATAAAAATATAAATAATAAGAAAAAGATAATTATAATGATATACAGAATCAATTGAAAATTGATTAATAATTGCTGTTATTGGCTGGATAAAAGAGGTAAGGGAACATTGCCAGCATATTCCCGCAATGGTGAGTCCATCCACTTCTTTAACGACAGCGCCGACTGACGTGGTATTTACTACTAATCCTGATGGCTTAGTAGTAAATGATGCATCTATACCTAGAAACGGTGTCGCGATGCGAAATCTCAGCGGCAATCAATATAAAGTTATCTCTTTGATTTAGGGGGCATGGCTCCACGCATATCCAGCTTACGACTCTATTAACGCAATCCTATAGACGAGAACGACAAGTTTCTTAAACATCATAATATTCCTATACGAATTTTCTTAGTAAGCATGAGATCGCATATGTTACAAACGCTAACAAGCATGTCCCGTTTAAAATCAAATAAAGCCTGTTAGAAGTAACGATATTTTGCCACGTTTTCAAGATTCTCACTGATAACCATGGAATATTGACGAGATTAGCTAGGAGAGAGATCCTCGTCTCTGCAATAACCTTTAACAGATAAAACTCTGAACTTTAAAAATGAAATGCACCATGGATTGATGCGGGGTCATCCAATTTGCTTGGCCGATCTATAGCGCCTTATATTGACTTTGCTTAACTCATCATTATTGGACAAATATTTATGACTGGCAAGACGGACGGCGACTGTCAGAACAGGAACAAAACAATGACCATAATATGTGGTCCTGCAGAATCAATATAGACATTAGAACTAAAAATCAACTTTAGCATTGATCTAAGATGATACCCTTTTTCGATATTACGAGGAGGCCTATACCAAAAGTGAAAAGGGCTCAGCCACTTTCCATGATAGAGGGTGAGCATCTTTTGAACAATTCTCTTGTTGAGATACGGAAGCTCCCCTCATTTTTTTTTTTAAAACAATTTTTTCCTTTAAATATAAATGAAATGGTTCGTTTCCGAAAGTATAATTCACATTATGAGATTTCCACAGTTTCAGATAATAGTATCGAAGAAGTAACTTCTTTAATTCGATTATAATTGTACTTAAACTTAACTGTCAATTTATTTCGTTTTGCTCCATATATACCTAGCTTTAAGTTTTATACTTCCATGTAACATAATGTTATGTACTTGAGGGATGATGGCTGGAGTGACTGAGTATTGAGTACATGCACCTTTCATTTCATTTACTGATAGATAACTAGAGATAGACAGATAGAGCAATTTTATATATTTGTATTATATATTGTTTTACGCTCTTATCATAATTTTGATAAAACCGTGCATTTGCTACATTGTAAAAGTTATCCGCATTTTTGATAAAAGCCTGACTTACTATGATATTTTATGCAGTATTTTTCTACTTATATTGCTTTTACGTTTCTGACGTTATATCCTACGCAAGCGTAACAACTTTTATATTTATACAATATTATTTAACTCCGGATTTCTGTATTAATCAGTTATATTATACACTATTTGTATCATATTGCACAAATAAATAAATATTTATTTATCCATTTATCGCTCTCTCTCTCTCTCTACACCTATCTTTATATCAATCTTCATCTCATTATCTGTTTACCTTGGCGTCACGTGCACAGGTAGAATGATTTTCGATTGGACAGTGAACAGGATTCTGAAACATGCTTTACATTAATACAAAAAAATTCAATTAATTTTTTTAAGCACGCTTTTTAAAAAATAAAGTAAGTTTAAAATATTGAACTGAAAAGTAATAAATAAAAAAATTTAATTAAATTGAAATACTTAAACTAAAATAATTCAAATATTAATAAAAATTTTAACTTTTTACCAATAGAAAAAATAATACAAAATTACAAATAATATTTCACATACAATTTTTTAGTAAGAAGATAAGCGTGGATCTTATTAGAAAACTCTGTGCCTTGCAATCGAAAATATCTAACGTTGATTAAAAAGGACAGAAAAGGCATCAATCAGTTGATTCTAGATATAAAAGTAGTCAAAACAATAGCAGAAATATTTTTCGAATCTAGATGGACTCACCTTCTTCTATTTAATCAATAAAGCTGATGTTAAACATTATTTGCATTTATGTTATTTTTGAATTGTAAAGCAAAGCTAGCTGCCAAACAGAATTTGGATTTATGTTATTTTTGAATTGTAAAGCAAAGCTAGCTGCCAAACAGAATTTGTAATCTCTAATTTATTCGCTATTAAATAATAAAAGTTTATTTATTAATAACGTAATCTGGCACAAATAAACGAAGTTTGTTGAAAATTGAATTTTTGCTCCATATTTGGGAGTCTAAAAATTATATATATATATATATATATATATATATATATATAATAAGTATGAATATATAGCATCCAAAACAAATATCTGCAACTTTAAAGAAAAAATAAACCAATGAAGAAGTTCATATTAATATATAAATAATAACAGTACCAATTATATCACTCGTCAATCAAAAAAAACTTTCTAATATGTGTTAATATCGGAAACCCATTTATTTATATTAAATTCATTTATTTTATATTAAAAAAAATTCAATTTATATTTAAATAATAAATCAACTAATTATCAATAAAGGCAAAAAGCATTTTACTAGAAGTCTAAGCACACTTCAATTTTTTACAAAGGAATAAATCTTATAAAAGTGTTAGGCGCACCTTCTAATGTTATAAAATTAAGGGACCATGAGCAAGTTCTCGTTACCATTGAAAATGCATAAGTTACATCAGATTTCAGATGATGTATACATATATATATATTATATGTAGCAGGTCTAATCGAAGATTATGTTAATTAAGTATAAATATATTGACTAAGCAGAATTTCAATAACGTACATTTCTCGTATCTGCATAAAAATGCCTTAATTTTCGAGACTACGGCATGCGTTTGTTTTTGAAATTCGCCGAGAGGGGGATACCTTCGAGCGATCCCTGGTCCACCGATGGAAACCTTCTCCGAGGCAAAAGGAGAGCACGTCCTTTACTGGTGCGATGAATTTGAAAAATTTCTGGCTCATCAAAAGAATGGCAGTACCCCGATCACCTCTCCGCAGGTATAGTTTTTTTTTCTTCTTTTTTTCATTCCTCGAGAGATAAGCGAGAAAGCCGCCGGATGAAGCAATATAGAAGAAACAGTTCGGTTGGAGGCAAAGTCGTAGTCTTAGATAGTTTAATCCGAAATAAATCATATTATAAAGTCGTGGGATTTAATACCAGCTCGGTTTATTAAACTTAATAGACGAACACGTGCATGACCGCCGAGATTCATTATTTGCCTTATTTGTACAAAAACCAGCGCTCCATTCGTTTGATTCGATCATCGCACCTATAAATTGTATTAAATATCTTTTATATTTCTCAATCGGATTTCCGATATACAGAGGTGTATATAGGCGCGCTTAACTTCCATATCAGAAAATCTGCATTTATGCTTATCACCTCGGGGCTGCGGTAACGTGACTTAAAAGTAATATAAAATCTATATACACTAATCGGAGAATAATTTCATTGCGCATAAACTAAAATATAAGAAATTAAATATCACTCTCCATATATCGTTCGGATATATGTACTGGGCGAGAAGCCAGCGAGAAACATCGAGATGTAACGTCCAAGGATGCATATCACAGTTTCATGAAAATTGTCCTAGGTCCTTCAAAAATTGGATTATGCCGTTAATAAAATGGAAAAATATTTTTAAAAAAAAAAATTACAGTTTTCAAAAGATATTTTTAAAATTACAATCATTTTAATTTACGACAGGTTCTTAATTATGGGAAAACGTAAATTTTGACTATATGTGGGGTGAGTGCGTAGATAGAAACTGAAAACAAAAATCTTAGATTTTTCATCAACGTTCCGTTTTTACGTTTATTATAGTTATTATTTAAATACCAACCAGAAGTGTTAAAAGAGTTATTCATATGCAGATCCTGTCATTTCATAGAACACTATATATTATATAAATAAGTCGAATTATATGTAATAAACTACAAAAATAAAAAACTTTTCCGTAAGACGAGAGGAGATGGAACGTTACAATCGATAGTAGGTACAATATCGCTAAAATTTATCTTTAATTTTTATGATAACGACATTTCCTTTAATAAATATAAATTTATATAAGCGCCTATCTCTGCTTTATACAGCTATTACTACTAATGTGAAAAGTAATGCGACCATTGATCACGTTTTCCCGTTTTTTCTTCTTTTTACTATACATTCCAATTTTATCACATCATAATTTATGTTTCTTACATATAATGAACAATAATTGATGAATTTTTGGTACTTTTGCGTTTTGAAAGATGAATTTTTTTTTATGTATAATAATATGTGCTTCCTCTATGCATGTGCGATTTTAATTTTATGCATACGGGTATTGACGTCTAACTGAAGCTCGTAATATATAGGATTGAAATATGCGGAGATAAATATAAAAAATATATAACTACAATATGTTCCAAGAAATATTCTCCTAGTTGGCACTATACTTTATAATTGCAGGAATTATATATACGGTGCACGTAATCATTTGTTGTATTAAAAAAAAAAAAGGAAAGAAAACGAATTTTTCGTATTCATATAATATATGTTATAACCAAATTAAAATATATGATCCTTTAGTTTACAGAAGCGTATAAAATAGAATTCGAAATAGAGATTCGATTTAAATATACATTATGCCATCATTTAGATATATATATATTATATATAATTATATTTAAATATATTAGATAGAGATACTTTATGATTGTTATACTTATTTTAAATTGCAACTAATAAAAAATATAACAATTATGTATTTTATCAATAAAATTTATAAGAAAATATCATATTATATTATATTCTATTATATTATATATTGAAATATATAATATTTTTCACTGATATATACTTCACCTTTTTATTAGAAACTATGTAAGTGTGTGTTATAGGAATATTGTTGAATGTAAAACATAGTATTAACAGCAGACTATATAATACAATGGCTCTATTCGTAACAGTCTATAATTAATAAATAAATAAAAATACAATTACATTTTTGTTCAATTAGCTGTTGACGTAGACAGATAAAATTTCACGTAAACAATTTATTGGATAAATTACTTATGCGTGCAATTATATGCTCATGCAAATTTTCTTTTCGCACAAGTGTATAAATGGTGAAATTGTTCGTCATGACTTAAAATATCTTGCGAAATATTTAACAAAAAAAATAACTCAACTTTATTCAATATTTTCACGATGGATTTTATTGCTTCATTTTGAATTTCTTTTTCAAAATTGCTCTAATAATTATAATTTTTATATGACAGATACTTTAAATGGTTTTAATTATAAGAGTATTTTACATTGTTCTTTATCGAACTTTTTATTTCTTTTTTTAACGTATGTAGAGAACATATTATCATGAAGTTGTAATATTTATTAAATAATAAATTTATCATTAAAAAAAGGCTCTAATAGTTTAAAATAGCTTTTTCATCCTTCAATAGATGTATATATAAATTTATTTTTCAACCTTTAATATAATTGAACATTAATTACAGATGTTATTTACGACAAGTTTGATACTAAAAATAATAATTTTATTATTCTATTTTACAATATATCCCTATATATTCTGTCGCCAATGTTATTTTTCCTTATTGCGCGCACCAGCATACTTTTACTTTCAAACACCAAATAAGTTCTTAGAAAGAAGTAGAAAATGTATCAGATATATATTATCGTTCAAAGATTTTCTATGCATTTATCTAATAATTTTAGTTTTATTTATCGTTAGCCAAAAGGATTGATTAAAAATTTATAAATTTTCGAAAAACATTTCCGTTTTAAAATAAATTATACTTGATTACTTTATATAGCTGTGTGTATATATTAAAACACGATATTTTCATTTATACATATATTGTAATTCTAAATATTCCATCCAATATTAGTATCCAAAGGTCGACTCGAAATATAATTCCATATCGGAACGAAAGTCCTTCCTTGTCCAAATCAGATTTCAAGGGTAAGGTTAAGGATACTCGATTAATTTATTGTTATTCAATTAACAATGGACCGACTGAATGGACACTGTAAATAGTACAAGGACGCGTTTGCCATACAATTGTTATATATAGCTGTATATGTTTAAGTAAAGTTCTGCAAATATTTTTTTTTTTGAACAGCGCGATTATAATTTAATTCAGTACGATAATTAGATCATTGTTAATATTTTATTTTGCGCTTAAAAACAATCTCACGATTTATTAGTAAAAAATATCATTGAATACATAATTTTCAGTTACCCTATAATTGCAAGAAATATAATATATACTGCTTTTTGTATCGGAGGCACAAAATTTTTTTACGAGATACAAAATTATTTTTCGGTGCATGTGCAATGCTCATTTTTATTGTTTCCGTATTCTTTGTTTTCATCCTCTGTTTTATAAACTATATTCATAATAAGAGATACATATGATAAGATCGCGGAGGATAAGATATAAAGATTGGCAGACAAGCGAAATGAAAAAAAAGATTAAAATATATAAAAAATTAGATTTGAAAACCAGGCATCATACTTTTAACATTTAACATTTTTCATGTGTTACTACGTAATTATCCTAAAAATAATGCCATTCATATATAATGTAAAATAAACTTAGAATAATAATGAATCCTAATTATAGTAAAGTTGTAAAAGCAAAATTGTTCAGATTTTGTCGCCTTTGATGCAAAATAAAAATAATTGTGTTTACCTCTATAGAATGCTAGAAAGGATCATTTATATTATCAGCGTTTATATCAGCGAATATAAAAATCACAAAAATATTTGTATGTTTTATTCGAGTTCTAAAGAATACATTGAAAATCATAATAAATTTAATAATCATTCTCAGAATTATAGCTGAGAAAACTGAGCATTTCAAATTCAACCTTAATAAGTATTTTTTTCGCGGTTTTGCAACCCTCAGACTGCGGCGCTTTTTGAAATTTTTCAAATACAAAAGCAAAGGTTTAACAATATTATTTGGGTAGTTATAACAAATAATTTAATAACATATACATATACATATATATCTTCATATGTCTTTTCCTTTAAATTCTCTGTGAACTATGTATAAGCAGGCATCATTTATTGCGACAATAAATTTTACAATGTTTACGAAGAAAATTCTTTTCACTGATTTTCGGTTCGGATGGACCGTTTAATTGAGATTTTGTAATTGAAAAAATTAAATCAATAATAATATAATATTTTGTTGCAATATTTTTTTACCCTCTATGCAGTTTTATAAGAAAGATTTGTTGCTCTTTGATAGTAGATCTAAATAAATTATTGTCATATCTCGTTTTTGGAGTAATACCAGTAGTTTCCACTCTATATAGTCAGTAGGTAATGAGTCTCACTTACTGTATTAATCAGGATGATCAGATCCGATATCGTGATAATCAATAATCTACAAATCAGAAATATATATCTTATATTTTTTCAAGATAAGAACTTTATTTTACCAACACCAAGAACGTTTATATTGATATAACAGAAGAGAAATTCACAAGAAACTAAAAATTATCATCCTTAATGAATATATATATATATATACATAAAAGATATCATTTAGCCCCCTTTTGTATATTTCATATCTTGTAATAAAACCAATTTACAAAATTATGTTATTGAAAACATCATATTGTAAAAGAAATTGTAATTGGATGAGTATAGAATTCGAGATGTACCTATCGTTGCACTGCCGGTTTCTAATCATTATGAAAATTAGTTATATTTGATAAACAGCTAAATATAAAGACTTTTATAAACCATCCAATCTTTCGAAATTTTACGTACAAAGCATAAAGTTTACATTTATAATTTAAACACACACGCGCGCGCACACACGCACACAAATACGCACTTCACTCCACAAAATAATCGGGTTGCGATGATCTTCGCCGATTTTTTTTTTTGAGAAACACTAATTGCACTTCTCATTAAATATTTATGTATTTGTTTATTTATATATTAGTAAAAATTAACAATTGTACTTATGTCTACTGTTCTGAATGAATTTAATAAATATTTTTAGATTCTTCGGCGGTAATTACAAATAAGTGCAGTCTGACTGTCATTATTTTCGTATAATATATTATAGTATAAAGACCGATAAAAATATTTATTAATTTATTTATTATTATTGAAATCTACATGACATATCTTAAATGTATATATCCAATTCGATAATACACGTACATATGCGCACCTATATATATTTATGTAGAATTTTTTCGTTCAGTTATTGAAGGTTCTTATTTATTCAAAATTTTTATTTTTATATTTTTAATTTTTAACTTTGTATAATACATCAAAAATTATCAATGAAACTGGAATAATAATGATAAAAGTATCTATTTTTAATAATGCTTTACCTCAAATACCGTTTATTTGAATACGATTGTAAGTAGACTCCGTGGCGCAACGGTAGCGCGTCTGACTCCAGATCAGAAGGTTGCGTGTTCAAATCACGTCGGGGTCAATATTTTTTTTATTTTACTTTCATAAAAATAAATTTTTATTTTTTTTACACACATAATAATTTTTATTTTAATTTAAAATATTTATAAATAACATATTGTTTTTTAATATTTTTATAGGTGCGCATGACGTATTACGGTCCCAATGTGCTCCATTCCGGCATCATTCTATCCTAACCTAACCAAAATTCAGATACTAGAAAAAAGAGTAGGAAAAGAGATGCAGTGAACGTTGAACCATCTCTGGTTGAACCAAGTTGATACCAGCTTGGACTTGGACCTGCTTTGACTTTGGAGTCGTGGATCTTGGATGATCGACCCGGTCAGGGTGCGCGGTGGACGCTTTGTGACGTTTATTTACGTGTATTACGTGTGTTTTATATAAATTAGAATATTATAAACAGGTATAACCGTGTTTATCTACAGTTATATATTCCTTACATATATCTTAGGAATAAAAGTCAAGATCTATTAATTTATTAGAATCGAAATATTTAAGAAATAAATCTAAAAATGTGGAATCATAACCTAAACTAACGCAAATTTATAAATTTTTTATATTATTATTTCTTAATATTTATTGCATTTTAGTGTTGGTGCACTCTAAGTAAATGGGTAAAGCAGAAGAATCAGATAATTTAAAATTTGATAAAAATTCTAATACTCCATCTGATCAAGAAACTGTGCCCGGTGACATGGATATGTATAAGGTTTGTTTATAATCACATTATTTCGTACAAACTGCTAAAATTCGTATCAATTAAGATTTTCTATATTTTCAGACAATAATTACATTTGAAGAAGAAGAAGCTGTACAAAGATCTTCTGAAGATGATGCTCAAAACTTTTATACAACTTGTACACACATCCGAAAAAATATGACTCAAATAGCCAAAGTTAAATCAACAGCAGATGCTGCTGTAAGTATATAATTACAAATTTAATTTTAATATATTAATATGGACTTTTTTATTCCAGTCCAAAGATCAAATTAGAGAATTGCAAATAGACACTGCTCTGGCATTTATGGAATTAAAGAAACTTAATCGTATGGAAAAATTTAGAACAAAATTTGCTCGTGATTCTTTAATGACAGCTAAATCAAATGTTGATAATCGTCACTTGCAATTGCAAAATTTATTATATGAAGTAATGCATTTAAAGAAGGAAGTAATGAAATGTTTACAATTTAAGTAAGATTTGAAATTAATTTAAATAAATTCTATTAATTAAATGTTTTATAATATTTGAATTATTGTTATTTCAGATCCAAAGATGAAAGTATACAATTAGTTTCAGAAGATGAATTTTATAAAGATGCACCAGAATCCTTATCTAGACCGGTACGTTTATTCTGTAATCCTAATATATGTATTAAAGACGAGGTACTACTAAGTAGCTTCATATTGACTTAATTAATTCAATATTTACTTTAGTTAGTAACAATGAATGATCCTCACCAAAGAAGATTAGCTAGATTAGAATGGGAACTTACGCAAAGAAAAGAGCTTGCAGCATTATGTGATAATTTGACAGAAAGTAAGAAATCTGTTGCAGCAGGTATAGAATCTAAACAGTCACGTTTGGACAATCTTGCGCCACAATTACGATCCATTTTAGAGGTAATATTCTATTATGATAATTTAAAAATATAGTTCTCAATTCATTTAACTCAAAATTTTGAAATGAGTATGTATTAAAGACATTAATATAATATTTATAATTTATTTAGGCAAGCAAACCTTTGCAAGAAAGTCTTGGTCTACCTTTGGATAAACTGAAGCTAGAACATGAAAAAGCAGCTTTACTATCTCCACCATTGTACATTCTATATGCAAAAGCATCTGCATACAGAGATGCATGCGGTAAATTGACTAAATTTATAATAACAATATTTCTAAATCGATATTCTTAGCACTCTCCTTCATCATCAAGCAAAATTTACATAAAAAATAATTATAACAAAGTTTTTCTCTTATTAATCATTTTAAAAATATCATTAATTACGAAGTTCAAAAATATTTATTTTTAGATTTAACATTAAGTGTTTCCGTGGAAGGTGACGAAGAAGAGGCTAAACGAACTTCAAATCTAGATGGTGAACAGGAATCAGACTCTGATAATGAAGGTCAGACAGAAAATATTCCAGAAGAAACTCCTGTACATAAAAAAAGACATCACAGAATATCAAAAGAAGCAAGACAAGAAGAAAAAAAACTCCGGTTACTTCAGAAACATCCTCTTAGTGTTAAGATTATTGTTTCATTTAAAGGTTAATTTCACTTTTAGCTTGATATTTTTTCCTTCAGAAATTATAAACGTATATTATTATTTGTTTTCAGATGACACAAAACTAAAATTACAATTTTACTATTTATCTTTATTAAAAGTTATAACAGTTGAATCAGATTTGTTGACTGTAAACTTAGGAGGCATTAGTGTTGGGTAATATAATTTAATAAATAAATATATCTTGCCTTGGTAAATTTTTATTAATTTTCTTAAAATTTTTGTTGTTTATCAGGGATATGCTTGTTTCGGAATCTGTACTGCGTGAATTATACCCTGGAGATGCAGGTTTTGAGAGTCCAAATCCAGCAAATATTTATCAATTAGCGAGACAAAAGCTGGGCTCATTTCCATCACTTGGTTTGGGCATTCCTTATAAGTGGGCGCAAAGGATGGCAGGCTTACATTTTGTACCTACTGATTCTCGTGAACAAAAAGTAAGTATTTATTATGTGGATATAGTAAAACCATAATTTTAATATTGAATTGCTGAAATATTTAATCATATTTCGAAAATATACTCTTTACAATCTTATCTCTTAGAAATATTTCATATAGTTTTTATAATATTAATATTTAATTAGTTGCTTTAATTTTTTTAGTCTGTAATTCAAAACAGTAATCAAGACAGTGTTGAAAGTGTTTTGAAAGAAATAAAAAAACGTGTTAAAGCTAGATTGGATCTATGTGCAGAAATACGTCAATTAGAATCTGGTAATTTGCCTGTTACCACAGCATCGAGTGATCCATTACCACAAAAAGTGGTCACAGTTTTGCATAAATTTACTATTTCATCTTGGAAAAACTACTGTACTATATTCAATTGCCCAGAGGCTTCTAAATTAGAATTTGTTTCTCCTACTGATATATTTTATGAAGCCATACTTCGACAAGGGAGCAGTAAGTTATTATATTTATCAATGAAATTAATTATAGTTTTTAAAATTGCTTGTTTATATATTTTTTAATATTATTCTAAAAATTTTATATGAATTTGAATTTATATTGTACGTAAAATAAATTCTAAGTTAATTTTTTATATTAATGCAAACATAGAAAAAAAAAAAAATTTAACGTTGAAATGCTATGAATTACAATTTAGTATTCCATTACCAGCTTGTTTTCATATTTGACTTTATTTAAAACTAAATTCAATGTTATAAAATTTTGAGAAGAAATACATTTAAATATTGATTTAAAAAATAAACGTTATTCATTTTTACTCACAGATGAAATGATAGTGTATATAGTGATAAAGCCAGATTATCCCAATGTCACCTCAATCTTCCGGATTAGTTTGAATTCGAAGATGCCTGCCGAAATGAATATTGTTCGAGATCTTGAACGAGAAATAAATGTTATGTGGGAAAAACCACCAACTATATCAGCTCAATTGCAGCGACTAAGAGCCTGCTTTGATATTTACTTGGAAACAGAGGGTTTAGCGAAACGTGAAAAAATTTTTTTCCACCCATTTCGAGGTAGGACTCGAGCGCGGCCCTATAAATATGTCGAATTGGGAGGTGGCATCTTCACACATCGCTAAAATTATAATAATAGATACTTATTTTAATAGCGTGGTAAGATTTTTTTTTAATAGTGGTAATAAAGTATGAAGCAGTGGCCTTTTACGTTGTTTTGAGTTTTATTCTCTTTTTATAAAAATAATTCTACCCTATCGTTTGAAGATGCGTTAACAAAATACTATATATATGGCACGCAAATTTTATACTTTTAATATTTGGAATAAATATTTCATACATAGATGTTGACAAAATATTTTGTATAATATACATGTATTCTTTTTCTTACATGAAATAAAATGTAAATGTGAAATAGGTATAAATTACGTTTGTAATGTGTTTTATTAAATTTTGGCGATACTGGTAGAATATATTTTATTTTTGGCATATTCATTTTACTTTGTTTTGGCTTCTTTATGGTTTAAATCCAGCACTGTATTTAAATTTAAACTCTTGTAGATGGTCGAATTGTTGGCATTCTTGAAACCGATATTAGATAAGATCGCAATGTATGCTTCAGTCTATTGTTTTCTTCAACAAGATTATTACGATCTTGTTTAATGAGATTATTTTCTTCTTTGATAAAGTATAAATAATCTTTGAAACCTTGCACTTTTTTCAGATAGTCAAGAGATTCAGCGTCGGATTTAATCGAATCTCTGGGCGTTTGTAAATTTTTAAGTAAATATTTTTGTACACTAACAGATTCTGATTCTAAATCTGAACACAACTTAATCATCATTTGAACTTCGCTGCATTTGCTAAAATTTCTTTGTAATTGCTATTAACAAAAAATTTTTTAATTATTGGAATAGAAAACTATACTAATTTAATTTTCGCAAACAATTGTCTTTTATAAAATGAATTACCTTAATAGTTTCGTTACTTAAAACGCTTAATCGTTTCAATTGTACTGCATCTATGGTTTGAGCCATTTTAACTTCCTGCCTGATTCTACAAACGCGCTTGTTCAATAAATCAGATTGAATTTTCAAATTTTCGATAGTCTCGTCCCTTTCTTGTGCTAAAGTAGCGAGATTTTTTCTCAGAGTCTCGGCATTTTGCTTCATTTGCGAAAATAATTTGGGAAAAAGCACCGCTTCGGCTTGATAAGCGTCGTCCTGCTCTTTCAAATATTCGTACTGTTTGCGCTTGCTTTCGGTCGAATTTTCATAATTCGTTATTACGTCATTCACTGATTGCCGCAAACCCTCAATTCTAGGACATATCTCGCGTTTCTGCTGTAGCAGTGATTCGTCTTTCTAAAAAAAAAATTATTCTTATGTCTCTTCTTTTAAAACTCAGTAATTGTTTCCATTTTGTACCTTCATGGAAATTAATTTCTTTTGAAACAAGTATTGCTAACCATATTGTTAAGGCAGATAATGCTTAATGAAATTTAGAAATTTTTAAAGAAGTCTCACAAATTGTAGAAATATATTATGTCCACAAAACAAAATTAATTTCAATATATATTTTAAAAATGAAGTTCAAACAAAAATTACTATAGATATACGAAAAATTTCCAGACTTTGCCAAGTATTCCCGTTTGAAAGTTTTGGCTCGGGAATATTCAGCAGTTTGGTCAAATTGATTTTTCGTTCTCTAGGGAAGTAAACTCACAGCTTTCATGAATGAAATATGAAACATTCGTTAAAAAAACGCTTACAGTAAAGATGACATTGTAAACGTTGACAGCATTCCTAGTTTGTATTTCCATCAATTCTTCTTCAAGACGTTTCTTTTTACCAATAATAGCAGTTCTCAAGTATATCAAAGATTCGTTCATTTTAATCTTTTCATTTTTTAAATCTTCTAAATCGTTCATTTCAATTCTTGCGACTGATTCTAAATAATTATTGTGCAAATAATTAATTCTTTCCTTGCCCTTTTCTATAAAACCACAAGATGTTTACTTAAATGACGTCTTATAATATCGCGTATTAAATATACATTAAATATTACATTTAATAATATTAATATTTTAAAAATCCATGTTAAATTCATAAGTATATGCTTAATTTACATAAATTCACCTAAGATATCGTCTACAACCATCATATGGGCTTCTTGAAATCTATGATGATCAATATCCGCGTCGGCTATCTCACTAAATAATTGTTTGATAAAATCATCCTTCGTTTTCAATATTTCCTCAAAAGTCTTCCACAAATGTGCGACATCCTCTTTTAACTCGGTGCATTTTATGTGACGCAAACTGCTTCGCCATTGCTCGTTGATTTTCGCGGTATTTATACGAGCGAAAGCCTCTTCTCGTTTTAATTTGTTCTATAATTCATTAAAAGTTTATTTCACTATACTACTTATTTATTTATTTATTTATCAACAATTTATATATTACAATTCTTTGGGTCACTGATTGTGAATATCATAGTATAGTTTATGACGTCGGAAATTGAATTTTTATTATGAAATCTATTAAATATATGATTTTCTGAATTAATCTCATAAAATATGAAAAAATGTTTAAAAGTTTTTAAACCAACGATGTACAACTCATTAAAATAGATATTCATTGATTCTGTTTCGGTGCAAGTGATACTTTTTGGAGAAAATTTTAACAATTTCATCTCGGGATCTACTGGAAATTTCGGCAGTTTGTGGTCGACTTGTACAGAATTAGAAACTCTTTAATTTCGTTTTATACGTACTTATATACTATTCATTATGAAAAATGTTCTTTTGTAGAGAAAAAATGCACAGAACTTGTTGCAAAAAACCAGGTAGAAAAATTTAATTTTGAATGGTAATTTAAATCGGAATTGGAAATTCCAATATTTAAAATCTTCAATAATCAGAGACGCGTGAATAAATGCACAATTATAATTGTTGTATATTAAATTTAAAATATAACTTTATTATACCTTTGTAAAAATTGCTATCAATTGTTGCTTACGTCGTTTCGCCTCCAATTCTACATCGGCGCGATGCTGCAAGTATCTAGCTCGCTCTTCGTCACTCATGCGAGCAAGCTTTGATCCTTTACCCTTCTTTTTGGGCGGCATTTTAAAATTTTAAAATTTATTGTAATGTTAAAAATTTGACGAACTTGGGTTGAGTTTTACGGTATGTTTTCGGCGCCGCGTGGCATACAAGTTTGATCAATATTTTTATTGCCATGGGTCTCGGTCTACCGCATGCGTGTGTAACTAATGTAAATAGTAATTAATATTCGTTGAGCGGGCTCATTTGATAGAATAATTATTCCAATTTTTAAATGTAATAAAATTATTTATTGATCAAATATTACAAAATAATATTATTACAATTTTCAGTCAAACATATTTTCATTGGTTACGGAGCACTTAACACGGCAGTCAATATTGATTAGCAATGAATCAAAGAACGCGCACTTAATTATAAGATATACTTAATAGTTAATATACACTGTTTCATTAATAACATGCTGATTTTTCTTATAAAATTGTATCTTTCGCAATGGCTTATAAATGCATTATAAAATAGTTCATTAAAAAATATATGCATATGTACGTTTATATACCCTCTTGTTATCATTGCAAATATAACTTTACACTCATAACAATGGTGTATTATAACGTACCTACAACAATAACAAAATCGAATTTGTATATTTAAAAAAAAATAATAATTTTCTCTTTCTACAAATATTTCTTGTATGTAAAAAGCTAGAGTATCAAAAAATACCATCAATGATATAAAATATTTATAAACTTGAAAAATCTAACAGTAGGGCAAGATATGTTTCAGTTACTTTGTTATTACCCTGAAGTTCATTTACCCTGAATTTTTAAAGCTCATTTTCAATTGATAAGTAGTTAGTCTTGATCATAAGTTATATTTTTGAATTTATATAAATAATTTATTAATATAAGACTAACTCAGACTTTTTTTTACCATAATACGAAATTTCGTCATTAAATTCTAAATTAGTCACATGACCAGCATGTTTAATTTTAATAATTTTTTTGTAACGACATTCTATCGTCGATCATCAATGGTTTCTCTTTAGTTGTCGGTATAAAACTTTGTGTGCGTCTTATTCTTTCTCCACTTCGAAGCGGCCTTGTAGTCACTAACTGTGACTCTAAAAGAATTTGTGCTTCCTCTGCTCGTTTCACTTTTTCTCTCGCAGCTCGTAATTCACTATCAAGGTTTTCTTTCTCTGATTCTAACTGTTGAAGTCGTATTTCAGCATCTAAAAATGAAATGAGGAATTGAATATAGATTAATGATTTATGAACCTGAGCTTGTAATGTTTTATGCTTACCTCGCAGTTGTCTTTCATTATTTTGTTGTTTCATTTCGAATTCCATTCGCTTAAGTTTTTCCAGTTCTAAAAGTTCCTGTTGTTCTTGTTGTAATCTTTCCATTTGTTCTCTTTTTTCCCATTCTTCGCGTAAAACGCGAGCTTGCAGACCTCTCACTGAAATGTAAATATTTTTGAATTATATTAATAATTAAAATTAAAAGAACAAAATTATTCTTTAATATCATGTAAAGTATATAACTTATAACTGATTGTTTAAAATTCGATTTTATATAATTATTTGTATATACATTTGTAACACTAGTTATATATTTTGCTATTGCTTTAAAAATTATGAAATCTCTAGGCATTTTCATTTATAATATATTTTTCCTTTATATGTTTAATTTGAATTTATATTTATTTTATAATTACCTATTTCTTCATCTCTAAGAGCTTGCTTTTCTTCTTGTAAAAGTATTTCTAATTTTTGCTTGACATCTTCAAGCTCTTGAACTTTGGCACATTCTTCTTTTGAAATTGCTTCTAACTTTCTTGCTTGTATTTCAGCAGCTACTCTTGCTTGCCTTTCAAGTTGAAGTTCCATTTTTGTTTCCTCTTTTACTTGTTTACTTGCCTAAATATTAATAATACAAATTTGTCAACTTTCTTTAAAACTGATTTTTTATTTGTTGGAAAACTAAATCAAAATTAGTATTTCTTCAGTATTATTTAAAATATAGTAGTTAATTAATACAAAACCTGACGAACTGATCTCCTTTGATTTGCAAGACTTCTTTGATAACTAATTTTTTCTCCAGAATGTTGAACAGCAAGTTGCAATGTTGACAACCATTGCAATCTACCTCTATGGTCTTCAGCAACCAGTTCAATACACCTGTGTTCTGGTGTACTAAGTATAAAACGTCTATCTGGTTTCCCACCATTACTTACTGCATCTGCCCAACAATTGGTATCTAAAGTTATAACACCAGATGCTTCTTTTTGTTGCGAATCTTTATAATATGTTAATTCTCCAGGACGTAATACGAACCAGAAGTATCGAAGAGTTGGTAAAAGAAATCCTTTTTTCATTAAATAACCCTATAATTATTATTATTATAAATATAAGTTCAATAATTTTTAATAAACATTATATGTAAGATAAAATCATACTTTTTTTATAACATCTTCTACATATGTTTGAAATAAATCATCAATTGCTTCTGTTATTCCATCTATATCTATGCAACCTCCACCGCTATATTTTGATTCTAAAACAGCTAAGAATGTAGGAAATCTGAAAAAAAAACTTTAATAAATCTTTTTATACAAGTTTGGATAATAGAATTATTCATTCTGAATTTTAATATCTTTTCATAATGTTATTTAGGTAAATGTGAGTTAATTCATGTTTCAAATATTGTTTAATTATTATTCATTAAATTGTAGAAACGTACATTTATTTTTAAACAAATTAAATTCAATTAATATCTTTTTAAGAATATTATTTGTTTAAATAAAATAAATATTTTAACTGGTCTATTTTAAATTATATTTTTACATTGAAGATATTCGATACCTGAAAGTTCCAATTGCTGCTGATAAAGCAGAAAAATCGCTAGCGTCCCAACAAAGACCTAGTGATGTCACTAATTGTGAAGCAACTTGAGCTACTTCTTCACTATGCATGGTGACCTGTAAAATATAAAATTTTATGAATATTTAAAATTTTAATGTAAGAACAAGATTTTTAAATTTACAATATAAGATGTATCCATAATATCTGATTCCATCTCAGCTAGAAGACAAAATATCCTAAATAATTGATATACACTATTATCTTTAAAAATGGGATGAGGTCTATCTAAATATGTCTTTCGGCAAACAAGCCAACAAATTTCATCTATTCCCTCTTCCAATGATCTACATGTTTGAATCGGTGTGGCATCTGTCAATGATGAAAAAAGCTGAAATAAATAGATGAAAGTATTTTCTTTAGTTAAATATTTTTATAAATTATTAATAAAATATTTACTTCTTTTTGTAAGTAATAAATGTATTGTTCAAAGGTAAGAGTTTGTGTACTTCGGTAATGCTCCAACCCCTTTTCAACACTGTAAAGATCCATCAATGTTCCAATATTGGCTGTTAAAACCTAAAAAGTTAATATATATTATATAAAGAATTATTAATTTTATTGATTCAACAATTATATAAAAATTTTTATTGTACATATCTACTGTTTTCAAATAAACTAATAAATATTTTTATTTGCCTCATACTATTCAATTGAATAAAATAAATATATATAAACTATTATAATTATAATGATATTCAAGCTGTCCTTTATAAGTACCCCTGTAGACTAATCTAAATAAAAAATTATTAGTTTAGCTGCAAGAAAAATTGTAGTTAGTAAAGGACAATCTGACTATTCCCATACCAAATTATCTACCAAATTTATTGTAGACTCAAGTTCAATCTCTGTAAAGGAGCAGAAGCAAACTCAAAACATTGGACCAGTCAGATGCGAAACAATAAATTTTATAGATAAGTTGGTATGAGGGGCAGTACAATTATTCTTTACTAACTAGAATATTTCTTTCAGCTCAACTTATAATTTTTTATTTATTTCAGATTAGTCTACAGAGGTGATAATCAACACGAGCAGTGTAATTCTCATTATAATTACAATAATTTATCAATATATTTACTTTATTAAAATTAATATTACTATAAGATCGATAAAAATATTTATTAATTATATAAAAAACATTAAATTTATTAAAGAATGCATTATCATAAATTATTTAAAATTTATTTAACAGGTTTGAAATAGAAAATATTAATAATTAATGAAAGTATGTTTATTTCTAATTAATTTTTAATTGTCGCCTGCATTACATTGTTAAATAAACTTTCATGTCCCTTGTAAAATATAAAGCTATGAAAGAAAAAAGCAAAATAATATTCTTTATGGAATAAAGCATCAAAAAAGTGTATATCGTATAATTATGAATCATAAAAAGAGAAGTCCTTCAAATACGTGTAAGCAGAGTGTAAGTATGCGCAATAATAAAACGAGCGAATGAGTCATACCGCATACGTCCGAAAAACTAAAGGACAATCGACTTTTTTGGCAATTCAGTGTTTATTTAATTTTTTATTTAATACATTCAAAATCTAATGGGAACTAACTTTTAGCTTAGATTTCGCTACCATTCCAGGTACATCGTGCTGGAGTGCGTGAAATGCATGCCAGATACTATTCGTCAAATTTTTCAAGACATGAGCCATGATTTTTTGAAGTACACAGAATCCCTCCAGTCAAAGCACTGCAACAACAGCAAGTCAGCAACAGGTGTTCTTTCGGCTTTCTTATTATGCCCTTTTCTTCACGTTCACATTCCGGATCAGTAGTAAACTAGCAGTAGTAAGTAAGCACAGTGTGGATGAGAATGGGATAAGAGTATATCTGAGTATATTATAGTCGATGAATCGAGGATAAGACCAGAGATAAAGCGATGGCCAACAAATCCATGAAAAACCAGACACAAACTGCAATGCAAGTCTGCAATCAATGGAATGAAAGCTTGATGGGGCTGAGGTAGGCTGAGGCCTGTGTGATGAGCCTGATACGGGCCTGTTTCTTGATTCCTAATGATATCGAGAAATCGCAGATGCTGGTCAAGATTCGCAAAAATCGGCGGTTTCTTTTTTAAATTTTTAAATAATGTTAATCTTTTTTATTTTGAGATTAAAAATTTTAGTTCGCTGTCAAACTGGTATTATAGATATTAGTAGATACATTTTTACAGAATTTTTTTTCGTAAAGAATTTTTATTTATTTATTATCAGATTATAGATATCAGGCCAAGTAGACTGAAACATATTCTTACTTTATTTAGAAATATAAATAAAACTACATACAATAAATAACCACGTATAAGTCATTGTTGCTGAACTTGCATTGTTTTGGTAAAGTATATAGACCAAAACCTAAACAAGACCATAGTCATATATCATATCTCATTAATTATATCAGAGATATATAGAGGTTATAGATTTATATATAGAACACATGAGAATCGGATTGAGTCTTGATTGAGTCTTAATGTAGTGTTGATTGAGACAAGTAAAGAAAGATAGAGTTGTGATAAAATTCAATATCCAATCAAAATCAACGAGCGCATGCGACAAATTCAGCAAACTTTGCGCGTTAGCACAATTAGCAAAAGGTTACAGAGGCATGTCGATTATCGAGACAGACTGCGATTGGTCAGTTTTATTAGAATTGGGAATATCGAATGAAATGGAGTCTGATGCTACCTGCTGCGCTGCTACCTGCTGCAGCTTGTTGCAGCCTGCAGCCTGCAGTCTGCACTCTGCAGTAGCGTGCAGTAGCGTGCAGTAGCGTGCAGTAGCGTCAGTAGACATTAGTCATATATAGCCTGATATAGCTATTTAGCTACACTGTGCAACAAATCAGCTGATTTATAACGAGTTGTTTTTGGTTTTGTTTTGTTTTTCATTTTCATGAATGAAATATTATTAATAAATAAATACAAACCTAACGCATTGAAATTATTTCAGTTTCAAAAACTATAAAATAGTTTTGATATGTATAATACATTACTGATTATATCGTAAATATTTAATAATTATTATAATTTATAAAATTGTTGTCGAGTTATGAATTCAAGTGCTTGTATTGTAAAAAAAGTTTAGTTTACAATTTTTAAATGCGTTATAATTCATAATTAACGTTAAAGAAGTTATCCTATATTATATTTTAGTTAATAATCAATAGCATTATAAAGCAGAGATGTCTTTAAGAAAATTCATGCATGAAAAAAATAAATATAAAGAAAAACCAGACTTTAAAAAGCTTGCTATTTTATATCCGGAATTCCGAAAAATTGCAATTACTGTAAATAATATTTTTTATTTTAATATTTATTAATAATAAATTTAAGTTACCTGCTTTATTTAATCTGAATCTTTTGTTTTAGGATGTTGGAGGAAAAGTTAATATAAATTTTAAAAATGAAGAAAGTTTAAAAGTTTTAACAAAAACATTGCTAAAACATGATTTTAACTTGGAAGTTGAAATCCCTCCAAATAAACTTGTACCTGCTCTTCCATTGCGGTTGAATTACATATTATGGATAGAAGATCTTTTAAAGCATAGTGGTGTTGATGATTTGTCATTAACACATGGAATAGATATAGGTATTATTTCATACATATGTTCTATAATTATATTATAATTATAAAAATTCAAGCTTTGACTTTGTTTTCAAATTTTAGGAACTGGTGCTATATGTATTTATCCACTATTATTTTCTAAGATTTATAAAAATAAGATGACTTGCACTGATATAGATGCAGTTAGTATATCTTTCGCTTCAAAAAATATTCACAATAATAATTTACAAGATCTCATACAAGGTATTTTATAAGATTCAATAATTATTATTTATGAAGATAAACATTATTAAGTTTATATTATATAAATAATATATAAATTATTAAATTTATATTTAATTTTATATTTAGCAAAGTTAGTTAATAAAGAATCAATTCTGGAAGAAGTAATACAGGAAAATGAAAAGTATTCATTTATAATGTGTAATCCACCCTTTTTTGAAACTGACAAAGGATTAGGAAAACAATCAAAACAAGAACCACCTAGAAATGCGCCAACTGGTAATGAAATGGAACTCGAAGTAAAAGGAGGAGAAAAAGAATTTATCGTACGTTTAATTCAAGAAAGCCTCATATACAAAGATAGAATAAAAATTTACACAACAATGTTTGGGCAAAAAAATAGTTTAGCTATTTTACGAAATGAATTAGCAAGAAAAGGAATTGTAAATACTACATGGACAGAATTTTGCCAAGGCTATACAAAAAGGTAGCTCTTTTTGAAAAAAGTTTTGTTAAATTTAAAGTTTTATTTAATATTCAAATGTGTCATCCATTATATTTTAATTTGTAGATGGGGAATAGCTTGGACATTTATACCAAAAGATAAGGTTGATTTAGGTACTGCTCCTGTGATAAGGACAAGAACAGAGGTTTTAAAGTTGAAGAAAAACAAGTCTATGGAAATAATTTTTCCAGTTAAAGAAAATCTGAACTCATTAACAGAAGTAATTATTTTATTAAAGCAATGGATCAATGAATTAAAAGTTTGTATATTTTATTATAATATTTATATAAATGTCACATTAAGATCTTTTTTTTATATCACATTTATTACTCATTGATATTATTTAATGTAAATTTAAAAATCATTTATTAATTGTTGCTTATCCAGTCTACTATTTATTTTAATTTTCATAAAAAACATTTTATTAAAAGAGAGCTTTTTTATAGATTCAAATGAAGGAGATACAATTAAATGACGAGGAGTATGATTGTTGGGCTTGTCAATTGACAGGATATAGTGACACGTGGTCGCATGCAAGAAGAAAACGGCGTAGGGCTATACGTGAAGAAGCTTTAAAAAAACAGTGCTTAGAAACTTCAGAAATAGATCAGCAGACTGATAAAATTCCAATAGATGAGAGTATAGAATGTGAAACTGTTAATATTCAATATTCTGAACCATTACTTGTTTGTTCACTGCTTGTAGGAGAAAAAAACTCATATGAGAATAGTGATGAGAGTGAAAGCAGTTGTGCTGAAGAGGAAAGTGATAAAAAAATGTTCAAAATTTGCATGATATTTGATAGTGGCCATGGTGGTAAATTAAGCCTAGAAACTCTCCGTCAATATTTGATAAATAAATTAAATATTCGAGATTATTTTCAAAAACAGCAGCAAAATAAATTAACTGCAAAGAAAAGAAAAAGGAAAAGAAAAAAAAACTAGACAATGTCGGTCTTAAAAATTGTAAACTCAGAGTAATGTAAATTCTTTTCTATAAAATGATTTATTTAACGAGATGATCTTTTTCACCAAATTACATAACAGATGATATACGTATGTAAATTAGGTATTTAACTTTATTTATAAGTAATTCTTATTTACTAATATCTTTGTATGGTACAATTTCACTAACAAGTGCAATGCAATGTTTGGCATAACAAATAAAAAAGAAAACAGAGATGACTAATGATTACGCTCTTTAACATAAGTTTATTTTGATACTTCTCATTTATACTTATATTAAATAGCTCTTTTGATAATTATAAACATTAATGATGAATGGTTAGCGCAATCACAAAGAATTGACAAAATTTAAACTATTTAAAAAACGTTTGTAGCTATAACAAATAAATATGCTACATTTATTTTGAATTGAACAGTCTATCTGATTGACAAGTGAATTACGGATCTAACTTGTTTCAGGCCATTTATATTTGGTTAGTTCAGATTAACGCCCGATGACGACTTCGATTACATTTTAAGTCGATACGGAGATTTGACTTATACTTAATGCATTTTTGAATTTTCACTAAGCGTGCGTAAAAAGGAGATTAACGTTTTGGTAACAATAATCTTATAAATTCTACGACTACTTACAATACGCTGCTTATTTCTAAAGTGAACACTACTATAACAGAAATCGGAAGTAACGCTTTACGTCGTTATCTAGTTTTCTTTAAAAAACTTTTTTAGCGAGCTAATTATATCACTTCATGTATTGTATAATTCAAAATTACACTCTAAAATTACGCTCAAAAAAGAAACAAAATATAAAAAACCTTTACAGAATCAAATGTTTCCTACGAAATCGCAAAAAAAATATAATTAGAATTAACAACTGAAATAACTACCTTAAAACCATAAATCAAAAACAAAAATACATTAAAACTTTTTTTACATCGCAATGACAAATCCAACTCTTTGATGAAGGAAGCACTTTTGGTATTATCTCTACATTCGAAATTATTGCATTGTTTATTTGTGATGAAATTGTAGTTTTTGCTAAATTACAAATCAAAGCACAATCATTATTGAATTACATTTGTAGATGTTTTTTTTTTATGAAAGTCTAGGATTTTAGTTAAATAGATAATTTCACTTTTATTGCTATTAAAAAACATAATTCATTGTTTCTAACTAATTATAATTCAAGAAGTATATAAAGATGATAGATGTCACAAAATTGTGATTCTATATTTTCTTATAAAAATTTCTTGTTTAAATCTGACTCTACTAATGCATATTTTTTTCATAGGAAAAATCGGTTTTACTTATAATATTGTTAAGATTCTTTTAATGTGTGCAGTCTTTGTAATATAATATTTTATAAAATATTATTAAACATGTTAGTTTAATAATTTTAGTATACTTGATAAATTCATTTTATAAATTAATAAATCTGAATCGTCCAAAATCCATTTTTATTGTGCTCCATATAAAAAAGATTTTCCTGCACAATAGCAGACAAAGAAAAAAGAAATAAAAATAATAAAATTGTAATAAGCATTTGTACGTTATTTTCCTTTAGAAACATTTTCTCTAAGACATAAGAATTATAGATAAGAACTAGACAAGTTGTATTTGTTCAGCTGTAAAGAAAAATCTTATTTATACAGAGTTTTTATATATTTGTCTGCGAGTAATAGGGCGATTTCAGGAAAGTTTGAAAAAACTTTCATAGCACCTTTTAATATAAAATATCAGTTAAAGATTTAAAATACCCATAGTCGAACTCGTTGAAGAGTTATTTTATTGAGTCTAAAATAAGCCTATTGGTAATTTTAAAATCTCAATGTTTGTTCTGTTTTATAAAGCATAGACTAGGAAAATCTTATGAAGACAATGAAACATAAAAAATCTATGTATTATCCTCTTATAATTATTATGTAGAATTTATAATAAATTACAAGAAAATTAAATATAAAAATATGGTGTTGGTTTTATAATTTCAGTCAATAAATCGTTATTAACTATAAAATTTAGTGTTAAATTAATATGGAAATTACAAAGTTAATTACAAAATCATGTCTTTTTTAAATATTTTAATGATTACATAACTTTTGATTATTATTTGTTTCAAATCGTATTCTATTAAAAATTTCCTAGTCAGAATCTGAAGAGATTGATTCGCTATAAATACGTCACGTATCTTTCTCAAAATGTATACGTTAACGTGTGATTCATACAAAGGGTGGCACTTACAGATTCCTCAGTATTTGCTATAAATAACAATATTGTTTATATGTACTGCACAGAAAGCTATTATATTTCAAAGAACTTTCAATCTGTTTATTGTACTCAAAGACTACCAATTCTTTGTCTTTCGTGACATAGTTGATTACTCATTTCTTCATTCGGCATCTATTGACATTCAAAGTTAATTTGATAGCGTAAGTATAAATGCCTCTGAAACATTTATTTTATTGGTTAGCAATCTTTCCTTTAGACCAATTTAATTTTTCGTACTTCTTATTGTACATACTTGTAAAATCATTCATTTTACAAGCTTGCAAAAGCTTTATTAGAATCATCTTTTGCAATTTAGTATTTAGTACAAACACTTAAAAGCTTAAAAATATGTAAAATATTCCACTCTTGTAGTTCTTCTATGCAAAAGCATGGAGACAAGTTATAATGAAGCTCCAATCTTTGTCCAAATTTAAATGATATTCGTATTCTCACTAGAGAAGTACATTTTTAATTAACCATGTCAAAATATAAATTTATCTCTATCTCAAACGTTTATAAAATGAGCTTGAACTTGTATTTTATACTTGTTCCCAAGACTTTATGGATATATAACGATTTGTGAAAAATGAGTATATAAGTGAGTGTATGTGTGCGCGTGTAAGAATGTATGTATGCGTTTGATTCAAACTATGAATGAGTCTGAACTAAAAAAAAGGACACTTTTATTCGCAAAATTAGGTAAAATTTAGATGCGAAGTAGACATACCGTTTTGTTATCAATCATACATTAGGGAACATGCAGCATTTAAACTTTAATCGATAGGAAATTATTTAATAATTCGATTGTTTTTATACAGAGGACAAAATACATTTAAATATTGTAACTCACAATAATTTGGTCTGATTATATTTTTATATTGTTAATATAATGATAATATTTTAAAATACTTAAGGAAACACGATGGTTAAAAATGCTGCTGTAATAATTACTTATCGATTAAAATATATATATGAACGTTTTAAGTGCATGCAAGTTCCCCATCACAAAGACTAGGATGAATGCGCATTAAAAATCATTCCAAAAATGATACCGGCATACGCGAACGCAATTATTAAGAGCTCAGCTCTCGTTAGTCGCTAATGGTGGGTCTTTTTTAGGTTCATCCCCATTCATCACAGCTTTGATCGACGAATTTGCAGCATTTGCAGCATTTCCAGCCTCCAGTGCTGTAATAGTGGCCTTAGGTTGGCGTTTTGCAATCTCTGCTTTGAAATTTTCGATATCCTGTTGACTGATCTGCACGAAAATTATACCGTTGATTACATTAAGCATATCCAGGACCGATCCCATGCTCGGCGGTTGAATCTGAATGGGGGGCAGACTGACGCCAGTCTTTCCCGTATAGATCTCGTTCATTTTCTTCTGAAGTACAACGGCCTGTTGAGTCAAGTGGCGCAAACAGTCGCTGCTCTCCTTAGTTTTCTCATGATCCTCGCCGAGCTGTTGTTTATAAATGGCGTAGGTTTCTTTTTCATTATTGAGTGCTGCTCTGAAATCACCCATGCAGGACTGAGTTCGCGCCACGAGATGATAGGAAACGGCGACTTTAAGGGAACGAGATCCATGGTAACGAAGGTTCAGGGCAAGAGCATGCTCCAAAAAGCGAAGAGATAGCTCATATTCCCCTACCGCGTGCAGAATGAGAGATATGTTACTCTGAAAAAAAATTAATTTAATCAGAATACTTTTTTTAAATAACACATTTTTGATATTAGAAATATATTTTTCCATTAT
Organism: Sycobia sp. Sy_11; assembly: GCA_018907035.1. Taxonomy (NCBI): domain Eukaryota; kingdom Metazoa; phylum Arthropoda; class Insecta; order Hymenoptera; family Epichrysomallidae; genus Sycobia; species Sycobia sp. Sy_11. The sequence continues at coordinate 3,754,075 of JACCIC010000015.1, read as the reverse complement.
GTACACATTTTTTCATAAGGAAATTAAAGCAAATTAAAACTAAAAAATATAAGAATATAAAATTTTTGTTGTGTTAAAAGTAATACGTACATCGAGTAAAGCAACTTCGGGATGATCTTCACCACAAACAAGTAATGCAAGATATCTAGCTCTGTATAAAAGTCTTAATGATACAGAAACTTGACCATTAGCAAAAGAATATAAAGCTAAATGAATCTGGAAAATATTTCATTGATAATAAATTTTTCTACATCGAATATTATTTTTCAATATAATATTTTTAAGCGTTTTAATTTATCTTAAAATATTAATTATGAACTATCATGCAAAGTACACTTACGTATTCGGTAATAGTATAAGGATGATCAATGCCGTTAACTCGTTCGGACATTAGGACGGCCTTCTGCTGTGTCACAAGAGCTTCTGCGTGATCTCCCATAATATAGTTTAGTCTAGCAAGCATTCGAAGACATTGAGAAATTTCTAAATGCATTGCTCCATAAACATTGTTTAATAAATTAAGAGCTTCGTTAATAAGTTCATAACCATCTTTCAAGTATCCTTGCTGAATCTTGCTTTGGCCAGTAGTGTAAAAATTGTATGCATCACTAGCCTTTAAAATAAAAGAAATTATAATTTATAAATTTTACACAAATGGATTACAACAAATAAAAATATTACTTCTTATTTTTAACATTAGTAAATAGAGTGTAAAACTTACCCTTGGATTAATATGTTTAACTACAGGGAATATATTAATAATATCTTCTTCAAAAAATGTAGCACGATTCTTATTTTCAAAATTATATTCTCGTAATAATATCTGAATGCCCGTTTTAATACAGAATGCTCGCATTAACGAGATTTTTTGTAAATGGAAGTGCTCTATAGTTACATCCAAAGATTCAGGCGTTGGGCACTCCCAGTCATAGTAGCACTTTAAATCAGCCTTAATTTGTTGCCATAAGGATTTCGTTGTTAATGAGGCCCATTCAACCTCAGACTGTTGAGGACCGTTATTTCTACCTTTCCTTTTGTTGCGACGTTTCGCAGTTTTACTTTGAAGCTCCTCAAGATTTTGTTGTGGATGAATAAGTTGTGCAGATGATAGAAAACAATTCAAAAAATGGCTAATAGCAGCGGACAGACTCATTAATTCAGCGCCCTAAAGTGATTTGATAAAAGAAAAGCTTTTAATTACAAATATTTTTTAGCAGTGAATCATAATTTCATTTTCCAATTCATTAATTATGAAAATATGTTAAGACATTTATTTAATTATTACAATTCTTAAAATTATTTTTATTAACAGTACCTGCATATACGAAGTAAAAATATGCTTTGCTGATCGAAGAATTAATTCCGAAACAGCAATTCGATGAAGATATTGTAATTGTGGAACTGCAGCTAGCATAGCTGCCAATTTTCCAAGGTATCGAACATTAATTCCTCTTCCATGTAATGATTCCACCAATGTACTGCCGTCCATAGCGGCTGGTGTATGATCCAGACATTCACGAATCTAGAAATTGAAGAAAATAATAAAGAATATTCAACAGTTTTTAATAATTGTGATAAAGATGAGCATAATAAAAATGATACGTAGTCACTGACCTATATTAAATTTTTTTTTATAATTATTATCGAGTTCCATATTTACATATTGATAATTTATTAAGCAAATTTAATTTTATTAATTAAAAAAGATTATCATTTTTAATTAAATAAAAATTTCATTTAGTCAATATGCTATTCCTGCTACTGTTCTAAAAATACAATTAATTAAGAATAAAGTACTTACAAAAGTAGGAAGTTGGACGGTTAATAGAAAATCTGCAGCGTCCTTAACGAGTTGCCTTTGTTTTTTGAGATCTTGTCCATTAGGATCTGGATGATTTACGCCAGGCGAAAAAACGTCCGGATTGAATTTAACATCAAATTCTGTTTCTCGTAAGCTACCGACTGCCGCAGCTGCTCGACGGACTATTTCTTTTGTACTTTCTTCCACTAGAGATAAGTAATTACACAATATAATTACTCAGATTGTAAAAGAATACGTAAAAATGTAAACAAAAATGTGTTTAATAGCATTTACGTTCTTGTTTTTCTCCACCCGTAATTGAATCTGTGATACTTTCAACAATTTTTTTTGCTTCATCCGCTTCTATCGAAGCTTGAGTTGAGTCTTCCTTATTACTATCAATAGCTGTATCATTTTGTTCTTCTTTTTTCTCTTCCTAAAATCAAAATAAAAACAATATATAAATGCAACATGTATAATACGACCAATATATAAATGCAACGTGTATAATACTCCAATCTTACTTTTGCACAAATTTCTTTTTCTTTTTGTGTTCGCTTCGCCAATGTGAGTTGTTGTAAATGAACCGCGGCATGTTTGATAAATTGAACATATCTCGCTTCTACGAAAGAATCGATCAATTCTTGACGAAGGCAGGCAAGTTTGTGCTTATGTTCAACTGGGAAACCGAGTGCTCGTGCTTCTTTACTCAATTCGACGCCTTCAACTAAGAAATTCAATTAAAGTCGATTCATATATAATATAAATATCTTTTTTTTCTTTAAATTATCGTGTAATTTTAATTTAAAATTCGCAGAAATTCTAGATGAACGACATAAAATAGAACAAATATATTGAACACTATAATTGTAATTTTATTATTAGTCACTACAAGTTAATACGGTATCATCTATCAAATGCGTATTAAAAATAATGACTGAAAAAAAACTATAATTTATTGGTCATCAAAGTCAGAGGATTAATTATACAATTCTACAGTCTGCATTATTCAGTAATACTATTTAACAAAATATTTTTTATAAGACATTAACAAGGAATGTCTTGTGGTCATTAATAACAACAACAACAACAACAATAGCAACAATGTAATAGCAGTTACAATTTATGATAAAAATTTACATTATAATGCAATATCCTACATTATTTCAAAAGTTTATATTAAAAAAATTAAAATTTATGAGTTACGTGAGACTAAGATCATTATTGTTATGTGTTAATTAATGATTTCATTATTTATTATCCAAACTAATCATTAAAGTTTTTTTCAGTAATTGCACGTTTCAAAATATAAAGGTAATAAAACCAGACGGAATCTGTATATACTACATTTATATTAACTTACGTTTTAAGAAATTAACATCAGGAGGGGAGGTGCGTAACAAATCCAAAACGTAATGACGAGAATCGTTTCCGATGATGCCCTTGCATTCAACGCTGCTACACAGTTCGATTTCTTCTCCAGCATCATTAATAACTTTGTGTGGAAGAATTTTAAGTTGTTGGCCGGCTTTGTTCAACTGAAATTTATCAATTTACGTTAATCGCCAGTAATATTTTTTATCATTTAATAAATAAATAATTGATTAATTTACCAATTCCATATATTTCGGATGGCTAAGTACAGTCTTTCCAAAATCTATCGATCCATAAACTACGGATTGTTCCTGTTCACGCTCCAAAATTCCTGGAATAATGGATTGCGCTGTAACTCTGTATCCTCTGGGACGCAAAAAATTATTAACAATTATTTTTTTTTCCTATAATTCTGTTGGTTTTGATTTCATGGTTCTTATGTTTAAAAAAATATAAGATTCCATTCGCTATTATAATAAAAAAAATCATATATAATATATTATATGTTAAAATCAAATCATTCAGATTTATTGCTTTTGTTATATGAAATACTAAAGATTTTAATAACTAATAAGTTTATTATAATATTGTATAAATCATTAGTGCTATCTACATTAATTTATTACTGCCCGATTTGGAGAACTTATGTGAAACAATTAAAAAAATCTATTGACAATACTTAACATAAGCACTGAGATATTTATCATACATAGATTAAATAATTATTGCCATATGATGACAAAACTAAATATATTTATTTCAATTCAATCACTACATTATTATTATGATGTTTTCTTAATTTATACAATTAATAATAATAATATAAGATAAGAAAGAAATCCCTTATACATTGAGAAATCCGATAATCATTACTGAATCACTTTAAAATAACAATTTTTTATACTTCTGTGCTCTAAGTAGATTAAAAAGAAACTGAAGCTGTATTGATACAAATATCAGAGATTGCGATTTAAATACTTATATAAGACTAATTGTTGAAAGACATGTTACATTTTTAATTAAAGAGTTATTAATAATTAATTATAAATTGAATGAAATTTTAAGATGACTATGATCGCAATACTGTTCTCAATCACAGGAACATTGAGGCTCGTCTGTGTTATTGATAAGTAAATTAAGCGTACGTGTTACCTGTAATCGATCACGACGGTACCAAGGGTGTACAAGCCGGGCAGATCGACGGCGGCGTACACCCTGACGCCCTGTAGATCATTGCGGGGCGCGACGAAGGCGGCGGCATCGCCCCCGAGCTCCTTGTAATGGTCGCGCACGTCGAAACCGAGTGAGAAGAATATATTGTTCCAGATGTACATCTGCATCTTTGGCTCTTCGCCGGGATTGATGGCCATCACGTTGCCGTCGATCACGGCAACTGCCCCCCGGGTAGCCGCTGCAACGAAATCGCTGTGCACCTGCACGGATGGAGGGTGTTATTATTGTTATTGTTATATATATGTATATATATGACTCAGTTTATTGGGATATGGGGTATGGATAGATAATTTGGTGAAGGGGCCAGTCAGATCGTACTTTGCTAAACATATTTTTTTCTCTTCAGAGTAGCCATATTTCTAGCAATTTGATATTTCAGATGCTACAGGGTTGATTATTTATTTAAAAACAGCCCATATAAGTATTTTGAATATATATGTAGCTTCATTGTAGATACACTATAGAATTTCTGTAAAATATTATTTTCAATGTTTTAGAATTTTCAGTACTTGTCGGTTTATTACCCCCACCGCCCGTAACAACGTGTTCGTTAAAAGTAAAAAATCACGTGCGAAGGTGTGACAAGCATAATTATAAATTCAAAATTAGTATAAAACATAAGATGTTCGTGTTATTTGTTCAGTATGCTTAATACTAACAAATTAATCGTGTTGACTTTATCAGCGCTTTTTTAGTCTAGATAAATACAATATAGTTTTAACGCGAAATAATACTTTCTATAAAGTAGATTGAATAATCGTTTTATATTCGATAAAACAGAATTAATTTAATTAGTATTATAAGTTAGGTTGATTAACATGAGATTATAAAACCATAAAACAATTTGCTCAAGATAACAGTACATCGTCTGTATTATAAAGGGAATCTGTATTTTGAGTGGAGATTTAAAAAAAAATCATTCATGAATACAATTTTTAAACAAGTCCCAAATTCACAAAACCAGCCTCACTAGATCCAATCCCATAAACCCTAATTGCCAACAAGTTTCAATTCAAAGGCAGCAAATTACTGACGATTTAAAGCAAAATACTTAAATGATAGAAATATAACATTTCAAACGACGCACAGGATCGTGCAGTGATAAATTGCAAGTTATTACTTTGGATATTCAGTCTTGTGTAATTAACACTTCAAGGGTTTCATAATAAAAAACCGCGATTTCTAATCTAAAGCTCAATAAACTATCCAAATCCAAAAATTATTCGAATACCAAGAACATGTTAATTTAGATTCGTTTGCATATATTATTTACACATCTAAATGCTGGATGCAAAAAATGCAGGGACTCAAGCTACCCTCAGTAATTAAACACTGTGTATATATTCAAGACCTTCCCGAATAGATCCCCAATCTTTCTTAAAACTAAATAATTATTTTAAAAAATATATTACCTTGAAGATCGCTCTTTCCCTAAGCAATCTTTCTGGGAGATTTTTACGCGGCAATTCTCTCGTTGTTTGTAATTCTTCATTCCAATCCCGAGTTTGGCCTGGGATGTGTTCTTCGTAACCAAGCTTTGAAGAGAATGCTGTAAAAATTTTTTTAGAATTTCACGTGAATACAGAATTCAACTATGTCATGCCTAAAGCTTTATAAATATTGAGAAAAAATATCGAAGTTCTTTTTCCCGAAACGAGAGTAGAATCAGTCTGTTTTTCTGCCACTCTGTACAAAAAGTACCCATATCACAAAGTATATACACCATCGGCGTTCGTGGACTCGTTTTTTATATACCCCAGAAGCTAATAAAGTAACATATTATTGACTCTTGTACGAACGAAAGAAGGTTAAAGCCGACGAAGAACCGGGCAAAGATCCCTTTTCTAATCGAATGAAAACGGACGATCGATCATCGGTTTAATCGAACTTATAGCATACGGGAAGAAAAAAAAAACAAACTCACTGTCCTCCGCGCGTATAGCGTCGATCGTGTGCTCGATCTGGGGCGCGCTCCAGGCGTAGAGCTGATACGGCGTGGCGACCCTCTCGAACGGATGGCGCTGTGTTCTGCGCTTCTGCATCGCGGAGAAGTAACGCTTGAACGTCGGGCTGAGCTGGTTCAGCAGCTCGATCAGGCTGTGGCAGAGGTGGCTCGGCGTCGCCGGCTTCGGATTGAAGGTCTCCTTGCTGGACTGATTCACGAAGAAGCCGCGGGCGCACGCGGTCAGGTAGTACTGCTTCTCCTCGAGGGTCACCACGTGCAGGTACATCAGGTCGCCGTGGAGCTTGCGGTAGCCGGGAGGTGGATTCCAGCCCGACGTCGTGAGGACCTTGATGTGGGACGATTATAAAATGGATATTATGGATGATGATTGTAGATAAAATAGTGTTATTATATATTTATAAGCTTTATTATATTTATTTAAATTAAAAACAGATTCATTATATTAAAATGATATTACGCAGAAACTTTCATTATAATTGAAGTGAAGGACTTTGTTATTAATTGTAAAAAAAAATTGATGTATAGATACTATAATCAGTTTACTTATGTAATTCAGGTCTACATCAATTTTGAAATCAATAATTAAAATTTTCTTTTTTCATAAGCTACTTCAAGCTTAAAAAAAGCTTCTGATTCAAATTTTTCTGCATCACCCTAATTGAAAGAAAATCCTATTGAATTCTCTGACATTCATGCGTCAATCATAATAATTGGCAAGTAATATACACTAATCTGTCGTTTATTAAGCTGACGTAGTCACTTCATAAGCCAACATTCCAACAACATGCATATTTTCTTGCTAATTTGTTATCCCATAGTAAATTTTTGTTGTTCCTCAATTTTCGAAAAACAATGGTTACGCTAGTTTAATATTAAACTAGCGTAGTCACTCCTCTATAATCTCTGGACTTTATAAAGATATCGATATCAGACTGATGGCATAATTTGTTGCAAATTTGTTGCTGATTTATTACGTAAAGCCTGATGTTGTTGTCCTTATCATTTCCAAGAAACACCAGATACGCTAACTTAATATTAAGCTAACGTAGCTACTTTGTATATCTTCCATCATTATAAAGATACAGATGTATAACTGGTTGCATAATTTTTTGCATATTTTCTGGTTATTTATTAGCCCATACTATATTATATTTTTCTTACTATTTTTGAGTAGTAATGGATATGCTAGTTCAATATTAAGCTAACGCGTAGCCATCTTCTAACATTATAGAAATATCGGATTTATTATATTTAGTCCGATTATATAATAACGTACCGACGTAATGCCAACTAGCGCCAATTTGACTTTTTCAAAAAAAATAAAAATACTGACCAATTCGTCTTAAATAGCACCTTCCAAATATATCAATAAATGTAATAACACCTTCGTAGTTTTCAAATAAAAAATGTATATAGTTGCTTATAATTGCAAATTGGAATTAAACTATTTAGAATTTTATACTACAAGAAACTAGCTTGTTCATATCTACAAGATATAATTACATCTTCTTTATAATTTCACAAAATATAATAGTTTTTGAAAATCTATATTTATATGTATTGCTCGAAATTGACAATGTATAAGATTTACCCGAACATTACCGAAATCGTTGAAATATTTATACGTATCCCACTTCAATTAGGGTGTAGCGAACATAAACGTATGTACGTTACCTGTATTAGCAGTATTGAGATTGTATTTTATTCGTAATAACTATTTTATTTCATAAAATTTAGAAAGAATTAGACAGTCTCTATATCTTCCGACAATATATAGATACCGATATCAGATAGGTTGTAAATTTGTTACTAATTTCTTGCTGATTTCTTATTCTTACGGCTTGAGATAAACAGTGCGCTAAGTTCATATTAAACTGTATTTTCCTTGGATGAATTTAATGTATTTAATGTAACGGAAATGTTTTCCATTTGACTTCTGATTAAATTTACGTACTCTTTTAGATTATTTACAATGTTCTATTTATTATTATTAGTAAGTAAAGCATAAAGCACTTATTTTGTCATCACTCTTTACAGTAACTTTTCATTTTATAATAACCTGTACTTGATATGTTTACTGTATCGTGAAAATGTTTTAATAAAAATATCCTGAGAAAATACACTAAAGTTCTACGAGGCGACTTCTATACGAATACTTTATTAAAACTTAAGTTTTTAGGAATTATATTCTGCTGTTAATTATAAGTATCACTAATCTGCTCTATGCGGTGTTAATAATTATAAATTCAAAAATATACAAACTGATTTACGTGAGCTTAATATAAAACTAGCATATCCATTGTTTTTCGAAAATGGTAAGACTAACTAATTCTGGTATGGAGTAATGATTACACAACTATTTATCAACAAATTATGCAATCAGTCTGATATCCGTATCTTTATAATGATACATAGTGTGACTACCCCAGTTTAATATTCCTTTAAATGTTCAACTTAAATTTCGAATTTTTCGGTTGTGTTTGTCTAGGAACCAATTAATCCATACGTATTCACTATCCTTATTTGTGATAATTTTAGTATAAGTTATACCAAACATATTTTATAAGGAGAGCGATTTTAATAATGGATTTCGATCCAGATTCAGACAGGTAACTCTGATTACCTCAAAAATGAGCCCAGCAAAAAATTTTAGTGCATTAACGACCTCGCTTAATCTGGACCAAATACATCGATGAATCAATTTATAAAAATGAGCAAATAGTTTTTCTGTCCAAACGAAATTTGATAAAGTTACAACAGAAATAGAAAAAAAAAACTATTATATTGTACGTCTTGCGCTAAACATAAGCTACTGGGCTTACTAGAAAAATGACAAGTGATATAAATTTTAAACGTACAGTGATAAACCAGCGACAATGTTTTATTTATAATTTGAGCTTATGAATGTTACTTATGAAAACAAGAAAATAATTTCAAAATCAAGATTTTTTCACAGTAACCACCGCTTTGTTGTCATACTAGCGAATGTACTACCTACAATTTGCATAGCTCTGCATTCGAATACTACCACGACTTCAAAATAAATAGATTTTTATCAAAATTAAAATCGAAATAATAGAAGAATCTAAAAGACATAAGGCTTGTCTTTCATCCAATATTCACTAAAAAGTCAATAAACTTTTATTTTACCCAAATAGGCCAATGTTGATTTGGCTATAATTATATTTGATTAATGATTTGATAAGTGTTTTTAGCTTTAAATTAAAATCTTTAATTATTCTTCATATGCTGGAGCGAGAAAGAAAAAATAGAAACAGTATAGCTATAATCTTTATTGCGCACAAAACGAGTTTACTATTAATTATATCAAACGTTGTGTATGCACAGCCTACATTAATTATCTATCGGATTGTTTCTTCTTCTCACAGGCAATTCCAATTAAAACAGAATCGTTATAACCAAGCGATATACCATTCCAGTTTTTTACTCGGTCCCACAAATCAAACGGAACACAATATACGGTATATATTTCAGTCACGCACGCGCAAAATTATGTGCATATATAAGAACCGACTATACTAACGAACCTTCAGGCAGGGCGGATTCTTCTGCTCCTTGGCCTGGGGCTGCAGGGGAAGCAGCGGCCTCTCCTTACAGCCAGGAATAATGTAATCCGGCGGCGTGCAGTCGACAGAGTCCGCCTTCGACTTCTTTTTCTCGAGTATGTCGCCGTTGGTGACGACGTTGAGGAAGGACAGGCTGCTGCACTCGACCCCGTTGTAAGCGTCCGCGGGGTCGACCGATTTGAGGAGGTCGCGCACGTGCCTGACGTGGATGCGCGCCTCCCGCATCGTGTACGGCTCCTCGACCACCTTGATCACCGAGCCCTCCTTCAGGCCCTCGATGTTCTTCAGCTCCGCGAAATTGTCGAGGGTGTTGCCGTCCAGCTGAAGGGAGAAGCAGGTCCTGTGGCAGGTGTCGTCGCGATCCATCAGCAGCTGGTGAATCTCCTGATGGGGATTGTTGTATATATAGAAATGAGAACGAGGATGATGGGCTTAAATAATGGATGCTTAAGATCCGTACTTATATTGACTCTGATTTGGTAAGCTACAACTGTTTTAGTCTGAAGAGGGACTTACTTAGGTATGAAACTTCATTATGTAAATTGTATAAAAAATAATTGGTCTTGACAAAACAATCACTAATTGACAACATTCATACTATTATTATAGTATATACTGTCACCTTGAATGGTCACAAATTATTTTCAATTAGAAAATCAAGCTTTAAATTAGTAATCTTCAAGGAACAACTCTTTTTTGATACAACAAATGTTTAAAAGCATAATATTAAGAATACTCTAAAAACGCTAATTAGAGTTACTTTATATAATTTTTTTATTTATAATGCCACTGAAATATATAATAATGGATTTCCATTTTTATAATTACATTAAATTAAATAAGAATACAAAAAATGGAATATCAGCCGAAAATTTAATATTTGCTTTTATGTTTTCAAATATTACAATGATTCCTGGAAAATATATAATATTAAAAAACTATTCAAAAGATTAAAATATTTAACGCTTAGATATTAAAATCCAAACTTGTTCAAATAATGCAAAAATCAATAATAATGATTGTAATGGTCATAACTAAAAATAAACATTGTAAATTTATATAAATATAAAAGTGCGAGGTTCGGAAAACAATTTGTTTATATGCTTTTCCCAAAACTAAAAATTATGTAAAAAATTATTTACTATTTATATTTGCGTGTGATTATTAACTATTTCCCCTGAATTATCTAAAGATTAAAATATTTACTTGAACGAGTTCCATGCTGGAAACTTGAATGTCGAAGGGTTCTGCTCCTGGACTGATGATTTTCACTGTGAATCCCATGTCCTGGATAAAAACGACTTCCTGCTCGCCGTTCATATCCTTCTCCTTAAGTTTCTCTACCTCATTCTCCTTTTCAGCCTTGTCATTGGAACTGTCTTCTTCAATTTTTTCCTTCTCGCCTTCCTTGGTAGCTTCAACTTCGCCTTTCTCAAGTATATTCTCGACTGAGTTGTTCGAGCTGCCATTTTGTTTTGTTAGTGGAACTGCAATAAAAAAAGACATCGAGCTTGTTATTATCAATTATTATTTGAACTATTTTTATCAAAGTATAAATGTGTACCAAATCATTAATTATTACTGATTGATAAAACTATTAGTAAAAAATGAAATTAATTGTTTTACATTGCGTCTACAACAATAAAAATATTGAATAACTTTTCTGTAAAATCATTATTCAAAAAAATATTTCATACAAGATTTTAAAGTTTAGTAGAAGCAATTAATTTTTGACCTTTATTATTACCCCAAGGCATGTTTGTCTCTCGCTCATCAAGGTCGTCAATGAGATAACTACATTTTGGCCATGTCCATTCATTTGATGATCGAAAATTACGCGAAACATGAATTTTAAAGTATTTTCTATTCAGAAAAGTTATTCAGAGAAAATTCATAGCTATATTTTAATTATGGCTTTTAAACTGAATTTAAATAATTTCTGTGTACGGCTCTCAACATAAAATTTTCCGCTATTTACATATTCCTTAAATAAAAAAGGTGTTTTCCATTTTAAAAAATGTTGACCTTTATATGATCTTCAAAAATAACTTTGGAGTGAAATCAAGGTCATATGTTGATTTCTGTGATCAAAACATACAACTTCTGTAGAAACTATTTTCCTAAATAAAATGGGCCTGAAAAGTTATTTAATGATATACAGTTATAATGTATACTCTTGTATATAAAATTATATTATCTATATATGTAGTATTATACAAATAATATATTTTTTCGTTATTGACAATATTTGCTTTGAATGATTTTGGTAACATTGAATTTTCACGTGTTTTAAAGGTATCATCACGAACATATAAAATTTGATTTTTTTTTAATGTTATATAAATATTTGATAGTAGTATTATATGGAAATTGACACTGGTGCGGTCTTACGCAAAGATAAATATATACATTCTTCAAATATTTCACATTGAAAGTCTATACAGCGAAAAGCACTCTAAATTAGCATTTGCAATATCGTCATTTGAATTTCAATTATTCATTTAAGAATCTGCCCCTGAAGTTTTTTTGAACAAATATTACTTTACTAATAATATAACCAATTAAATTTTAGAAATATTTACAATTACGAATCAAATGTTTTAAAAATTTTTTAGACAAGAGATGATATATATATATTAAATACTATAAATTAAGTTTCAAAAAAAGTTTCTTATCATTTATCTCTAGCATCTTAGCTTCAATTTGTTATATTCCACGTAGAAATAAAAAAACTAACATAGACGAACAATCGTATACTCTGAAAATCGTTTGTGCTTCCGAATTGACACTGCTGGATACCTGATTTGTATGTTTATTATTAAGTCTATCCCTTTTTTAGCATTTCAAAAATACATAAAAGCATGCTTTTTTTAGCATGCCATTTAAAATAGTTACTGCTCGTCTTTAATTCTAATCTCGTGAAAATATACAGTTAAATGTAGAAGCTATATAGCTAAGACTAAAACAATACATACTTATATGTATGAAGTTCATTAATTGTCTATCAAGTTTAATATTTGTGGTAAGGAAATCTGTAGTTCACGTCTGACAATATATAGTTATTATTAATTATGTTAAATTATTTAGTGCACATAAACTTATTTCGAGAAATGATGTCTTACAAATTAAAGGCAAATCTTTAACGAAGAACTGGAATCATTTATAAAATTAATTACATATATCATTGATTGCGATGAGAGTTTCAGCATTTGTATATTTTCAGGCCAAGTCATATAATTAAATTTCAATAGCCTTGGTTCTATGTGCTTTTACAAAAAAAAAAACAATTTATTTACTTATTTATTTAAAGAACTTTTTTTTTCTAATTTTATAACTCGTTTATTTTAGAGAAAAAGAGAAAGGGAGGGAGGGACGGAGGGAGGACAGAAGAGAGAGACAAGAGTGAAGAACAATGATTTTTTTACAGGGAATAATTAATTTCCTTATAGCGACACTCAAAATGAAACGATTGAAGAACTTTCAGATTCTGGTTATTATATTTAAAATCAATCAGCATCAAAATACTCAAGTTATCATTTTCTGGGGTTATTACGTGGCGAAGCAATTTGAACGATTAACTCCGATAAAGATTACTGCATAGATATGATCGTAATAATAGATATCAACAAATAATTTTCTGGCATTTCAAAGGTCCTTGGCCTCTGATTGGGTATTTTGTATAGCCGAAATATTGATAAAGTTAGATTCAAAAAATGGAGTAATAAAAAATTTATAACGCGTGAAACTGTCGTTGAATTGTATTTCTTGCTCTGGACAATGCAGAGATTATTTCCTTTTGATCACGAACATGATCTGATCAGATCTTCTGCCCTTATCTGCACGCGTCTACCAATGTTCACCGTATTGAGAGCCGAATTTTCATAACTTATAATTGAAATTTTTCATTATTTTCACAACTGTCAGCCAAATTATGATTCTCTTATCGTTCAGAAAATCGTCGTCAAATTTTTTTAATTAATTTCAAAAACTTTTGAAATTAATTTCCTTTTATAAATTTGCCTTTATACATAGACATACACACATATACCAAACTGATCGTTAGAAAAACAAACTAAAATAAAAATGCAATTTATTTGTCACATCCGTCTTTTACGATCACTTTCTTATATGGTTTCTATAGACTAAACATGCAAATGCAGTTAATGATTAAGCATAGAAAAGCTATCGTAAAATGTAGCTTCACATTGATTTTCTACTAATCAAGAGTTCCTTCAAATTGATTCGATTTATTCATACTCTTTTCCTTTTCTTTTTACATCTTTCGATTGGAAATTTCAATGTGAAAGCATTTCAGTTTAACAATTTGAACTTTGCAACAAACAGAAACTTCAACAGTAAATATAAAAAAAAAATTTAATGTTATTTTGGAACTAATCTACAATTTCAGATTTATTTTACAATGAATTTAATAGATAAAAGATAAAGAGCATTTATATTTTTTTATAAAGAGCATTTATATTTTTTTATTACACTTAAGAAATGATTATTTAATTTATTAAGTTTTTGTATTTTTATGATTATTGTGATATTGCACCACATTTGTTTAAAGTTTGACAAAACCGCAGTTTAATATGAAATTATGAAAAAAATTATCTACAAATAGCTAATTTTTAAAAAGCTTATAATGAAATTAATTTGTAATAATAGCACCATACTATAACGTTGAATGTTGGATTAGTGATATATAAAATTAAAAAAAAAGTTCTTTATAGCTAGTAATCCATCTTTCAAGTTAAGTAATTGAAGCAGGCATGTTTTTGAGTTTGTGAGCCCGCGCAATAAATAAAACACATACACACACACGCGCGCGCTAGAATACCATAATATAATAAATTTAGGAAAATGCATTTTTTGCAATAAATATGAACTCAATAATTTTTTTTCCAAGAAATACACGTAATGCCAAGTATAAAACGAAAATTTGTAAAAGACCGTTTGAAAATCGATAAAATAATAGCTGTCCAAAATGTTCTGTCAAAATGCCAGTACAGTATTTGAAAGCTCAGATTTGTTTGTATTTTGCAAATGGCTGACAGATTGAATGTAATGTGATCTAAAATCAAACCCAATAAAGATGATGTGATAATTTATTTATTATACATTATGAACAGGAAAATCCTTATACAACATTTTTTCAGATTTGATGTCTCAAAATGCGAGATGACAATATTTTTTGTCAAAAATAATTATAATTTCGTAATTGTTCGAGAGATAGAAAAGTTCTAGGAATTCTACTCTGATAAATCTAATATCATGAAAGCTTGTGGTCTTAGTTTTAAAATACTATGTAAATCAAATGGAAATTTTTGTATAATTATTCAGATCACCGGTAGTATTTTTCTGGACATTAGAGGAGTTGTAAGTTCTATAAAAGATGACAGACGTTAGAGCAAGTAAAAACGGATCCGCGACCATGTCTATATACTACTGAACTTATACATTTAGACTAGCACTAGATAAAAAGAGAACGAGAGAAATAGATAAAATCACTATATGCGGCAGCACGTAAGATGCCTCCGAGGTTGCACACGCATCGGCTATCTTCTCCTCTCGATCTCTCTCTCTTGTCCACGCCATCGGGATCGGGGAGATTATAAATAAATGCGGTAATGTAAATAGGGCTGTACGCACTCGAATGTCGGACTATTTCCATCGATCTTTATATAAACAGGGGATGGGCCAAAAATATATATAGAGCTACATGTCTCAATCGCTCACTAATAAAGTATTATCGAAAAGGCAAGCTATAGATAAAAGTTTCATATAGGAGATTTTAAACTTTTCAAGGTTAAACGAAGGTTAACTAATATTTTACAAACGAAAACCTTTGGTCTGAGATTCCAAATTCTTGAGGCAATGAGGAACTGTTATAAGTCAAGTTAAAATTATTTAACATTTTTCTTCGATCAATTTGAGGTCAAATTGTTATGTTAAATCGAATGTAACAAATAAGCAAACTTTATGTTAAAGCGAATGTAAAAAAATCTTTAAATTAGTTTGTCAAGTAATTATTTTATATTGAAATTGACTTGCAATTTAATATTGAATCTCTTTTCAATGCGGCGATGATGCGGCTGTGCTACAAAAAATTAATCTATTTCAATGGCCAGTCTGACAAGAAAATACGATTGTCTCACAAAGCACAACTTAATCTATTTCGATCTAGTACATCGACCACTGAACCGGATGTTAAGTACCGCTACATCTCGCTGTATATTGACTTGTAGTAGATATTTTGTCGCGCAATGGTATTTTATTGACCCAACACATATTTGAAGTCGATGAACTTTTTTTTAGTACTTTTTTAACTTCATCGTAGTGCCCGATAGAGTTATGCAGCATTAAATTTTAAGTATTGCCAAAAAATTATTTATAAAATCAATACGCCAATTAAAAAAACTTGTCATGTTTTTGTAGATTCGAAAGCACAAACATAACTTAAATGTTTGATATCGATATTATGGATCTTTTGTTCGCGTGATAAAATTCTAATGTTAATTTGCTCTTTGGACACATAAGATGATCATGCATGCTTCTATATATAAAAAAGTTCTCATACAAAATAGATTAGGAAAAATACGTATACCTCTGGTGGTACCTATGTAACTACTCAATTATAAAGCATTACTTATATTTGCTACAAATATGTTATCCTTTCATACTTTTTCGACCGTTTGGTTAAAGTTTATCTATTGTTTATACACAGAGCTCGATTTAGCTCGCAGAATGTGTTCGATTATTATATTATAAATTGAATTTTCACATAAATCATGATTATGCAGACATAAAATATTCGACGTCTCTGCTGTTTTATATTATAATATAGGTAAAAGTTGTTTAACAATATCTAGTTAATCATACTTTTCCTATAAAAATAGTTAGTAGATTTTTCCGATTCCTATATATAAATACGTTGCTGCGAGGACATCCAACTGATTATAAAGTTTATTACTACCAGGATTTCTTGGTACAATAATCAACTTTTGTTTCTGGTACAACCTTTCTGTCTAACTCCAAGAAGTTGAAGTTTCTCACTGATAACAGGTTCTCATTTTTCTAGACAAAATCGTTGATATTTTTCTTATAGTATTTACATCAAATTTTTGATGCATATTGTCTTCCGTTCATGTTTTTGAATGAGTTCTAATAACATTTTTTTAATCAAATCGTTGGTATTCTATTAACCACAAATAATTTGTTAATAATAATAAAACAGCTTAAAATTTGCATGCTTCTACACTTGCATCTATGCAAATATGTATCAATTTCTAAAATTTATGCTTTCTAGAAAGTAAATACAAAACTGAATTTCTCTTCTTCGTTTCTTTCTTTCTTCTCTAAATAAACAAGTCAAATATATACAGTTTATATTTGTAAATTTTTCTAAAACTTCAAAAGTCATAATGTACAAAAGGAAAAAGATTGAAGATCTTCCAATTGCAACTAGAATTTAGATCGGAAAATTATCCATGATAAGTCTCAAATTAAATTCATAATTTACTAAGGCTTTCTCAGTTGTACTGTACTTTCTATGTCAATACATACGCAAAGGTAAGTAATAAATCGTTAACATTCCATGTCCACATCAGCATGAAGTTTTTTTTTTAAGAATGTATTATGCGTCAAAGAAAATGGTTCAAATCATTAAAACATTAATATGTTGTTAATAGAAATGAATATCTAATCTATACAATATTTTAGGAAGTTGCATGGAATATTTCAAAAGTTATAGTTATTTTCATTTAACGCACTGATTCTTGTTGGAGGTCAACAGATTTAACTATTTTCTCGACTTTGCTTTACAAAAAAGTATACTAGTTCTCTTGTAGGATCTTTTAAAATTTCTACAGTAATACATACAAATCTTAAGAATATATATTTCTTTTAATATTTAACGTCCATGGAAAAGGATTTATAATATAGATTGAAAAGTATACCAGAAATATGATTTATTCATTGCAAATATCGTAACTCGGTATCGTGAGAGCACGCAGTCGGTCGAGTAGGACTTGGCGGCGAGAGCAGAGGAAATTTACTAGCTCCAGGCTTGGCCATGAGAATAATTTTTAAGATGGCTAGATGATTTCCATACGAACTGACTGATCCTCTGCCGATATTATTTGTTCGAAATAAAAGAAAGAGATTTTTATGCATCCGATTATATCAGACAATGAAAAATTGATCTTTCTTTGATCATCTTCAGTGTAAAAGATAATATAGGAATTATCACTAGTCAGCATAATCGACGCAGCAGCCAAACTATGCTACGCTTATTCTGGGACCAATTTATTAGGAGATAGTCGAACTCAGCAAAAATACATTACTGTAGAAGGACAACAATTATCAATTTGAATCGAAAAAAAACCTATTGCTCAGAATATGACACAAGATAACAAAAGTTAATTTTTCTCAATGACATTTTGATGATATTTCATTACATTATTCTAGACTGGTTAAAGGTACCATTCAGCTAGTCGACTGTAAAATATTTCTGATCAGTTTCTACTCCATCTGATTAGTACTGATTTTCCACCATGGATTACGCATTGGCAAAGCAGCACGTCAATTCTTAGAAAAATTTGATAAATTGGCTCGATGTAGTATTTACCTTCAAATAAGAGGAATTTCATTAACGCTGCATTCACCCATTGCCTGAGGCATCGACAAAATATTTTAACTACCGAGAGGAGCAAAACTCAACAAACTAGGGGACGGTAATTTGAAAATTGTTTTTGCGTATCCATGTTTTATGAAATGCCAGGATTTATATCTAGCTAAGACTATTGAGTCATTTATAAAACATTAAAGTGGTAACAAGTAACAAACGGTTTTGCTTCTTATTGTTTATGTTGCAAGCTCTTTTTTACACTCATTCTCTAATCATAGAGTTTTGCATGACAGACGATGTACATTTTCTTACAAAGCTGTAAAGTATTTCCATAAATATTATTCTTTAAAAACTAGTTAATGAGATGAGTTTGCCTTTCACAATATAACACACTATTTTTTAGTTACATGATTTTGTCAACTTTTGGTCGACCTATTCAGCCACAATTATAAAGAAAGAAATTAAATAAATGCATCAGAAAATATTAGATGATCAAACAGAATATAACTTTAATTCTGTATCCTATTATATTATTTTCACACTGCAATAAATATTATCAGCGCTTTAAAATTTCTTTTAGTAATGTAAAAATAACTTATACTGTTTGTAATAGACAACTTCTTGATATATGCAAATATTCAATGGAGAGAAAAGTTTATATTACCAATCATCAATTCTGAAGAAAATACTGCAAAACCTGTTAACAATTTATGTCTTTGTTTCAAAAGGGCAGATTGAGTTCTTTTTCTCGTACAGACGAGAAAAATTAGAATGCGCACGACGCTCCCAAGGTCTCCTCAGCTACCCATAAATAACGCATTCCTCTTCGTACACAAGCGACAAGCAAACACTTCATCGAGATCTGACCCTGAAATATAACGGCAACGAACATGACACATCTATAACGTTCCGTCGAATTCGCATACAGGGGTGCCTGATTGTCCGCATGCGGACGAGAAGAAATTCTAGCTCGAATAATGATCATCGACCAATACGTCAATATACCAATCGATTTCTCCGTACATACGCATCCTGCATTCATTGTGAAAGACAGTTAACGAATTAAACTATAATGTAGAACTGGAGGGGAAAAATCTGTTGCAACTGCACGAACAGAGCCGATAACCTTTATTATCGCTTTTTCTTCCTTTCTCTTCACATTATTGAGTTGTACGTGCACAAGAAACAGAAAGAAATACATCCATTTTGTACTTTACATTAATCATTTAGAAAAGTAACTAAAATAAAATAAATATTAAAATAAAAAGCAAATTACATGGTATGATTTAATACAGTTAATAGCAGATTAGTATGTAAAAAAAACATGAAATACGCGATGAAATGCATTGTATCTAACAGCAGATCCGTATGTAAGAGAAAGTTTAATGAATCTTAATAATTTAAGTTAAGTGTGAAGTCAATTAAATTAAATTAAAAAGTAGGTTTAGGAATAATAGTAAGCTACAAATTAATACGAAACATAGTAGTAAAGTAGTAATAGAATTAAATTATGCCTTCATTATTGACTTCGTAAATCCATAATCAAAGTAGATAGCGAATTGCGGCAGGAAAGTATGCCCAAAATATTTACTTAGTAGTTGCAAAAATCATTTACCAATTTTATTAATTGTCCTAAAATTAATTTCTGATAAAACAATCTATACTTGATTGACTCATTATCGACCTTAAAAGTTTCTTCCAAAGTAATGGGTGCGATAAATATATATACACGTAATACTCTTTCATTTCACATAGTGTCTTTCTTCCTTATTCTAAAATAAGGCATGTTTATAAGCAGTGACATCGTTGGTGATAATAATTTTTTCATGTTCTTATTCGTCTGATACTTTGATTAACACTTTGAATTTCTACTGTATTAATTCAGTCTCCTTTATTTCCTACTTAGTACTCTCAATCTCGTAGAATATCTGCGGAGAGTGATGCAATTTTTGAGTATACAGAAATAGAAAGCTGAGAGAAATCCACATTTCATAAACATAACTAAATGATATGGTATTAATCATATATACAATTAATATATAGCTTAATATTCGAGATTTGTTAGGTTTAGTAATAATTTAATAATAAATTATTTTGCGCGTACTCATAACTTATTGTATTTTATACAATAGACCTTCAGACATACTTAACCATATTTTGCAAGGTAATTTATTGTTTTTCTTTCGTTCTGAGACGAAAGCATATATTGATCATCGCCCAAACATAAAAGTATAGAATAAAAAAATTGTACATTTCATATTTATTCACAATGACACTCAAAGAAGAGACAACCTGACAATTTTATTATTTTAGAAAAAGAAAAGAAGAATTGCTAATAATATATAATTTTTCGGATTCACTCAGCTACAGCTTAGGTTTCCAAATCAAAATCGTACCGGGAATTTTGTAGATTTTTAAATCAATGCCATATTCACGAAGCTGAAAAGGCAACGCATAATCCTTCACTACGATACTGATCAATCTTCGTTTTCAGCTTTATCAGTGTTCATATATGCGCCAAGCAGAAAATTATAGAGGTATATAGATAGTTACATAACTTGTTCATATATATTGGATTATATGATCGAACATACTTTATCTCAGATTTGATTTTGGGTTTTGGGGCCATGGTTACTTTTAAGAAAAATATAATGATAAACTATCTTGAAGATTAGGTCGTATGATGAAAATTCTACAATTACTTTTACAAACAATTTCAATTATTGCTAAACGTTGCATAAATTATAGCTGTATTGTTAAAAAGTTTCATTATTTATATATTTTTAAATTCTAATTAATTGGAAATAGATTTTAATACAAAATCCATGACGTACTCGAAAATATTAAAAAAAAACAAACTGGTTCTTAACATTATTCAAGAAGTCTTGCACATTGCCTTACCAAAATCATAAAACCATTTCAAATCCATATTCAGATTATGAGAGAGGAAAAACTATTTTTATAGTATATCATTCATCACTGGTGTGCCAGTTCATTATTTGGTTTTATTACAATTAGATTAATTCAAAATCTCGGGCTTCTTATAAGCATTGAGTATGGTAAGGTAAAAGAAAAGTTTCCGATATCATGACAAATTTTCGCTCTATTCATATGTGCAGGGACAAGAAGTCTATCATATTGAATAAAAAGTTCCATAAACTTTAAATGATTTTATCCAAACAATGTAGAGTAGTAGAATCTACTGCGTCCAAGCACAATTAATTTTAATGAAGTGCGTTTAATTATAATGCTTATAAAGCAAAATTCATAAAACTGATATCGATAGCATATTCTTTTTATTGACTCCGTCTTAGCATAGAAAGTTTCACTTTAATTCTAAAATCACAGTTAAACGCTTTAGAGAAGCATATTAACACAACGTATATTAACAGTAGAATAAATATTTTTATAAAGTTTCATTAAACACATACCATCTATTTGTCTGTATATTCTATATAGTTATAAGTTTTTCCATACCTTAATAAAATTTTGTAGAGAAATCATTTATAATCAAGAGATCAAACAAAATTATTGCAAATTGTGTTTTAAGATTATTATGAAGAATGGCAAGTATAAATGATGATGTAAACGAGCAACTAGAACTATTTGAGTAGAATTTTAATTGGAACTAGCCAATATACTATTAGTCAGATAAAAATTATTTAAAATGTCACCGGATTTGCAATGCAATGGTTGTGCCGTGGTATTATAGGTATATATATTTCAATGAATTACCACTATCGGTATATCGAAGATAGATGAACTATTATGTGATAAAATACATTATAGTACAAATCCATCAATATGCACCATAATTTACCATAAACAATTAGTAGAGTGCTAGGATATGAAGTCAGTAGGCCACAGCAAAAGGATAACAGTAATTTGAGTTTTGAGCTAAAAAGTTATTTTCGAGATTATAGATCTATAAGTATGGATCTCGGTGGCCATATATTTTATATAGACATACGTATTACTATTAGCATATATAATGCTGTAATCTAAAAGAACTTCCACTTCATTCAATCTTATATTATATATATGGAACACCGGTTACGTCTCATAATTACATGACATCAATTCAAAGGACTTAATTTTTAGATTGAAAAAAAATTCATTAAAATGTAAATACCTATAATAAAAAATCATCTGGTCAATTTTTTACTCATTTAAACACAAGTTATCGTTTGAAAATCAAATTAATAAAAAGGAAGATTTCGATTCTTTAAAAGTGGTACAAATGGTTTTTTAAACAAATAATATATATAGTGTAATTTGTATCAACAAAATCACTCAATAAATGTAACAAATCTTTTTTTGATTGATACCGTGTTATATAACTAAGCAAATAAATCGATCTAAATGGATCAAGGTCTTTTCCTTCCTTTATATACAAACAATAAAGATCGTTCCTCGTGACTCCAAAGTGAGCGCATGCAAAAAGATTTTTGAAGAGGAAACGCGACAGACGTGTGAGATTTTTTGAGCATCGCGAATGCAAGGGGACAGAGCAAGAAAAAAGAAAGAGATCGTATATAGGCCCAGAAGCAAAACAGATACTAGAAGGGCAAAAAAGTAGATAGAGCACACGTGCAGTCCACTCCAAGTGAGGGCGCACGTGCAAAGGCGTCGTATAAGACCGCAGAGGGCTGACGATGATCCATGGCGAGTGTATGCAGAGGCGCCGAGCGCACAAATGGCGGAGCGTGTGTGGAAAAGAGAAACAGAGAAAGAGTTAGAGAGAGAGAGAGAGAGAGAGAGAGAGAGAGAGAGAGAGAGAGAGAGAGAGAGAGAGAGAGAGAAACGTAGACTAAGAAAAGCGCAATACAAATTAGATGCGCGAACGATACAACACTGTCATTAGAGAGCCGGGAGGTCAAGGCGCTATGAGCGTGCAAGCTTCTCACGCATATATATATATATATATATATATATATATATATATATATATATATATATGTACACATATGCATACATAGGCGTCGTGCATGCAGTATAACTGCGCGCGCATATATTATGCAGCTACGCATACATTTAATATAAAACGCGCTGTTTAATAAGGGTTGACGTACCGCGCATATAATACCAGATAATTAAAGGATATTTGTCGCGTAGCAGCGAGTATTATATGCCCGCGAGGACTTTCTTCCATGTATGCGCGTGCGAGTGCACGCTTTATTATGGACAAAGATTCCCGCGGTGTAATACATATATATATATATATATATATATATATATATATATATATATATATATACACACATAGAATTGATTTTATATAAGACAAATTGGCCTTGAAAAAAAAAATATATATATAGGGAAATCGAATAATTTTTAAGGAGAGAAATTTATCTCTCGAAAATGAATTAAATACAACATTTACGCTTAAGTTGGCACGAGCGCGAAAACCTAAAAGAGAACAGATAAATGGCTTGCTTTTATTGGCAAAGAAAACAGTAACCGCGTGTACAAGGGTGAAACTGCATCAAAACAAAAATGGCAGTCATGTACTATGGCTACTACTATAAGGGTTCCTATAGTACAGAGTGTACATAGAGTAAAATTTTTTTTTATATTAAAAAATAGGCGGTTTTACTTAAAATATTTATTAAAATCTTATACTGTATTTATAATCCCATAAAATATTTTAAAAAAAAGAAGAAATGTGATATAATTATTTTCTTTACAATTTTTAAATAGATTTACTTCTTTTAATAGTTTTTTTATTGGTTGTACAAGTAAGTTTCCAGCGTTTTTCTCTCCAAAATTGTGAGGTTTTATTATGAAAAAAATTCCTTGTCTTCAAAACTTTTCGGCTTTCAGAAGCGATCTTTGTCTTCAACTTCAAAATCATTACTTTTGAACCGTTTGAACCATTTGTGACACGTCGAGTCACGAATACATTCCGGCCCTTATGTTTCTGATAGCAAACGATAGGCCTTCGCCGCGCTTTTCTTCATATTAAAGAATAGAAGCAGCGCTTCCCGCAAATAACGTTTATTTGGCTGGAAGCTTGCAATGATTTTACTGGATAAAATAAACGATACCGAAAGAAATGCTCAAATATAATACTGCCAAGTTATTGATAGATACATAACCTACAAATATAATTCACGAAGTTCGACATTTCTGCCCGGGATCCACTGGTGATGCCATCTTTTGATAAACAATAGAAACTTACTTGTACACCCAATACATGTATGTTTTTTTGAAACATAGCTATCATGGTAGCCGTAAGTGACTATTTTCTTATCGCATTCAGTTTTTATTATTTTGGTCCACTATTTATGATTGTTACCATTTCAATATCATAAAATAAATTTTAGCAGCTTTAGTTTTAGGAATACAATGAAAACTCAAATAAGTAATAACATTTCTATAAAAAGTGAAGTTCTTTACAACCGTGTTTCCTTGTAAAACCCTTTGAATAATTTGGAGAGAACTTCAGGATGCTTTTTTACAGCCCTAGCTATGCTATAACACTTTTTATGCTTCATTTTGATGTATTTTGGTAATTTTCAGTTTTTCTGAACGAAATTTTACTAATATAAGCAATGCTTTCAGGTACATCTGGAGCCCCCATGGTTACCATTTTTCTTTATTTCTCCTCTTCGCTGCACTCAACGCATATTACATATAAGTTGCCCATACCGTCAAAAGGATAGGTTTTATGATGCGAATCGGTTTTACTGTTATATAGTCAAGTTCTGTATTGTTGTCTTTATATAATTTACTATAGATTTAAAAGCGAGAATTTTAAAAATAAAATGATCAACATATCAAATTATGTAATATACTATTTTCGAATTTCAAAGTGCAAAGAATTATATGAGCATTATATAAATTACGTGCATGTGTGCGCCTATGTAATGCTTGATGAATATAGTAAGATAGAGAAAAAACTAGACTTCGTAATGCAAAATGCCCTAAAGCTTCTGATAACAATTTTGGCCGAAGCCTCTTTTGTTCTTTTTATGCGAGTATTCTAGACGCTGCTGTCAAGGATACGTATATATAAAAAAGCCACAAATTTACAAGTATTATCAAATGACTATCTATAATACAATAAAAATACGCAGTCGAAGCAAATTATGTAAAAAAAAGTTAAAAAACAGAATATCTTGTACAATTTGGAAAAGATTTGTGCACAAACGTTAAAACGTATATTGACTAAATAAGAATTATTTGTTTGTTAATGCGATTGAAATTTATATATTTTTCAAATTGTCATCTTTTGTTAATAACGTATACATACCATAAATATTAGTTAAATTGTTGGTTACGATAAGAATATAGGTACGCAATATGCAATATGCCAGTACAATGAACGTGATAAAAGTATGCCTTCGTATGAGGTAGTTAGCTTGTTTAAGCAACCCAAGTTAGTTATGCAAATTTGATAATCTTTATTCACAGCCGGGGAAACTCGTTTGAATATACACCGTTTTAGAGATGGAGAATACGTATGGGTACAATAACGTGCTAACATCATTACGCTCTTTCCTGGCATTAACTTTTTCATACTACAATTAACCCATTTAACATCAAATGTGCATATTTATCATATTGAAAATTAAGAAATAGAAATTACGTTTTCACATAGAGTTTGTCAAGAGCATTAGGAATTCGAAGGTAACGAAAGTTGAACAACAGATACAATTATTATTGTTTTTACTATTGGAAACAACAAAAACAAACGTCAGTTTTTTGTGATTTCCTGTTTCTTTTTTTAAAAACCTACATTTTTAAGGATCATACGTTAAGCGATATTGTTTATATTGAAAATCATACCAAAATGATCATTAAAATATAGTGGATCCATAATGGCAAAAGGAAGTCGAAAAAAAAATCAGCATAAAAATAATTCTTTTAGTTAGGAGCGCTTAACTTTACAGAAAATTTTTATGGAACAAAAAGTATTAAGATTTAGCTAAAACACTGGATTGGTCTGTGTGATCTGCTCTGATCACTATTACTATCAGTATCACATCTGATCTTTTCTGATTTAATAAAAATGGCCAAAATACACATATTTCTGTTCGCATACGTATTTCTGGAGTAATTCTAAAGACTACTTCTACGAATTTCTTTTTATAGGTAATTCTTATTCAATAAAAAAAGGAATCCATGTTTCCTTATTTACTTTCTATTGACTACAGATCGCGAAATTGTTTGAAAAAACAAGTAGTTTTCGCACAATTTCCGTAAGATTGAGAGCTACATTGCGTTAATTGAGACCTACCTGCATTAAAATATCTTCAACAAATCTGAAATCAGTTGACGATCTATTGTACAGTTGACAATAGATCAATAGTTAAAGAGATTTAGTATACTATATGAATGACAAATACTATAAAAATATAAATAATCTGTCATATGTTTGGGCCGTCAAACTATTTTTATATTGTTATAATACTATCATTTGGTCATAAATCTAATTATCTTATATTGTGTAATAAATAATACATGATAAATACTTTTCTGATTATACAGCATGATATTTTTACTTTCATTTATCAATAAAGATTGATATAAAAACTTTTCTGATTTTGTAAATATAAATTATTGCTTTTTAATTAGGAGTAGCTTCTTATAAAACTTTTTCTGCACTGTTTTCTTCGAATAGCATTAATCGTATATGTTTTCTCTCTGAAATTTTTACTGTGTCATCAAAATTTTATTTATTCAATTCGATCCTGTTTTTTAATAAATTTCTGTATTTTTAAATTTATCTTTAAAATTTCGAAAACCGTCCCCTATTGCTCTTAACTCCTTATATTTTGAAGAATCCTATGCAAAAATAATGTATAAAATAAGAGTATATGACAAAATAATAAAATTAATGAAAAGTAGTTTCGCTTTTATGCATGCTATAATGAATTTATTTAAAAATATTTCATATTAAAATTTTTATAAAAGGTATATTTATATAAGCGCGGTAAAATTATTTATTTATCAGCAAATCTTTTGATAATAAACTATTCTATTACGATTCGGAACTATAAAGTAATTTACATTGAGTTCTATTTGTTACATCATCATTAATGGTTAAGAGAAGATATATCAGAACTTCGAAATTGTTGCTAACTTATTTATTTGTTAGCTCCTTTTAATGAACTATATGTTCTAATTTTTTAATTCTATCGATTAATGATGTAGCAATTAGAAAACTTGTTTCAAATTTTTGAGATTAATATAATCTGCTTTTATTCTTCACTATACCTAATTAGCTGCTAATATCATGCATTTTTTAATTAATAACCTTGCCAGTTAATTCTAAATGATTTTATAACTCGGTCACTCATACATTGAAAAAACTTTGCTGTTTGAACAGTCCAATAGCTGCTAGAGATATCAGATTATTGATCATAAACTCGATTGTTCTCAGTAATTGGATCATTATATGAAGGATTTTATTGCCTAAAAATAAAAATCCAAAAATTTTCCAGACAGAAAGCACAAATGTTACATTTTCTTCCATATTAGTTAAAGGAAATTATAAAAAATATGTCTATATATCAATAATAGTTTCAACGGTAGCCACTCATTGAATTTTAGTAAAAATAAATAGAGGAATGCATACAATAATATATGTACTTCAACTCTATAAGTTTTAAATTCTAAAAGGAATGACTAATGCCCATCGTAGCAGTGCAGGAATCTTTGGGAAAAAAACTTCCTAAAATTTTCAGTTTTTTCAAAATTACACATGTGTTTCTGCCATGAAGGCTTGAATTTACGTAGGA
Source organism: Sycobia sp. Sy_11 (assembly GCA_018907035.1). Classification (NCBI taxonomy): domain Eukaryota; kingdom Metazoa; phylum Arthropoda; class Insecta; order Hymenoptera; family Epichrysomallidae; genus Sycobia; species Sycobia sp. Sy_11. The sequence goes on along the minus strand of JACCIC010000015.1, from coordinate 3,725,739 downwards.
TTCTCTTAGATGTATATCAACTTTTACATAAATATCTAACCAAATTATATTGAAACTATATATGCTTTATTTGATTTAGTTGAATTAAAATAAATTACCAATAATTTTGCGTACTTCGGCTGATGAAAATTGCAAGAAATTTTGGTCTTACATTAGCGATCTTTTACTACTTATGTATAGGAAATATATTGTTGCTGCTGTAGATTAGATTTCCCCTATGATAGCTTGATAACTGATATATTTCATTGTTTCAAACTTTCATTCTCTGGTTTTTCTAAATGAACTGCTGCATTTCGACGGTACGGTGAAAAATAGAACATGTTGTTCATAAAATTTTCTGTAGATCTATACGTGTAAATAGGATCAAAACTATACATTTTTCAAATGTTATTTTCTCATTTACTAAATTAGTGCTCAAATTCATTTTTTTTTATCGCTAAGCAAAATAGAGTTTTAGAAATTTGTTTATATAATTGATTATATAATAACTATATTTTGATTTTAAAGAATTTCATACCAGGGTGGTTCCGCCTTAAGGAAATGACGAAGTAAAATGTGACCGTCATAATAATGCAGCCTAATAATGCGACAGAAGATTGAAGATGATTTTTTACAATATGACAATTTGTACAATTCAAGGGTGAAAAACGAATATTTATCGAGTTTTCTGATATGATAAACAACCATAATTTATCTATTGGTTTTGGAAATAATTAAAATTGCAATTTTAAGTTCTGAAATTCGATTAGAGGCGGTATCGAGAGGCACGTGTAGACAAGGGCAGAACATCTGATTATATCTGGCATTGAATATATATATATATATATATATATATATATATATATATAGTCAAAATAACGTTTTAGAGAAATTTTACAAAAGAAAAGAGGTAACAGTAAAAGTAAAGCATATATCATAATATGCTCAAATTATAATTGTAAATAGTAATCCTTATTTGTCATAACAAATACTCTAAAAAAATTTGTGTTTATATATATATATATATATATATATATATATATATATATATATGTACATATCATTATATATATATTCGAAGGTTACTACTGTAAGCTTTTTTCAAATGTTAAAATTTGCATCTTCCATTTTTAAGCAAGCATTTTCGAACTAACATTGACATTAAAGACTGTTGGTTTTTAATACACATGATTTTTTTAATATAACTATATTTGTTTACATAAATTTCAGATCAATCTAAATTGATGTTTATAAATACAGAAACAATGAATTAACTCTATATAACTATATTAATTATATAACTATAATATCGAAATAATATAACAGTTGTACATTGATGGAAATTAAATTAGAAATACTAAGTATTTAAGTTGCTACACGCTATCAATTTAATTGTTCTACCGGCATACGCGCGCGCGCTATCGAAGTCTGCAAAAAAAAAGTTCGTGTTCTGCATATCCGCACATAACCATTATAACGGGGAACATTTCAATTCAAGTATTGTTTAATTTATATTTGCTAAGGCTTATTCGTTCAATTCATGTGTGTGTGCGCGCGCGCGCGTGTGTGTGTAACAATACGTTTTATATTACGTGTAATTGAACTTTCAGTACATTCCTTTCTGAAATAAAACTCACTATCATATAAGATATATATATATATATATATATATATATATATATATATATAATATATATGCATGTATGAATCTATAAGTATATAAATCTACAATAATGATTAGATCTGAATTCATATTAAGTATAAGTTTTAAGCATATTAAAAAAAGTGTCTTATGGGTTTAGTATAAGATTAGAAATAATATTAATATAAAAACAATATACTATTAACATAAAACGTGATAAGTTAAAAAGATGATGTCGAGCAACCTATATATGTATTAGTACTTGACATAAAAGAAACAGAACTTTTATAATATAAATCATTAGATATACAGCTCTTATAGAGGATATTATGATCAATGTTCACGTCTCCCAAGATAGATAGTAATTAGCCGCATCTCTGGCGACCAGCAAATTTAAGTCATCGCCCGCCACGGTCAATACTAGGATAGACGATCACCGCACAGAGGCGGCGGCTTTGTTTTAAACGTTTGCTTCACATTCCGCAGTGCGAGCGGAGGATCAAATAGCCGGACTCGCAAATTGGGTATCCGAGCCTATGCCAAACGTGAGACGGGTATCAAATTCAAGCAGTAGTTTCAATGCGCCAATCATCCCGGAGCAGCAGGTTGGCCTAGTCGGCATTTACTTATCCCACTGGATTTGGCCGTAGTTTTTCCCTATGAACCCTGGGCGAATGCGCAACGGAAGTATGATAGAGCTTGCAAATTCTAGATAGGTTTATAAAAAGCAAGGCAAACGTAATAGGCAAGGTTTAATAAAAAGGTTTGGCAGGCACGCACTGAGTTTGCGAAGCTGCGTTGAAACCAATGTTTTAAAAAGACAACTGATAGCGTTTTCTGTCAAACATTCAATATAATAATGATTGCTGAATATGTTTGCAAAGCTTTCTTATATATTGGTCCAAAAAAGATAGCACATTCTTGAATCTAAGTACGCAGGATAATAATTTTAAGCGTGTCTTTTTTCCCTCTCAACTGCTTTATAGAATATAAAAATCGTATTTATGGTCATTTACTGAATATATTCAATTACTCATCCGTAAAATTGCCTTACTATATTTATCATCTAAATATAATGACATTTTCTCTCTGGATTTTCATCACCCTAACGTTAGACACACAGTGTCTAACTTTGTGAATATGAAAGTTCTCTCTCTCTCTCTCCCCCTCTCTCTCTCTCTATTTTAAGAAATTTGTCCGTCGTAAGATTCACAATTCTGCACGTGACTGTCTATTCCGTTTTCGACCGCGTATTATATAGCCTCTCGAGTTCAATGTCCACCGAACAACTAACGATGTATACATGGTGAGACTTATTTACTTGTATATATATTGTTACCGAATGCAACTATTATTATGATTGTTGTTGCTGATGTTGTTGTTGTGATTATTATTATGTATGTAAAATAACACACATAAAGTAAATGCGCATAAAATAATCGCCGGATGAATCAGTAGAATTGAACAAAAACAAAACCTTAAAAAAAATTATTGAGCATTCTATTCGGCAGACGGGAATATGGACGTTTATAAAAAATTTTCTTTTAATTGTTATTCTCTAAACCAAAAAAATAAAGTGAACAATCTATAAAAGTCAGTTTAAGGATTTCTTCGTTGAATTTTTAATAATTATTCATATACCTATTTGTTAATCAATTATGATATTAAATGTATAAGTATATGGACGGTTGTTTCAAATCGTTCATCTTCAAAATATTACCAAAAGCTATCCATATATGGGGGACGTACTTGTTGGAGATTGAGTGAGGTACCTACAAAGAGTGATTCCAAAAAAGGCCCTGCACAAATTTAGGACCAAAGACTTTTCCATTATCATAATAGTATTTTCCTTTACTTCCATTGGTCACACTATGCAGCAACAGAAACTTTTTACGAGAAATTCTAATAAATCTATATGTTTGAAGTTTATATAGTTTATTCAGAGTTATTGTTCATTAAGTTAAGTTCGACTTATTATTCATCCGTTAACACTTGATTATCCGCCTATATTTACGCGCACTAAAAGGATTTCTGAAAAAAAAAAGAAAAACTTATAGGCTATCGGCTAACTTATGCTGATAGCCTTTCTTTGAAAGTAATTTTGGGTAGTCTTCCGAAGCATCCACTCTCGACGTAGCTGAAAATTTATATACTTTTTTTCGATGATGATTACGAATATCTCAAATTTAAAAAAAAAAAACATGAATTTCAAATATGTTTTAAATAAAACTTGTAGATCTAATCGGAAACACATCTTTCTGATTCTATGCATTTTTTATCTGCAAGCTTTTCTTCGGAATAAATTGCATAACTATGTATAAAGAGAATTCGGCCACGCATTTTTTAAGATAAATTCGGAAAACCATCATTTTTATGGCTTTTTATCTATGGATTTTGCCATGAAAACTTAGTTTCCGCGAAAAATCACAATGATTTTCGGAATCATCATTTCAAAACTGTAAGTATAACAAAATAGAGGGAGGAGGTGCTTCTTTACAGAAATTTATTTAAATTCCAAATTAAGATAAATTAAGAAAGGATTTTATAATTTTGCTAAATTTAAATAATGTCGTTTTGAATTTGAATTTTTAAATAGAAATATTATTGAAAAAATCACTATCCAATTTAACTATATAATATTGCGTACTGCCCTTCTTCCAAACCGTTAAAACTACTCTCTATTGTAAATACTGCGACAAATTTACCAATGAATAAGCAAATTCTAAGCAATATAATAAAAAATGTAATAAAATATATACATGGGCCAGCGAATATATGTAAATGCATCGTTCTAAAGTCTTGTTGTCAGTCCTATGAATATATACATGCATGTATATAGTGCCGGATCAAGGGGGGGGTGCTTAACGTTACTGAAACACTGGGCTACCGATCCTCAGGGGTCCCATGCTTATACAAAATGTACTACTTAAAAAGTACGACAGAAATAATCAGATAAAAATTCTATCGATGAAAGAACTATATCCACCTACATGTAATGATAAATATAATCTAGATAGAGTATAAGAAAAATTATTCACAGTACATTGGCTGATGGCATGTTTCCTGGATGAAAACAAATGTGCATTTTGGACGTTGTTTTCTTTACGCTGGAGGAGATGCAATTTCATTAGCGCGATACAAAAAAAAACATAAAAGACTTGCGAAATTTATTCTAACTTTATAAAAAAAATGACGCTGCTATAAAATATTACAACCTTCTATTTAAGTGGGGCATAAAAAAGAAAATTTCTAATGAATAAGGAAGAGCAGATTAAAAAGTTGCCAAAAGTCACAGATTTTTTTACACTCAGTACTTCGTCCAATACAATGGCAGGAAACTGATATGAATGGAAGAATTATTAATATTAGGGAAAAAGCAAATAAGAAAGAGAATAAATTTAATTCAAATCAATTAACTGAGATGACCAATTGCCTTTTTTTTTATTGCAGTAGAAGCATAGGTATTTACAAAACTATAAATGTAACAAGTTGAAAAAATTGTTGAAAAATGTCTAAAAAAGAATTTTCTTATTAGAAGATGTAATATTAATTCTGCTAATAATGTATTAATCGATTTTTGTGCAGATCAAAATATTGGTCAAGTATTTGTTGTAGTTAAATTAAAATTGGTAGAAAAACTAGAATAGATAATTTCAATTTCTAACAATAAATACTATTGATGAGCTTGCAGTATAATAAAGATAACAATTAAAATCAAAATCAAAATAAAATGGAAACATTCATTTGATTCTTCTACAAATATTTGCTTGAAATTCAAGAAAAAGTCAAAATCCATCTCTATGTCCTTCAAAATTAAATCAAAGCCAAGTTGAAAGTGAAAAAAATTAGATAAGGACTTCGAATACTTACCCAAAATAAAATCTATAATTTTGAAACGTCAAAGAAAGTTGTTGATAAGTAAAATAGGTATTTTTCAGCTAAATTATCAATGTGAAAAAGTTTGACTGATGTTTTCCCTCGTGAAATTTTTTGTTTTCTATATACAATATTTTCAGACGATTCATACTTAAAACAATGTTTGCCTCGAGAAAAAATGAAAAAGATCAGATTTTTTCTCAAATGGTGAAAATGGCAAATAAATGGGAAATATATTATATTCGATATAATAATACTAAACTGGATGAATAATAATGCAATGATACCAATTTTTCAATTACTTATATAGCATGTAAACTCCTCGTGATTATTCTTAGAGTTAAAAAAGAGCATTACTGAAATTTTTCGATAGTTTCGAAAGTTTAATAAGCAAGCTTACTGCTACTAAAGCAAAAAATATATACAATTAATTCTGTAGTTCTTATTTGAATTTGAAGAAATTTTTATCGCTTGTTTCTGCAAAATTTCTGTTCCCAGCGAAATTCCTATGTTACGAAATACAGTTATTTCCACATATACTTTAGAAAGTACAGCTTTGAAGGGGGTCCCCGCTATGAATTGAGCACTAGGCCCCGTAAAAGCATAATCCGGCACTGCATACAGAATTCTACAGTTATCGATCATCTACAAACAATTATTATCTCAGACGCACAATCAAAGAAGAGAGACGTCAAAAAGAAGTATTGAAGCGCACGAATCTTATATATATTGCATTCTTTTGTAGTTATGTCACACCGAATTCACGCGTCGTTCGTCTCGAATGAACTGCGTACCGATGGGAATGGCAGAACTCTCCGCGAAGAGCTAAAATATAATACGAGAATGAGACCGACTCCGATGTATCTGCTCTCTCTCTCTCTCTCTCTCTCTCTCTCTCTCTCTCTCTCTCTCTCTCTTCCTCTGCGCTCGCGCGCGTGCGCTTGAACAAGGTTAATATACATTTAATATACGACAATATATATTAATGTAAGTAATGGTCGTGCAATACGTGATTTAAGCTCTCGACAGAAAGGGGGAGGGGGCTTGAAAAACCACCGCGAGTATATACTGCCCTGCTTATTGTTTAACATATAAGCTACACTTATGAGACGAAAATCGAACTGTTGTATACAACATAAAGTGAGAGAGAGAGAGAGAGAGAGAGAGAGAGAGAGAGAGAGAGAGAGAGAGAGAGAGAGAGAGAGAGAGAGAGAGAGAGAGAGAGGGAGAGAGAGGAGAGAGAGAGAGGGAGGAAAGAGAGAAAGAAAATTGCACGTGCGCTGCAACTTGCAAGCGCAAGCTCTCCCGGCATTATAATGAAGAATGCGCGCGCTCTCAGCAGAAGCGGCCTCTGGGCTATTCATTCATGTTGGGAGTCGTGCGAACTTACGTAATTGGCGAAAAATTCGAGACAAGTTTTAGCATGCACATATAAAATGTAATCACAAGCGATGTCGAAAGTACAAAAATACAAACAATGAAGACATCTAACCGCTCCGACTGAAGGGATGTAGGAATAAAAAATGACGGTCATAATACAGAGATGATTTTTTTAAGATTAAACAATTTTGAAGCATTATGGATGGCAAAATATACTGTTAAGAAATAGCTGGCACCAAGAGTGAAAAAAAAATTATACGGTTACAATTTGTCCAAAATGCAAATTCACACCGGAAGTAGAAAAATACAATGCGAGATGATAAATAAACAACGTCCGATTGACGTCAACAAATTCACAATGCCACAACGGGCCACGTCGTAAAACGAAGAAAATTTTTCTCGATTAATCCATTTTAAGGCAATCGTTAATGTTAAAGCGCTGCTGAGAGAAGTAGCTGCCATCAAAACAAAAGAATTAAAACCACTTTAATTTATATGCTAAACGAAAATTCGACCCGAAAATGACAAAATAATGATACCGAGGCTTTGACACCATTTTACAAAGAATCGCCGCGAGTTCATCGACGACCGCTGAAGGTAAGAGTTCCGTAAATCGTGCAAAAGAAATACGGTCTATCATAATAATATAAACACCTATTATGATCCCAGTCAGTGCTAATTTAAAAGCTTTTAATCGATGATCTACTAAATCTAGTAGATTAATATAGCTTTAGACCAATTAAATTTTAAAAATATAATGAATATTTATGAAAATTAATTATATAATTGTTCTTCTATTATATTTTATTCTAGAACGTATATTATTACAATTACAATCAATATAGAGTACGCAAATTATTAATAATAAGAGTATCTATAAACGTGCACAGTATTTCAATAGCATTTATTTAATGCACTAAAGCTTATTATTTTAGTGCACAATCGAGGAATAATTATTTATTACATTTCCATGATGCAAGCAGCAAAATATCTTAGTTTCATTTATTGATTTGCGACGAGAATAATGGAACCGAGAAAATAAAAAAAGATTTCTTGATATATTGTACCAAATTATATAAGTAAATGAATATTGACAATTTTTTTTTTGAAATTTGAAAGCAATCTATAGTTGAAATCTTAGTTAGAGAGCCATATTTTTTTGCCAGCAAGGTCCATCATGTCGTTATCGGACAATATTCATTCACATATTGCCTTTTAGATGTTTCTCAAGTCAATTGTTGGCAGGTTAATGATGTGGCGATGTCGTCGTGCGATTCTAAGAAGTAAAAGTTCTTAAAGATTAAAAATAGCACTATAATTATGTAAATCATACTGGGTGCATACTGAAAAATACATTCCTTTTGACAAATAACATAAAACATAAGAATTTGATAGGTTTTTTAAAATTTATAAAATAAAAACAATTTTATAGTAAATATGGGGCCACATTTAAAAACTATGAAATAGAACGGTTGCTCAAGTTTTCTTCACACTGATTTCCAGCCATATAATGTTTGACATGTTAATTATAGCTTACATAAAAGAAGTACAAGAAAACTCAGCGACTACAAATTAACCGTTCTTCGAAAAACTTTCTTTCTCCAAGTTCTTGTCGGTCTGTCGAGCGCGTTAGACACAGCTAAAATATATTTTTTAAGTAATTTATTTCTTCGAATTTTTTTTTTTTTTTGTAAGTAATTTTACAAAAAGTTATGCTTCTGTAAAATTCAATGTTAAATGTACGTGAATTCGAATTCTTTTGAATTTCTTTTCTTCAATTCAACTTCTTTTGATGTATGCGGATGTATGCAATTTTGGATAAAACTATCTCAAACAATTTCGGTTTGTTTCTTAAAATATATACCAGTAATCAATTTTATTATGTTAACATTTTTGTACATGAAATAAAAACACGCGCTTGGAGATTAAGTAAATATCACGATTTATTTTAAAGATATATTTTAGAGATAATTTAAAACGGAATAAAATATAAAATCATGGTAATCTGAAATAATAGTGAAAAACTTAACCGTATAAAATATATTATTCATTTATGCAAATGCATACATTTGTCAAGTCCGTTAAATAGCAATTATTAGGTTACAGTTAATTCTTAGTTAATCTACAGTTAATTCTTAGTTAATCTACATCTTCGCTTGGACTTTTCGCTCTTATCTAAAGCGTACTATTTTTCAAACTATAATCTTTTGAACCATATGAAAAAAATCCATCTAGTTATTTCAAAACTAGTCCTCTGTATTTATGTTGTCTCATTCAAATCTCTTCGCGCATTCTTACATGAAAGAAATATGAAAAGATAAAAAAAAAAAAAAAAAAAAAAAAAAAAAAAAATCAAGTTTTGAGTAGCCTCCGTATGAGAAAATACGGGTATATGTGAAAGCGATCTTCCTTTTCTCCGATATTGGGATAAAAACGAAGATAAGATTTCATCCAACGCCATGCTATTCTGATCGTTGTCAAATGAAAAGATAATACAAGGAAAGTCCCATAATTATTCCTAAGCCTATTTTTTTTCTTTCTTTTTCATTCGTATACGAATAAACTTTTTTCACAGCGGATCGATGTACCATTGATTTCGACAATTCTCATCATAAAAATTATTTCATTTGATCAAATTTTTAATAATCAAAAAATTTGAAAAAAGTTATAAAAGCACAGAAATAATAATTCTTAGCGATGAGTAAAGTAGATTTTTTTATACTACAGCAGTGCGCTTATTTAATTTGAAACAGAAGCAAATTTGCACGAAAAAAGAACGTTCAATAAAAGACTTTTTGTTCAATATAAATTGGAATAACATACGATATCAATGATGTGCATTTATAATCCTTTAAATAATACTGGAAGTTTCATTAATAATTTCTATGCAGTATGATATACGGTGTTTTAATATTAAACAATGAAACTACACATTACAGTAATTGTTACTAAATAAAATAACCAATTTTTTTCGAGGAATTCACTATATTATAATATATCTATAAATATATAATAAGCAGAAACGAATAAGAGAATAAAACAAAACAAAGTGTTAAAGAAGGATACAGAATCAATCTGGATCAATGTGCCCGTCTACATATGTAATAATACCCATATATTTTTTATCTCTTTTAAGAGCGACAAGATAATTTTAAAGAAGTATCACACATACACACCCGCCCAAAGATGTAATTATATACTTTTCAGAGATAGTATAGAATAAAATGTTGTAACACTACCGATTATATTTCTCCGATTCTTAACCGCGTGCAGATAACTATAGATCTAAACAAACATGTAGAATATAAATGTGTGTATATATGTGAGAAGTGATATGTAAAGTCGTTCCAAAATCTTCGTTTATCAACTGATGTTCCTCTGACGTGTGTGTTTGTGTGTGTGTAGTATAAAACGAAACACATGAACGGGCGCGCGCCCGTGCATTATACGTGTAAAGCTTGGACAGGGGACGCGAGATAAAGCACTCGTGTTCATAATCTTTAAATATAGCATTCTTAAATATATTACGATAAAAATGCTACCACAACGTCTTAAAAATTTAGGTAAATTTATTTATAAGAGCGACTTAATAATGAGACAAAAGAGCGAATTGTAAAAAGCACGAAAGGCGCTTTAACAAAAGCGAGTGTTTAGCATGCGTTGTGTATATTCTTATGCGATGCTATATTATGTCCATATTATATCCGTGTGCATAGGGATATTACTCTATGATTGTGTGTGTTACGTCAAAAAATGACACACCGTGTACCCCCGATTTTATTCGTCTGCTTCGACTACGCACACATACGTTCATACGCACGCATAACGCCAGCCGTGAAGTCCACGAGCGCACTTCTGCTATAACACCAGATAACACTTGAGCTAAGCGTAGACGGTTCCTCCTCGCATGCTCACCTCGCGCTTCCCGGTGCAGAACGAGAAATATACTCGTGACCCTCTCTCTCTCTCTCTCTCTCTCTCTCTCTCTCTCTCTCTCTCTCTCTCTCTCTCTCTCTCTCTCTCTCTGTCTCGCTCGCTCTCTGTGTCTTCTATGGTGCGCACGCGCACACGCGATTTCGTACACGCGTTACATAATCAGCAAAAGAAAGAGAGCGCAATGCCGGCGACGAGGGTGAATTTTTTGTAACTCCCTGCGAGGTATCTCTCTCTCTCTCTCTCTCCTCTCTCTCTCTCTCTCTCTTTCACTCTCACATTTTCACTCTTACTCTTACTCTCAAACGGATACACATCCTGGAAGAAGAAGGGTTATAATCGAGCCTATCCGGGGGTTATGTAAACTTATTTTATATATATATATACACATACAGAGTTAGCAGCGATTCCTTAGATATTCTGCAACCGGTGCATGCGGACGCGCGGTATCGACTTTTACAAAGAGAGAAAGAGAGAGGGAGTTGTGCGTGTGTTACGTAACGTAACCCTCCTCGTACGCATATTACATACCCTTAACCTCTTTAGATATCGAATTCTCGGGTGTGACAATTATTATTCTCACTCGTAACTAACGATATTTGGATTAAAGTGGAATTAAGTAAAAAAAAAAAAAAAAAAAAAAAAAAAAAACAAAAAAATAACTAACTCACCGGGCGATTCGATCGCGGTGCCGTTCACCAGGGGCCGCGCCTTTGCCGCCTCGCCGCCGGCCTGATGCGGCGTCGTCGTCTCGTCGTCCCGGGTAGCCTCGACCTGCGAGCCGAGCGCCATTGCCTCGCTCGAGAGAGTAGTCCGCTGGTACTCGTCCTTAGGGACTCGTTAATATGCTACCGATGCCCGTCTCTTGCTATCTCTTGTCCCTTCACACTACGGTGCACGTTACTCTTTTTGCTATATGTGGACGTTGACCCACCCGCGATAACGATCGCGGCACTAGGAGACGTGCCGCCGGTGTGTCTCAAGAGGTCAACGCACACGGGTTAATAATTGTATTGCGGAGAGAGTCACTTTTATTCTGCTTTGATGTCGCACGGCGAGCAGGCGTGCGCGAAAATTTTTTTCTAACGTGATACTTATATCACCGGGAGCTTATTTATATATTTATATATGTATATATATTGCTTATCACAGTTTCATGCGCTTCTTTTACCAGCTCGCCTCTTTCTGTCGCTCTCTTTTTTGTATCTTCTTTTTTTCTTTTTTGACACACTCGAAACCAAGTCCACGAAGCGGTAGAGATCTATTGCTCTGTCTATTATATACAGAGTAGAGAAATCGGAGCTCGAGAGATGAGAAAAGGACGGGAGACATGCACGAAAACGTAACCTTGGCGATGTCTCTTTCTTTCTCTTTCTCTGACTTTCCTCGTAAAAATGTTCGTTTATCCGCACTATGAATTACATTTGCATCTATGCACAATTCATACTTGAGCGCGCCCGCGAAAACGGACAAAACGTAAATTAACAATTATGGGCGTGTGTGTATATATATATATATATATATATATATATATATATATATATATATATAAATATAACAAAGGAAAGATAATAGAGAATAAGAAAATGTACAAATTCTGTATAAAACGGAGACCGCAAGAGACGAGAGCCGCGCACCACGTGCCTCTGATGAGTCTCCAGAAAGCCGCGGAGCGCTTTAGCGAGTTTGGTTTTGATTTGATGTATAGTTCGGTCTGATGGGCTGCGTCTGCGCAGTGCGTACTACGCGGGTGTGCTCCGATCACGGCTCCCATCTCGCTCTTTCACAAAATAATGCTCACACACCCAGTGACCATCCAGTAACACAGATGGATAAATACCTTACCTGGCTATACACGCATTGTGTTTCAGACTCCCCACACGTAGCGCCGAGCGGTGCTCTCCGATTCGTTTATGCGCTGGCGGGCAAAGGGCAATCGTCATTCGCGAACCGCGGACCGCGAAAGAGACGATTGGCCACAGATGAGAGTAGTAGCTCTGGTAGAAGAGCCACGATTTGGTTGCTCATTACTAACTCTTCCCTCTCAAGTAGTCGGGGATTTTTAGGCGCCTGCCAACTCCCCCCCCCCCCAGCTCGGTAAATTGATGACAGATGTTTTTTTTTAAATCGGTCGACTTTCATAAACTAATTGTAATTAAATTATGTTTCGGGTGTGGATTCGGAGCATAAGTAAATTCTGCGCAGTTTTCGCTATGTAAATTAGCTATGTAGAATGTAAAACTTCAGCAATAGTATTAAAACATCATGTGTTAACTTAAAAATAAAAATTTTAATTTTGTCTTTTAGAATTTAAATAATTGTGCGCTACAAATATACTTATCATTATTTAAAATAATATTTATTTTAAAAAATTATTTATGACATTAGTTGATATTAGGTTTAAGCCTCGGTGCAAGCACTTATATAAAAATAGCTTTAGAATTTTAATAGACTCCAAAATGATTTTTATCAATGAAGATAATAAAATATTGCTTAGCACTGTCATGATCCTACTCAATAATTTACTTAGGTATAAATTAATAATTGATAAACAAAATAATTATAAGTCTTTTTTGTTTTTCAGATTGAATTTATAATATATATTTTTAAATTCATATAATACGATATAGTTATAAAAAAGGTATAAAATGAAATAGCGCCACTTTACGGGCTTTCATCTAAGTTTTTCAGTCCAGCGAAATACAGGGTACAGGGTACAGGAATTAATACAAGATATATATAGCGTGATACCGGCGGAGTGAGGAGGAATAATTTTTTGAACGTATAACCTGGAAGTTCAATGATTCAATGAAAAATTTTGTAAGTATCTTTTATACGACGGATTTCTAATCGAATTGTTTATTTTATATTGAAATTGTTATTTAAAATTATAGTAAAGCATAAAACTTTATATATTATTTATTTATACCAATATAAATTCTACAGAGCTTTTAACTTTGGAGCATAAAGGTTAGATTTTGGAAGAATGTCAACTGAAGAAGGAAGACAACCTGAACTTCGAGTAGGACCCGATCCTAATATTGTTTATCCAATTAAAGTACAGTATTGTGGAAATTGTTCTCTTCCTATTGAGGTAAATTTCTGCATTACAGGATTACCCATCCATTTATTCTCTTGAGCTTGAAACCAAGTTACTGTCATTGATGTTTTTATCTAATAAAACTTGTTATCACATTATAAATCTGAATTATTTGAATTCATTTCAGTACTGTGAATATTATCCAGATTACCCTAAATGCAAAGAATGGCTGGAAAAACATTTGCCCACTGAATTTGAAAAAGTAAAATTAGGTAACTTAAAACGATGTTATTTCTCAGTTATTTTTATCATTTAAATGCTTTATAATTCTTTGTTTGTACTAGATGACTCCGGTACAGAAGCTGGTGGAGCTGACGATGAAAAGAAAAGGCAAAAAAGAGGCGGTAAAGGAATGCTTAAAACAAAAAAGAAAGAAGAAGTACAAAAATTAGTCACAGTCTCCAGAGCTCCTAGAGGAAAGAAAAAATCTGTTACAGTTGTACAGGGACTCAGTACTTTTGGTAAAATTAATAAGTATTTTCATATCGTAACAGTTTTATGACAGTAGAAATAATATAAATATTTGAAAAACATTTTCAAAAATTTTAGCTTTTTAAATTTTAAATGACAAAGTTTTCAAAGATTATGGATTTTTAAAAAACTAATATTGCATATTGCATTCTGTTCAAAATAATAAAAAAAATTTCAATAATTGTTAAGAAATTGCTTAAATTAAATTTAGTAATTGATTTAGTTTAAATTTAATTAAAATAACTATAGGATGTCCTTCAATTCAGTTGTACAATTATAAAATTAGAATTAAAAATGTAATAAACAAACTAACAATAATTTTATTATAATTCAAATATATTTTCTTATTATTTAGATATTGATTTAAAAGTAGCAGCTAAGTTTTTTGGTAGTAAATTCGCTTGCGGGTCAAGTGTAACTGGAGAAGATGAAATTGTCATACAAGGAGATGTGAAAGATGATTTATTTTATATTATACCAGAAAAATGGCCTCAGGTATAATATAATTAAAAAAAGAATTATTTAATCATTATTAATTATTTTGTATTCTTTTAGATCGACGAGGACTCGATAGATGATTTGGGAGATCAAAAAAGATAATGGGTTTAAAAAACTGATATTTGCACAAGTTTCTTCAAAGTGATATTATACCGATGAATGTTTATTATAAAGTACTGTATATAAAACTGAGATCAAAGATGTAAGATTCTTTTTAAAAATAATGCCGTCATTCAGTACATTGCTCTTCCTCATCCAAATGTTCTGCAATTACTTGAAGTAATGATTCTACTTCTTCTTCTGATAATCGATCCTCACTGTCCTCGATTATCTGAAAAATATAAAATTAGTTTTATACTTTATAAAAATTGTAGAATATTGCATAATTAATAAATTAATTTAAAAAAAATTTCAGATAAAAATATTTTTTTGACATACTAACCAATTGTATTTCAAGAGCAGTTTTAGGGCACTGGTTTAGTAGAGTAAGTTTTTCACATTTTGTAAGTTTGAAGGATTCCATTGCTGTAAGAAAGGCATTAATTTTTTCTGGAGTCTGATTTTTACACGGTGTATCTTCTAAATATCTGATCGTTTGATATGTTATTGTTGCCAACTGATTTTGTCCCTTTTGTTTTTTATTAGATTTTATACTTTGAAGAATATCCAATACTTCATAATTACTTAAATATGCTGAACATTCTTTTAATCTATAAAAAATTTACTATTTTTTATTCTTTCATTTAAACTACACTATCATATTTTGATATTATTAACAGGTATAATACACTTACACTTCCATTACGATTTCGGCTATTATTGAAACATAATATATGTCAGTATTCGTGTTTTATTTTCTATTTCAACACGTGCTATCTCAATATCAAATAGAAATGATTTTAAAATTAGAAAAAGAAAAATTTTTTAGGCATGCAGCGATACCGCTGGTCAGCTGTGTAGTGTGTATTGTTTGGTTAGTGGTAACGTTATACAACCAACTAGCAGCTGCCAGCAGGTATCAAATTGTACCAGATTGTACTAGATCTACAGGATCTACTTGCATCTGCATGCAGTTTCAGGCTTGCAGCTATTTGACTGTGTATAAGTACGACGCATGCGGCGTGGTACCTGGTGATTCTTGGTATAATTTGGTATAATACCAGACCGTAGCAGAGATAATAGAGGAGATCGCCAATGCCAATGTTAGAAACTGCAGTAAAATTTTGACCCCCAGCGCTACAGCGGTAAACTTAGGTACTTCATTTGTGCGATATCCCAGATGTTGGTTTTCGAGTTCGTTCGTGCGATCAAAGGGGAGACGACTGTCCAGCAGGTGTGACGGCGAAACAATAGATGTAATAAAAGGGATTAGAATTAAAAATTGTACTTATGTCGACTGTTCTGAATTAAATTAATAAATATTTTTATCGGTCATACAGTCTTTATAATATAATATATTAGCTAAAATAATGAAAGTCAGACTGTCCTTGTTTATATTCAACTTATATTGTTTATATATGAATATAAACAAGGACACTCTGACTATCATTATTTTAGCTAATATATTATATTAGAAAAACTGTAAGACCAATAAAAATATTTATTAATGAAAGGGATTAACTGGTGTCGAAATTCTTTAAGTCTGTACAGATTTTCTTTCGTGTTCGTGTATGTGTGTCTGTGTGTCTGTATTTATATATACGTATTTTCTTAAAATTTTAAGATCACTGCGTGGCAATGATCGTGGTGCGGAATGAGGGTATGAAAAGGTAACACACTTAAAGAATTTCTTTATATATATATATATATATATATATATATATATATATATATATATATATATATTAAAAAAGTATTAAACAATTTTTTTTATTAAATTTTGTGAAATGTTCGTAAGTAATATGTAAACATAATATTTCATTTATTGATTTATAATTTAAAAGAATTTATTAATTTATTATATTTAATATAATTTTAAAAATATTATTTTAATAAATTTGTCACAAATATTTTATTTAATTAGTATTATATTAATAATTTATTTTATTTTAAATTATATATTTATGTTGAATAAAGCGTAATGTCTATTGCGCATGCGCCAAAATTTTTATGACACTACCGATGTATGTAAGAAATATTTGTTTCGTGTCGTTTGTCCATCTCTGGTGGACGATCCATCCAAATTAAGAGTCGATTTGTTGAAGTAAGGTCAAGAGGGGCAATCCATCAATCTTATATACGAGATGTGTTCAAATAATAAGGTGACTTGTTGATTTTCTCAAAAAATATTGATTTATTAATCAATACTTATGTTGTCCCCCTCAAAGTAACCCTCCCCCCTCAGATATAATTCATTTGTGCTAACGCTTTTTCCAATCATCAAAACAATTCTGATAATCATTTTTTGGTATAGCCTTGAGTTCTTTCAGCGATGCAGCTTTTATCTCCTCAATCGTTGAAAATCGACGTGCCTTATGGGTCTTTTCAGTTTTGAGAAAAGAAAAAAAAGTCTTGGGTGCCAAATCTGGTGAATATGAAGGTTAAGATATGACTATGGTATTTTTTGGCCCAAAATCTCTCACAAGTACTGATGAATGAGCAGTGTATTATCGTGATGCAAAAACCACGAATTGTTTTTCTACAGTTTCGGACATTTTTTGCGTATTGCGCCTAGCAAACGCCGCATAACTTCAAGGTAGTGCTCCTTATTGACCGTATGACCTTGTGATAAGAATTCCTGATACACTACGTGACGGTAATCAAAGAAGACAGTGAGAAAAACCTTAACATTTGATCGAACTGGGCGTACTTTCTTCGTTTTTGGTTCTTCTGGGCCTTTCCATTGGGACGATTGCACTTTACTTTCGACGTCATAACCATACGCATCACCAGTTATAACTCTTTTTAAAAAATCAGCATCAATATTAACTTCAATCAACATTTCCTGAGCTATAGTCATGCGGCGGTTCTTATGATCAAAATTAAGCAGTTTTGTAACGAATTTTACTGACACACGTCTTATGTCCAAAACATCCAAAAAATAGCATGGCATGAGTCAACAGAAACTTTTCTGATAGTGATTCGACGATTTTTTAAGAAAATTTGTTTCACTTCTTGAACGTTTTCATCTGTTGTTTACGTGATAGGGCGTCCAGGGCGAGGTTCCTTTTCGACAGTTTCTCGGTCTTCTTGAAACAACTTGCACCACTTATACACCTTCTCTTTACTCAAAGTATACTCACCTGTCAACATTTCAAGAGTTTTAGAGCACTGAATTCCATTTTTAACACAAAAGATCATGCAAACTCTTTGCTCCATTTTTTGGTTAAAGAAAATCGCCGAGTACACGAAATACTTATAACTTTGTATGCCTATCACAAACAAACAAATAATACTATAGAGCTATAGCTTGAATATATATTCGATACTCCTGTACCAAAAAACAAAATAAAAACATCGATAATCGAACGGGCGTAGCCCTCGATATTTGCAAAGTCACCTTATTATTTAAACACACATAGTAATAAATAGTAGTAATAAATTTTCCGACTTCGTTCAAAAATTTTCAACAATTCGAAATAATGTGTACAATGTATCTAGTTCCGCCGAAAATACATAGGTTACGATACCAGTACTTAGTCTTCTTGTATGTAAAATTTGAAAATTAATAATATTGAAAATATAGTCATATTGTGTGAAACAAAATAATTAATCAAATGAATATGCTTATTAATATTACATAGATATTAGCAGAAATTATTATTGTCTAGAACTACTAGAAATAAATGCAAATAATATTTATCTCTTTTTTATAAAAGAAAT
Source organism: Sycobia sp. Sy_11 (assembly GCA_018907035.1). Classification (NCBI taxonomy): domain Eukaryota; kingdom Metazoa; phylum Arthropoda; class Insecta; order Hymenoptera; family Epichrysomallidae; genus Sycobia; species Sycobia sp. Sy_11. The sequence continues at coordinate 3,707,038 of JACCIC010000015.1, read as the reverse complement.
CCAATACCCATAAATATATGTAATTTATTAAAATTAATTAAAAAATGCATTTCACTTTTTTATATAATAAATTTCATGTTAATACGTATTTATTTCTTAATTTGGAATAGAAGTTTTATTAGATTTTAATTATTTTTAAAAATATTATTGGTATTTATTTTTTATTATTTTATAACAGAATCCGGTCACCTTTAAAAGGTAATACCTTTTAACATACTTTGCAAATTCTTTTCATTTTTACATTCGCATATTAATAATAACGTATATTCTATAATAACATCAAATTATTTGCCTTAAAGTAAAGCAAGAATTGTAATCCTGTCTTATAAAAAAGTTTCTACGTTATTACAAACCAGTACTACGCATTCAATGAATTGCAAGATTAGTTTTTAAAGTATTTTCAGTGGCTGCATAAAACTGTAATTACAAGTCTTAATGTCTACAGTACTTATGTGCCTTTATTTATTTTATTGCTGCATCGAATAAATTTATAGGGCTTGAAGTTTTTTTCAGTAGTATATTAATTTATATACAATTTTAATTATATATTTTAATTATAAACTGACATGATATTAATTAAAATCGCTGTTTAAAAGTGATAAATCTTAAAGCGCAATGTTAAGGCAAAAATAAAAGTCATCATCGAATTCATTGTTAAAAATTTCTAAAGGCGATAATTTAACTAATTTAATAATCTACCTTCACAGGTATTCATGTATCCCGGACATTTTGTAACACCCTGTATCTATCATATATAATTTGTAACACTGTTCCCAGTCCGGCCTGGTCACAGCTCGACAGTAACCCGCGGTAAGTTCCAGACTGCCGACGAGATCAAATCCTTACATTAAGTACTCAGGCGCTAGACGCTTTCGTGCAGGGATCTAAACTCTTTTTCTTTTTGAGTCGCGTCTAACACTCCCTCAAATAGCTACGACTGGCTTTAAAGGTAAGAGGAGAGTTTAAGGGTGTAAACTCAAATGAATACGCCTTCTATTCTCGGTTTGAAATCTTTAATAACCAATCATTCGATAGCCTAGACATCGTCTGAAACCAATGATCGACCCGGCCACATCAGCTACCAGCGCTAGGAAACAGCCCGGACAGCACTCCGCTCAAGCCCTTGCGAGATTCGCTCGTCAGGCACTTCCTCATGTCGTTCGAACCTGATGCGGACTGATTTTGTATCTCTTACGATCTTACTGATGACTATTACTATATTTTTAACCTACTAGCCTGCTGGTCCACAAACAAGTATCGCGATATACTTGAAAATTCGCCGTTCCGCACTACGAGAGAGTGCTCGCTGCGCCGCTTGCTCTTTGCGTTCCCTAACATCATGGTCCAGGACGTAACCCAAGTACGCGAACTTGGTACAACCGATCTCGTATTTCTTGCAAATTATTTGCAGACCGTAGTTCAACAATCTTTGCAGTATTTCTTCGAGGTTTAACTTCCTGAAATCTCTTGGTTACTACGACGATATCGTCCAGATATTATTCATATCGAATTCATGCAGCTCTATTGCTTTACGCGACTCCGAAACTCTGGGATAATTTCTCCACGAAGGTTTTGCTTCTTCCAAATCCTTTATCTCTTAACTCTTCCTTCGGACTCTATAACGTACAGTCATTCCCCTCCTCTCCTGTAAAAGGTGGTGACACTAGCTTATTCAAGTCCATTCAAGCGAGCCTTCGTGCCGTACTTCACGACGCTTCTCTTGGGCCGAACAGAATGCTTTGACCTTTAGGGTCAGAGTCAGTGGTTCGAAACCCACTATAAACTGGAGGTCCAATAAAAGTCGCAATGTTTTGCAACTAATAAAAAGTTAAGTAACTAATGAAAAGTTTTGGAGTACAACCAGCCGACAAAGCGAAGGTTAGGTGCGGGCGGAAGATTTACGTGTAACAAAGCATAACTGAGCGACCTTTGATTTTCTTTTTTTTTTACGCTCAGAGTCTACTTAACCCTCCTGGGCACTTAGCCGTTTATACTCTGCTTTCTTGAATCACCGAGAGTGCCCGCACACTCGCGTTCCCGCTTTGTATATTTCTCAGCGCAATTTCTCCATGTCTGACAGGTTATACCACCTGTTTGACAAACCTGTCAAAAAATACTGCCTTTGACCTGTTGTCCGAGCGATATCATATGGCTCTCTTCATAGCACATAAAGTCAAAATTTAAAGATACGTGGCATCTACAGCATACACAACGAGCCCAGACGAGTTCACCGTCGTCTGACGTCTCTAAAGTAAAGCATTCGCTTGCATCACCTTGCATAGGTCATTGATGGCCACAAATCTGTGGAGTGCTTATCGGCTTCCGGTTAGAATTCGGAGGCAGCCCTCCACTGGCAGGCCTACTGCCCTTTTTGTGGCTAGCACCACAACAGGCGGGGTCAGCGGGGGTTGTAAGGCTGGCTCACTGCTTGCTGTTATGGCGTCGACGGCAGATGGTGCAGACTCGGTGACAGGCGGTGTGGGCTCGGCGGTAGACCCCCTTTTTTATGCGATTTAACATCGCTCTATTTATGCTTCCAAATATTGGTGTTAATCAGCAACGGAGGTCTATGATGTTTTTGTAAAAAAAGCACATGTAAATTATTACAGCGGTGCTTGTGTCAATCAACCGAGACCAGGATTTGAACTCGGATCACCAAGTTACTAATCCTTCGCTCTAGCGATTGAGCCATCGTAGGCCTCCGGTAGACCCTTCAGAGGCCGACATCAGGATCCCCATTTTTTAAAATTACAGGCAACCCTACGAGAGTTTCTACATTTTTTATATTTAACTTCCCGGTGTTCATCACTAATTTTGGTCGCGTTGGCCGACGAATTATATTTGACCTCCGCAGCCCAACCATCGCAAAACGCTCGGGTAAATTGTTTGCGGAATATTATAGTAATTTTCGAAAGAGTTCAATTCTGTTGCTCAGTTATGTTAATACTAAGATTTATTGTCATTTTAATTTAATTAGTACGTATCAAGTTCCTTTGACCTTTTTTTCTATTTTGTTTTCGTACTGGTATTATGTACATTTTCCTTGCTAAAGACAGTAGGTTGACAAACTTGACATATACTACCGGTAATTTCGAGTAATTTCTCTAATATTTAATTATTTAGTTATTACTGAGATAGTATACTTAATAATCAGTTTTCTTTATTAATTATGAATTAGAATTATTTATATTTATAAATTTACAAATTTGTATATAACTATTTTGTACGTATTATATATATTATAACGCGCTATTTGCGTCGGTTATTTTAATTATTAAAATATCTTACCTTGACGTAGGCGGAGCTCGTCCTCCTGAAATTATGGAAGGGAGGGTATATGTATCTAGGCGTTTCTGTACTGTACTAATAATATAAAGTTTATTACCTAATTATAAATTTATTATACATGCGGACCGGCGATGTTTTTCTGTTGGGTACCAGTTGAGATACGGTTCTCAGTGCGAGCTGTACGCTGCTCGCTTTTTGTTCCCGTCGGTCACACGGCACTGCCTGATCACGAGCTCCGCACTAAGTAGATAGCCTCGGCCGGCTCTCCAGGGTGGCGGATTCCACGCGGTGTGGATACAATCTATGCACGCGGCGCGAACGCTCAAAATCGCTCACGTGCAACTTACTCAACTACTCGAGATCTCAGGACGGTTTCCTGTCGATCTCATGAAATCGCGACTCGAGAACGGAACTGAGATGGAACACTTACCCCCTTGCTTTCTACTCGCCCCTCACTCCTCGGCGATGGCTCGTACGCCGTGGCAGGTGTCTCGGGATGGTAATTCCCGACCTGAATTTGCCGTCCGCAGATTGGCCTCTCGCACGGAACTTGATGTCGGGATACGGAGGTCACCCTCGCCGCTTGCTGGCCGTTGCTGGCTTCTGGCGGCCCCGCTGTTCGGCTACCTCGTGTCGAAATATAGCTCGAAGAGAGATCTATTGCTCGCTCGCGCTCCAAAAGGGAAGAGAGAGGACAATTCCTCTAGACCCGACACCGGCCACGGCCCTCCCGAAACGGCGTAGCGGGAAAGAGTATGTCTCCCCCACCCATCTTCGCTCGGTATGGCTCGCGACCCGCGGGTAATGTGGTTAAGTAACGTTGACACCACATATATCGATACGTTAGATATCTGCGAATTTTCATATAACAGCAGTCTAATTTCAACAGACGCATTATAACGCATTTCCCGCGTTACAATATATATATATATATATATATATATATATATATATATATATATATATATATATATATATATATATATATATATATAATTCATAAATATAAACAATTCTGTTATTTGAAAAAATAAAAATGTTTAAATCAAGTATGCGTACAACAGAAACAAGTTATTACATTTTTATATTCATGTAATTAATAATTAAAACTGATTATTAAGTATATATTTTGAGCTCGACCTAGTCCCTTATAAGTAATTGTACTGGATTGTCCATTATAAAAACTATTAAAATTCGATTTGAAACCTTTTTTAAAAAGTCTTTTCTTTAAATTTAAATGTGTAATACACATGCAAACTTTTACACTAATACTTGCTTATACAAACACATGAATTGGGCGCGACCATCTGTTCAGCAGGGTTTTGTAGAAATGGGCGCGATCAGCTGCTTACTGAAGCAAACTCAATGAAACGGCGGAAAACTGGTAGTTTCATAACTGTTTATGACAATTACATGGGGAGTATAGGAAAATGCATTACAGCATAATTGCCATATCTACTTATCGGCAACTTACCAGAGGCGTGGTGGAACAGACCCTCTGTAGCATGCAATCCAACTAGCTCGTTTTTGAGTATCGCCGCCTTACGACCAATTTGAGCGTAACATCCTGCTATATAATTTGACACGAATTTAGTGGAGTTTGTACTCTTCGCTAGTCTTCATACGCCAGATCTTGGCTTTTTGAGATCGAAAGCCTAGTTCGATATTGAAGTTGAGAACCCTTGTAGCCGATGAAAAAATATTTCATGTACTTTCTAGCGTACATCCACGTTATTCTTGTTCATTTGACGTATAATTACGATTTTTATAATTTTATTACCCTTAACCATACCCTTAGACTTTCTTACCCTTGCGTAGTATAGCAGTTTTTTCTGTCATATTTTATTTCTATTCTCTTTTTTCACTCTTCGCTCAATGTTCATTTTGGTTTTCCTTTCAAAATTCTGAAAGTATATTATCACTCATCAATAAATTTTTTAGAAAAGCTTTGTACTCTTCCTAGTACAACTGATACGTTTTTTATGTTATTTAATATCGCTCTATGTATGCTTTCAAATATTGATGCTAATCAGCGACGGAGGTCTACGATGTGTTTGTACACAAAAGCACAACCTGTTATGTTATTTCATTAATGCCGTAATAAATTATAAATTTTAAATATATTTTAATTATATTTTTAATAAAAAAATTTTTTTAATAAAGCAGGATAATGCTATTAATATAAAGTGGCCTTGGGTAAAGATGATAAAATTAAAATTTTTCTCAGTTAAAACAATTGCAATTCTTATAAAAACTTTTTATATAATTTTAAAATGAAATTACGTTATGTAATCATTCATACAAACTAAATGATTTACTATTTAAAAAAATCATAAGAGGAAATAAATAATTGTTTTATATAATTGTTTAGATATGTAATTAATTAGTTTTATTTTCTATAGATTAAAAATTAACAATTACATGTCATCATTAGAACATAAAAACTAACATAAATTATTGAAATTGGTTCTATTGGTAGAATCGAATATTTATATATCGTTATAGATAATAAACCAAATAGTAAATGTTAATATATTTTCTTTAATGAATAAATACAATTTTTACATATATTACGTGACTATTTTTGATTGCACTAATTATTTTTATGTTATCTCCGCTTCCAATTTATATATTATTATAGCTTACAAGTTATATATTATAGTTAATATCTTTGTAAAATTAGATTTAAAATATTACAGTTTCTGCAGTAATTTAACAGCAATATTGCATTTCTTAGATTGTAATATTTTTGGAATATTATATTACTGATATCTTTTTGTTATGTAGCAATAGGTGATCTGCAAAAGTTCAGAAATATTCTTTATGACATATTACGAACACGTTTATAATGCTATAAATTTTATTCAAAAATTGAGCTCAATAAATATGTAATTCACATTCAAAAACCTTAGAAGTTTTTTGAGTTAAAAATTCTTCGATTTCCATAAATGAATATAAAAAGGATACGATTTTTTAAGGTTTAAATTTTTCAATTTTTTAATAGCTTTGACTACTTCTAAATCCGTAATTAATAAACTTTCTGGAAAATTGAATATCCTACTTCATGTTTCAATATTAATTAACCATTTTAAATCATTTAAACCCAAAATTTTTTTATATAAAATTTTAACCATTTTTACATATGCAAATTATATAGTTTTTTCAACTATACTGATTCTTGGTTCAAATTTTTCATTTTTAATTATTCAAAAATACTAATTGAGGGTTTAAAAATCTTAATTAATTGAAATTTAACAAATAGCCAAAAAGTTTCAATAAATTTACACTTGAAAAAATTATAAATTTTAAATATATTCATTTTTGTAGGATGTATCGTAGAAGCTTTTTTACATAAAATGAATTGTAGTTTTAGTTAAAAATTTTTTTAGTGGCAAATTAGTACATAAATATATAATAGATACAAATAGGCTGTCGATTGTTTTTGATTGGAATTGTTGTTTAAATGTAGCGAGAAATATAAAGACTCCGTTAATTAATATCCAGGTTTTTTAAATTACAAATAAATTGAAAAGTTGAAAAGTTATTATTATTAAAAATTAGTACATAAATATATAATAGATACAAATAGGCTGTCGATTGTTTTTGATTGGAATTGTTGTTTAAATGTAGCGAGAAATATAAAGACTCCGTTAATTAATATCCAGGTTTTTTAAATTACAAATAAATTGAAAAGTTGAAAAGTTATTATTATTAAAAATTAGTACATAAATATATAATAGATACAAATAGGCTGTCGATTGTTTTTGATTGGAATTGTTGTTTAAATGTAGCGAGAAATATAAAGACTCCGTTAATTAATATCCAGATTTTTTAAATTACAAATAAACTGAAAAGTTGAAAAGTTAAAAAATAATAAGTAAAATTTTTTAAATAATATCAAATGTAATGTTATAGAAATATTACGACTAAAATTCTGCTAAGGCAAAATTTTAAATATAATATCTGATAATATATATTTAATATTTACCTAACATCCTGATGTTTTTTAAATATCTGGTATCTGTCATATTGCAGTTGCAATATTTATCTGATATAATTTAATAAGTTTCTCTTATATGTCAGAAATATTTATATTGCAATTGAAATATTTTCAATGTAAACTAACAGAAATATTTCGACTAAAGTGCTGATTAAGGTTATAATTTCAAAATATGTATGCAATATTTATCTAATACTACTTTTAAAATATCATAAATATTTGAAATATTTCAGTGTTAATATTTCTGTAGTACATCAGTGATATTTGATTTGTCATATATTTCAAATATAATGTTACAGTTATATTTGGTTTGAAATGTTTGCGAAGAAAACTTATCAAAATATGTATGCAACAATAGTGCTGTATTACTTTTGATATAAATAATAAGTATACATAATAAAAAGTAAACATATTGAGTACTACATTTGTAAAAAAACTAATATTTCTCTACAATATTCGAAAATTTTTAATATAGCATACCAGCTGGGATGCTTATCAATAAATTATAAAGTATTTTACGATAACGGTAAATACTAAAATTAATAAAAGTAACAGTTTATATAGAGAATTATTAATTTTTCATTGGTTGAAATATTAGGCCTCTTATTTATAATTAAACATGAAATATACATATTTTACTGGCTATCATTGAATGATACGAATAATGTTTTTTCTTTTATAATTTAATTCTGTATATTTTTATAGTTACTGTTTTGAAACTAGTATTATTTATTCTTATAAATTTAATATTACATATCTAAAGTATTCTTATTGTAAAAAAATATAGCTAAATTCGAAATTACAGCAGATTTAACACCATTAAATTTTATATACAAATATAATATAATTAATAGATAACTAATATAAATGTAATCATAATCATAATACAATAAATAATATTACGTAATAAATTACGCATATATTTATTCAAAGAGTATGGTAATATAAAATTGAAAAAAATTTGCAGAAACTTAAATATATAAAAAAATATAATCATTGATCGAATAGATTGGTGTATAAATTATATCAAAATATTTTTAAAAAAATGAAAATTTTTTTATAGATTAATAATGTTGGAATAGTCTGTTATTTTCAAAACGAAACATCTGATCATCTGATTAGCTGGTTATTAGGCACAGATAGGAATCGCGCGATAAACAAGTATACCTATATATATATATATATATATATATATATATATATATATATATATATATATATTGTTTTTTACGTCTTCAATAGAAACGAAAACTTGCATAATTTGACACCTTGAGCGCTAGTGTCACTGCACACGATGCTTATACCTACCTATATACTATGGTCAGCTATAGTCAGCTATAGTTTACTGTGTTTTACTTGATTTTACTTTCCCAACCTATCCGATTTCCGATTTACGAACTACCAAATGCGCAACTGCGCAGTGCAGTTGTCCAGTCTGCACTGTGCGGACTGTTCTCCGTATAAGCAAGTTTATGTCGTGGTTGATCGTTCGAATTGTAGGAAGTAATAGTTCACGTGCTAGAAAATGTAGGAATGTAGAATCATGGATACCATAAGGAGATGAGCTGGTGTGCACGATCATCGTGTAATAGTGCGGAAAATTGAATAGGCAACTCGCGCGAGTCGTGCTTTGTTTGAGAACAACAGCTGAACAGCATCTTTGGTTTTGCCTGCTGTGTATAGCCTGGTATAGCTATCTGTAGTCTGAGTCTGACAAGCAGCGTTCTCTCTACCCCCCCCCCTTATACACATACTTACACACGCGCATACATGCATATATATACACGTATGCAAGCAAGTATACACATATAGTACGCATACAATTCTTTGTCGACTCTCTTTATCGATCTCCTCGCTCATATACACACGAGCATCTGTCGACTTCGTCGTCATCGTCGTCGTCCGTCGTCGTCGTCGTCGTCGAAGTGCTTAGTGCTGCTGTTTTTCTTCGATGAATTTGTCGATGAATAACAAACCAAGGAGCACGGACGGGGGTGATATGTCGACTACAGCGAGGAAATAATAAAGCAGTTGGCAGAGAGCTGCAGAGCGCAAGGTAATAATAACAACGGGTAACGGCGCGGCGGAAAAGAGAGGAGCAACATGGAAGTTGTCGGGGATTACGAGTACAACACGAAGGATCTCATCGGCCACGGGGCCTTCGCTGTTGTCTTCAAGGGCAGACATCGCAAAGTAAGTTTATTTGGATGTTCCATTTACGTTTCACTTGTTGTTCTTGGTGATTGCTTTTTGATTGTTTTTGTTATGTTTTCACATTGGTCAGAGTGGTGAAGTAGAGCTTTAACTTTTTGACATCAAATATGTTAATTTAAAGAAATGAAAAAAAGCCAATTGCATATAAACTGGAATCGAATTTCTTTTAAACTAATAAATTTTGAAACTGAACATTATTTGGTGATTAATAAATGTATAAATAGTGCGGCATAATAATATACCAAAATATATTCAATCAAATAATTTTCATTCGAGATAATCTTATTGCCCCCAATTAGAATGTTTTCTTCCATAGAATAATTGAGATCAAAAAAGTATTTGATACATTTAAGTGAAATTACAGTAAACATTTTAGTTAATGGCTACATTATAATAATTTATTTTTTTTTTAATTAACATTAAAACTAAAATTACATAATACTAGTATATGTTTTATCCAATTGTCCAAATAATATATATATATATATATATATATATATATATATATCCTTTTTTTGTTTTTAATAATAATTATTGTAGAAAGCTTCCATGCTATTGCTTTAAATGCTTATTATATATTTCTTTTTTACAGAAAACAAATTTTGTTGTTGCTATCAAAAGTATTACTAAGAAAAGTTTAGCCAAATCACAAAACTTATTAGGCAAAGAAATTAAGATCTTAAAGGTAAGATAAAATTTTTTAAAATATTTTAGTGATTTATCTAAAATTAAATCAAATATAGAATAATTTATTTGGTTGTTGAATCTGTATTCATATTTTATATTGAATACACGTTGTGAATTCACGATTAAAAATTATATGATTAAAATAACTAGTGACATATAAAAATAATTTAAGTTATTTAATATGTAATATAAATAGTAATTATTATATTGAAATTCATAGTAAATATGAAAATAATTTTTCTATTTAAATTTATTTTGTTATATAGGAATTGACAGAATTACATCATGAAAATGTAGTAGCTCTGTTGGATTGTAAGGTTAGTGATTAGTATATATAAATTATCTGCAAGTTAATTATAAGAATAATCTGACCTAATTTCTTTTTTAGGAATCTAATCACAATGTCTTCCTCGTTATGGAATACTGTAATGGTGGAGATCTGGCAGATTATTTAGGAGGTATGTTTGATAAAGACAAGTGTTAAAGATGATTATAAAAAAATTTATGAGTTTTATTAACATTTCATTTCATAACAAATAATTTCTTTTTAATAGCAAAAGGTACACTTTCTGAAGATACCATTAGAGTATTTCTAAAACAGCTGGCTGGTGCAATGAAAGCTTTGCATGCTAAAGGTGTTGTGCATAGAGATTTAAAGCCACAAAATATTTTGCTAAGTCACAATTGTGGAAAAATGTGCCCACAGCCACATCAAATTACTCTCAAAATTGGTGAGCTTGTGTTTTTTATTACTAAAATTATTTATTGTAAATATTTTATTAGTAACAAAATAGTTTAATTCTTTATTTTTCAAAAATGGTTTCATTACTTTTTTTAGCGGATTTTGGCTTTGCAAGATTTTTACAAGATGGTGTAATGGCTGCAACTCTATGTGGCTCTCCTATGTACATGGCTCCAGAAGTAATTATGTCTTTACAATATGATGCAAAGGCTGATCTTTGGTCATTAGGAACGATTGTTTTTCAATGTCTCACTGGAAAAGCTCCATTCCAAGCACACACCCCTCAGGCTTTGAAAATATTTTATGAAAAAAATGCTAATTTAGGTCCCAAGTGAGTAATTTATTCTTTAATTTTATTATTACTTGATATTTGTTATATTTTGTTATACTATATAAAAATTGCTATTTTTCAGGATCCCAACAGGTACCTCTCCAGAATTATCAAACCTTCTCATGGGTCTTCTCCGACGCAATGCTAGAGACAGAATGCCATTCGACGAATTTTTCAATCACCCATTCCTCAAAGGTCCTAGGGAAAGTCCAATTCCAGTTACCGTTGAGCTGCCTGCATCACCAAAAACGTTGGCCAGACCAGAAAGCACCGTTAGCAACATTAGATCTAGAGCAGAAGCAAATAGTCCTTGTTCAAGTCCAGACGATGATTTTGTTCTCGTACCTAGTGATCTTAGTAGTGACACAGATAACAATCCGCAACCTCAACAGATTATCAAGTGAGTTGACTTTTTTATTATATTATTATTAAAATAATCATTAGGATTATTGGGAATAAATTTTCTAAAATATCTATTTGCTTGGTGATGCTTCATAACAATTTTCTCATAAAAATTAACTTTGAACTAAGACTGTAAAATAAGTTCATATTTTACATATGGGTGTTAATTTAAAATTCTTATCTATTTGGAATTTCATTTTTCACTTTTACATTCAATCATTTTTCATAAAAAATTAGGCATTTACTTCTAATAACATTTCTTAAAGAAAAACATCTGAATACCATTTTTAATTATCAAATAGATTAATAGATCATTTGTAATCATTAATACAATAGGTTTAAAAGTAAAAGAATTTAGTTGAGGATATATTTTAAGATCAAAGAATAACTTTCGTCTAATATATTTCGACCAGTTAATCTCATTATACATACATACCCTTTTGCATGTCAGCTTATTCCTATCATCAAACTCTCTTTTCAAATACTAAAATCTGCTCCAATGCTCGATGGAGTCTCCGTTCTAAATGTCGGGACTCCTTTCAAAACGACCTAGCCTCATCTCTGCATCTCGCCTTCACTCAGACGCTTCAATTATTCTCTATCCGCAAACAGCAATCTAACATATCTACGCTATGTTCTCGCGAACGCGACGTTAAGACACACGAAGCCGAACATCCGGGAAGCGGCGGCGAGCCCACCGAGGCCGTGCTTCTTGCCCATCTCGGAGCCAATACCCGTGCCAACGCAGCGGAGCCTGAATCAGGCCGGCCAGCAGCCTCAGTCCGCGAACAAGACCGGGGGCGGCGTGGCCGTGCCGCGCTCCCAGCCGATCACCATGAAGCGCAGCTGCGACTCCCAGAGGAATCACGCGATCAACATAGGCTCCCTCAGCCCGCCGAGCGTGCAGTTTGTCATCGGAACGCCGCCTGGCAGAAGGTAAACAAAAACAGTTCTCTAAGCGTCCCCTTTTTGTGTGTCAATTAAAAATTTATCTACCTAATCGGATTCTCCAAGGGTACTCTATATATAAAGGCTATCCTGTGTTTAGAAAAATTAAGTTAATCAAACATTAAGCTACTAATATATAATTTTAAGAAAAGAATTATGTTAAGTTATAGTAAAAAGACTAAACGAGTTATACTGTGTGTCAAACAATGAAGTCAATCGTCCTTATTTAATTAAACAATAATTATTATTAATTATTGATTAATCATTAATTATTATAGATGTTAATCATAAAAATTGCTATAAATATTATTAAACGTGGTTACTATAAGACATTATTGTCGAAAAATGGAATGGGTTTATCGATATATTGTTTAGAAAAAATTTTTTGCTGATTCTCATACACACCATTAGATATAATAGACGTGTTTTATGTATTTTCAAATCTCTTAATAATTAATTTAATTATCGATAAGCATTTTGTAACAATTTGAAAACGTCTATTCTCGCTTAGCTGTTATTCTGTCTAGAATTATTGTAATTTAGATGTATGTCAACAATAGTAGCGATTTTTTACAAAAATATACAGCCAAGGGAAACGAGATATTTGATAATTTATGGAAACAATTGAATATCTTATTATTTAACATTTTCATGTAATTTGGAAATCCGCTAGATAGTAAATACAGCTTATTGTATTATTTGAACTGCCGTCGAAAGAGATATATAATCTTATAATATCAGTATTTTGTCATTCCTCATTGCCCACTTACGAATCTTCAAGAACTGATCATACGGTAACCGTGCACTTTGCAGACAGAGCGACACGCCGCCGCCCCCGAACACGTGGCAGGTGAGCCCGGTCGCGAGGCACACGCCGAGCGGCATGTCGCCCCTGCGCCGCTCGGCCGGGACGAACAGCTCCTCGTCGTCGATGCTGACCGGCCCCCTCGCGGTCCTCGGCTCGCCGACCTCCAAGGCCCTCCAGGACAACAACAACACGATGAGGCAATCGCCGATCATACCTTTCGGCACGAGAGCCGTGACTCTGCCTGAGATATCTGGTAAGTCGAATAGAAAGGACGCGATCGGTGTCGGCATTGTGCAAAACGAGTCGTGGCTTTATTTAGAGCGCGGTAAATGGGAATGGATAGAATTGAAACTGTGACGATGGCCGGCCTGTTTACACACGATTTTTAAGAATTTTTGAAGAAAAATTTTAGCTTGTTCCTCGGTTTTTTTTCTTCTTATTGCTTTTTATATAAGATTTTACCGTATATAGAGATTAATCAGCGACAGCGCAATGCTCTCTTGTTTCGCCGGATTCCTCACACGAATCGAGTGAAATGAAAGATTATTGAATATAGTGTCAATGGAAGAACTGTTTATTTAACGTAAGACTTATATATTTTTAAGATTACGTATAGATACGTATAGTTTAACGAGAAGGAAATCATTGTTAAAGTCATTCAGAGTCTGGATATGTAAAGCTAAAATTGTTCAATTTTAGCGTTAAAAAATATTTATAAATAAATTTGATACAATGCTACACGATTATTGTACTTTATTTTATTTAAGCGTATTTATTTATTGCACAAGTTTTCTATTCAAACCTATTTTTTAATATTATTTAAATGAATATAGAAGAGAAGTTCATCGTATAATAAATGAGTGAATCTTGGTAAAATTTCGTTGATAAGTAATGAAGAAATGATTTCATGTAAAAATGATAAATCTTTTTATTCTAATATCTAAGAGTATATTTTTAACGAACAGTTTCAATTATTACGTACACCATTAAATTCTATATTCATTTATATAATATTTATCATCACATATTATTTAGCTTTAACAATATGCATAAAATTTGCTCTTTTGAGACGCACACTCGTATATTCATTAAAAATTACATATAGAATTAATTGAAGATTCGTTATACATTTGGTAAAATATGTTTTAATAATTAAAATTGAAATATAAATACAATATTAAAGAAATGCACAAATTTTTTATTGTTTTTTTTTCTGTATCTTACCTTTCATTATAAAAATTGCATGGAAAATTATTAAGTTTTAGTTTGGAAAAAATTTTAAGATCCCTCTAAATACACGAGTGTACAGCTCAAAATGAATTAGTAAAGTAGTGCTCAATATTAATAAAAGCGAAAATTACAATTGCTCGTGTCATTATTGTATACATTTGTTGCCGGAAATGAGAAGGGGGTGAACGACCCCCGGCCAATATTTAAATTTATTACTTCATGTAAAGAATTAAGATCAGAGCCTCGATTACAGTTGTGTGTAATATTTGAGCAACGCTTACACTAGTACCTCATACAATTGTATGTATATGTGTCATTTTTACAACATATTTTCCTATCCGCGACTGCTCATTGACGCATGCTAGTTGCAAAAGGCAAGAAAAGAAAAGCATAGAAAAGAAACAAATATATATGTATATATCATAATTTATCTAAGAAAAAAAGCACGAGCGAAGCAATTGCAAGTCGCTTGCGCATACATAGTAAAAGCTTCGCGAGAACTGACCGAGGCTCTCCTCTCTTCTCTCTCTCTCTTTCTCTCTCCATCTCTCGCTATCTCTCTGTGTCGTCGATGTGTGTCTGTATGTGCAACAACAAACAAACGTCCACCTCCGTCCGCCAACTCCAACTCTACCCTGCTCGGCCGCCCGCACACGCTCGTCCCGCACGCACGCTCTTACGCGCGCGCGCGCGCACCCGGTGTGCCACTAACGCAAAAGAAGAATTTCTGGCAAACGCAGAGGCCGGCAGCCTTCACAATCTCTTCCCGCTCCTGAATCCGCCCTCGGCCACCGGTACGGAGAACGCGGGGACGGCCAACAGCGAGGAGCAGCGGCGCCGCGGCCTGCACCGGGGCCCCCTGACGTTCGTCGCCCCGGAGCTGCCCGAGGAGACCCTCCTCGAGCGCGAGCACAACGAGATCCTGGCCAAGCTGAACTTCGTCGTCGCCCTCGGCGAGTGCGTCTGCGAGGTGGCGAGGACGCGGGCGGGCCCGCTCGCCGGGGCCCCGCTCGCCGGAGGCGGCGGTGGTGGCGGTGCCGGTGGCGTCGGCGTCGGCGGCGGCGGCGGCGGCGTCGAGCAACCGAGCGGCGCCACGGTTGCGAGGCGCAGGGCCGAGTACTTCGCCCTGCTGATAAGGGCGATGCAGTGGCTCAGCTCGGGTCTCGTGCTCGCCAGCTCGCAGGTGAACAGCGGGAGGCTCCAGACCACGGCGAACGTCAAGGAAGGTGAGGAGCGAAGTATATCGATATGATACGTATATACAATGTGTACAATGTGTGCATGTAAAGGATTTTCGGATTTTGTGTACGGGGTCAATGTTTTACTCGTCGAAACTTGATGGGTAATTCGAAGTGTGGCGAGAGAACGTAGTCGGTTTGTTTCAGAGCTCGTAGAGAGGTAACGAAAAGGCATTTGCGTCTGTATGTGCATTTGGTATCAAATTATTCGTTGCGAAGAATTAGGCTGAGCGTATTGTTATCTGTTGTAATAATTTTTTTTTTTTTTAAAATGTCACCCCTGATGTGAGGGGTTGGAAAGAGCTGAAAAGAAAGAATTCTGTTTTAATTCTACTATAATAATGAGGATGGTTTTACCTTTCAGTTTAGGAGGTGGGTTATCATTAAATTTCATTAAATTAAATTTCATTAAAACTCATAAAAAACAGTTCCTTAAATGAACCAAAGGTCTCAATTGGCTTTCTTTTTTTTTAGAATTTAAAAAGTGGGCGTTGATTTACAACCTTATTTAAGGTTAATCTGATAACAAAATTAATATGTGTGCATAACTTTCCAAATCTCTAAATTTTAACGATTTTTAAAAACTTTTAGCAAGCAAAAAACAAAGCTCATATTAATATTATGCAACGAGTAATTTTATACTAAATACATGTGTCTTTTCCTTTTACTTCTCTGTAAACTATGAATGAACAGACGAGAATCTATCTACTTTTGCGGTTAGTCATTCATGCGTAAATTAAATAAATAAATCACACTTTGTGCATTTGTTTTTTTTTTTTTTTTTTATTGAAAAGAAGTGTCATTGATAGTTGTCACATCATGATATGAGTATGCCAAATAGGCGATCCTCGCAGAATCGATAAGAAAATAACGAGTTGAGGCACTGTACCAGAGATATTACTACTTCGCTTAAAACACAGGTTACTTATACACTGTTTTTCCCACTTAGTTGCCTGAAGTTCCGAATTTTTGAATGCCTGAGTACGTGTGGCAATGGGATTTTTGTGAGCTCATTTTGCAAACTTGAACTTTGCGCCCAACAGGCAAAAAAGTTTTTTATATTTGTGAAAATTTTTTAATTTTTTTTTTCTTTCGGCTGTACAACTAGCCAAGTGCCGTTTATTTATTTAATTTACGTTGAGCTTTGAGTCTTTGAGGGAATCATGTTAGGAAACATCTAGACAGAAGGTTCTCATGATCAAATAATTTGAGTAACATACTAATTTAAAATGAAATATAATAAGCCGTATGAAATTTTACATGAATTTCTACGTATAAGTTTAAATAATTTTTTACTCTAACTACTAAATTACAACTTTAACGTAATTTTCCGGCTTTCGTCGTGAAAATATAGTCTAATACTATTATTTATTATTTTTTATTTATTATTGTGTATGTTCATTTTGACATCGTGCCATTTGTCTTCCTCGTTTCACTGACGATGGGTAAAATATCTCACGAGGTAAATAATCAACTTCCACACTCGAGTGAAATTGTACGAATTTCAATCAATGGTTTATTTGTAATTTTTTGAGTTTATGTTTATTAACTAATTTTTACTTTTAGTCTATTTAATATTTAACGTAAAACGAAATTCGTTTTTGCTACTGAAAATTTATTAATTTTCTTATCTAATAGAATAATATATATTAATTGATGCGAATTGCGTAATATTACTTTATTACGACAAAATAACGTAAAAAGAACTTCATTGGATTAATTCATAATATAAAAACATAAAATTCAATTCAATTAGAAAGATGTGATTTATTTTTATTTGATTATTATTTTTATTTTAGATTAATTATTATAACATATATGTATGAATTTTTTATAAACATCATTAGTATATTATTTTGGAAAAATACCAAGAGTTATTGACTTGACAAGTTATGGGGGTGGAGGGAACAATCTCAGATTTTTAATTTGTTTCAAATGCATTTAAAATACATTAAAATATTTTTTAAATGATTTGGAAAATATATGAAATTATGTATTTTTATTATTGCTAAAATATGCTTATGTAAATTGATTTTATCAGAATAGTATAGAGAATAAAAATTATATTAACCTATTCTATAATTTAGGAACAAAATTAATTTTTCTAATAATCTAACAAAATTTATAATAAAAATTACATTAACATATTTAATATGTGTAATAGCTTGTTTTAAAAAAAAAGTTAATTAATTTAATATATTTATATCAAATTCAATGCTTTATCTTATCAAATAAACTTAAATCTACTACAATAGCATTAATATATACACAACTATAAGACTGCCGAATTGAACATACATAATATGCCATATTTACACCTATCTTAAAGATTGTTGTTGAATATTATTTGTTATGGTGAGCTGCAAACTATTTAAAAAAAAAAAAAAAACACGATAGATAATTTGACGCAAAATTTTTTATTTTAAACGATTTCATAGTAATTTTATAATGCTTTTAAATTACTTTTTTTCCAAAATAATACAATTATTTAAAAGAATTTCAAAGTTTTTCAATTTATTTTTTAACAGTAGTCTTATGATGGCACAGAGTAAATAGATCGTCGGAAAAATGTAGATTTTTGTTCATGAAACCGTTACTTTTTTCTCTTCTTTTTGTTTTCATTCCGTTCTTTATAATTAATAATTACTATAAGTGGTCACCGTATATATTTACAGCTTTCAGCTCAATGAACGAGAGGTTCAAGTTCTGCCTATCAGAGTGCAAGCGATTAAATAATGCTGGGTTGCAGAGGCAAACTAGTGCAACGGCAGACAAGATTCTTTATAATCACGCTATTCAAATGGTAAGATCTATATCTACGAATATCGCGCTGGCCAAATTTATTATAAATCCGCTTTGTGTTTTTTGTTTTGGTTAATGCTCTGCCTTGATTTCTAATTGATTATTTGCATTAAAAAAAAAAAAAAACAAAATTATCAAAAATACAAATTAACATTGCTAAATTAAAAAATGCTTTTAGCCTCACGAAGTTCATCAATTTATCTTAAGTTAACTTTTTACGTATGCTTACTTTATGTCTTTTAATTAAGATATATATATATATAAGTAATTTTGTTTTAATATGAACTTCAATTTTTCTTCTTCTAAACATTCGTTTATTAAAAAATAGCTCCCGCATAATTTTATCAATATTATTATTCTAGTGCCAGTCAGCTGCGTTGGATGAATTATTTGGAAATCCTGCCGAATGTTTCCAGAGGTATCGCACCGCGCAACTATTACTGCATTCTTTATCACAGAATATTGGTAGCAGTTATGACAGAGCTCTTCTGATCAAATGTAAGGCATTATGGAAACACGGATTTTTGTTACTATGCAACTATTGTGAAAAAAGAGTTTTCAGTACCTTACAGTTATTGTAAGAAAGAAAACTATTTATTATACAAGTCGAAATATATTTGATAAATTACTTCAAAGCTGCAAACTTTATGCGAATTTTTGTATTTAAGTGAAATTTTCGTCTATTTATAATTTCATTTAAATATCTGTATATAAAGTAACTTTAATATACTACACAAATTTATTACATTATTATTCACAGATTATTTTTGAATACAATTTTTTCAATTTTTCTTTATTTCATATTAGAATAAATTACTTTTCTTCTTTATAAGATACTTCAATGCGATAGATTAAAATAGTAACTGAATAACGCGTATGCTTAACTTGCAACTGCTTCTTTGAAAGAATAATAGAAATGATAAATATATAATAATTGTTCACCTCGATCAATTTACAGACAGAGAAGCTGTTGAGAAACGCTTGTACGTTCTGCAGCAGCAAGGCTATATCTACGCAACCGAGCCAACGTAGCGCATGAGGCAAACTTCAGTAAAAGAGTGCAATTTCCCGCCCGAGTTTTATTCGTAATTTGATTACGCTATCATTTCAATTAAATAACGAAAGAGCCGGGCCAACAAGGCTGAAAAGCTTGAAACAAAGTGCGACGACGATTCTTTTTGGTTTCTTTATATGATTTATTAACGAAATACGATTATTGATCTTTGGATAATACAAATATAAGAAAAAATAAATAAATATATATATATACATAAAATAGGTTGTAATGTACGACAGATGTTCATTTAATCTTTATTTCGTAACGAATAATAAATACGCGTATATTAAAATGAAAATGAGTAAGAAATACAAGTTATTGTGTGAATTTAGTGCAAAATATCCCTTTATTATAGAACAATGTGATATAAAAGCGCATGTGGTAAATTGCCTGTATTGCAATAATTTTATAAAAAGCAAAACTTAACAATCACAGATAAATAAGTATCTTGTAGTTTATTCCATCTTAAACATAACATTGCAGTCTTTCATTTCTTTTTCTCTTCGATTGCTGGAATGGATTTATCTAATTCGTTGTCTCTGTATATTACGTAATTTAAAGCAGTAGCCAGTGTGCTCCATGCTAAGTATGGTAAAATTAACAAGCCTGCTGTAGAATTTACTTTATAAAATACTAAGCCCATGGCAGCAGTTGTGCCCCAAAGAGCTATTATATCATATAACGCCTAAAAATAATAATACAAATTAATACATTGTTTATTATGAAATATAGATATCAGATTTATTAATTTTTCTCATTTGAAGTTTCAAACTGTTTTAAGAATAATGAGTGTATTCATACAGTAAATTTTTTTTACTTTGATGAGCAAAATGTTATGAAAATTTTAGATATATTTCCAATTTTCGTTTTCATTTGGACTCTTGTAAAAAAATTAAATCTAGTTTTTTTAGAACAATCAAGTTTATTTTCAAAACTAAAGTATAAATTTAGAAACAAAACAGAAATTCATCCCAAATTAATAAAGTACAAAGCTAAACATTCATTGTCATTTTGAATAATTTGTTTATACTTTTAATATATAAAAACATAGTGTTTAAACAAGTGTTGTATATAATAAATCTAAATCAGTTGTTACTTTGAATGTTTGACAGAAAACTTAAAAAAAATTATAAACTTTACACTTAGTAAAGATTTGATCAATTAGTCACATAGTTTAGATATTTTTACCCATTTTATCTTGTGTGCTCCAAAGAAAATAGGTGTCCAGCTCCAGTTGAGAGCTAAATTCACTCCATAAATTGACAATGGCAGTGCAGCATTTTTCCAGTCGTGACTTTCATTTAAAACCAAATAGGAAGCATAACCCATTGAACAATAAATACTGGTCCATATTGGTGCAAAAGCCCAATTGGGAGGTGTCCATCGGGGCTTCTTTAATGACTATATAAATTATAATATAAATTTGGTTAAAGTATAATACAAATGGATTATCACGGTAATGCCCACATTTCGACTCTCGATAATAACCGTGGACTAATAAAAGATTACCTAAAAATTTTTTTTATCATAACTACTTTATTGAGAAATAGATAAAAAATATTATTCTTATAAAAGATAATTTAAATAAATAAACGACACTTTGATAGTTTCGCAAATAAACACTCAATAAAATCCGCAGTTGTTTCGATTATAATAGATATATTTATGCGTAAAATGATCCAGGTATGTTATTTAAAGGCATTTCACCATTCAAATACTTAGAGAATCATCAATCATTATATCTATTTTTCTGCCTATAGTTTGTGCCTTTTCCTTTCAAAAGAATGCAATCCAATTGAAAAATCTATAAAGCTCCTTTCTTTTTAAAGCTTTTAATAATTGGTTCAAATAAATAGGTTTTAATAATAATGACGATGTAATGAACAGTGTTAAATATAATTAAGTAAGGATCCAATACAATATATTATTATTATACATATTTATAAATGGACAGATGATCAGAATGTTAAAACGTCTAATATATGAATACAATAATTGTGTCAAGACCAATGACGAAAGATCTGCGATTGCGGCTCATTGCTCCCAATATAATAATCACTCCTTTTAATTCGATAAAGTTCTAATTTTAGATATTGAACTAAATAAATTTAGACACTGATTTTTCGGAATGGCGTTTATTTATTTAATGTAACAACGCGGTCAAAACAAAATGGAATATTTTGAATTTTAAAAACGGAGAACTGTTCAGAAATGGTATACTGATTATTTTGCTCAAATTTTGTTGACTTAGGTTCGTCTAATTTTCAGTTTAGACGCAGATATTACTTACGTCACATAAAGTTCAGCCGCTCAAAAGTTAATTATTTTGCATTTGGTATTCTTCTGTATTATGTATAAGTTGTTTTTTTAATTATGTGTCCCTTACTCTCTTCATTCCGATCTTACAAATTTGTCTTATGTCTTAATTAATTTTACATTTCAGCTATGTTCAAAGTTAATATAAAATATTTATTTCAGCGAAGAATCTGTACTAACAACAAAAGTTGATGATATAATTGTCTTACTCAAGGTGGAATGACGAAAATTAATATCAAAGGATGATACAAATTTATGTTTATATAAAAAAAAAGATTTATTTTATTTTGATAAAATTTTCATTCGAATAAATAATAGAGCATCTGCAATATTTTATCAATTCATGTAATTTTAACGATAAGACTCTTCCTCAAAGGTCGAAACGTCGGTAATATTATTGGAATTAGCCGTTGTGCAGACAAATCTGTTTATGAAGATGATTTGACTTTCCATTTGTGTTTTATTGGAAAACAATAACGATTTTTTAATTTTACTCATGTTTAATTATTTAAATCGTTTCAAATTAAACGGAAATAACTGTAAAATAATCATATCGATAGTCAATTCAATGAATTTGAATAATAATAACTATTATTATTAAAATTCTTAATAATAATATATTTATTAAGTTTACGAATATGTCGTAGCACAAACTATACAAAATATCTGCAATTGACAGATAATTGACAATAATTCGAAGTTCTGGGCATAATGAAGACTTGATTACGCGAAGTGCGAGTTTCCCGTAAAGTTTTAAACAAATATAAATATACATGTAAAAGTAAATTTGCTATTTGATAACGAGCCTTGTAGACAGTAAGGAATACGATGTATAAATAAACGTGTATGAATATAATAAATTCTTTATTGTCTTTTTTAAAAAATGCGTAGATTCGTAAAGATATAACATATACAAATGCAGAAGCATAGCAATTCCGTGTACATAATAATATACTATATATTGATGCTCATACCTGGTACCAAGGATTGATGTTTTTTCTAGTGATATAGCCACCGATAAATCCACCCAAATTAGGATGCACAGTGGCAACCACTACTGGCCACGAGATCTTCACCGGCATTATCTCACTCGATTAAATAATGTGTGTGTGTGTGGGGGGGGGCGTATGTGTATGTATATCTATATATTATGAATGCGTCGATCCCTCGATGAGACGGGGGTGTACGTGTATATATATATATATAATAATAATTTAGATTGTAGTGGCACCGCGCGATCCCGCTATATATATATATATATATATATATATATATCTATACAGGAGACAATTGCTGGCGGTCACTGACACTCTCGCGTCAGCTCGCAAAATTCTATATGCACCTATTTATTATCTATATACGCGAGTTTCACTGCAGACGCCGCCCGTACGGTACTGTAGCAAATTAGCTACCTACTGTCTGCTGTGTACCGATGTGCTGCTAAGCAATGCTATACAATGACTGGCGTAACAATGGTTCTTACAACCTTATAGAGTATATATATATATATATATATATATATATATATATATATATATATATATATACCAAAAAATACCAACAAACAACACATTCCAGATATTTGATTACTTCATCTGCTACTGTGATATGATTTTCGGATATACAGTGGATAAATCCTACACTGTCACTGTAGTATATAAGGAAATCATTATTAGGATTTGATGTCACTATAAGAAATACATTAGATTTATCAATGTCTTTTTAGCAGATTGAACTTATACATATATATGTACGTAAGGAAAATTTTAATTTTGAAGTTGTGATTATACTATTATGAGAAAATTATGACAAATAATAAATTCATTTTTAATTTATTTTATTTCCCAGCTTTACAACACCGGTAAGCTTTCATCGATCTTCTTCGATGAGCTTTCTCAATTTTCTTAAAAATTAAAAATTAGGATAATAACATAGCTGAATATAATTTATATTGATTTATAAATCTGCCACTAATATAATATATAAATGATACAGTATCACATGTCAAAAATTAAAAAGTACATTTAACAATAGTTTACTTAGATAACATGTAGTAATCAAATTCAAGAGCATAATGTTGAAAAAGATGACCACTATAAACAGGTGTTTTTCTAATTAATCCAAACATTGGAAATAAATTTTTATTTTTAAATTTATAATTATATACATTAATGAGTACTTATAACATTTAGTAATACACGTCTATGATATTATAAATAGTAGGATTTTCCGTATATATCAATTCTTTGATCGATTTCGAAAAAAAGGACAGCGGTTTTTTCTGAGCTGAAATTTAGATTCAGAGTATCAAAATACATAAGAATGCAGATTTAAATTGAAAAGAGAACATAGTCTTTAAAATTGAAAATCTTTTTCAATCGTCAATGGACTATTATACAACGTAACATCTAAAGGTAGTTTTACTAATGTATGTGAGAATTGATAGGCTGCATGCATAGTTACAGTATTTGATTATCATAATTGACGTCATTTTAATTTTTGTTTTTTTCTTTTTTACGAAAATCTTGAAGTACGCTTGACTTCTTCACATATACGTGTGCAGTCATACTCAACTGAAACATTAATCTACTTAACACTGTTTATAGAATTACTAGTGCGGCGCAGGGTTTATTCAAAGCTGACTAAAACGGCTCCTTTCTAATCAATGTTAATTTACTTAACGCAATACAGAAATTTTTTTCGAAAGCTTATAATTAAATTTTAGCTCAACTGCATAGCAATATATATCAATGAAAACAATTTTTTCACATCTCATCTATTGCATATGCGTGCGTGCGTGTGCATAGATACTCTCTATGGCTTTGCATATTTTCTTTCCATAATTTGTATTCTATATAAATTTTAGAACTAAGAAACTTTCTAGAAATAAGAAATTTATACTGCTTGCCTTAAGAGACAAAAATATCTAGCTTAAATGGCGCTATACTCCTAGATTCAGACTACAATAGAACTTGAAATTCTCTGCCCCGTAACCCATAATGTACGTACTGAATTTCAGAAACTTATAAAATTATATTAGGACTTTGAATAAGTTCTCGTTATTTCTTCAAAGATGGCAATACTAGCACCCCATGCATGTAATTTCGAATGTTATAGCATATCTCAGGAAGTAATGTATCAGGTCTTAAATTTCAATGTATGGTAGTTTATTTCAATATAAGAAAGTAATCGGTCATTAGTTCTAAAAATGCCTACTTTTGTACCAAATAAAGTGTATTTGCGGAGAATTTTATTGCGCTACTTTATTCAAAAGAAATTTGCAGCTGAAGTACATGGAATTCTTTTTAGCATTTATGGTGACAATACTTTATCGGATACAGTATGCAAAGACTGGTTTTGACATTTTGACAATAATGATTTTAAATTTCAAGATAAAAAACGTTCAGGCACATCTAAACAGTTTCAAGATGAAGAATTGGAGGAATTATTCGATCAGGACTAATGTCAGATGCTAGTAGAACTCGAAGAACCATTACTAGTAGAAGAGTCAACTGTTTCAAAATATTTAAAAGTTTTAAAAATGATCCAGAAGTAAGGTCATCAGTTGCCGTATGTATAGCTAAAAGACATCGAACGAATTTTTGTGACGTGTGAACTATTGCTTCAACGACAGCAAAGAAAAGTTTTGGCAACGTATCACAACAGGCGATGAAAAGTGAATACACTGCGATAAAATAAATTGAGGTCATGGATAAAACATTCGTGAGGTCATTGCGGTAATTCATCAACATCATCCGCAAAACCAAATATCCACGACTTGAAGCATTTTTTCTGCATTGGGTGGCATCAGCAGGGTATAATTTATTATGAGCTGCTCAAGCTCAATGATACTATCACGCGGCATTGCGCAGACTTCACTGATGCGCTTTAGTCCGTTATTGAATCCGCCATTGGAGCTGAGACATGACAAAGTAATTTTGTTACACGACAATACTCGACCTCATGTTACAAATCCAGTGAAAACCTATTTGAACAAGCGTCAATAGAAAGTTCTACTTCATCCGCCGTATTTACCTAACATAACCATGTCGTTTTTCGAGACGGAATTCATATACTGCAAGAAAGATGTCCGAAAATGGTCTCTAGTGGTTGGGCATACAAGTAAGTTTCCAAGCAATATGACGATACCGTGGCGAAAGAGCGATGGCGGTTTCGAGGCGATCCAATCCTCCACAAATTCTTGCACTTCTTCACATTTCGAAAGTGCGTATCAACACCAGTCACAATACGCCACAGAAAACTCTTCTTTTGTTGCCTGGCAAGCAAAGACAGTGCGATGTTGTATGGATTCATAATGGCACTTTCGGTCAAATCATGTTTCATCCATTTTCCTTCATTATGAATCGTTCGCATCGCATGTAAACATTTGCCAACTGCTCTGTCACTGCCTCCTAACTTATTAGCGAGTTTTTTTTACTTTCGAGTTGAGTTTTCGTCCATTAATGCTTGCTATTCACTACCTTCAAATTTTTTTCGGTTGTTCAAAAAATTATTTTTTATTAACATCAGTATCTCCACTTCTAAACCGCTGAAACTATTCTTTACATGTTTTAAGCGATGGAGCTTGTTTGCGATAAAGCTCTTGAAGCAATCGATAGATTTCTGCTACATTTTTTCAAATAAAAATAGTGCAAAAGGACATGTCGAAAAAATGATTTATCGCGATTCATTTTTTACTGATCAAAAAATTATAATGTTTACACAAATGATGACGCCTGTTAACTGAATTTTATTGGTAAATGCCAAAACGAAAAAATTAGTACTAGATCCGACACATTTGATTTTTCGTAGTACTTATATCGTAATTCATCAAAACGTGAAGATCGGAAACTAAGTTCGCCTCCTAATATTAATTTGTTGTACTCAATGAGAAGCTAGTTCTTTGAATTACTATATATGTACAAATGTGGATCATGCCCATGGTAGTGATAAGGAAGATACTAAAATTAAAAATTGAAAAAAAACATTTGCCGAGTTTGCGATTCGCGTTTAAGACGCTGGAAGAGTGGAGAGCGACAAATAATTTTCTCATCGCCTATGATTTGGCATGCACCTCGAGATCATGATAGCGATTTCTATTTTTGTATAAACGTCAAATTTGGATTTAATTCAAGAAACAGTCGATTATAGCTTTACACAACTACTTCGTCTGCCACAATACCAGTCTTAGTAAGCGATACCAGTCACGATTAAGATGAAGCAATGAAAATCGATGTAAGTGATGAAAACATTGCAAAATCTTTTAGTAACACGGTCCCAAAAATAACAAAGAAGATGAAGAAGGAGGTGTCGCAGAACAGAATGTTACGATGAAAATAACGATGAAACTGCTTGTGATGTTAGTACAACGAGTAACCGTATAACTCGTTCAAAGTTTGATCAGAGTCAACTCAACGATTTGATAAGAGATTTAGGGCTAACTAAAGCGCAATCGAAACTATTGGCATCACATCTGCAAGAAAAAGGATGTTTATACAAAAAAATAAAAGTAACATACTACAGAAACAGAAATGAGCCTTTTCGAAAATATTTTGTTCAAGATGGTTCTTTGATATATTGTAATGATATAGATGGATTATTTAGCGAATGGTTTATTAGTCCAAATTTTGGGACTTGAGCATTATTCTAAAGAAAGCGGTTATTTATCGATTCTTCTAAAAGAAACCTTAAAACTGTGTTATTAAACAATGGGAATAAACTAGCTTCTGTTCCATTGGCTCACTCTCCGACAATGGATAAAAATTATGTGAATATGGAATATTTACTTGATAAAATTAATTACGGGTTGTATAAATGGAAAATCTGCATGGATTCAAAAGTTGTCACAATTATTATGGGTCAACAATCTGGTTTTACGAAATATCCATGTTTTCTATGTAAATGGGACAGCAGAGCACTCGAACAGCATTATGATGGAAAGGCGTGGCCATCAAGGAATAGTTTTGTTGTAGGGGTGAAAATCTCAAATAAAATAAGTTGATTGATTCTGATAATATAATACTGCATCCTCTTCATATAAAATTAGGCTTGATTAAACAGCTAGTGAAAGCTTTAAAGAAAAGAGATAGTGCAGCCTTTCAAAATCTCTAATATCTAAAGCAAAGATCAATGAGGGAATTTTTGATTGACGTCAAATAAAAAACTCATAAAAGATCTTGAATTTCCAAATCGAATGTTAGAGGATGAATGACAATCTTGGCAGAGCTTTGTTGATGTTTGTACGAAATTTTTAGGCAATAACAGAGATTCAAATTATGATGAAATACTTAGCGACCTGGTGGTAAACTACAAAGATGTTCAATGCCTCATGAGTCTGAAGCTTCACTTTTTAGATTCTCGTTTGAACAAATTTCTAGAAAATCTAGGATAATTCTTGAAATAATTATTGAAGGAATATATCCTTCCCTCAAGAAGAAGCACCCTATATCAGGTGCCCAAGAGATACTTATCAGCTCTACAAGAGGTACTTACCAGCCTACAGTTGTGGAAAAGAAGAAAAGTAAAATTTCCTTGACAGGTGTCTCAAAGAAAGCAAACCAGCCTGTTAATGACTTACTTACCATAAGATAAAGTTAATTGATAATATCCATATATGTGTGAGTAGCTAAGGATTTGGATGAGGAATCGTGCTAAGTTTAAATAATTTACGACAATATACTACACTAAAATAAAATGAAATTTATTGTAAATCTATGGCAAACGGAAGTAAAAAACTCCAGTTGCACATGGAGAAAAAGCCTGATGCCTTAACAAATATTAACAAATAATTACTCCAAAAAAAATGAAATATAAATGAAATAAACTGAATCTACTAAACTATATTTCTTATAATTTAATATCAAGGAATATAATATAATTTAAATTAATTTTATAAAATAACGACTTTAAACTATGAAATTATACCGCACGCAGAGAGCTCTCTTAACAATGATAAACTAACCCGTACCGATTGACGTCCTCAGTGATGCAATGGTGAATTCCTCAGTACCAGGCACCACCTTTAGTGTGGCCTTCTGGCACTACGTGACAACAAGCCACGTTCACAGATGAATCAGAAAACGTGCTGTCGACGATGGACTGCAACGAGTCCTGGCCCACAAGTCCCGGGAAGAACGGTCAGGCAGTGCACATGCCTGACGCAATGGCCAAATAATACCTTTGTAACACGATCCTATCATGCAGCACGCACCACAGAAAATTAACTACTTTGCATGATAAATTATGTAAATTTATACTAAATTATTAGACTTTAATAATAATGGAAAGTACACGATGCCAAGAAGAAGTCAATCGTTCACAAAGGCTAACGAAGATCTGAAACTCCGTCGCGCTACTCTTACTCGCTTGAACTTTTTCGACGCCGCCCGCGTTGCGCTCTCATATTTCCAAACCTAAACATTTATAAAGTAAGTCGTAAATATATAAAAGTGAAGCTATCTTTCTACATGCGTGAACACCGCCTGCAAGCTGAAACAACGAAAATAAAAATAAAAATGAAATAATAAATATTTTATGTACTAACGCTAGTAACTCACCTTTGCAAGTATATATTGAAGACATCGAGATAGAGAAGTTGGAAACAAAGGTTTCATTCGAATCTGATGTCTTGGAAATTCGTATCACCTCATCCAGCATCTTAGAAGACATACTACTGATAAGACAATAAGAAATTTAACAGAAAGAGCTCGCGAACGATATCTTGTTCGCTAACGCCAACATTATGAATACAACGAAAATGATGTACGAACTTTAACTAATTCTAGCAACTATTCATTTGGATCCTCATATTGGTACTCGACAGATTGAAAAAGAAACAGGTATACCATAAAGTTCAGTTTTAAGAGTTTTAAGATCTCTAAATTATCATTCTTACTATATTACTCTAACGCAAGCTTCAAGACCACCGCATATTTTAGCGCGTATTAATTTCTGTCAATGGGCTTTGCAAGTCATACAAAATAATCCTCAGTTCTTCCAATTTGTACTTTTCTCTGATAAAGCTTTAATTTACAGCGATGGACAGCTCAATAGACATAACTGCCATTATTGGTCGAAAGAAAATTCCTACTGGTACAGGCCTATAGATCATCAAAGTCGATGGAGTCTCATGGTGTGGTGCGGTATAGTAAATGGTTACTTAATTAGGCCGTACATTTTTAACCGAAACGTTGATAGACATACCAACTTAGAGTTACTACGGGATAACTTACTTGGATTGTTGATGAATCTTGATTTACCAACGTGACAAAGAATGTGGCTTCAAGAAGATGGCGCTGCTCCTCTTTATGCACTTACAGTACTTGCATATTTAAACGACCCTTACAATAATAGGTGGATTGGACGCAGAGGTCCAGTTGAATGACCCTCTTCATCACCGGATCTTACATCAACTGCGAATCTTTGATTTGACAGGTCTCGCGCACTAAATTTCTCCAAACGCAGGGAAACGCTCCTCGCTCCCTTTTTTCTTGATGACGGCATCGCTGACAAACAATGTCTACTTTACTTGGTGCGAGACCTTCGTTGAGAGTAGACGTTGTTTCCAATTTCGTGCGAGACTTACCATGCGCTTAGCTCTTTAGTTTATTCGGTTGCGCATTCTTCTGTCTATTGGTTACTATTAATTCTATTTAGTTATATTTTATATTATATTTAGTTTCAATATTTATATTACCTTACGGTAATCCGTAGATAAATAGTTTAATTTCATTAGATTACAATCGTGTATATTTTGTGTGATTTTGGTGCGCGAATAAACAGCGTAAACAGCAGGCGTATTGGCGGGACAAGACACTAGGTCTAATTATTAAATCCACGCCATCATATACGTTTCTTATCCTTAATATTCAAATTTCTATTTAATTTATGAACTCTTATTTTCCTGTATTAGTTTCTATACAGAAATATTTAATTAATATTTTTATTTAATTTATATTCATATTTAATGAACATTTCTATTTAATTAATATTTACGAGGTGTGTTCAAAAAGTAATGAGAATTTTTAAATTTCGCGGGTTCGGAGAGTCCGCCTCTATAAAAATTTTTTTATTATATTGGTACACATGCCCCTGAAGTACGATAAATTTTTCAGCAATATTCATTGCTTAGTTTTTAAGTGGAAGCCGCTAACATTAGATGTGTTTTTTGAGCTTGGCGATTTTCGTTTGTGAAAAAAAAAATGGAGCAAAGAACTTGTATTCAGTTTTGCGTAAAAAATGAAATAAAGTGTAGTGAAGTTTATAAAATGTTAACAAAGGCATATGGTGAGTCTGCTATGCGTAAAGCAAAGATTTACGAGTGAGATAAGCGTTTCCAAGATGGCTACAAAAACGTTGAAGATGATGAACGACCCGGACGCCCAAGCACATCAACAATCGATGAAAACGTAAAAAAAGTGAAAGAAATGGTTATGAACGATCGTCGAATCACAATCAGAGAAGTCGCTGATGATGTTGTCATATCAGTTGGCTCATGGGAATTTTTTCGGATGTTTTGGATATGAAACGTGTGGCAGCAAAAATTATTATTAAGTATGACTAACACATGGGGGGCTGTATATTGTTTAATTCTGCGATTTTGTCATTCAATTTTTGTGCATATCTTTGAGGAAGAAAAAGCTTTATCGTAAGGGAAAATAGTATGTGAAACAAGGGAGAAAAAAAGGCATTTCTCGATGAGGGTATGTTTACTGTTTGAGCGAAATGAGTTTTAAAAATGTACTATTGTTAAACACGTTTCAAAAAAAAAGCAAAACCAGCTTTATGCATAATGCACCTTCAAATTTCAAAATGCACGTGCAGCAGCGCTAATACTATGTTAATACACTGATTCACACCAGTGCTGAATCTGCATGTGCTATGTGCATCGTGCATGGTGACCACCAGGAAAATAACTTTTAGTCGATAAAATAAGTTCCCCCACCATCGGAAGTTTCAAAACTTGTATATGTGACCTGATATGACCTGACGTGACTGTGTGTTGGTGACGGTTTTTTCCCATAACAGCTTGTAATCTTTCTTTACGCTGCACGAAATTTAATTATCTCTCGCATCCTGTGGAAAAATTTGACGGGCGTTAACATAGACCGGGCACGTATAGATTAGGGACGTGATAGTTATTATAATTTTCATTAGTTAATAATTTATTTTATTTATTTAAAAATTAATTGAAAATAATTATTGTAATACTTCCAATGCCCGCTGTCAAATTATTCCCTCCTTTTAATTCATTTGCTTATCAATAAATCTCATTAATAAATAATAAACGAAAAAAAAAGTATTATTATTAATATTTATCAAGTTTTCTATTGGAGCTATAAGAAGTAGGATTAAAAGTAGGTTTGTAAATAGCCTAAAGGTGTCTGCGGTTCACAAAAGTTAATTGAAAATTAACTTCACCCATCTGCCACATTTGCTCACTGCTGTAAACGGGGATCTGATGACCCTGGACGTTCACCCATATATTGGGGTGATAGGATTTCCCCGGATGCCTTTAAGAACCCCGTTTCAGTTCAATTTATATTAATCTCACATTTATATTTTTAATATTTATGATTACGATAGAATAATTTTATAATTTTGATCTTACAATATAAATATATAATTTCTTTACTTTTATCCTATTACTAGACACTATTATATAAGTATATACTTTTGAAAAAGGGTATTGTGGGTCATATATATTATAAACTAATAAAGGCATAAATATTCATATTATCTTAATCCTTTTCTTATACTGTTTTCTTGATTTAAAGTTCATACTTTAAACTTATTTTTGTTCTTTAGTATTAAAGTTATGTATTCCTAATTGTAAATTTAAATTTATAACTATATATAAATATTAATTTATTCTAATTAAAATAACTTATTCATAAAAAATATACAAATTTTATTGTAATTAAAAATCTGTTTTAGAAATTATTGAATTTTTATTGCAAATGTCTAATATTTGAATACATTTCAGCACAAATACAATTAAATTATAAAAAACTTAAAAATATTTTAATTATTTTTAACAAATAATAATTACATAAGTGCCTAGATTGTAAGATAGAGAAACATATTTTTCAATCAAATGATTAATCTTGAAATGAAATATACAATTAATGGTTACAATTTATTTGTTCAAACAACTATTTACTGCATTCAAATTAAATAATTATGTACTTTATTTGCAGTTGTAGATATGTGCAATCTAATAAAACTCTTATAGTCTTATTCTGTACAAATAATTTTAAAATGATTATAAATTACTAATAAGGAAAATTATTAATCTGGAAAATAAGAATATATTTCAGAAAACTTCAAAATAAGTAAAATCATTCAAAAATTGCAATGCAAGGAATTAATATGTTAATTGCGAAAATATTTTTAAAAAATTACTAAAATTTATTTACTAGGTTAGGAGTTTCTTTTGGAGGTTTTATTTAAAAAAATAAACTCATTATTATGTCGCGTTATTTTCATTAAACGTACACATATCATATCTTCACATTATGATTTTAAAAATTTTCTTACTTCCTTAATTAACACTAATTGTCCCTCCTTCGCTCATTGGAATGATACATGGCAACGATTCGGAAAGAATCTTGTGCGTGATCATATATCAACGTAAATGTGTATAGCTAGAGTTTCGACTAGATGGACATTAAATAAATATAAACTTTTTATTTTCAAAAGATGTTTTTCAACGTTATGATCAGCTACACAATTTAAGAAAACCCTTATTTACTTATCAAAAAGAAATTTGATTATAAGAGAGATATTGAAGATTTGTGCTTCTCAACTTCCATAAACATTTCGATTTTTGCAATTTACTAGATATACATTCGTTCTTCAAAAATTTAAATTATTCAATATTTATGAATCTACCACATAATTCATCAAAATCAATTCTCTATTTAAATCTTTTATGTTTGAATATTAAAAAACAGATAAATCCAATTTTCAATCTTATTAATTCACTAAAAAATATTGTCATCAAAATCAAAGTCTAATATAAACTTTCACATTATATTATAATATAAAAGTTCAAAGTGCAAATATATATATATATATAAATCAATTTAAATAAATAAATGATCTATGTATAACAAGCATATCAATGAGTACTGATTGTTGATTTAAGTAATTTGCAAAAAGAGAACTGCAAACTCTGCATTAACCTTTAATCACTTTTATTTCCCTTAACTACGTTATCTTTAGACCTGTCATCTATTTTTTCTTCCTTTTTTGGAGCAATCCTTGAACTATTACTGAAATGATCTATCACGTGGGTACTAAGTTTCTGTGGTATCACCATGATTGTTGTTGTCATATTTCCCAAAAACAGTACTAAAAACATTGCACTTAGTACTGGAACATGCCAAGTAGCTTCTGGATGCCAAATAAGTTTACAAAGCACATAAGCGTTATAAAGCTGAAAGACATATCCAAGAAAAAGGAAGGGTAACAGGAAGGACAGTCCTCTCCACATCCAAGAATGGAAGCCTTCAATTGTTATATCCATATTATGCCTTTCACCTAAAGCTTTTAAACGATACAATACACCACGTTGATATCGAAATTGTAAATACTGCACTACACCTAAAAAAAATTAAGGTTTTATTAATAACTTTCTTCACAAAATATATATTCAATGAAATTTAGAACTATACTTAGATTATTTGATTTCTTCATTATAAAAAATTAACTTTCTAATATAAGAATGAAACATTCTTATGTTGACTGTTTTTTAGCAAAGTATAAATATTTTTATCGATCTTACATTCCTATTCTAATGATCCTTAAACTGTCTTGTTTATTGGACTATGAATAGATAAGTTAGTGGAGAGGGGCTGTCACATCGCTCTTTGCTAACCAGATTGTTTTCCAAGAGTAGTTAGAGTCAATAATTTTTATATTTCAGATTCTTAGATTTTTTGGGCATGATTCTAAACAAAGACAGTCCAAAGGATACTACAATAGGCTGTAAGACCACGAAAAATATTTATATTTTAGTAGTTAAACTATTAAATTCAAAATTAGAAATTAATAAAAAACATTTATTATCATAATTAATGTAGAAATAAATAGTTTTGCATCAATATAAAATCTTAATGATAAAAATAGTTATGAAAAAAACAAATTTTTTTATGAAAATGAATATTTTTTAATAAAAACAAAATAGAAAATTTTTCATCTGTTTTTATTTTTAAATATTGATAATTAGCAGTAAAACATAATATAAATATAAATTATTAAAATATATTTAATTATATACAATTTAACTTACTTATATAGACATTGAACCACATAAACTGTCCACGGAATGCATACCATGGCCCAGTATTTGGCCACACTAGAAGGACACCAGCTACAACAGTAGATAGAAAATGATGAAATCGCCACCAACCTTTAATTCTAGATCCATTGACTTTAAGTATACTTTCTCGTATCGTTAAAGTACAATAATACCAAACTAATAGAAACATAAAGCTCAGCTCTAATGTTCTGAAATTTAATAAATTAAATTAGATTCATTTCAATTTTATATTTTATTTATGAAAAATAATCTACAATACCTGACGTTGGTAAATAAATTGACTACTGAAAGAAAGAAACCAATCACAGATAAAACAAGTTTGAATTTTTCATATTCATCTTTATATTTAAATCTGTAATTAAATTATTCAATAATTGATCTTTTAATGTATTATTTGAATCTATATTTTTTATGAATATACAAAACTTATACTTACTTATCATTTTTATTTAATATTGATACATTAACACTACCTAGTATAATAGAAAGATAAGTGCCATTTGGTTTTGGTAATGTTTGTTCTATTTCATGAATTTGTTGCTCTCTTCTAAGCATATCCTTTTTTAATGTTAAACATACATCACTTGCATGCAATCTAATAGATGTAAGAACAATAATGATAAGATTAAGGCATAAGTATTTTTACTGCTTACAGACTTCAAAAAAAGATAATGTAGAATAACTTACTGTTTCAAAGATTTTTTTATAACTCCCATCCGATATTTTTGATGAGATATTCCACTCATGCATTTTTTTTGTAATTCTCCAACTTCTTCTAATGTTGCTAGGTATGTTCTATTTAGTGCCTGTAATAATATTAATGAATTCAAAGAATAGAATTAAGGAATTTCTGAAATTTAAGAATATTTCATTTAATAAAAAGTTGTAAAAGTAAACCTAATTTTGGAAAGTCTGAGATATTTTTAAATTTTGTATAGATAAATTAAAAAAATAAAAATAAATCAATAGTAACAAATTAGTAGACATTATAAAGCAAGCTCAGTTTAGACTCTTATAATATAGAAAAATATCGAATCAACGAAATTGGCAATTGTAGAATAATCTTTTATCACTTATACTTCATGAACATAAAGAAATTTTTATGGATATAGTAGAAAATATTTTTTTTATTGTTAAGTAGAGTAATATTGACATAACCTAGAAACGATTCACCTACTTCCTTTGATACTAATAATTAACGAAAATAACTCTTTACGAGGGTGTACATCAATTTAAATGTCACTCACCTCCAATTCCTTATAATCACTTTGAAGATCATTCCACTCTTTCAGACAAGACTCCACGTCGGTATCCATGGGCTTAGTTTTTTATTATGATGTAGAATTTTAGACTCGTATGATTTTAACAACTAACACTCAAATGATCTTGATTACCGTCTTTTCCTACGCTCGCTTTTACACCTGGCCAGCCCCCTGATCATCAATAATGCGACTCTGCGACTATGTATGCTAAGTATATGATGCAAGTTTACGACTCGTCAAAAAATACAAAAGAGCAGGAGGGGAGGACAAATTCAAATTGACTATATAGAAAGTGCAGTTGAAGCAGATGGAAGTGCAGTAGCGCCTATCAGCAGATATCACTGCGTATTAATCGCGTATACATACTAAATTAATATATATGATATGCGCGTACAATTTACAAACGTATCATCCTATCATCTATCATGATATAAATTCAAGGATCCTGCTCACAGATTTATAGGAATACGCGCGAAAATTGCAGCTCTGCGATGTACATTGGCGCATTTATTTTACGAGCGGCAGAGTATGTATATATATATATATATCTACAATAAAGCACGCAAAGTCGGACTGCCGATGATATAAGAAAGCGCGGGCGCGTGCGGCGCCGATGTGCGACCGCGCACCGCGGTTGTGCAAAAATTATTGGAGTCCGTTGCGGTGCGCAGAAGAAAAATGCGCAGATGAGTAAGTTAAATCAGGGTTAAATCTGCTTAGATATATAAGATATATAGCAGCTGTTGGCACTGGTAGTATAGTAGAAACAGGTAGGAAGAGGTTTTTTCGGTTTTTCAGCGTGAGCGCGTTGCGGGGCGAACTTAAGGGTCAGATGCGTACCGTACCGGAGACCTAAAATAAACTCACACGAATATATTATGTGCAATTTTTTGAAATTATCAATGGTTTTCCATTGCCCTCAAGATTTCGTCAATTTTCAATTTATTAGTAATTCATATAGCAGATACATATAAATATCAACACCCCTCTGCGCTTTCACTGTATATATATATGAATAAAATATACAAAAGTGCAATCGATGCTTAAAAGTTGAGCAAGTGTTTGCGGAGCGGGGTCGTACTAAAATGTCAAAGAAAACTATAACAGTATTAAACGATCGTCACACACATTTTCTAATACACGTTTGTTTACTGCGCTCCGACTTTTGGCAAACCGCGATTTTCGTACTACCAACTGCATCAGGTACCATGTATATGTCAGGTACTATATATATAATATGATCTCAAAATCTTCTAGTAATATCTCTATGCTTCAACTCCTCGTCCGATTTCGTAGAAGGACGTAAGGGGCGGGGGTGTATAAGATGTATAAGATCATTTCAGGTGGCTGAAATGCAAGTGTACAAAAGTTGAGCTTTACGCACGGGCTTTACGACAGAATTTCAAAAAGCTTGCGAGTATCAGCGCCACGCATGTCAAAAGAAAGATATTATGCAAACAAATAGCGCTGTGTTTAAATTGTGATGTATTTGTCCATGAATAAAAGCGGATTTGGCTACTTTCTGCTCGATTCTTTGCCTTTATTTATTTTACTTGTTTTTTTCCAGAATGCCAGTCAATGCGTAAGAATATTGACTTTTTTAATCGCACTGAGAGTTCGCTGCATCAGAGAATTATATATTAGTGGAAATAAGACACATAATATTTACGTAATTTATTGTTGTTTGATATCTTACATGAATCAGCACACACACACACACACACACATATATATATATATATATATATATATATATATATATATATATATATAGGGCCGGATTAACTATTCTGGAGGCCCTGGACCAGAGATGAATGTGTGTCCCTTTTTTCAGGACATAGAATTTATGAAACCGTAAAGTTCTAAATCTACCTATTTCATATACAGTAAGTTTTTATACGGTATTATATATATATATATATATATATATATATATATATATATATATATATATTTATATTACAGTTTTTATATGACAATTCCTGATGCAATTTACAAAGCTTTTGGTATTATCAGAAACTCTTGTTATCAAAAAATACGTTTGACCTTGTTTCGACTTATTTCTTCTGCATTCGGAAGTGGATGTTTAAAAACACTAATATAAAGATGCTTTTTCCTCATGCTGTTATTTTCATTAGAAACACGGGTTGAATATTAAAAATTTTGATCAATGTTTTGAGAAGGACTTCTTTTAATCTAATACTTTACCATATTACCATAGATTGTCCACAAAGTCGGATCGCATT
The DNA here is from genome assembly GCA_018907035.1 of Sycobia sp. Sy_11. NCBI lineage: Eukaryota > Metazoa > Arthropoda > Insecta > Hymenoptera > Epichrysomallidae > Sycobia > Sycobia sp. Sy_11. Next base: position 3,668,143 of record JACCIC010000015.1, on the reverse strand, counting down.
TATAATTATCGACAAATTCAGGATCTATATCAATCGTGTAGAGACTTGTGCTCACTCTTTAGTGTCGAAATGTTTAATTTTTCGATTAATTTAGGTGTTTTCAAATATTTGACTTCTTCAAAATGACTTTCCTCATTTGAATATTTCGATACATTCATATTATTATTGTCTGTATTAATAATATTTAACTGTTTGCTTTTTAAAAAAAAAATAATAATTTTTGGTAGCTGTTCTATTTTCTGTTGTTCACCTGTCAATATTTTCCTTTTAGTTGCACGTCTTTTCAAAAAGTATAAAATATATCTCATATATAGGAATAAATGAAATGAAATATTGAATTAATTTTCGTCTTAATTTTTAGCAGAAAATTTATTTATTATATTCGAATTGTAATTTTTTAACTCAATCAGGTCCGATGCCTATAGTACATGGAAAAAGCAGTCAATTCGAATTACGTCTTACATTTTGTCTACCTATGAATATTTTTTTGTACTTTTTATGTTTCGAAAATGCACATTTTCGTCACTAAATTTATCTATTATGAAAGTTAAAATGATTCTAAAACAAATTTTAATCTTCAAAAATAATGAAGACTTAATTTATTATTATTTATTGATTCTTGTTTATTTACAGGTATATATATAATGTAAGATATCATATAAAGATAAAACCTTTTTTTTCTTTTAGTCGGCAATTCTTATAGTACTGATGTACTGAGTACGATTCAAAATTCAATTATTTATTATGAAATGCCTTTATATCGTAAATTTCCTCAACCACATTGAAAAATATTTTCATTTTGTAATTAGATTCGTATCGGACCTAAATTTAACACAGACTAATTGAATTATGATCTTAATTTTTGATACCTCTTTCCTGCATTTGGTAAGAAGTCATGCATTACAATATTATTTTCAATTATAAGAAGGTAAAAATTGAAGTTCTCAAATCCAAACTTGGTTTGAAAAGCAATAAGCAAATATTAAGAGAAGCTACAATTTATAAATAAATAAATATTTATTCAATCTTAAAATATTAATGATTTTTATAATAATGTTACTCCGTAAAAAATAAAAAAATTCTGATCAATATAAGAAATGCAAATAAGTGGAGAAAAAAAATCTTTTCTCTGTCAAAGTTTGATTAGATCATTAAAGAGTAGAAACTTATTCCGAACAAAGCAAACTTAAATTACTTAATTAATAACAAATAATTCTTTTGAATCTTTAAGTATGATATTATTAATTAATAAATATATAATAATTTTTAAAAAAGTGTTTTAGTACATGACATGGGATTGCATACAAATTTACAAATCCTCTGAAGAAAAAGGAAACACTTGAATCATTTTTTGTAGCATATATATAAATAAACATGTAGATATGAATATATTTAATTATTATTTATCTATAATTATACATTGTTATTTAGAGTATATTATTTTTAGATATTATAAGATATCTGTATATAATAATAACAACCACTACCACGGAGATATCGCCGACGATAACAACAACAACAACAATAATAATAATAATAATCTTCTTTTTTATCAACGAGAAACATCCCTTATGGGTTCCGGGGACCGGTCCCCGGGTATGTGGGAATCACCTACACAAAGGAATACCCACTAAACAACTAGCTCCTTGATGCCTTCCTTTGACTGCTTCCCGCAGCTCTGAAAAGAGCTGCAAGCCGTAGTCGGCAAGCGTGCACTGAGGAGATCTCCTCTCTCTGGCTTAACTCCCCGCCACGGAAACTGCCGTTAAGCATTACTTCGGAGAGGGGACCAGTATGTTCGCCTTTGGTCGTCGCCAGATCTCAGCCAAAAGTAAGAATCTAGCGAAGGCCCGGCTTCTTCTGCCTGAGGATATCCTCGGCGAAATAGGCAACACTTCCCCATGTCTCCTGGCTGGAGAGCATCAGGAGAACGATGCCTTCCGGGATGACCCTTCCAGCATCTTCTCCCAATAGCACCCTCTGCTGCTTCCACTGCCCGTACACAAAAAATGTATGATGGGCTTCGTCTTTTGCGGAACCACAGTATATACAACCCGGATCTGCAACTTTGCCCATCTTGTGCAAGAATACGTGGAAGTACCCGTGGCCAGTCAACATCTGGGTGAGATAGTAATTTACCTCGTAATTTACCGTGCTACCGACCAATTCGCGGGGCCACCTGACTTATAAGTTTGGCATATTTTCCGGAATATATGTTTGGATTATGTAAGTTTCGGAATATGTTCCCAGAAGGTAAACTTCGTATCTAGCATTACTTTCAGGTACTTGACGGATACCTTGGTCAGGACCGACATCTCCCCAATAATTGGTGGCTGCACTCTGGAGACGCGCTTCTTCATGAGGAACATAATCTCAGTTCTGGCCTCCGCTAGTTCCAGACCGTGATCATCCATCCAATGGCGAATTTTGCGCATAGTTTGATCAAGGCGCATCTGTGCCAGCGTCATATCGACCACAATAATAACAGCTGCCACGTCATCCTCATACCCGATCAGCGAGCAGCCTTCCGGTATGTCCAACCGAAGGATCTCGTCATAGGAAATATTCCATAGATAGGGACCCAGGATGGAGCCTTGGACAGCACCACACGTTAGCTCTTTTCGCTTAGAGCCTTCTGTCGTGTCGTACAGAATGGATCTGTCCTTCAAATAATCTCCGATGATCTGGAATAGGTACCCAGGTACATTGAAGTCCTTGTCCAGTGCCCCCAGCACGTCTGTTCACCTAACCGTGTTAAAGGCGTTTTTGACATCAAGTGTTACCAGAAGACACACAGGCTGGAAGAAGTGATTCCCACGCTTCGCAGTCCTCGCCGCCTCCACTACTTCCTGAATAGCATCTTTGGTGGACCACTCTCTTCGAAAACTATATCGTCTCTCGGAAATGTCGCCAGATGCTAAAAGCGTCGCCTGTAGGCGGGGCCTCACCAGATTTTCCAGGAGATTCTCGACGGTGGCTAGCATGCATAAGGGTCTGTACGTCGACGGAGTTCTAGATGGTCCCCTGCTCTTGCTTATCAGTACAAGTCTCGCCTCCTTCTCGCGGGGATAAGATATTTCCGCGTGAAAGCACGAGTTGTACATGCCAAGCAAGAGTTCAGGATGGCTCTGTACCACCGCTTTCACCACTTCTGTAGAAAGTCCGTCGGGTCCTGGTGCCTTGCTGTTCTTCAGAGAGTGCACTGCTCTATCCAGCTCCACCCTTGTGAAGGGCGGTGCCCAGGGCCCTTGGGAACCAGTAGCTCATCTCGTCGTTTGGGATGAGCGGAGAATATGTCGTGAACGATACCGATATAAATGTAAGAGAATGTCACCAGTTAAAAAATCTCCCTCACCTAATATAACCTCGGTATTGAAGAGGCGCGAAAGAATAGAGGCACCAGTTGAAGCAATAGCACATTTCTCCAAAACCTGCGTGAAACAACTATGCTGCGACATTGCAAAATAAGGAATAGAAGACAGACGTTTGATAGAAGCTAAGGTGAAAGGCTTGATGAGCCCGAAGTCGACGGGATACGCATCGATACTCCATAGAGTATAAGTCTGGATTCAGATTCAGTTAATGAACATCATAGCAGAATGGAATTAACTTTTTAAAAATTTCTTTACTTCTTCAATATATTGGTCATTCAGGTATGGTTTTCAATTTCGTCATTGACAACTGCCAATCTTTGGAAAGAAAATTTCAACAAGATTTTGCAAAGGTGAATTAGTCCTGAGATATTTTTAGATTGCCTCCAAACAACTTTTTTGTAATCTTCTTTTCGATAAAATATTTGTGAATTAAAAAAAAAGGTAGTAAAAATTTATCCTTCTGGATACAAACCAGAAAAAAGTTTGTATATATATATATATATATATATATATCATGTTTTGAATCATTTTATAGCACAATTGAGCTTGCACGGATGTTAAAGTGTTCGTATGATCTTAACGACACAGAAATTTAGTCTTGGACCAGAACGGATTATTACGCGTGTCTTACCAGACCCTGAACAGAACTACTTATATGTACCTAAAAAATAAGTAAAATAAATCTTCTCGCATTAAAGAAGACACTTTTCTATTATAAATTACACGATTATAAAACTTTTCTACAATTATTAAAATACCTTCATTCGTATTTTAACATCTGAACAATTTTTGTACACATTAGGTTTGAAGAAGTATACATATAGTTTCCAATCATAATTATATAGAACTAAAGTATTTTGCCAATTTTGAAGGTACCATAAACACAATTTGATACGTGAAAATAAAAAAAGAGGAATTAATTAATTAAAAATGTTATAAATAAATATAGAAACGATAATCTTTTTCATCCAATGTAAAGCAATCGCGTACTTGCCAAGGACTTTAATTATCGCTCGACAATGTTTATATACTGTATCGTGTTGCAAATTAATCAACTCTCTCGACGCTCGCCCCGATGCTAAGACAGCACATGACATTTTCACTAATTCAATATTCATGCATATAAAATATATCCTTTCTCCGTTTAATATTATAATGATACTCAGTTTCTTATACAATAATAATTCGTGTATTGTACAAAGCACAGGGATAAGATACATATTTACATCAGAATTTATGGTGATGGCGGATCGTACGCATCCAAGTTGCATTCGTTAAACTATTGCAACAGAGTAAGTTTAAAAATGTAATTTTCGACTCCTATATTTATGAAATACAGCGTTATACATTGTTATTTTTTTATTTTTTTTTATAAGATGTATTAGAAGCGTAAAATGCAATTTTACGCTTATACTAATTTAAAATGTATTTAATGATGTATTAAAAGCGTAAAATGCAAGCATATAGACCGAATGTCATTGTGTTAAGATAACAAAATTCTACTTCATAAAATTTATTTTCAATTCTACGTAAAATGTTGAAAAGTCACATTTTGCTCTTTAAGGGTATGGGCGGAGGGGGGGGGTTTGTAAAATTTCTCGATTAAAAAGCATCGTACTGATACAGCACGAACTTACGGCTGGGCATTCCTGTGTTGATTAGAGCGACCCTGCCCGGTCGCTTAGGTCGCCATACCCCTGGTATGGCCTACTAGCGGTCGTAAATCCACATTTTACATCGACGCTGCACAATATACTAATTTAAACAGTGTTTTTCACAGAGCGATCCTAAAAATAGCCGGCTTGTTCTTCAGCTGCTTTTTTTCACTGTTTACAAAGAAGCAAGAAAGAATAGAAATATTGTGTATTAATAGGTATATTTAATTTTGTACTTATCAAAAGAATAATTAATATGTATTTGCTATTGCATTACATTCGTATAGCTAAAATTAAAATGCAAATGGTTTTTCCATTATTTAAAAAATTTTCAAAAATCACCCTTATTCGAGAGTTAGAAGGTACCGATGTCCATCAAAGTTGTCACACTGATTTTCTTATCACATTAACATTAAAAAAATGTAATTATACCTCTTCGTGATTTTATAACGGGTTAATCATATTAGATCGTACAAACCGATCATACTGAGACCGCGAAATCATTGATCGTAAAAATGAAGAAACAATTTTAGTATATCTCAATATCCAACAATAGTGTCCATTGTTAGTGCTGACGAATAGTCGCCCCAAACGCGAAAACCCAAACCTTATCACGCAGAAAAATTAATATCTTTACATTCGGCGGCATTCCAATTTGCTAGATAAAGGGGAGTTATTGTGGATACATTGCAAAAGAAAAAAACAAACGAAACAACGAGCAATTGGCTCAGTCTAATGTATCGTCACGAGTAATTTCAAGTCCATATATAAATATCCATCGTGCGTGATTTTTCATTACTTCCTCGTGATCCTGATTTTTACGCTATCGCGGTCCCTCCTTTTGTTTACTAGATTTTACAGCCCCGCGGTCAACGGAGGGTATATGTGGATTTTGCAAAAAATTGGCCCACCTGATGCTTCGCGCAGGATCTTTGCGAGTGGTTAAGGAGTGAAAACAAAGAAAAGAAATGAGATTAAGGAGCCGCCCCAAAGAGTCGATGTCTCATCGGTAAACAAATATTAAATTCTAAACGCGCTAATCCACGTCCGAGAGGACATATAATCATTCCGCAAAGGGGAAAAACCTTGCATATATATATATATATATATATATATATATATATATATATATATATACTCGTATACGTATATATAGATTTCGACTCCCACCAGAGTCCCCACCACCCGCCTCCCTCTCTTTCTCTTGCAATTGCGCCGGTTTATACGGCCGCGAGCGACGGCCGACCGACGGCCGGGGACGACCCTGACCGTGAAAGAGAGCGCGGGCGTGCGCCGCTCGCTCCTCCTGCCGCGCGCGTTGATATACATTACAACCGTATCCGCGTATCTCGCTTCGGCTGGTATATACATATATACCATATATATACAAACTCTCCGATAGAAAGGAAAGCATAATATCTCCCTCCTCCTCCCTCCTCCCTCCCTCGTCGCTCGTTCTCTCACGCGCTATATATATATATATATATAATGTTATATATATATACACATCACACCAGCAGTGTCTCTTATAGCGCGGTGAGCGCGCGCGCGCGCGCGTGGGAGAAATACTCTCGACTCCCCGTTCGGAAATTCCTTTTGCCGATCGCGCGAATGAGAACGAGAGGGTGCCAGAGCGAGAGGGATAGAAAAAGAGAAAAAGAGAGAGAGAAAAAGAGCGAGAGAGCGAGGAAGGGAAGGAGAGAGGGAGTAGGGGAGGGTAGAGATCCGCGCGTACAATTTAGAGGCTATAATACTCGCGCGAGCGCGCGCTCAAGCGTCCGCATCACAGCGTCATTTGAAAATCGCAGTGTGAGAAAGTCGGACGAGGAGTGCCGCGCCGGCTGTCGATGCCCACGGTGTATTTGTGTACATATAAATATATACATACATACATACATACATACATACATATATATATATATATATATATATATATATATATATGGATATAGATATTAATGTATACAATACGATTGCCACAGTATCTCCTCTCTGAGAGCGCATTATTCGCGAGATTTTACCCGCCAGGGCCGCGGGATATTCGGGCTGTCACCCATATATATATATATATATATATATATATATATATATATATATATATATATATGTATATGTATAGAATTTAAAGGGATACCATGATGCTGACAGCGGGGCCTCGGTGATTTGTTGACCGACCCTTATCTCCCCCGTTCGAAGGAGCGCTGCCGAATTTTGCCGCGTTCGGAATAATAAACCAGGTAAATTGCAATTTTACTATATATGTAATAGATTTATTGCCAAACTGGCAATCGTCGATGAAAGTTGAGAGCTCGACGAACCACTGAGAGCGAGACCTTTGAAATTTTCTGAACCTTAAATTTATTATATTCGAAATTCGTTAGTGTATAAATGTATTGATATAGGCGACTTTCGCGAAAGTACATATTGTCTTGTGTAATTGGGGAGAATCGTCGTCACCGCGTAATGACAAGTGCGATAAATAACAATCTATTATTGACAATGGGAATTAATCGATTTCTCCTTAACGACATGCTCTTATGTACATAGCCAGCATTTCCTTATACCGATCACGATCCCTCGGTACAATACAAAAAATTGACACTTTTATAAAGTCGCGATATTTCCAATCGCGAGTTTCTTTTTCCGAAACAACGCGGCAAAAACGTGGGATTGTAACGGTAGATATATATATATAATATAAACTCAAAGGCAGTTTTCTAGACGCTCGAAGCGCGTCGCACCGATTTTTTTTCAGCACACGCAGTTATTCGCCGAACGCGAGGCCGATCGAGCGTAGTTTCATTCAACCCTCAGTCATTACGTGCGTTCGCGCTAAATTTACTTTTATCTTTATTATACAACTGGGAAAGAGTATTTCTATATATAATATATTATATGTTATGTGCATGCATGTACATATGTACGTATACAATGTCAGTGTCATTGAACTCCTGTAAAAACAAAAACAAACAAAAAAGCTCGAAGAGGCGCGCGATGAAATTTTCATAAAATATGCAAAGACGTATTCTCGGTATAGTCGTCTCTATAGGGTCCCACGAGGCTCGTGCCTCGTCCCCCCCCCACCCATCTAGCCCCCCACCCCTTCGTCACATAAAGAAATTTTTAACGTAGAAAAAATGCTACTTTGGAATAAACTTAGCACCGATATTTTTACGTATGTAATAAATCATTATTATTATTATTTTAAAACCAATTGGCCTTCTAATGAAAAGATCAATTCTAAAAATATATGTAACATGAGTAATCTTTTTGAAACATAATGTTTTATTTTATCTTTTACACATAGTGCTACCAGTCACAAGGGGCCGGCAAATAAAAATTGTGTCTGTTGCTCATATATATATATATAATGACCCCTCCCCCCCAATAACGTCAGAGACGAATCTAGTATGCTATATGCGTAGAAGATAATAATAACAACAACCAACAACAACAACCACGACAGTAATAATATTAATAACAATAATGTATTTATATATAAACACTAAACGAAATTTAACAAGCTTCAGCGAATTTTCAGATGTTAGCATGCTCAGCTTACACAGTCTCGCGGAATTCTCTCGCGGAATCACCGCTAGAATTCCGAGCGATTAAGAATGCGCGATTTTAATGGCCGTTTCTATAATATATATACGCATATAGTTAACAGCCGGACAGGTAACGCGATCGCTGGAGGAAGGCTCGAAACCGTTAGATTTTGATTGTGCATATATAAATACACACACACACACACACACACTTATGGGGCGCGCGTATATGTATATATATATATATATATATATATATATATATATATATATATATATATATGATAATGGGTTCCTTCCTCACCAAAATAAAAGCAATTTTTTTCTGATGGAACATCGGTCTAATCGTTTTCGCATTAAAGGTTGCGATAGCATTTGCCATAGCATTTCCTTCATGTTGGTGTCCGAAAAGAATTTAAGAAGTTGCGTAACATATGAAACGACGGAAAAAAATCTATACTTGCTTTTTTAAGTTTAAGCAAAACTGAGTAAAAACATTCACAGTCCATGAAATAAGGACAAAATTATATTTTTCGCAACAAAAAAAAAAGAAAAGAAAATACAGAGCATTATAAAGTATATCATAGCAATATTACAGGAATATCACAGTAATATATCATTGCATATTATTGTGATGCTTCAATTTTCCAGACATTGGTGCAATTCATAGCAATCTTGCTGCAATTTTTTGTTTTATATATACATATATATATATATATATATATATATATATATATATATATATATATATAGTAGTTATATTATAATAATACCAATGACGAATATATTTCACTTTTTTAAATGAGGTATTTAAATAAATTTTTTTATTTAATGATAATTTTTTAGCTACTTGGAATGGAATACTTCAAATTTAATTATTCAAATGACAGAGCAATGATACATCAATGCTCAATATATTTGTGATATTGCTGCTAAAGCAATGTGTGATATATCACAGTGCAATATTGTTACGATATTTCAATAATATTTGTAATACTTTAGGGATGTGACTACAATACAACTGCAATATAGTTGCGATATATATATAACACGAAAAATGGACGAAATGTTTAATTTATCACATTTTTAATATTCTATTCCAAAAACTATGTTTACTTTAAGTGAAAAACTTATGCTGTATTCAAAAGAAGAAGAAGTAACATAAAGAAAAGAGGAAGATAAAACCGTTAATTTCGCATTTTTCCCCCATATTTTTCTTGTGCTTTACGGTTATGAAAGTGAATCAAATTATCGAATTAGAAAAATGAAAAGTAAAGGAAATATATATACTTTTTTTGCACTTTGAATATGTAGTAGAGTTTTTTACCTAATAGGCCTCCCGTAAATAATGATGTTTGCGCTTTGTAAGAAAAAAATCGGAAGACTGCAAAATTTGCAAAATAGATACAACCACTATTTTTACTTTTCAAAACTCACAGCGCAATTAACTAATTCTGCAAGTATTGAAATTGTACATTAGATTAAAAGCAATCGAGAACAATAGGAAAATTGAAGTTACGACGTTTCTGTAATTTTAATTACTGTAATATTAATTTCTGTAATATTAACGTTTGTCTAATCTCGTGTTGAATTATGTTTATTACTAAAAATGGTCATATTCACAATTTTTTATTGTTATATCTTTATTTTATTTATTTATTTCATTTTTAACTTTCGATACAATTTTATGCATATTCTGAAACTTTATGGATACTTGTATAATTTACAAAGGTATTTTCATGAATTCTTTGATAGTGCATATTTTTATTGAAAAATCGAGGAAATTTGACATAAAAAATCACATTCGCGTTTATACTAAAAAATGCCTTCTCGGTGTGCTATAAATTAATGGAAAGGGGCAAAAAATGCTAACGAAGTCTGATTTAATCAACGATGGAACAGCAAAGCCAAATAAAATTTCGAATTGAAAAAGCCAAATGCGAACCCGGTCAGTTTCAAATTTGGATAGGAACTAATGGCTATTTAAGCATCGTGTGGTCATTTTATGAAATTTTCACCGACGACAAAAAAGTCACTTTAAAAATCATATTCCTAGTATTTAAAACATAAATACTTGAAGAAAATCTAAAATACTTAATATTTATACGAGTATTTGATGACTATGCTAAAAAAGGCGTATAAATAGTCCAAAATTCGTGTCTCAATGCATGACGAAAATTTAATTTTTAAGAAAGGGAATGAACTTAGTGAATGCTTAATAATTCTACTTCCATTGAATGATATTTAAAGGAAGCTAATAAATATTTTTATCGGTCTTACAGTCTTTTTAACAAACTAAAATAATATGGTTAAAATAATTATGATGATAGTCAGACTGTCCTAGTTTATAATCACCCACGTCTAGAATTTGAAATATAAAACCTTCATATTAATATCCGAATGATATATGTTGTTTGTAAAGGATAATCTGACTACCTTCCCCCCTTTTACCAAAAATTGCCTTCCCCATCTATAAGGCTCAACGTTTCGAGCCATTTCGGCGCCTCTTCAGGTGTTGAATACAAGACATTATTTATCAATCATTGTTTTCATAAATACTTTTCTACAATCTCTCGAAACTGTAATCGGTTTAAAAATAATTTGTAACGAAACAAAACTTTTAACTACCGATTATTGGGAATATAGAAAATTGATAATTTCAACAAATATCTGATGAGGAGTTCTTTAGAGAGTTGTAAATAAAAAACTATTAGAATTCAAAATATATAGCATTCTTGAATTCTACAAGTATGAAGTAAAATTATTGTAATCGTATTTTTTTCTTTGAAAATTTAAATGTAAAATAATAACAGCATATATGGTGATGCACTGATATATAGTTACATATTGGTAGATTATCTTTACACACACACACACACACGCGCGCGCGCGGGTTTAAATAGAATATTCATAAACGTTAAGTTCGCCTGATTTCACAGGTAAGCGGGTTTAGGTGTCGCCGACTCCTCCTGTTGTTTTTTTTTAACTTTATTTTCGTTTCTTTTCCTTGTTTAGTTTCTTGCCTTTTTTTCTCTTTTTAGCTTCGGGAAAAAAAGGAATTCCAAAACCGGGCGCGCGCACGATTCTTTCGGATTTAACGGGCGCGCCGTGTGTGCCATTCTTCGGAATTACTAATATGGGCCTGTTTCGCAGGGCTACATTATCATTACCAGTTTCGACCAGTCGAAGAATCGTTAACGAAATCGGTTTGGTCGCTGAGAAAATTGGACGAGAGCGTCTCGACGCCTCGAGGTGTATATTTCTCGTGTTATAATATTAGGCACGCAATATTGCACGAGTTCCTCTCCCCCAGCACAAATGTTTCTCGTTCCGCGCGCGCGCGCGCGCGTGTATCGAATCTTGTATACGTGCTACATTAAACGCTGTTGATTTAAAAAAAAAAAAAACATTTTCTTCGCTAGGGATTCACCAATATCTAGGAGTGATGCTGGCATTTTTCGGTCTGAAACAGAATTCAAGACCAATATCAAGACAATGCTGTATAAAAAATATCAAATCCATAATTCAATCAATCAATATTCTAACACTTTTAAATTATTGAGAAATCAGTATTGCAATATTCATGCATAAAACAAAAATTTTCAATACAATTTAAGTCAAAATTCGAAAAACAATATTAATATTATTTATAATGTGAACAGAAGTTATGATACGACTGGACCAGAGTTAATTAATGTTAATTTTTCAATTGCACATTAAATTCTACAATTCAAGAAGAAAAAATCATTTAAGAATAATAATATATAGATTTTGCAGAAACACATGCTTAAAACTATATGCAGTTGACGAATGTAATATTTGAATAGATCTCAAGCAATTTTGAGCGTTAGGACTATATAATATAAATTTGATCTATTCATATCATATGGATAAATGTAAATTTTTCTTATTACTATTTCTGATCCACAGTTGGGACACTGGTCTCCTCGTTAGTTTAAAATAAATATTTTCGAACGAAGCAAGCTGAAGTAAAATAAATTAAAAAGTAATAAAGTAGAAAATAGTTTATGATTATTTGCAAGTTATAAGGGCAACGAGTCCGATTTATTAAAGAATGAAAACTATAATACTCTTCTCTGTTATTTTGTGATAAGTATGAGGAAAGCCGCCCTTATTCTTCTAATAGTCATGGAATACCTGCCCCTTTTGTAAAAAAACCTTGATTTTATACATGTGTGTGTTATTTTTCATGATGGAAAATATATATTAAAAATATATCTTCAAAATATGTGAGATTAGAGTGAATACGTTTTCTTATTAAGCCAATAATTTTAAGAAATTATTTTTTTTCAACAAAATTTAGATTAGAAGTCTCTACTGTCATTATAAAATTGAAAATTTAAAACAAAAACCAATTAATTTGATTCGGTAAGATACATCATGCAATACATAGTGTTTTAGACAAGCGATGCAGAATCGGAAAGGCAGAGGACGCTCAAAAGATCTATTTAAAATTTAGGGAGGTGTCCTCTAAATACTATAATAAATAAACATATAAAAAGAATGATTTTATATCAAAGAATTTAACTGTAAACTATAAGTGTTAATAAATATTAAATTATGTTCGTAATGAATAATGTAATATTTTTTTGCATAGTTTTATTTGCAAAGAGCGCGGAAACATCAACACCTAATCGAATTCTCTAACGCATTAAAATCAATATACCATATATAGTGGTCACGGTGTATAGGTAGGATGTAAAATAAACTCATATACATACAGCCCAATACCAATAAATGTTAGCCCCCTCCACTAAGCGTAAGATTAGCATTCAGAGGTTAGAGATATAGTAATGAAAATCGTTAAAAAATTATGTTGTAAATCGATAATCAAAAACATAAATATTTTTATAACATACATATTGGATTACTTATGATTATAGATAGTTTTAACAAATTTCTGTTCATTATAACTTTAATAGTTATATGTGTATATAATTTAATAGTTACAGTGGTTTTTTTTGAATTTTTTTTCTGAATTCAGAATCAATATTAAAATTAATTTCCGAAAAAAACATTCCCTTTACTAATTTGAATGTCTTTCCCGTTATCCTTCCTTCTCGCCTCCTCTCCGCCTGCACCAGATGTCCAAAGATTCGACGCAATTACGATACAAGCAAAACATAAAAATATTGAAATCTCGTAGAAAAACTGAATAAATAATATAAGATAAGGAAATATAATATATATATATATATATATATATATATATATATATATATATATATAGCTCTGGTGGTTTATTGTTCGAATCTGTTATTCGTTCATCGCATTACGAGATATTTAAGAGTGAATGAAGAATATTTCGTTTGCGTTCTTAGGCTGGACTAGTACTACTGATTAATTCATATGTAAGGAAATAAGGACACATTTTAGGGTTATAAATATATTATAATATCTTAAATGTCAAGATATACTATGTCCTTAATTAATTTCAGCACTTTCAGATTATAATTTCTTCATTTCTCTTCGCATCATCGTACGTTTTTAAAATTAGACCACTTGTCATCTCACTGACGAGCCCAGTAGATGGGTCTACAGTGAAACGTATAAGATATTTTGTTCTCAGTTATTCCAGAAAAATTCTTTCCGTTTTATCTTTATTCTAGGAATTTTTGTTCACATACTCCTTATATAAAATACAAATCTTACCAAATTTTTAGCTTACTCGTATATAAAATAAATCAACCTAGTCGGCATGTTATATCATAATTTGTTAGTTATGGTATAATAATATATCTGTAATACTACGAATAAATTACATTCGCAATAATTCTGTAATATATCCGTAATTTTATACTTGAAATATTGTAAAAGGAATGTGACGGCAATATTACATGTATATTTCAAAATTTCTCTGCGCTAGCATTTTAGTTCTAATGATTCTGTAACATTACATTTGAAATATTACAAATGCAATATTTCCGACGTATTACTAAAACGTATGGAATTATATTACATAAATATTACAAATGGAACATTTCAATTACATTACATATGAAATATTACTAGTAATACACAGTGAAGTCGCTGGATGGTGCTGAAATTTTAGCGTTTACAAATAATAAATCGCTTACAGTGTATAAGAACGGATAGAATAACAGTATCGATATCGCTTTTCTAGCGGTTTTCCGAAATAAAATTAAAGCGTTCTTTTTGCCTGCATCTGTTGTTTTAATATCCTTTGAGGAATCCTAAATCAGTCATAAAATTATTATGATTATAGATTTTCCCAATTCTTTAATCATGTTTCTGAAGTTTTTCAACAATATAAATGCAATATTTCTCTCAAAGTTCAGATATATGTATTCAGATACATTGTATGAGGAGTCGAACTTAGTTTTCGACCTTCTTTAACGGACATTTACGATGGAAAATGGATACATTTTAGCTTAATCAAAATCTTTTCCGTCATTTTCTACTACTTTTTCCCATCTTTCTGGTAATATGGCTATACCGTGGCGAAAGAACGATGGCGGTTTCGAGTCGATCTAATAATCCACAAATTCTTGCACTTCTCGAACATGTCGAAAGTGCGTAGCAACGAGGTCATGCTGCATCGATATGAATAGGTGGTAATCAAAAGTAGCTATATCTGGCGAATACGCTGGCTGCGACAATACTTCCCATTCGAGCTCCAACCGGGTATTTTTCACGTCTTTCGCGACATGTGGCCGTGCGTTGTCATGCAAGAGAATGACTTTGCGCCTATGGCTCGCGATTGCTGATCTATGTTCGATCAAATTCTGTTGCAAATCATTCAGTTGGCGTTTGTATACCTCGGCATTGACGATTTCATTCGGTTTTAACAGCTCGTAGTACAGCACACCCTATTGGTCCGACCAGATGCACAGCAATATCTTTTGGCCGTGGATGTTCCGTTTTGGTCTCGATGTGGACGGTGGACCTGGTCCACCCATGACTTTTTGCGCTTAGGATTGTAAAAGTAGATCTACTGTTTATCACCAGTCATAATACGTCACAGAAAACTCTTCTTTTGTTGTCTGGCAAGCAAAGACAGTGCGATGTTGTATGGATTCATAATGGCACTTTCGGTCAAATCGTGTCTCATCCATTTTCCTTCATTATGAATCGTTCGCATTGCATGTAAACATTTGCCAACTGCTCTGTCACTGCCTCCTAACTTATTAGCGAGTTTTTTTTTTGCTTTTGAGCTGAATTTTTGTCCATTAATGCTTGCAATTCATTTGTTCATGCAATTTGTTGTTCAAAAAATTCTTTTTTATTAACATCGGTATTTCCACCTCTAAACCGCTGAAACTACTCTTTACATGTTTTAAGCGATGGAGCCTGCTTGCGATAAAGCTCTTGAAGCAATCGATAGATTTCTGCTACATTTTTTCAAATAAAAATAGTGAAAAAGGACATGTCGAAAAAATGATTTATCACGATTTATTTTTCACTGATCAAAAGATTATAATGTTTACACAAATGATGACGCCTATTAACTGAATTTTATTGGTAAATGCCAAAACGAAAAAATAAGTACTAGATTCGACACATCTGACTTTTCGTACTACTTGCATCGCCGTCTAAACATAAAGGTCGGAAACTAAGTTCACCCCTAATATATATAGCTGTTTACTATATCCTATGTACTGTTCTTATTCATCCACGCCCTTCAGTTTGGAGCTGATAATACGCGGAAAAATATATACATAGACAGAATGCCGGGGAGGAATGACCCACGCGCGTACGGTCGTGTCATATTTTTTCTTTTATTTCATTTTAATTTCTTTTCTATATACATATATACTCGCATGCTTATAGCTCCCCCGGTAGACCGCTTACAGCGGAATTTTAGCGCTGGCTCGCACGAGCAGAGCGGACCTCTAATTATTATTGACTTGCTCGGCTCCGGCAAACATCAGCAACTGCATCGGGCCTCGGGACACTCACGCGCACATCTCAGCGATAAGGAGATGAGGAGGAGAATCAACAGCAGCGACATCAGCATCAGCAACTATTGTGCAGCCAGGCTGACTATCGCACCTGGTTAAAGTGCCTCAGTAACATACCCCTGATTTTTCGGATATAACGCATTTATATAGGTAGGTGAATATTAGTAAGTTTTCATATTTAATACTTAATTCCAGTATATTAATGTTAATTCATTTAGTAAATTATAATGTCACTACTCAAATGTTGATTTATTGAGTATGTTAATTCAATTTAGTTTGCCAATAAATTCATATATACTTATTTGTAAGTATGTTTTAAAATTTCGTATGAGAAAAAGGAAAAAGCGCACTAGATTTTTCATTTTTCTTATATGATAAGAATTTTAACACTCTGAATCACTTCTACCATCGGTCACAAGGTGGCAACTTAAATTTTTCGCGTATTAGATGAAAGTGACCAACCTCAATTATTAATATCCACGAGCGTTTATTTTAATTGAGAAAACTCAATATCTTTGAGGGTGTGATTATAATCGGCAAGAGCTTATTTATTCTATATGTAATATCGATATTATTTATATCATGTCGATTCAATTATTAAAACATTTTATGCATATTTTATTCTTTTCAACTCATACAGACTCAGTTAATAATGTGATATTTCCTAGGTTTTTCTTTCAACCTACAATTCGTAACTTATCATGACTATATTTTTACTTTTTTAGCCTCTTGAAGATCTATGATACTTAAATTAAAGTAAAAGGTATAAATGTACCTACGAGATATGAAAGTATATAATTATTTCGCCCGAAAAAATCTGAACACTTTAAAAAAAGTGAACATGAACTTTAAACTAACAAAATATTCGCCTTGTTCGATCTCAGCCATCGTGGACGCATTCACACATAATACATGACCCGTGCAATTTTGATCGGTGCGCGAACGGCGCGTGCATGTTCACGTATACTGACCTAACCGCAGAATGTACTTTCACATATGTATTGTCACCGACTGTATTGTGTATTGACGATAACCGCTGATTTATATGTTTATTTCTGACAGTGGGACACGCGAAGACAGGAATTTGCCAGTTTAGCGAAACGGAAAAGAAAAAATATATAGTAGAGTTATCGTATAGAAAGGATCGACCTCTCCGATTAATTTGGAAATATTTTGATCCAGACTTGATCGCTTACAATGAAAAAATATAGAAAAATTTCGTTTTTCTGTCTGACACATATGTAGAAAAATATTAAATATAGTTCAGAAAACGAGAAATATCTTTATGTTAATAACTGATTGTTTTATAGACTAGATTGAGGTTTCGGTTAATTCTATAAAAATCAATAAAATTAAATTAAAAAAGAGAAAAAGAAAAACACATTTATGCTTCGACTGATCACTAATTGGAAAATTTTGCACAATTGTATTGAGCTTCTGACAGAATATAGAAATAAACTTTAAAGATATACATATCTATCAAACAATTAATTTTAAGTTAAATTAATAAGTATTTTAATAATACTTTATGTGAGAAAAAAAACTGGATGTGTACCTTTGCTAATGAATTCCTTAATTAATGTTTGCATATAATTGATTAAAATGTATTTTACATTAAAATGAAGAAATCTTAACAATTAATTCGACGTAAATACATGAATTTTTGTACATTGCAGCTCGTAAATATATAATTTTTAAAATAATCACTAATATTCTAAGTGCCAGACAATTACTGATAAGATTTCCTTTATTATATTTAGATATAATCTTATCTGGGTATTTATATCAAATGCTCAAGAAGAATTTTATTCCGTCGATTAATTAATGAGTTACTGATTCTAATTTAACATTTTTTTTCTTTATTAGAATATCCATCAAATACGACTTCATGCAGTGTTGCACGTTAGTAATGTCCGTAATTACAGAAATGTATCAAAATTGTACAGTTTACAAATATACAGTTCACAAGAAAAAGTGAATATAGAAAATGATAACAGAAAAATAACATTTAAATAAAAAAAAGATATATATTTGATTTAAAGTTAATACTGATGACAAATTACAATAACATTATTGTCAGATTAATATGATGTAACAAACATTTTTAAGTAAAATTCCAAAAGGAAATAAAAAAATGTATTTAGCTTCGTCGTCTAACGTAATTTGGTTGAAAGCCTTGCCCTGAAACGTTGGTTGGAGGGACTAATAGTGTTTTAAGTAAAGAGCTATGGGGATTCTGAATCATTTTTCTCTATCTGAAAGTTTTCCAGAATACCCATATAGCTATACTATCCTGATAAGATACCTCCTCAAGATGCAGAAAGGGATGAAATATATTTTCTGAGGCTATTTTAGCAAGGATCTTTAAAATATTATCAGTCCAAGCATGTTTATTAAAGCGATGATATCTTGACTTTTCTTTTACTGAATATGCATAAAATATATAACTTATAGAAACTACTTGAATTATACAGGATGTTCCGAATGAATTAAGGAAAGTCGTATACAAACTCTGCATGAATTTAGAAAAGTTGCATATAGAATATATAATAAAATAAACAAACGCTAATTCGGGTCTCGATGGCATGGAACTTGAAAAGACGGGCGGAGAATTTGACGATTATAAAAAGGAACGGGAGGGTCAAACGAGCAAACTCGTAAGTGACTAATATACGGACAACAACATACGCACGCCTTTTATGCTTTAGAAATTTCGATTTGAGATATAATTTTTTATACTTATAAACAATTACGGTCCTTTGCCGTTATGTTTCAGCTCCTCCTCTTATACTTCTAATCACAATCAAAGTCTCCGCCCGTGCTCTTAGCGTCCATGCTCCTCGATTGAGAGCCGAATCAAGGTTTGTTGATTGGCTGATGAACATCGACACGTGGTGCAACAACTATTTGT
The DNA here is from genome assembly GCA_018907035.1 of Sycobia sp. Sy_11. Lineage (NCBI taxonomy): Eukaryota > Metazoa > Arthropoda > Insecta > Hymenoptera > Epichrysomallidae > Sycobia > Sycobia sp. Sy_11. The sequence continues at coordinate 3,648,712 of JACCIC010000015.1, read as the reverse complement.
AACTTTTCAAAATGCATAAACACTTTGCATCTGTTGTCTTCTGCCTATTACCGATCCACTAGTGTGAACAATCATATTTGGGACACACTGTGTATACGCGAACTTCTACCTCCTGTCTAAAAGCTGCCGTCAGATGGAGCGACTCCGCCACAGCGACAGGGCCCCACTCCTTCTACTTCGCTGCGTCATCGTACCTAACTCTTTCATTGGAGCTCGAAAGCCACGCCCTATTTATCGATGTAGCTCCGCGATTTTTGTCGTTTTTCAACATAAAGGGAAAATTTTATGGCAATGCTGAGGAGTGCGAGCATATACAATATTATAGAAAATGTGCGTGGTAGTACAAAAAACACAGACCACCATGATTCCAGCACAATCTTACTAATTGATGCAAAGACGTATCTGACGACTTATCATCAGCAACCTCCTTCCTATTCTAGATTATTGACGTTTTTCGCTCGTCGCGTGTAGTTAAAAAAATTAAACTTCAAAACTTAATTACCCGCGTCGGGCTTCTAAACGAAGAGAAGGGGTGCGGGAAAGCGTGACTTAAATGACATCACACCATGTCGCGGTAGGTCGCAGCGGCGGAATCGCTCCGACCAAAGGCAGGCAGCGATCTCTCATCCACGTCCCCATCAGGTTCGACGAAGCGAGCGAGCCTCGATTGCATAATAGAGGGCGGCGGCAGCCATGCAGCGAATCGCGAAGTTGTACCTGTCGCTCTCGAGCCGATCGAGCAATGGCCCGGTGGATATGCCGGACGCCCGGGGCTCGGCCCTCGTCGGCGCCGTCAGTTCCATCGTGCACTCGCGCGGCGGCAAGCTGATACACGAGTACATCGACTCGCTGCACCGTAAGTACGGGCCGATCTTCAGGGGCAGGATGGGCCCGAGCGAGGCAGTCTTCATCAGCTCGAGCGACGTCATTCGCGAGGTCTTTCGGCTGGAGGGGCCTATGCCAAAGCACTTTGTACCAGACGCCTGGCTGGAGTATAATCGGATCAAGAATCGTAGAAGGGGCCTGCTCTTCATGTAAGGCGCAATCTCATCTCGTTCTTTCATATATATATCCACATAAGCTACTCAAAAAACAAAATATGGCATAAGTATAGGTTATTATAGTTTCAAGTTTGGTTGTTTTTCGAAACGGTGCTTTTAATTGTGAGCTAACAATAGATCAGAAAATCTTGTCTTCTTGAAATTAAAGCCTCGATGTCTTAACTTTCTGAACTAGATTTTTTTTTCATTAGATGCAACCACGCAACACGCGACCTTCAAGTTGAAGGTGTTATAATTTGAATTGAAAATCTTAAAATGTTTAGCGTTGAAGACCAAGAGCAATAATGTTTCCTGGAATTTAATAATAATAAAACATTATAAATCTTTACTCTTTTAAAATTTTTTGTAATAAAAAAAACTAATCCAAGCAATATCTTATTTTTTATAAAAAATGAAAACTGCATTATTGATTCGTATCTGGTTGATGTTTTTCGAAAGTTTTGTATATCCCACCGATGACTTTTAATGATTTGAACTACAAATTACCAATTGTAAAGACCGTTTTCCGTTTTAAAAATAATAAAAAACATCAACCCGTCCACTATTTATTAAAAAACTCATGCTTTTAACAATAAAAATGGATATAGGAAAAGTTTTATTGACAGTATTAGATTATTGATTTAATTAAAGACTTCGCAGAATCAAAATTTAGAATGAAGTTATATTTAAATTATATGAAATTTATTTCATCATCATTTTACATTTTTAAAACTACTTTTGAAAGGTATGATTAAATATATATATATATATATATATATATATATATATATATATATATATATATATAGTCTCGTAGATGAAGAGACGCTCAGTTTCATTAACTTCAGAGCGTTCTAGAATTACTCGAAAAATCGTAGAGTGACGATAACTATAATAATGCCATATGCTTTTTTAAGCAGTGTATAACCGTAATTTTTACAAATCGGTATCGAGGTACATGATTAATCCAGGGAGTCGTCAATGTGATCGGGGCATCGACCCCTGCTGGTCAATAAAATGATGGAATTAGGAATCGATCCGATCTAGGAGACCCAGGAGGGATCGATGAATATAGCAATGGTAATAATTTTCAAAATAATAATATAAACTGATTTTGCTTCATCAAAGCGCGTTATATCTTGATAGAGGAAGTTGTTAAGAACATTTAAAAAATTTTATGAGTAAATGCTCAAATAAGTTTGGCGGCCCCTGATTTAATCGATGCAGTGTTTTCGATGTTTTTTCTTCAATCTATATGATAAATATCGAGTCGTAGTAAAACTTTCTTTCCGCCTACGAGCAAATTTACTCGGCTAGAATAAAAAAAATCGAAAAAATAATTAAAATATAAACAAAATGAATAATATGTTGTATATAATATTACAATATTCAGTATTAAAATTAATTATATTACTTTATGTACTTCTAAACTACATCGATGTAAATTTGTAAGCAAATTTGTCAAACGATGTAGAAGTTTGAACGTACGAGTATATAATTCTATATAATTCTAAACTATATACTCGTATATAACTCACAATTACCAAATGATTAGGCCTTCAAACATTGTCTTGTACTATATATTTCTATTATAAATAATTCAATAAAAGGAAATCAGATTACAATTACCATAAACCGAACCCCACCACTAAGACATCTGTTTTCAAATATTTTATAAGCATTGAAGCGTTTACCGCATAATCAAAAAATCCATTGTAAGAGTACCAAAATAGTTTTTTCGCGATCATTCGTTAATGGTTTAATGCTTTGAAATATATTTTTGGTCACGCCAAATACAAGTTCCACTATAGCATTCGTTCATGACAATCAATCAGAATATTATACAATGTAGAATGAGAATGGAATTTTTTAATTTATAAGGACCGTACCTCGGAATTGTACAATTTTTGAGCTGGTAATTTCAAAAACGTACCTCGGAAACATAGAATTACATACAGAATTGCGCATAAAATAATTATTATATAAAAACATAGAAAAGTTAAGTAATACATCTTTTATAAATCTCGAAGATGTCACTGTATTATCTTAGAGGCTTAGCGCGACGCCTAGATATTTCTACTGTTGATATAAAGTTTACCATTCTGCTATGCTGTAATTAGTACAAATTACACAGATTTGTTGCATGTTAAATATATAATTATTGTTCTATATGGAATAATAATCACAACAACTGTATTAAAAAGTTGCCGGTTGTATACACATTATTAACTTTATGCTTATTCAGAAATCATTTATATTGTTTAGAGACTGTACCTGCTCAGATGATTGATAGTAAACACATTAAAACTGCTTTAGAATCAAAGATGTTTTAATTATACTATAACTAATAGAATATATTATAAGTAGTTAATAAGAATAATTTCAATGAGAATTATCTAAGTATACAGTAACGACAAATTGGAATGCGTTCTAAATGTAGTTAATTGATGTTACCAAGTAAGTCTAAAGTTTAACAATTTTTGTCCTTCAGTATTTGAATGAAGTTTTTGAACTGATTGACTTTTGAATGAAATTGCTCCAAATTGATATTATTACTATTTTTATTATTTTGATTGAACAAGATACAAATATATGTCACAAGATTCAATATTAATATCATATAATTTTTTTCAAAACTATTTGATTCCATTTTATTTATATTAAAAGTTTAGAAGATTAGTCAATCGTTAAATCCATTATTAAATATTGATTTAGATATAAATATGTGTAAATTTTACGCATGCAAGTCCATGGACAGAAAAACAATCACAAATGTTGACTCCATTTTACTGAAAAAAACTGTGAATCTTTTATTTATATCAACATAAATCATCAGTGATATTTTTCATATATAATGTATCGACCCTCGGCTTATTGCTGAGATATCGCCAGATATTACCCCAATTGAACTTAATTCGCTTGCGCGTCGAAACGTGTATTCTTGACCATTGACTGCATTAACGGTTCCCTTGACACTCGTGAACTTTAATGTCCAATGCAGTACCCGAACTTAGCGGTAGTCTGATTTGCTTTTTATTGATTACAAAATGAAACACTGTATCCACCGAAACAACAGCGTTGTTCTAAAAATTTTGAATAACATTTATATATATATATATATATATATATATATATATATATATATATATATATTATGAACTAGCATTGATTATCGCACAAGGTAAGCCAGATCATTCATTTGTGAACACGTGCTTAATTCTTATTCTCAGGGACGATTATGAATGGTTGAAGCACCGTCGAATACTGAATAAAGTGATGCTATCGCCACAGTCCACTGATCTTGTGATGAAACCTTGCTACGAGACAGCGAATGATCTCGTGAAAGCGTGTACAGCAGTCATGGACAACGATCGAATCCTGCCAAATTTGGAATTACTATTATATCGATGGTCGATGGAAGGTAAAGATGATATATTTAATTCGAAATTGCATACCTAATAATTAGGCATATTAGGCAATAATTGATCCCGTACTATAGCATATTTTATCATTATTTCACCGATCATTCAGTTTGTCGATTTTGAAGAAAAAAATGCCAAGTTAACTTTCTAACCATAAAACATATGACATATGTAAAGGCTTTATACGAGAGTATGTCAATAAGTCTTTAGAAAATATCTAGAAAACAATATTTTGGGGTAAATTTTTGTTTTATTTTTTAATATGCTTTCCTTCTGATTTAATACAATGTGATAAAAGTCCATTCAATTGTTTAACATCATACCTGTTACCTAGAATAACGGAAGAATGTGAATGTAGTACCTCCTCAAAATAAGCATTTGTGTCATCTCATTTAACGTAAAACAGTGCACACATTGAGTAATTTTTTTAAATTTAGAAATAAAAGAAATTATTCAAAGGCAGATCTCCAGAATATTCCGATCAATGGTATATCAATTCAAAATTCGAATCATTAATATTATCCATTCAAACTACGCTAGAATGAAATCATGCATTACTTCCGAATTTATTCTATAAAATTGAAATAACGATATCTTTCATAACCCTCAATCTTCTAATATCTAACGCATGGTGTTCTTTAGACGTTTAACATAATGCCGTTGATTTTTCTCGATGATTTTCAAAGACAATAGGACGTCCTAAACGATGTTTGTCTATTCTTGATGTATAGCCACTTTTCAATATACATTTATCTAATTATAAACTGTTACAAATACAGTCACAGATGAGCTATGAACTGGATCCAACTCAAAACTTGCCATTTGTCATTTATTTTAAATAAACAGAAGTTCTACACGTCATATAATAAAAATTTACAAGGAAACTGTGATTCAAAGCTTTTTGAAATTGATAATTTTTAGAGAAGTTCAACTATAATTACTGTAATGCAGTAATTATACTTCTTATAATTATATTCGTCTTCCGAGTAAATACACAGTTTAGCGTATTCGAACAGTATGTGAAATGACTTTTTCATGTAATGGACCGAAATCATCTTGAAAATGGCGGTCGTTGCCTTTCGGATGTCCTCGAATTCCGTGTAACGCTTTACTTTCATGGCCAAATCTAATTTACCGAATAAATAGAAGTTACCAGGTGCCATATCAAGTGAATACGGCGAGTAATTAACGGTCAGAATTCCCGTTTTTGATAAAAAAATCCGTCGTCAAGATCGATCGATGGGACGGCGCATTATCCGCGCTGATCTGGTGATATTTTGTATGTTTTCAATAAACTCATCAGTGTGTAAGACATTTAGAATCAAAATTCAACCATACTTTTTTTATATTTTTATTCTTCACAGATAATTTCATTTATTAATTGTATCTATATACTGCTCTAATGGAAGTAGGCATCAGATATCTGAAATTGGTTGAATCTAGCAAGATGGTATTGATGGGGAAGTATGCCATCCTATAGGAATGCCATCAAAATGGAGATATAAGAAAAAAAATTGTGGGCAAGAGAATTAGGTACTGTAACAATAATTTGGTTGAAAACCAAGAATCTAGGTGAATTATTTTAAAAAGAAATTTGAGATCCAGGCTTGAGATATACCTCTTAGCGAGGGATGGTCGTTACTACAAAGAAACTTGGATTTATTTTGAGAGCACCATATCTTCTAAGATCTTCTAAAGACGTACTGGCTTACTCTCATACCTATCGATACGGATAATCGCATGACATGCAATTATCAACCCATAGTGTGGTAATTATTTTAATTCGTACGAAAATGCAGCCGTGCTGGCAACAGCCGCGGGCCCGGTCTGGTCGGAGTACAGAGAGAAAATCGCCCCGGAGCTCGAAGCACTGTCCAACAGCATACGCCAGATGCTGGGCCACACTGTGAAACTTTCCTGGCTGCCGGCAAGTCTGTCGATCCGACTGGGGCTGTCCTCGTGGACGGGTTTCGTTGCATCGACCGATCACGCATTGGGCACCGTCGAGCGCTATTTCGATGAGCTCGCGCGGATCCCGGGCTACGAGGCCGGACTGATGGGCCAGATGCTGAACGAAGGGATAAGCGTCGAGGCGACGCGCAGAATCATCAGTGATTTCGTGATCGCCAGCGACACGGTAAGTGAGGTCGTGCGTGCGCTCGAACAACCGTCATCCCCTAAATATCTCTAATCAGTTGCGGCGCTACTGGCTGTGACCAGTGACGCAACAATTCCTATCTAACAGGGGTTGTCCAATACCTCAACAAAGAAAGATAAAAAGAATTCTGCAATAATAAGTTTGTCATTTTTAATAATAAAATTACTGCATTATTTAGTCGTCCTTGTAACATTGTGTTTCTAAAATGCATTTTTACTCGATGTAAAGCGCTAAAAGTTTTCTCTGCCCTACAAGACGAAACGTGATATGTATTCAGCAATTTTAGTAGTAATAGGACTTGATTAAATACTTTGTTTGCCTGTTGAGTAATGTGTGTGTGTGTGTGTGTGTGTGTGTGTGTGTGTGTGTGTGTGTGTGTGTGTGTGTGTTGGTATTTATATTATATCTTAAGTAAAATTTATCGTATGATAGAGTATTTATTTTAAAAGTCAGATTTTTCTTCGAAAATCGCCTGCTTCACAAATTTATACTCAAATTTGCTTCTGAATAATTGAAGCTGTAATTTTAATTTATCAGAATCCAATTTGAAATAGCATCTAATTATGCCATTTATCATTCCAAATAAAAGCATATTTTCAAGATTTACGCATTACCTACCTTACGTATTAAAGTAAATTTTTCGTTATTTTCGTTATTTTTTGTTATATACAAATTTGTAAAAATTTAATCACTTTTGTTATTTTCTAATTTTTTTATTGATAATTTTGGTGTTTTAAGAGTATCACATACAGATTTATATTTTTTTTGGAATATTTTGTATAATGATTCTGAATGAAAAAATATATTTATTGACAGAAATAGATGGACACCCTTAGTACCGGATATCAGAGGGGTCTATGAGAAAGTTGAAGGTGTCTTGACACACTCGATTGACGAAATCGCAGTTTAAATTCTTCAAAGGGGATGTCGAAGTAAACTCTGATCGTTACAATGCCGCATAGCATGACAGATAATTGAATGATGATGACAAATATAACAATATATCCACGTGAATGATAAAAAAATAGCCTTTCAGTGACAGGAAGCTAGCTAAATAACTATTTTTTAACAAAGAACAGTACAAATTGTTCTATTCTAAAGAGCTGTCGTTGAATCTTGTTTGTCATGTTACTCAGTGTCATGACAATCAGATTGTACTCGGACGTCGCTTTAATGCACAAATTGCGCTTATATATGTAAATCACAGCTGGAAGTTATATTGTACTGTATCTGAAATATTAATTTTGAGATCACTCTGTAGATTAGAGCGGTGATAAAAAATTAATAATTACATAATTATTTTCTTTGATTCTAAAATACATATTATAAGTTTATTTTCAAGGGATGTCGAAGAGCTCGCGGCGGTTCGTAGTAAATTAGTGTCACAGCCTCGCATCGTACTTTGCAACTTTCAGCTTAAATTTTCGATTTGCTCAAATTGTAACGATATAATTTTTCTTCTCTTATGGCAGCTACCTCGCTTAATAGAATTTCTCCATCCGCAATGCTTCATAATTATTTAGTTGAGAAAAATCTTCTTCATATCATGATCGTGAAGATTATTTTAAAAGCGCTGCCGTATTCTTTGGCTAATTTTCTGCACTTTATGTTCTTATAAATTTTTTCTAAAATTTGCCTGGTTGAAAAAAAAATTGATTTGCTGCTGCTTTTTGGACCTTGCCAGCTTTGAAAAATTTTTTGAAAATTAAAAATTATACATATGGTAGTTATATACTCTTTGAATTTAATAATTTAAGTTTAGCATAATATAACAGAGTATTAATATACACGTAGAATTTTATAGAATTTCGAGAAAGCAGTCGCTATGTGGTAGGTAATCTCGAGTTCATTTCTCGCGTAGGAAGATAAAAGTAATACAGATTTCCAAATAAACTAATCATTAACATAGTGGAATTATCAATATGTATAACATATTATATATTTAAAAATAAAGATTTTATTTTCTTTCTTCTAGGCAAGTGTAAATAATCAAAAAAATTAGCTCAGGATTACATTTATATGTACTGATTAGTAGATAGATGTCGCGTTGAGCCAGACAATTTTGATCGGCGTAACATGGGCGTACTTTTCCTGCAGATATGTATAGATAGATTACTTCGTTAGTTTTTATTCGACAATAATTATACGACGCGACATACAATTTTCATTGCGGATCTTCTAGAAGAAATTAAATCGTGTGTAATTATTTAGAAAGACTCAGCAAAATTGAAGTAAATACAATAGTCAACAATAGTATACTTAAATTTAAAAGTAATCGGCAATTTATTATTGTCAATTAATTTTTAAAATATTATAATATACGTAACAAATATAATTTCAAACATGTATTAAGCTTAATGTACAAATTATTCTTCTTAGATTCTAATTTTTTACTAATTTACTATATTCATCAGTACGTGATATTTGTATTGAATAAATTGATTTCAATGTAAATTTTCAAAGATTTTGAATTTATCTCATTATTGATACACAAACCTTGTGTATTAATTCATTTATAAAAGTGGTTATAAAAGAACATATTTACACTATTAAATATAATTAGATTAATCCTCGTTAAAATTGTACTTTATTGCTTGTATTCATCATAGCATTAGCAAGTACTAACATATTTAAGACGATCAATAATTTTCAAGTAAAACTTTCAAAATATTGTAAAATTTACCATTTTGGTCATTGCAACTATCCTTGCTATTCCAATATCTCAGGTACCGAATGGAATACCATACGTTTAAAAATTATACTATGGTCACTTTCCGTTTGGTATAACGGACACTGAATGTATAAGAAATACGGCAAAAAATATACGTTATAAATTTTGAAATTTAACAATAAAAAAAACGTATGCATTTGCTGATATCTTTCTTACGTCTCGATTTCATCGAAACAAAGGAGGATAAAGAACGAAAACACATATACACGCCTATTTTATTCTGCCCCCTTATTCTCGCAGTATATATGGAAAAAAAAGAAACAAAAACTCTTTCCCTCCGACCCCGATCGACTTTTTAATTACTTTCTCTCTCTCTCCTCTCTCTCTCTCTCTCTCTCTCTCTCTCTCTCTCTCTCTCTCTCTCTCTCACTGGCTTTATAATCTCTTTCTTTTTTTGCTTTCCTAACAGACCACGTACTCGATGCAATGGCTACTGCTCCTGATAGCCGGGCATCCGGCGATACAGGACCGGATCCACGAGGAGCTGCGGTCCGCGGATCAAGAGCAGATCATTCGCAACGCCCTGCTCAAGGGCGCGATCAGGGAGTCGATGAGGCTCTACCCGACCGCGCCGTTCGTCACGCGATTCTTGCCGGAGGACGGCCTGTTGGCTGGTTATCCCGTGGCCAAGGGCGTATGTATATATATATATATTTTTTTTGCATGTGTGCGCGCATGCGTGTGTGTGGGTGTCTATGCGATGTAATTGTATAATTTTCCGCTAGAGAAGTGAGGGGAAGAGGAAGGCGTGGGGCGATGGTCCCGCGCAACTCTTTGTTCCTCCGCTGAGGCTATTATTAGCCGAAAGACCCGCCTCTATATATATATATATATATATATATATATATATATATATATACACGCACACTTTCGTAACATGTTAAAAAGGCCCTTAAAGAAATGGTACCATAATGTCACTGTATCCAAAAAAATTGTTTTGTTTTTCATAGTAAATCTAGCGTATAGAGTCCAGTCGAACTATGTAAAGAACTACCCTTACAAGTCACAAATTATAAAATATCCAATTTCTCTTCAGAAATGGGTTCGGAATACAAATAACATTTTCATTTTTTTTAAAAAATTGCCCACGTACAATAGTGAATGAAAAATATTCTTTATACTGTATATATATATATATATATATATATATATATATATATATATATATATATATATGAGTGAAAAGCATAAACATTCAGTCGTCCGTTGGTTTTGGACTAATCTCGATATCTTTCGAGTTCGCTCTCAATTTACGATAAACTTCACTTATCCATATCTCATGATCTAATTAAGATATTGTACTTATGAAGGTCTCAATTTGAAGATATTTCAAAGAACTATAAATTTCGATGAAAAATTAATCAACTTTAATCATTTTTTAATGTTAAATCACTTTTTTTATAAAAATGGAAACTTCAAAAAAATTGTAAAGAGATTGCAAATTGGAAAATGGAAAAAACGAAACTTTTTTCATTAGATATTGTTTAGTATACGATTATAAGTATATATTAAAAATTCAAGGTCAATGAGACAGTTTTATTAAAGAAGTCACATTTAATAAAAATTTTAAATAAAATTAAACATTATATATATATATATATATATATATATATATATATATATTTAAGCATATTGAACACTATTGATTTACAGCTGTGCAATAAAATGCTTTCCCAAAAAACGCATAAATTAATATTTATTAATCATAAGTATAGAAATTAATCAATAAACGTGTGATATATATATACACACACCAAAATTTACATTTGAATTTCTTTTTGTTCTTTCAGCTTAATATTATTTATTAATTTGAAACTATTTTCCAATCATTGTCTGCTACGGGAGTAGAAAAAATCTCCTGAAGAGATTTTAAATACGTCTCCCGAATCAAAGAAATGCTATAAGAATAGATTTTCTGCTTTTTTACATAGAACTATAATAATATATAAAAATTAATGCAATAACAATTTTAATTTCTTTCCAATTCTGTTTGATTATTTTCTAGTCTTATCGATATTATTTTTATCAGCTTCAATTTCAAATCATCCGAAAATACTTGTAGTACTAGGAGGAATAATTACAGTTTTTTGTAAATAATCGGGATGACATATGGTGAAAAATATCAATCAAAAGTTTAATATTTGTATTATTAATACCTTGTTTTTTATTTAGTTATTCAGTTTCTATATAAGACACTGATATTTTTAAAAAGCATGAAAGGTCATATCTATAGATATATTATAATAATATAGATATTATAATAATACTATCTCCAAAATGATTTTCCTCAAAAGGTAGACCGGCAACTTTAGTTGATGTTTTTTTCTAAATCAATAGTTTTCTTTTAAAGAACATTTACTATTAATATTTTGTAATTTTCGAGTAATTTAAATTATTCTCAAACCATCTTATATAAGGTAGTTTCGAAAAAAAAAAATAAAAGAAAAACTAAAACCAAACACAAGTGAGTTTGGTTTTTGTATTTCACGTATAACGATGAAAAAAAAATTGTTTTTTTCCCCTCCCTCACAAACAGGAACTACTCGTGAGCTCGCTGTACAGCAGCGGCCGCGACGAGGCCAACTTCCCGCGGCCGATGGAGTTTCGGCCAGAGCGCTGGTCGAGGAACGAGAGGGGCGAGTACGAGGGCGTCAATAATCCGAGCGCCACTCTGCCGTTTGCTATGGGGGTGAGGAGCTGCGTCGGCAGGAAGCTCGTCGAGTGCCAAATGTCGCTGGCGACCGCTGAGGTGAGGCGGGAAATTTTCTATATATATATATATATATATATATATATATATATATATATATATATATATATACAAGTGTAAGACGAGATGGGCACGATTGGCACTTTTAAATTTTTGATGCTGCCAAAATTGAAAAACTTGAAGTTTCGGGGCATGTTCGCGAAAAATTGGGCAAAGCCTCATTTTCTTAATCGGCATGGAAGATGACTGTAATGTGTGCAGTGGGTCTAAAATTTTTAATATTATTGCAAAAAAGTTTGACCTCACATTTGATTGAAATTTTTTATACTTATGTATTTTATGGTATCGAATTACGAAAATATTATAAAATGAAAAAAGGCGCAAAGCGGACTTTCATAGCGAAACATTTGAAAACTCATATAATAAATATTACAGTGTAAATAATGTGTTTCAAACGAAAGTTATAGCTGTTACTAAAATATATATTGTATATATTTTACACATTTTTACTAAAAAAAATTGATATAATAAATTGAATCATCATATTTATAAATTCGTCCGCGTTAGAAAAAACGTAGCAAGGAGGCAAAATTGTCATTCTATTTTGTAATTGTGATATTAAAATGATTTTTAATGATACATAATTAAAATTGCGAATTAGTTAGCAGAAAATGGCGATTTGAGAAAATTTTTTTAATCAATTTTTTTATCAACTGACTTACTATACTATTCTATTAGTCCATAAAAGCACGCACATATACGATTTAAGAATACGAAATTTTCTTCTTTTATGTCCAATTTAATAAAAAAAATTAATGTTTTTTTCAATTTTGAAAACGTGTGACGAGGTAAAATTTAAAAGAAAATCGTAATTTTTCAATTATTATCAGTACGTCAAAATTAGTTCAAATTTTCTAATTTTCAATCAGAGTATTTCAAAATCTATTTCTTAACAAAGACAACATTCTCCAATTGAGAATGTTCGATAGAAGCGAAATAAAAAATGAAAATTTTTTGATAATCATATCATTAATATTTATGTGTTACTTTTTTTGTCTATTATATTCAATTATAAAAATAGTAAGTATAAAATATGAATTTTGAAGCGATAATCACTTGATTATTATATCTTTTATAAAACGATCGATAAGATATCAAAAGAAAAAATTAATGATGCAATCGAATATTTTTGTCAACGACCAAAAATATGATAAAAATATATTAAATATAACTTATTGCTTTATATGAATATATAAATATCGTTTTAGTTTCGAGTTTTGAGCTAGATTCTTTAAAAAATTCAGGTAAAAAGCCATCTGTTAATTAAGCCTGATTTCTGATGATCATTTTCAATTATAATAGAAAAGAATGTCTGAAAATAAACTTTTTATTTCTGATGGGATTTCATTTTCATGATATAGATGATAACATAAAAATACAGATGATAAAATAAAGTTTAATTAGGTAATTTCAACTTAATTTAAAAAATTTAATCAACCTGTCATATATGTACATGAAATGTATGTAATTATTACTTTAACCTGCGTTTTTCATATTATCACCGACAAAAATGGTTTTCAAAGTTTATCACATATACATCTGCTGTATTCTCATAAAAAATTGAGTTAGTCCTTATTCATTCGTCAAGTGATTTATCAATAGATATTATCACCTTATTAATCGAATAATTAGTTTGAATAGAAAACTAAATGTATAAATCTATTGTACAACAAGAAAATTCCATATATACTAGTTTATAAAGAGAATTACAATATAGTTTTATATTTTTTAATTGTATCCATTTCGATTTTTGTATATTTATCAAAGAAATCATACTGAAAATTAATGAAAACAAATCATTTTTATATCTAAAGCATTAATCAGTTACCTTAGTGTTATATATAATACGATAATATAAATTTCAGTATACTGGCTAAAATTAGTTAAACTAATGTGAACAATGCATTTCATTGATGTTTCTCTCGTTTCTCAGCTCCTGAAGCACTTCAAAATTGATTGCCTGAATAAGGACGAGGTGAAAATGAAGCTGCGCATGATTTCTCAACCGTCGGAACCACTGATTCTGCGACTCACGCCAAGAAGCTGATGATGATGATGATGATGATGATGATGATGATGATGATAATGATGATGATGATGATCAAGGGCGTGCTAAATTCGTGGAGGATGATCATGCATATTATAATTAAGCGCAATAGATAATTTAATATATAAACTTCTAAAAGATTTGTAATTTTTTATATTAGCTAGATGTAAGATATTACACGGCGTTGTGAAATTATGTTTCTTTTGCAAGCGTAAACAAATGTATACGCTTAATAATATACATATATATATATATATATATATATATATATATATATATATATATATATATATATATATAGTTTGCACAGAAAATTACTAGTTTTAATATATAAGGAAAGAGTTTATATACCAATATAACCTATAAAGATATATATAGTGTAAATTATAAAATAATATATTTTTTAACTATCTGATATATCTAAAAGTCAGAAGAATTGTATCGTGCGAGAGTGAGTAATAAGAAAATTACTGTACAGCGTATTCCAAAGCCACAGTCGCAAGTTCTGAAAATATACGTATTACTCTTACATGCAACTTTTCTGAATATCAATGTGCTAATGTATCGAGTTATATCTGAGACACCCTATACATGCAGACACACACGCATATATATATATATATATATATATATATATATATATATATATATATTCAATTGTTTCTAATATGTATCAATTAACGTTAACATTACTTCAAATTTAGAAGTAAAAAAGGTCAAGGAAGAAAAAATTGTTAACACTGAGGCATAACATATTGATATATGTAAATAAATTTATTAATAAATAGTTATTTCAATAATGAAAATGAAACAGGTATAGGAATAATGTATAAAATAAAAACAATTTAGATATATGTAAAGTGCTTAATTATTACTAAAAAATATAATACACTTTTGGTAATTAAAAAAAAATTTATCTTAAAACTAAGAAAGCTAACAAATGTTTGTATCAGTCTTGTCATCATAAAATAATAGAATTATAATGATATAATGATATAGCCGGAGTGTTCTTGTTTAAAATCACCCCCGTAGAATTCGAAATAAAAAACAACTACTTTTAAAAAATAAAATGCTAAATAATCAATGTACTATTATCAGCAAAGGACAACCTGATTTATTCCACAAACAAATTTGCTGAAATCTTTTATCTGTCTCGTCTTATCATCTAAAACAATTTTTGAGCTGCCAATATCAGTCA
This sequence comes from Sycobia sp. Sy_11, assembly GCA_018907035.1. NCBI lineage: Eukaryota > Metazoa > Arthropoda > Insecta > Hymenoptera > Epichrysomallidae > Sycobia > Sycobia sp. Sy_11. The sequence continues at coordinate 3,633,346 of JACCIC010000015.1, read as the reverse complement.
CAAGGATCGCTGCAGTCATAATGAGCTTTAACAAGAACAACAAATAACAACCACGTATACACAATTTTAAGTTGAATGGATTTGGACGAATAACTTTAAACTCAGTTTTAACAAAAATTAAAAAAATGAACAGACGAATAAAAGATATATTCTTTATGAATTTATAACAAAACAAAATGATTACATTACTTAATGGAGATCTGTATAGACTCCTTACAATATAAATAATAAAGAGAATGAAATCATTATTTTGGCGCCTTTAATTATTATTATAATATATTATATATATATATATATATATATATATATATATATATATATATATATACATGAATACATATATCACATTGCCAGTTAATTGGATTAATGTCATTTCCAAGCTTTCTTGAGGCTTTCCTTTCTATTTACACGAAAACGATTGAATTTTCAAATTTGATTATTTCACAGGTGAAATAATTTTCGCTCGCTTGTACATCACTCTGAGGTGCGCTTCAGATAGTCATGTAAAAAGATCGATTTTTGATAGGAGCAAGGGTACTTGTTTCTATCAAAACGACGTTTATAAAATTATTTTTATAATAAAAGAATAAATAAACGAACATAATAATGCGCTGTGTAGACATGTACCTTGCGTTTTTTTTTTGTATTTAAATGATGCTTCGTTATTCTAATCTTAATCCGAGGAACGCCTCGAGATTAATACTAGTTTAATTAATTTAATTTGAGGAGATGGGACGCCTTGTATTCGAATTAAATTAAATAAAATGTTCCGGCGGATTCACATTATATATGACTCGAATGAATAAAAACTACCCTTTTAGAAAGGGAGTGTGCTCCTTTGGGAGCACCTAATTTGTGAGCATTGTAGTACAGTTGTATTTAATTTATTATATCGCTCCATTTGTTGCATACTGTTAACGCGTACATATATCTGTTTCTTATTGTGTCTTTGTTCGGTTTCATCTATTAATACGAGAGATTTTTGTAATAGTATATAGTACGCCTCATTCTGATATAAAATTAATTACTCTGATAGAAATTCAGGTGCCCCCAAAATTTTATTTAAAAAATTTTGCTCCTTTTATTAATTTTTTATTAGAAATTCTCTTAAAAGAATACAGAAACAATAAATGATTTACTTATTTGGTTTTTTTTTTTTAAATTAAATTTAAATTAATTCTAATTTGGTGCAACTAACGTTACAAATTCATGTAGCATAGAGTAGAGAAAGGGATCGTTGTAATTAACGACCTTTATGAAGAGTTGCGTAGAAAGTTGATTCCCGGCGTAAAAGACGGACGGATCGCATTAGACAAATAACAGGCTTTGAACACGGTGAAAGCCATTACTATGACAGTCACAACAAGAGCAACAAGATTTTCTTCATTGTATATATTTGCTTGCCTTTATGAATTCAAGAACGTTCCAGTGCGCGGCAGTATTCGCGAATGGTACAGAATTGGATCGGCAGTATTTCAAGTTAAATTAGCCATAGTTCAGCACGTAGTCATCTCTATATTAAGCAACAAAGAAGACTACCTTGAACCAAGGATGAACGAAGATATCCTACAAGCAATCAAAGTAGTCCTTCTCTTACCGGACCAATTATCAAGTGTGAACATGCTCGGCAAATTAAAGGTGTATGCTTACCTCGACATCTCAAAGATTGAAAAAAAACTCATTACAAGGACAGTTAATTGCTCAAAGCGAACAAGTTACATTTACGAGCCTTTATAGAAAGATAATGATTGATCTAGCATCCGCTCAAATCAGCAGTAGGATACTGAACAATGTCTCTCACAATAATCCGATCCCAGGACGCAAATAGAAGTTTTTAAATAATAATGAAAAGTATCCCATATTAGTTCACCCTAATGATGTAATTCCAAATAATTATCCACTCAATGAATTGAACGATGATGTAGCCGATTTGCGCGCGAAATTGAATTTCCTGAACGAGCGAGTGCCAAAGTGTTTCACGTGGGCATGAGTTATGAAATTGAGGGAGGAAAAGGGATGCTCGTGTATAATGAGATTAGAATGCGATGCAGCGACTTCGGAATTGACGATAAGCTTACTACGTATTACCAAACCATGATACTAGAAGAAGAAATCGATAAGTTTTGATATCTGATACACCTGAACTTGAATGATCAGTTGAATTGAACACTCTAGACTACTTGCAGATGTGTCAATCGCGACAAGAAATATATATGATGTGTACATCTCTTCAGATGTTAAAAATTCAATGGAATTTTCAAATCTTAAATAAAAAGGCCCCAGGAATATAAAACACACTTGATAGAACAATGTAAAGTAGTAAATTTCAATAGGTTGAGAACAGCGTATAATATCGGGGAGACCCGATTGAATAGAGGCGCTCAATCTGATATATTCCACTACGGATTTTAAACATAAATTCATTAGCATTTAACAGGATGGCGGCTCCAGTCCAAAAAAAGGGTAGATATTTGAAACAACGAGTATAAGAACATCAGTATAGTTTGCGAAATACGAAATATGAATGGTACGTCGGATCTAAAAGAGACTTGCTTAGATTTATTGGATTCTTTGGATGTTAAGAAATTAATTAAGACGTAAAACCTTGAATTTTCATATTTTACGAAATCGAAATCATATAAATTTAATGTTAGAATCGAATAAATTAGATAACATTTATCATGTTTTATTAATATACATGGGTGCTTTATATTTAACGTTGATTGGGGCATGGGTTGGAAATTTTAGGATGAGGCAGATAGAAGATTTGTGAAATTTATGAGTGACAGCAATCAATTTATCCTTTGCTAACAATAGTATATTGAATATTTTTTTATTTGTTACATTTTTATTTTATTTTTTATTTTAATTTATAGAAGTAATTTTTTTATTGCAAATTCTACGGGGTGATTATAAACAAGGACAGTCTGACTGTCATTATATAATTATAATTATATTGTTTTATAAGACTGATAAAACTACTTGTTAGTTTAATCACAACAGTCGCCGTAAGTACAATTTTAATTTTTAAAGCTAAGAAGTAAAAATGCAACAAATAGATTTTTTTGTTAATGATTCAGCTATTTGTACCATTGTTTTCATTTGATCTTCTGTAACAATAGATAATGTGCTATGATGAAAATGAATAGATATAAAAATAGTTTTTAATAACTGCAGTAATTAAAAAAGCAATAATATGTTTAAAATGCATTCCTATAATATTTTACATAAAAATCGATATTGAATTAAACCCTTTATATTAAAACATTCAACGTTCCTGCATTATTTTAAGTTTCCACACGAATAATAGAAATATATATCGAATGGCTGCACATTGTTTCATCATGAAAATTTCCTAAAACTTCGCAGTAATAAAGATGCTCAAGATATATCTAATATATCCTTTCGATGAGCATGGCTTGACTACAAATATTACAATTCGATTTTTATTTACAGAATAAAGTAATTAATAATTCGTAATTATCCAAGTAAATTAAATCTTTATTGCCATGCTGTACTATAATAAACGCACTCGTTGATAACAAAAGCTGAAGAAAAATTCACAAGGTTTTTTTTTATTTAAGTTATTTTCAACAGTTCTCTGTTCAAGTTACATATAATTATAGACAAAAGTAATTTTGCAGTGGGTGTCCTTCATTATGCTCTCCTAAGAAAGTACGTCGATTCCCAAGGCACGTACCTCGCAGAGAGCTCGCCCATTATGGTCATCGCCCACAATGGCTAATCTTGGGTGCAAGCTCTCGAAGATCCAGCAAGCACTTTGGAGTGAGCCCCGCTGGGTTATGGCCGGCTCGCGCTCAAAACACCGATGATCGGAAGAAACATTCAACACTCCTTGGATCGGATACCGTTTGAACGAGGAAAGGTGGGGTCCTAGAAGATCGGACGATAGGACCAGTCAGCTTTTCCCATATTGAGATGCCGTCGGTTCTCCAGAACAGTCCCAAGCCTGATTTCGTTACGGGATAGCCCCGGCGACTTGAAAAGCCGATCGGTGGAGCGCAAGTTTGGAGAATCCAACCCGATTCCAGACCAACGATCGGGGCTTTGGACAAGCCAAGCCCCTGACCGGCTCAGCGTCATTGGGAGGCTGATGCGCTATACGCGGTCCCGCAACTCCTTCGGCCCAAGCAGCACACGGAGGCGCGTTAGCCGCCAAGCAGCCAACAGGAAAAGGGAAACGCCGAGCTACGCCCTCGAAAGTCGACAAAGAAAAACAGCCATGTCATAAGAAACTGTTATCACGCCCTCGTAGCATCGACACCCGCTCCAATTTTAATTGATTCACAATTTTGTACAAAAATATATTGACTGAATTTTTACATGCTATTTAAATTTAAATAATAACACTGTACACAATTAAAATTACATTATCAAGCAAAAACGTGGTGATTAAAATTTAGATACTATTAATAATCATTATCACAAGTTACAGTATGATTTATTACAATTTTTTATATGTATTCCAATAGGTTTCGTAATAATTCAACTATGTAAAAATGCATTTTTTATTGATTACATATGCATTATTTTAAAAAAATTTAGTGAGATAATAACAAATATAAAAACTAGAGTTAAACTATATATTTGAATATATTTTCTATCCAGATTTGCGATTCATTTTATTGAAATAGATAACAATCGTAAGAAATATTAAGATCAAAAAATGATTCCTCTATATATTAAGAGTAGGATAGCTTCAAAATTGTTCATTTTTGTTGAAGTATCAATTTTGATAAATAAATATTTCTAATAAGTTTACAATTCTACATGAATTTATTATAAAACCATATTTATTAGAATTTATTTCTATGCTAGATGAGTTTGAAGAGAATTCTGAAGTACAGCTGAAATATTCAGCTACCCAAAAATGATACAATAATCTAAATGCAACTAAAAAAACTTTTATTTGCATGAAAACAAACAGTAATAATTATAAACTTTATTATGTTGTTGAAAATTGTTACTAATTTTTATATAGCCAATGTCATTAGTTTTATTTTAAATTCATGTTGTTCACGATCTTTTGAGTAATATTACAGAAGCTTACTTTACTTATGAATACTGAAAAATACTATAATAATTACTGATAAAATACATTTTTACAGTTATATAGACCTAGTCATTTTTTAAATAAAGTTTTTAGAAAGCTGAGGCTCCCATAATTTTACTCCTATTGAATTCGTAACAGTAAAAATTATTTTTGTTTCATAATATTTCGATTATAAATCTAATTAGCGCAACTTGATTTTTCGGGAAAATCTCACATTCAAAGATAAAAGTGTAACGGTCACTTTATCTTTCGCTTTTCGAATTCATCCTACTTCTAATAAAAATTCATATTTATAAAGTGTACATATGTATAGTAACTTAGAATTTAAGCACCTGAAATTTTACTGGGGACCTTTTTAAAACAATATTTACTTGATAATATATAAAATTCAGGAATAATATAAAAAAATAATCAAAACTATGTTTGTGCGTTATACACTGAACGGCTTTTCTGTACTTATAAGTTTGAGATTACTCTAAATGGATTTTCATTATGTAGTTTCTTTTTCATTTATCTCCCATGGAGTTACCAATGTTCCCAACGATAAATTTGCAAATTATAGTAGCGTTACCTTTTTTCGCTAACGAAAGTTCGTCCTCCGATTTATATTCATAATTTAAAACCTTGTCCCCCTGTTCTCAACTTTTTCCTTTGCTCGCTTTTCTGAATGTTCCTGACATGAAAGCACTAGCCTTATTCAACGCTGCGCTAGCACAGTACTGACGATCTCGCGGACCTCCTCGAGGAATTCTTTGAAATTGTCGTTTTTCGAGAAGTCCCTGAAGGCCTGCAACCTCTGCTCCCTCGTCATCTTGGTCGTAAGAAAGCTCTTCACGCAGCAGAGCCTCAGCTCCTGGCATTCGTTGAGCCGCGCCCACGCCCAGGCCCTGGAGAAGTTCTCGTGGCTCAGCTGGGATATCGAGCTCTCGGTGAGCTGCTCCGATACGTCGGGCATGAGAAACTTGTCGGCCAGGAGGACGGCATCGAGCAGTGACTCGATCGTCCGATTATCGATGGCCGAACCGTCCGCGGCGAGCAGAAGCGTGCTGAGGCCCTCCTTGGAGGTGTTGCGCAGCTTAACCCGCCGCTTCCCGGACTCGGAGAAGTTGCCCTCCAGCATGGCCGAGAAAGCGTCCGATCGCTGGCAGAGGGTTCGTCTGCAGGCGTCGATTGTCGTACCGTCGTCCAGCTCGAACGTTACCGTCGATGGCTTCGCGTGATTCTCGATACCGCAGCTCTAAGTAGCATGAAAAAAAAAGGAAGGAAACGAATCATTTCACGCACGATGTAGGATCTAAAAAATCAAATTTACGGCGACTATATAAAAGTAAATGAAAAAACTGTATAATTTCAAAACAAAGTATTTTTTCTTGGTACAAAATTCAATATTACAAAATTATTTGTCAATATTCGCTATTGTTGAGCAAATATAATAACCTGCAAATCAAAGTACTGAGCATCGAAAATGTATTAAACAGCTTTATTGGTGCAAGATCTGTGAAGTGTATGAAATCGTAAAAAAAAGTTTTTACGTTTTCAAGCGAGAGGAAAGAATTAAAAAGTTACTAAGAATTGATCAGTCTTTCCAAAAATTTTATTATAAGAATAATCCATATAGATTTGTGTGTAATTTTCATCAGATTAATACGTGAAATGAACAAATTTTATAAAGCAGTTGAAAACTGTATGAATATTATTAAAGGTAATTGTTTGTTGTAATATTTGTTTAGAATTTTAAAATGACAATTCGCATACCATAGTAGAATCGACAGTCTTTGTAGTCTCCACGGACTGATTTCGATCGGGTGCGTCAGGCCGTACGTCCAACAAATTCGCAAGCTGGCAGATCGACAAGACGGCTTCGCTGTGCAAGGCGTGCTTCCTGTCAGACAGAATATCGAAAATCAGAGGTAGTCCTCCATGGTTTTTGAGCAGGCAGCGTAGCAAATCTTTGGATTTAATTATAAACGGTATGGAGACGGCAATAATGATGCGGTGGTCTTCGCTACCACGTAGCAGTATAGAAGACAGTTCACCGATGGCCCCTCCGGTCTCGGCCACAACGTTCATCTGGCGCGTGTACTGTTCCGAGTCACACAGACGCAGTGCCTCGAACACGAAGCCCTGCTTTACCAACGGTATCAAGTAGGCCTTGTTTCTGAGAAGAAGTTTGTCAAGATTAAAATTAGTTTTTTTGTTGTTGTAAGTTCAACTACTTAATGTGCAGTTATCAATCGTGAAAATCATTCGACTTCCTTATTTATAGTTTGTCATTACTTACTTTACTATTCTAATAAGTATTCGCACAGCCTTTGGATTGTTCGCCCATTTAACGTAATTGGCAAGAGGTTCTATTGTAGCTGGATCCGCGAGTTTATCTATTGGATCCTCTGAATAACTCAATTTGCTTAACAAAGCTAGGGTCCATGCACTCACGTGCTTTTTCAGCTCCGACCTTGAATCTTTCCACGAATCCTGCGTATCGTCCACTTCTATAGTTGCTGAACAGAAGCTTTTTAACGATTCCACATCATCTTGTGGCTCTATCAAAAATAATGGTTTATTTCAAAATTAATGAAATTATTTAATTAAATTATTTGGAAAATTTAATTAAATTATTTGAAAATTAAAGTACCTTCTTCAGCCCATTCATTTTCACTACAAACAGGACTATAATTTTCTTCTCCATTATCATCTGAATCTTCTTTATCATGAAATAATTTCATTGGTGGCGTGCTAGGTGGAGTAGATGAATCGCTTCTCGCACTTTTAGGGCTCCAATCATCTTGATAATCTAAACTAAATCTGTAATAAAAAAAGTATAGTCAATTTTACAAAGAAATATTGTTTACAATTTTATTTAAATATTACAATTATGCAATTTTACCTTCCTAAACTAGTCCTATTGTATTTTACATCTAATTTTCTATAAGGAGATCGATCTCCTGAACGTTTTTTGGATGTTGATTTCTCATCAATTTTGACCAACGATTCTTCTAATGCCATTCTTTTTAATTTAGTTGTCAAAATTTCAAGCAAACCATTTTTTGTCATTATTAACATGCCTTCATCATCAAACAAAAACTGGGCAAGTCCATGCAATAATACTGGGTGATACTTTTCATTTTCCTCTTTTTTCAAAATATTCAAAATAACTTGAATACCAGAACAATAACGAATTCGGATGCGATTTACCGCTTCACGGCAAAATAAACAAAGAATAGCCACAAGCTCCCCAAAATAAAACGGACAGGTCTCCACTAAATTTACTACAGTTTCAACAGCGTCACATTCTCCAAGAGCTGGTCGACATTCTGGTATCATAGCTAAACCATGCAAACATTTAATAGCTAATTTATTTTGTGTTTTACAGAAATTCACAAATGTTTTAAAGCCTTCCTTATGTTCTCCTATCATTTGTTTGGCACACTCATAGTTCGATCCAACTAAAAAAGCACATAAAGCTTTTAAACAAGTTTCTGCTAATTCTATATATTTCATTTCACAAGACTTCTGCCCAGCTTCGATAAAAATTGCTGTTATTGTTTTTATTATATCACTATCTATAATTTTCTTCCGACTGCCCTCATGCATGGTCCAAATGTTCCTGATAAAAATATAAATATTATTTTCATTTCCTTGAATTATATTTTTGAATATAATTTGATCTTAAAAATGATCAATTAATGTTCTAGATTTTATATTGTAAATTGTACAGTTAAATACTATAAAATGCAATATTACCTTACAGCTCTAATACCCATTAAATATGTTTGTGTATTAATCTTTGTACGTAAAATATCACTTAAGGCTTGTACTGCTCCTGCATCATAAAATGCTTTTGCATGCCAACTGCAGTCAGAAAGATTGCCAATCAATCTGCATGCACGACAATGTAAATTGTCGTTTACTTTTAAATTTTTTAAAATCCATAATGTGTATGCTACTATGTTTGATTCTCGAACCTGTAATTATAAACACCATTGGTTATTTAAGCAAACATTTAAATTATTATTTATAACGAAACACTTTTTATATTAATTGGGCAATGGAAAGTAAATCTATAACTTATGGCTTATATTATATTATGCAAGACGAATGATGACATAATAGAATAACAAAGATATATATGTGAATATTAGAACAAAGCCTTGGATACAGATGCATATCAAAGACAAAGAACAGTTTGAAAACAGGAAATTTCAATTCACCTGCTGTCTAGTATCCGAATTCATACAGATATTCGCTAAAATACTTAGAGACACATTCATAATCTTTAGGTCTTGGTAGCGTAAAAGCTGCACCAGAAGCTCCAGGCCCCCAGCCTTGAGGAAGCGCTTGCAGCATTGTGTGTCACCCTTGACGCGCGTTAAGCATGATAGTATATGGGCTTTGGAATCAGCTTTAACATATTTCTTTAGTTCAAGTAGCGTATGACTGTCGGCTTTTTCGAGCTCGGTGGACATTTCCTGCGACGAACATCGATAAATGTTAAAAAATAATGATTAATTACGTTGCAACATAACCTTAAAAACGAACAGCTGACAAAATTGTCACTACTACATACGTACAATGGGCGCATGGCGTATTATGCCTAACAAAAATCATAGAGCGCCTGCGCATACATTTTTGTTTATATACAATAAAAAATTATATATATATATATATATATATATATATATATATATATATATATATATATGCATATGTAAATATATATAAATACATTATGTCAGCGTGTATTATCAGATTTGCATAAAATGCAGAAATGCATCTTTACAATACCAGAAAATACCTACTAAACGATATATTGAATTACCATGTTCATTTTATTTACTAGTAGTTTCTATAATGTATCTCCTATTTTCATCGGTATATATATTTATGAAAAGCACCTAAATTCATACCCCTCCCCCCCATTTCGATGAATATTTATATACTTATGTTTTTTAAGTTGCTGATAATTATGAATATTGAAACAACTTTGGTGAAACCCATAAAAAATCAGAAAAATGATATATGCAAAATATTTCACATAATATATAATACAAGTAGATATCATTAAAATACAACTTTTTTTATTAATTTTTTCTCTATAAACAGTTCTTTCTAAATAAATTGCATATAATATCATATAAAGGATGTATCAGGAGATCGCAAATCGGCAATTGCTTGCCAAAAAAAGGTATAATAATAAAATAATTATTTCTTTTGATGAGATCTACAACTTTTTGATTATGAAATATTTTTGAAATTTTTCGTATTTTCTAAGATAAATTCGAGAAAGCATTATTTGTACGGATTTTGCAATGAAAAAATTAGGCTAAAAACAACTAACTAAAAACAAGGCTCTCTAAATGTTGCAGCAAAATCGGGGTGGGGGGTGCTTTTTGGAATTTTATCTTTATGATTTTATTATTATATATTTTATCGTATTTTGAAGATATTAATAAATCGCTTAATTGCAATATAATATGTAAAGGAAATTCAACGAATCATAAGCCTATATTTGATATTATATTTTTTATTGAATTAATACATTTATTTTATTGTTAGAAACTATTCATTAAATATAGAAAATTCTTAATTTCCTATATATGCACATCTTTAAGTATAATAATATGTAAATCTTTCATAAGAACATGCGTCGACTTTTTATTTTTTGTGATGTTCTACTAAAGGTGCTGGTTTTTAAATACTAAACATTTATTGTAGAAAGTATATTCTTATGCAATAGTCAATCAAAAATTGATATAATCGTATATATAATTAAATTTAACAAAATCTTTAATCAAAATTTAATTAGATCTCATTATTTATATTTATGTTTTAACTTTACATATATATATGTACATACTTAAATCATTTTTATATATATTTAGATGATTATATGAGTCGACGATTCTAATGGCTTCTGTTCGAGAGAACGTTGGCAAATTTATACCAGGAAACTTCATAAACTTCATCTTATTATAAAATTTCTTCCTTGAGAGCTATAATTATTACAATTACTGCTTTAGTGGTATGGAATCGATTATCACTATATATGTATATATCATATATATTTATATATACATGTCTCTGTATTTTATCTTAATAAATTACACATACTATATAAGATTTGATATAATAATTTTAAATTTAGTGTTTTATTTTTTATAGTTGTCTTTGAAGTATTATTGTGCTTACAATACATAATCAATTTAAAAAAAAATTTTGTTAATCCTTATTGGACAAAATGTTATCTAAATTTTGTCAAAATTGCAATCACATCATTGTTTCAATTTTTTCAAAATTTTGTATAGTACGACTTTTTACTGGATCGATTTATTCATACACGTTATGTAGTATAACTTATGAAATCTTTTATTACTCGATCAGTATCTAAAATCTGAGCACTCATTTTTTAATTTTTGTAATTATATTATTATATTATATTATTAAAATTATATATTAAATTATAATTATATTATTACAATGTATTGGACGATTCTCGTTTATTCTGCTGTTCCAACAGAATGAATTATTGCTTCGTTTAATGAATTAAAACAAAAAAACCGCCCTGTTTACTATATTATATAAAGTACTTTTCGAATAACGTGTGTTGAAATTTTTTTTAAAATCGATTTCTAGTAAAAAAATCGAAAATAATAAAAAAATCGCGTTACTTCGATTGAATTTTTTTCAAACAATTTCTTGTCCTTAAGATTTTCTTTACGCTTATAACTTTCATTCTATTAAGATATATTTCATTTGCAATTGTTAAAATCATTCCATAAAATTTCTTGAGTATCAACAAAATAAAATATTGCCATAAAATCTGAAACAATTGTCATTAATCCTTGACCAATTCTAAAATATTGATTTTAAAGAAAAAATATTTTTAAATAAGTTTAAAAAAATGTGCCGCAAAATTATAAATTTCTAAGGAAGAAAAGTATCATAGAATCCTATGTGGATTATATTCATAATTACTTTTAAATATTTGAATAGTGTTTTCTAAAATTTTTATTTAATTAAATATTATATTGAATCTTAGTTCTGCTCATGATCTTATTTATAGCATTAGGCCGAGCCACGCTCTTGAATTCGGACCAGGAAGCTGTAGTGCTCCGCGATCCTTGTATCAGCTTGTATATATGTATTTATAATATCATTGAATTTACCTAAACTATATTAAACATATCAGAAGCATTACCACTGATGAAGCTATGTACTGTATATAAACAAGAATTTTTTATTATTATTTATAGGAAAAAATTCATTCAACAGAAAAAATAATTGACAAATAAATAATAGTAAAACGATTTTGTTCTGAAAATATGAAAGATGTTCAAAAAATATAAAGGAATGGCGATAAAAATTTGTCTCGAAAAAAACAAAATGTATAATTATATTAATTTGTAAAAGAAAGATTTTTTATCTAAAACTGCAATGAGTAATATGATATGATATTCATTACAGTAGTATAAATAGTAAAACGTACTACGTGTTCCCGTTACAATTTTGCCATATCGAATCGTTTGCTTTACGGACTAATGAATTCATGAAGATGATTTAAATATTAAAATATTTGATTCGAGGTAAATTATAAGAAATCATAGAGATGTAGCTAAATTGTTATAACATGTATTACTGCCGTTGACTTATTGTCAAAGGTCCGATATTAATTCGTATATTTCAATAAATAAATAAATATTTGTTTATTTTATAAACTAGAAAATAATATTTTTTAAATATTTTAGTTTAATGGAAGTGTTATAGCTTGAAATTTAATATACTTCATGATATTATGTAGTTCTACTCTTAATTAACTATTAATTAAGTAGTTATAGAATATAAACAATTTATTCATGCCCAAAAGTGATGTAATCGCGCTATCTAGTTTTTAAATGTTCAATTCCATCACACTTTAACTTGTATTTTTTTATTGATACTTTATAGTAAAGTTTCATTTATGTCACACAATTGATTGGGATATTATTAATGTGTGTGTGTAAATTTAAATAAAAACACAAACATAAGTTGTATACTTTATTACTTACATTTGTCCAGCTGCACGAATTGCACAGATGATATACAAAATTTGGTTTCTATAATATTTGTTAATATTAATAAATTTTTAATATAAAATAATTATTTATTATAATATAATAAAAATTTTGTAACAGAAAAAAATTTCCGACATTTTTAACTAAACTTAAATTAAATTCCTTTTGATTCTACACTTAAACTAATGGAAGAGCTAGAACGATTATAGTTATAATATAATCGCTTGAATTAGTGAAATAAAAAATATCGCATCAAAATATACTGCACGACTTTGTTAAAATATCCTATACGTTGACTTTGATTAATTCGACAATATAAAAATATTTAAAACATTCTCATGAGCAGATGGAATCATCAACCCTTAGAATATTTATAATAACTTATAAAATCTATCAGTTCCTTGCTATGCCCGGAATAATTATACCGCACTAAAATATAATATTAATCTATAAATAATAATCTTTACGGAACTATGAGTTTCGATAATATTTATTTTGTTAGTTTTTATTTCTTAGCAGAAAAATTCTTTGAACAATCTGCTTATTAAACATTTTCTAGTTCCCTCCAAAACATATATCTGACGCTTAGGGAATAAGTTTAAATAACTACAGTTGTAATACTAATAAACGATAAGAATAGAATCAAACGAAACTGTTCTACCGTTATGTCTTATCATTTGATAAGGTTCGTGATATAATATTTACGGTATTAGTATTTAGTTAGACGACTCAATATATGCATAAGCAAATTTGAGGTAAAATTTTAAAGCACTTGTGATATTATAAATTTTCATTCAAAACAATAACAACAATTAATAATCTGCAATATTTTCAAATTCGAATCACATTAGTCTTAATTAATTACATAATTGGAAAAATAAAAAAAAAGCCTTGACACCCTCTAAATTATAATTTTCTCACCAAAAATACGTATTGACAAAAAATCATTGTTATAAAATAATCTCTTAATGCCCACAAAGAAGAGGTTCAGATTTAATCATTAAGGGAAAAAGTACAGGCTCGAATTCAGAAGAGCGATCGATTCGATAATTTTCGTCCGATAAAATCTAATTTATAGTTGTTTTAATGAAGTTCTTGATAAACCGGTATGGACGTATATCCATCGGTTATTCCTTGCGCAGCTAATTCAGCCAAAGTGCGATCGAGATAAGTGACATCGGGGTAGCCGTGGCCAGTAACAGACGGACCCAATTCGGTCTTGTGATGTATGCCGTTCCAGGTAACGACGTCCTCGCTCCCAGTAGTCACTGATCTGCCGATCGTAAAAATCAGTCTTCGTTCAAAGGCTATATGGAGCAGTCTCAAAACCCGTCGGCCAAGCTCGTTGTCTGGTAGGTAACAGACTCGAGGGAATCCGACCGCATAGTAGGTTTGCCCGGGATGGGGATGCTCGGGTCCTTGAATTCCCGATGGAATACTGAAAGACAAAATTACAATGTTATATAAAATTGTAAATAACTGTATGTGTGCATGCGTAGGTGCGTGGTTGCGTATGTTACTTCATATTTATCTAGAATTATGGAAAAACATATTTATTTTTAAGTGAACTTACTCATAAGTGATTTGAATTGTTTTTGTATTTGGATAACCAGGTAGACATCTGGGTAATCTGGTCCAATTCATTTTACCAGGGGGCTGATTACCTCTCTTTTCTCCATAAATCAAACGACACACTGGACATTGTATATACATAGGATGTCGTTGAGAACTCAGCATTGCATTTAGGCAGGCCAAATGTAATCTATGTTTGCAACGAGTTAATTCAACTGTTAAGGGCTCAGGTGTTCCTAAGCATACAGGACAAGAATCTTGACCATCACTTTCTACTACTTTCACGTAGTGTGATATTACATCAGAGGCAGCATCTACTCCTGCAAGTGTATGTTTTTATAGTAAAAAGAAATGGAACATAAATGTATTATTGTATATATAAACGTGTTTTATGTTAATACCAACCAACTACAGAATCTTTGAAACCATCATCGCTACTAATACTGCTGTCTAGTAAGTCTATTGGATTTTCATGACTTAAATAGGTTGAAACAGTGTCAACACTGGGCCTCCTTCCACTTTTTGTACTACTCGAATCAGCATCTAAAACTGTATCCCATGTTCTTCTTTTCTCTTTTTGCGAAGTTTGTTCTGGATTCTCAGAGTTATTATTGTCAATGGAATGTTTGTTACTGAATATATTAAAATTATTCAGTATAACTCGAGCAATATTTGATGTTCCATTTTCACTGTTTTTATTCTGTTAAAAAATTGATTTTATAGTTGCACATACATAAAGTTAATTAAATTACATAATAGTTAAATTATAAATACTTTTTTATTATTCTTCTTTGGATTATTACTTGGTGGCTTTTTATGTGTTGACTTTGTGCTAACAGTTTTAACAGCTGTAGAGGTAGTTCTTTTTGTTGTATTTGTTTGCAAATCTTCCAATGCCACTTTGACCAAAGGATAAGGCGCTTGCTGAATACGTCTAATAGGCCTTACATAACCAGTACAACATCGAACTTGTGTTAAATTACAAAAATTTATAATGTATGGAAAACCCAAATATGTTTTTGATACATCAATTGTTTTATCACCCTGAAATTATTTGAAATCACAATTTAATATTTGATAAATATGGTATAAGCTTATTTACTTCTTATGAGTCATAAAAACTATATTAAATATAATTTTTACAACGTTTATTAAGTTTACATAAATAAGAAAATTTGTTATAAATGATGAGTAATTAAAATGAAATCAATCCTTACAATATTGTAGCAAGGAACGTTTCAAACATATTATTATTTATTACAAAAACATGTTATATTTTTCTAATCAAATACTTTTAATATTATAACTAAATATATAAATACAAAAACAGTCATTTATAATTTTCAACAATTACAAATTTTAAAAATTTCTAAATTAAAAGTAATTCTGAAAGGTACAAATTTACTAATACTCAAAATTTATTTCCTTTATTGATCAACGTTATATAGAAA
Organism: Sycobia sp. Sy_11; assembly: GCA_018907035.1. Classification (NCBI taxonomy): domain Eukaryota; kingdom Metazoa; phylum Arthropoda; class Insecta; order Hymenoptera; family Epichrysomallidae; genus Sycobia; species Sycobia sp. Sy_11. Next base: position 3,617,198 of record JACCIC010000015.1, on the reverse strand, counting down.
GCAATTAACTAGTGATAATTATAAAATACAAAAATTAAATTAACAATTTCATGTATATATCTAATACATAGGCAGTAGCATAAGTATAAAACTATATTAAATACTTTTCAATACATACCCTTGCCCATGCTTCTTCAATTAAACATTGTACTTCCATATCGTATGTATGCCAATCATCTGTATCTCCAGCCCACTCCCATTGGGCACCTTTTCCAGCTGGTGACCCAGGAAGATAAAACATTCGTCTAACGCCATGTGTCTCATCACCATCTTCTGTACATTGTGTTTTGGTTTTGAGGTTGATATAGTACCTAGTGCAAAAATAACTGCTTGCCAATAACATATGACCAACAGAAATTTAAAATTTTAATAATAAATGAAAGTTTTACAAAAACTTTTCTATGTGAACTGATTCCAATTTAAACATTGTTTTATAAATTTTATAAGAAGAATTAGGTAAAATTGATTTTTTATATAAATATATATTCATAACTTTATTTGAATAATATAAAAATAAAATTAGGAAAATCCAAATGTAATAAGTTTACATCCTAACAGGAGAAACTATAAAACCTTATTTCGGAAATTCCTAAACATCATATTTTTCCGACGTTGTATCACGGAATATCGGAATTCAAATCCAAGCGCAGGTATCGAATATCGAAATTATGAAGCAAAAATTTCGAATACTTTTAACTTCAGTGAGAAATGTTTAAGTGCAAATAATAATAGTTGACATAATAAATAACAAGTAATTAAACGTTTATCATAGATTCTGCGAAAAATATTTTAATTTTTTCCATTCTTAATATATTAAATATTACATATTGGATGCAGTTTATATATTGAATTCGACAGACAAGTACTATAAAGTATTCCTTTAAAAGTTTTGAAGCGTGAAAAATAAACAAATAATTCAACAAATGAACAAAGAAAATTTATAAGTATTTATATATAATGATTATTAAAAAAAATTTGTTGCTTTAATGAAGCATTCTGGATGTTGAAGAAATCACTAATAAAAATCATATATGTTTATTTTACAACAATTTAAATAGAAAAATCAACAAAAAAATTACAAAAAAAATCGTGCTCCAAAAAATCTGCCTGTTTCTTTTCGATCGAGTCATTCAAGTAACTTGTTTTTTTGTTTTTTTTTTACCGAGAAAGATAGGGGGAGAGAGAGAGCGAGCGAGAGGGGGCGAGTGTGAGCATTTGAGAGGGGGGGCGAAAGGGAAAGAAAAAAAACAAGCAACTACGCAGCACTACAGTAAAGCATGCTCATGTATTTACGCTCACTCATTCATCTCGTTATATGTAGACGTATATACACCTACAAAACAACAGCACTATAGACGCTAAAAACATCATGGAATCGAACGACAACAACAATCTCAACCTGTATCATAGCTACGAGCGCAGCCTCCAAATTATAATTGGGTCGAATATAAGAAACGGTTAATAGATAATTCCATAATAGCCCGCCAGCACAGTGTATATTGATGCAGATGGACCGATTTTGCGTGCGTGTGGTGCGCGATCGTAATTGAGAGGGATGAGGGGGGGGGGTGACTCTACACAAGGACAATCTGGCCCACCTGTCCATGCTCGGGTCGGCGTCGTTGAGAAAGACCCTCGTGAGCTTCTTGCAGTAGGCCCGCTCGAGATGCTGGGACACAGCGGGGCTGTAGGGCCTCCACCTGCCCTGTCGGTTCTCCCACTCCCAGACGACGACCGCGTGCCCGCGGCTGTCCTTCGACGCCACCATGGGTGAATGATGGTGGTGGTGATGCTGCTGCTGGCGCTGCTGCTGTCCTTGATGGCAGACGTTCATAATACCCCCCGTAGCTGTCGTATAACCCCGCCTCCGCCTGGTCTGGTCCAGCGCCAAAATAAAAACACACGCACGGCACTCGCGCCCTTATAATAATATAATCTCGCTTCTTATGGCGTTTTCAGCTTTCGGCAGCACGCGCAGCGTTAATATGGGACTTATTCTTCCTCTTCTTCTTCTTCTTCTTATCTTCTCTTCTCCTCTTCTCCTTCGTCGTCAGACGTACGCGCGAAGCTGATGCTCGGCCGCGGCCGTGGTGCTGCAGGTCGCGCTGCCGGATCGTGGGAACATTTTCTTCTCTCCCACGCCGCGTTCTCCCTTTATCTCCGTCTCGTTCTCTCTCTCTCTCTCTCTCTCTCTCTCTCTCTCTCTCTTTCTCTCTCCGACTGGTTCACTCACCCGCCGCCTCGGGGGGCCTCAATTAAATCGCTTCTTCTCTCTCTCTCTCTCTCCAACACACTCGGATTCTTCTTCTTCACGCGCAGAATTCGCAGTTGTAAGGCTGAATACTTCTAAATAAATGGCTTCTAAATTATAATGCAATTACTAATATATAACCGTGCGGATTTTCCCATGAGATCCCGACCGAAACTTTATACACAATGCACTGTCGATATGATAAATATATTTTGATCTATTAGCCGATGCTGATGCACTGCACTGCACGCGGCTGCACCAATAATATATACCGTACACATCCGATCTGGTGTGTACCGCAGTTCGCACTATATATTTCACTGCACTTGTTTACCGCCACGTAAAAAATGGAGTCAGCACAATTGATTCTGACACACTGTATGTCATAGACTCGCTCTGAAAATAGTCGAGATTTGGGTGATTGTTTTATAAATTATGGAAAAATAGCGAATTTGCTATATTTGCAAGCGCACCGCCCATCGCCTTACATAGAGTACGGTATGCGTATGACACGGGGCTCTTTCTCTCCCTCCCCCCTCTTACTTCGCTGGATTATTTTTTTACTAAAATAGCTGATAATGGTTTGTTTAATACGATATTTAATCTTTAATGCGCGCACATGTAACACAACAGAAGTTTTATGTCCTGGAGAAATGTTATACCATCGAGACAAGTGTAAATATGAGGGAGAGGCTGCAGTCTTCGACCATTTGGATCCTGCTGCCCGATTTTAAGAGTTTCGAAATCTTTGCCGATTTTCTCAATACAAGGTTTTTCAATGACATTTATTTCTTAGTAAATATAACTAAATTATAGAACAATGTATTTATTTTCTTTGCTAGTTATGCTCGCGTATCGTCATTCGTGCGTATCCTGCTCGGGCGAAAGAATATAGACCGATCGCGTACGTATACAAGTCGCGTATAATGTCCGTATTATTATAAATACGACGTGTGTGTGTGTGTGTGTGTGTGTGTGTGTGTGTGTGTGTGTGTGTGTGCGTGCGTGCGTACCTGCGAGAGAGGGAGAGATAGAGAGAACAAATCGGAGAAGGATCCGAGATCGGAGCGACTCGGTTACCCTCGGATTTCTCCTCTCGGAATGTAACACGTTGCATATGTGTATCTGTGAATGGTGTTGTGTGTAGCTGTCCCTTTTCATATACATATATTATATACTATCCTCTTTCATTCTCGGATAAAATCATATATATTTAATTATTTCATTTCCATGTCTCTGCACCTTTTTAGATCGCGCACCGTGCCTTCGCGCAGTTTCGCCCTGCGCACCTGGACTATTAACCGATTTATTATTTTCTGCTCACCCTCTCGAATCTCTCGCGATTAAAATTATAACTATTCTAATCCTTCCTGTCTCTCTCTCTCTCTCTCTCTCTCTCTCTCTCTCTCTCTCTCTCTTTTACTCTCTTCGCTGGACCACTGAAGAATTTGTACGAGCGATGCTTGCATATATAGATAGTGAACACAACACCAAAAATAAAGCATTTTTTTTTGTTATTTTTAAGTAATTTAATGTATATCAACCATTTTTGGTCATTTGAAGTTTCTAATTAAAATGGTAACGGCATACTGCGTAAACATAATAAAGGAAACATTTTCTTGTTTGTATAATTGCTGTTCGAGCTTTTACACAAGTATTTCGTTAAAATTTGTTAATTATTATAATAATTTTTGTTAATAAAACTAAAACGTGATGGATAACAACTACTGATACATCGCGAAAAAGAAAGTATTTCCTTTATTTTTCAGCACACGACATCGTTACAAATGTATTTAGAAAATTTTTAAAAAATTTAAACAAAAAACTCTGACTTTTATTCAAAACAAAAATTTTAATATATTTAATTTTGGATAATGATCATTAAATAAAATTACTAAAGAAAACGTCTTGTTTTTAATAATCTTATCGTGATAGAAAATCGAAAAGAACCCTCTGTGTTCGTAGGGTCCTGCTATGATCTCATTTGATAGCGTATTGCTTGCCTCATTTGCTTAGCAAGTATATTTGTCTATTTTTTTTAAATTTGATTGATGTGAGATTTGTGCAAGTGATATTGTTTTATTCTCTGGTACAGATCTAAGTAAATACTCATTTTGGGGTTTTTAAATTCTAAATTTTTGTGAACTGTAATATAAGACACATACAATATACGGTTTTTTTTCTTATTTCCGTCTTTATTTTATTAAAATGTAAAATTATTTTTCTAAACTTTTTCTCTCTTTTGTTTGTGCACATGTGCGCGCGTGTGTTGAGTATAACAATAATAATCGTATCTTGGGGTTGACGCGTTCGAAACCTCTTTTAAAATTCTCCGTTATCAAAATGCTCGTACTTCAAATGCGTTAAAAATCTGAAAAAATATTTCAATTATATATATCTGTATGAACGAAATGGTCTTATATGAAAATATTTTTCTCTCAAATGCATACGCAAAAGACGCACAGACACTATAATACAATATAGGGACAAAAGTGAAAGGGTCACCGTGATTCCGCGGTTAGGTTTTCTGTTTTTCTATGATCTGTTTCATAAGGTTTTGCTCGATTAATTTCAAGTTACTTTGTAATTAAAGGCACTATCGAGTAATCCAAAATGCAGAACGAAAAAAATTATAGACGTTAAATATAATTATATAACGAGGCAGGAGCAAAATGTTGATTGGTTTTATTATATCGTTTATACGTGCATCTTCTAATTGGATTTATTATCATTTTTTATCTTACATACTTCCTGCTTTTTCAAATTGTAAAGGAAATTGAGTCCGTTTATACGCGTATCTACACCCTGTTTCGAAGTAGAGGACAGATTTTTAAAATAATCAAGCAAATTATCGCATGTTCTAAAAATATATGTATGTATTAATCATTATTTCTATTTTTTTCATCAAAGTAATCGTCATCAACAAGGATGTGGAAAGGTATCGAGTATAGCTTTGGTAAAAGATGGTAAAATTTGGTAAAATGAGGATATGCAATGTTTCAAAGTTATATGCTCATTTCTATAAGGATAGTCCGTTTTCGAAATAATAAAAAATTAGAAGTATTAAACATTCTGAGTTTAAACTGAAAGTCGTAGGGAGAGGAGTAAAAATATCAGACAAATGACAATATTGAAATGACGTTCCACGTCATCAATCCTTATACACTGGTTTGACAGCGTTTTTTGCAATCCTTGAAGCACATTTCATAGGCGGTTTTTATTATATATAGTATAGCATTCCATTTTTTCATCAATTATTTTTTTTTTCAATTTTTATTATCTGGTCGATTGTATAGAAAATCTCTATAATTTGAATGTGAATTTAGGCTACCATTAAATGGATATGTTTTTGTCTGCATTATCTCTATCCGATATTGAACATGAGCTATGAAAGTAAAAGATCATCTCGGATCGGTCACTTATAAGCCTTGTAAGAACCGTGGAGCTAAGTTATACAAGGGCTGGATTTATGTATTCCTGTGTCTTTACTATCTCTAAAACTCATGTGCAAGTCATCTTAAATTATAGAATGAAAACCTTCATTGCAAAATGAACAGTGGTTTTACTTCAAGGCGATTTAGGTTGTTATCACGAATAAAACGTCTCTAATCGAAAAAAGTGGTCAATGGCATAGGTTTTAAAAGTCATACCGGACTTTTAAAATTACAACTTGGACACACTGTCTATTACTTAGTAATCGTTTTCATTAAATTTGAATGTAATAGATTGACAGCTCTTATGTAGACTATACATCATGGTCACTTCTCTTAAGATTGTTGTTGATGAACAAGCACGGAATTTTCACCAGCGGTTGGATAAAGTTCGAGGAACTGGCAAATCATATAGTCAATTTCATCTAGACATATAGACAAAAGACCTACTTAGAAGTCTACTCACTATGGATAGTGCATTAAATTAGCTCGGCTAATTTATAATACGAGATATAGTTGCTCCACTGACCGGTAATTTATGGTGAAGCTCGCGGATTGATCTTCATTCTCGCAGAAAACAGATGTCGTGTTGCCAATTTGTATACATTTGAAAAAAAATTCTTTAACAATAAATGACTGTGCACAATAAATTAATACCTATTGTTAAATAAAAATGGAAATATTATTCATTGTGATTATAAAACTTCTCGTATTATTTATAATTCTCGTATATTCGTGAATAGAATCAAGATCTAAAAAATTTTTTTTCGTATATCAGATAAGTAATGAAGAAATATAAAAAAAATATTTTTTCAACTAATACATTTGCAAATAGTAAGAATTACTTAAAAAACGGAAGCATTTTCAGTCAGTATTCTACCATCGGCGACAAGTTGGGGACTTGCATTTTTTGTATATTATATAAAAAAAACCATTCTCAATTATTAACACTAGTAAGATCAGGCAGCGCATTGGAATTGACTCACTATATCCTAAATATATATTTAATATATATTTCATTTAGATTAATATTCTTGAATATTAATTGTGTGTGTGTGTGTGTGTGTGTGTGTGTAAATATAGTCCATAAAAAGTGTGCGTATTGGGTTGTGTGATATTGTCAACATATGGAAGGTGCATAATTTTTTATCAATATATTAAAAAAAAGCAGCTAAAAACTCCAAGTGCATGCAGTCCACATAATATATCAAAAATGAAATAAAAGTATTCAAAATGTATCAATTACAAAATATAAATTCATCTTTTTAGGAATACACTATAGCATCGAATTTGAAATCAAGAATTTTCAATTTTTCTCTAAGTTATATTTAAAGTAACAATTCATTGATTACAGATATATTCGCAATAAAGGCTTCCAAAACTCTCAAAATAAAATAGTGATTTTTTTTATTTCTAAAATATCTTTAAGAACATCACATTGCCAGGTATAGAAATTATATAGATGTTTTTGAAACATTATACGTGTACTTATTCTTAATAAAGTTTTGAATTGACCTAACAATAGTGTGTTAAAAAGTATTGAATACATTTTTTGATCATAATAGATTATATTTCACTTATAATGCAGCATCTCTTAGAAATTACGAGGCTTTCAAAAATGTTTCGAAATAGAATTATATCGTCTTGATTATAATTTTTTTAAAACTATTATATATATAACATAGTAAAATATTATTTTGTATAATATTCAACAAATATTGAAACAAGGTAATAAAAAAATTAATTGATGCAACTGCTATATCGAGTATGCCATATGGTATTTAGTTAAAGTCCATATGGTTAAAGTTTTTCATTTGCCCGTCAACCCCATTTAAAAAGTCATCTTTACTTCCTAAACTAGTTTCAACACAGTTGAATTTCAATGTCACTCTCGCAGTAAGTTATTATTATAATATTAAGTATAATAATGTACTTAATCTTTAAAATAAGATTATTTAATAGTCAGAATTTAGATTATACTTAATAAAAATTAGTCTTGGAGGATATATTATTATTATTTGAATATACATAAATGAATATAATATAAATGAATATATTATTATAATTATTCTGTTATTATTAATAGAATTAATAAACTTGGTAGGTATATTTTGCCACATTATTTATTAATAATAATTATTTATTTGGTTTCTAAATTAAAATTTTTTATCTTTTCCTTATCCTTTTTAAATATATTACACACACACACACACACACACACACACACACACACACACACACACTATATATTCATACATGCATACACATACACACATGCATACATACATGCATGCATCCATGCATGCAAAATGCATACATACATAGATACATAGATACATAGATGCATAGATGCATAGATGCATAGATGCATAGATGCATAGATGCATAGATGCATAGATGCATAGATGCATAGATGCATAGATGCATAGATGCATACATACATACACACATACATACATGTATACATATTATATAATTTTAAAAAATATGTGTTATGCTGGCAATATTATAAAAATATATGTTAGTCCTATAGGTTATAATATAGTTAGTCCTATGGTTTATATAGGGATTATTGATTTTAAAATATTGATTTATGCTGTGATTAATAAAAATAAGATATACCAAAGAAAAAATATTGATATATATTTTACACAATGGTATATATATACATATAAGCAATATAAATGAGATGTAAATGCACTAAGATGACAAATGATGTTTTTAAAATCGAATTCTAGAAATACCTGTGTAGCAGGAAAAGGTAAAATAACTATATGAAAATTTCAAATATCACCGCAAGACTTGACCTGACTGCCGAGATCAGACCGAGATAGCGTGGACTCTGAAGACTTCAGCGTCTAGACTCTATAGACTAGGGTCTAGTAGAGCAAATATTTCAAGATTACTTTATTATCGTTTTTGTTTATATAAGTTGTATCTGGTTGTACCATTGCGCTGGGGTTGGATTGGAGACGTTTAGGGATCACTAAACTTAAAAAACAATAATCGTGCGGTAAGATGAACCAGTGCGAAATAATTAATGTAAATAAAGAAAATAAATAAAAAAGTGAATTGCAAACTAGTCCGGAGAAGTATTAAAAGCATATATTCTTTTCAACTCTGGAGATCAATAAATATACAGATAATTATCCTTTGTAATAGCAGTGTGCCTCCCTCAGTCCCTGAGGGTAAAGGGTACAGTACTGTGTACAGATACAGGTATATATTTTATATTCTTGAAGCTCATAAGAATCTCATTGACTAGACTAGATAATTTCTATATAGATATATATCAATATCAATATTCCCGGCCGTTTCCGGAGTTGCGTTGCGGCTTGACGGGCCTAGAAAATGCACGTTTTTTCTAAACTTTCAACTGTTTGCAAATAAATATTTTTAGAAATTCTTGTTAGCAATTCGGGCAAAGGCAAAGCAAAAATCAATCGAGTGTATAATCTATTCTTCTTTCTTTAGTTTAAACAGCAAGTGTATTGCAAAGAATACATATACAAGATGATCGCTATACTCTCGTGGTCTCTTCCAATGGACTCATCGACTTAAACGTTAGGTTAAATTAAATACTCGTTATATAAAAGTAAGAATAAAAGAAGTTATTACAAACAAGTAACTTTAATTCGTGCCATGGATGTCGATAAAATTTCAGTTTTCACTGCCGTCGGTTTTGCACTGGCAGTTGGAGCTTTCGTCCTTTGGGGCCCTTCTCCTAGACCAAGGCGAAAAGGTTTGTAATGCGGATTAGCTTATTTCGTAATCCAATAATTTTAAACTATTTATGTAATTTAATTGCTGATGAAGTATTAAAAGTGCATCTATGTCTTTTTTAAAAATTTTTTAAATTAATGATATATTGAAATGATATAAAATTTTTGTAATATATCAATGACTAATGAGGATGAATTTTATGATTTTGTAGGTCAGGTAGTGGGCATTAAAAATTTAGGATACACCTGTTTTCTTAATTCACTTTTGCAATCACTAGCAGCATGTCCTGCATTTATAGAGTGGCTTCGCAGCAGACAAGATAATGTAAAACTGGATTCCTTCACAAATAATTTGATGCTAGTAATAGATAGTAAGAATTTTCAAAATCATTAATCTACCCAATTCTATTTTATATATTTTATATATTTTATCTGAAAGTTTATCATTTATATATTTTGTTATTTAGAAATCAATGGATTTACTGAGGACATGTTTGGAAATGTTAGACCTGTTGAAACAATAACTTCACTTGGTCCACTTTGGAATTTTGCTCCTGGACATCATCAAGATGCTCATGAATTATTTCATGTTTTTTTAAGTGCTCTTCAAGCCGAATTACAGACTTCATGCAGGGTAGGTTAACATAGGTTTTTTTAAAATTTTTCATTTTAAATATTATTTATCAATATGTAAGAATATATAAATAGAAATTATAAAGTTATTTATAATTTAATATTTATCATTCAATTCATTATTTTAGAAGGGTTGTTTATCTGATGCTTTACCAAAGACTCCATTGGTCGTTACTGATATAAAAGGATCAGGTGACCCTGTGAATTTCAGAAGTGTATCTTGTAACGACATTGCATCAGTTAATGGCAATTCTGAGGTTCCTAATGAAAGCAATAAAAATCTCAATAATCACGTCATAGCATATGCCCAGTCTACAGTAAATGTATCAGCATCAACTACATCCATTAAACCAGGTATTATTATTGCGAGATCATCGGAAATAATTTCTAAACTCATTGGCAACAGTGGTGCCCAAGGAGATTCTTTAAGGCCATGGAGTTCATTATGTACTATTCCTTCTCAATCAAGTATTCCATCATTATCTAATAAAGTCCATCCATTTTCTGGCTTATTGACAAGTCAATTAATATGTACTGAATGTGAATGCAAGGTAATATGGTTAATTCTTGTAATTATTATATTTTAGAGGTTCTTTGAACAAGTTTTAAATAGTTCAGTAGGTAATAAAAGTATAATTTTTATCAGGGTCCAGTACATTTTGAAAAATTAGAAAGTGTTTCACTGCCTCTACCTCCAGCTAATGATGGTTTCATGTGGAAGAGACTTACATTAGTTGGTTTATTATCTCGACTGGTTTCGAGAGAAGTGATTCCTGATGTACAATGTGATGGTTGTAACAACCGATGCACTGCTTTTAAGACTCTAACATTTGGCAAACTACCAAAGTGCCTATGTCTCCACATTCCCAGAACAACATGGAGTACTTCAGGAAAGCCAATCAAAAGAGATGATCCTGTTGTATTTAATGAATCTCTCATATTAGATCCTTTCACATACACGGAAACAAAGAAAAGGAATACACAAGTATGCAGTTGTTCATAAATCATTAATTAAACATAACTTTTAATTCTTTGTTTATTATAATATATTATCTTTAAATCTGAAAAATAATTTCATTCAATATAAAATTAGTTCTTATATATTAATTTTACTTAACAGTTCTAAAGTTTGAATTCAATAAATTAATATAAATAACTCGATGATTAAATAAGATAAATTTTTTATTTAATCAGTTTGAAATCATAAAGTAAAATGATTATTGATAAATTTGGTTACAAAAATAAAAACATTTTATAGATGGATTTAATATTTTAATAGTTTTCTTGTTAATTAATATTTACTGTTGATTTTATAGCAAAACTCTTAAAGACAGAACAAAAATGATATTACAGAAGTATTTAAATAAATATCTGTATTTTAATAAATATATATGCAGTTGCAGGGTGGAGTGCATACCATGCCACTTTTGAATGGTCAGGTAATGCATCAGAGCAAACATAAATATTATTTGTATGCAGTCATCGAGCATAGAGGACCTGTGGATGCTGGTCATTTCGTCTGTTATAGACGGGGAAATCGTCTTGGTCAATGGTTATTTACTTCAGATACAATAGTGCAGAAAACTACTTTGGAAGATGTTCTTAATGCTAGTCCATATCTTTTATTTTATGAGAGAGCAGTTATTCGCGAACAATAATACAAACAATCTTTCTCAGGTTTAGCATTGTGATTTATATCTACATTTAAATTCATTTTTAAATTCTGAATGAGGTGAGATTTGATCATTAAATTACTCAATAATTATCAGTGATTTTTGTAATACTGAATATGTAATCTTAATGATACACTTGTAGGTCTGCTTACGTACTTTTAAATCACCAAAAAAATGAAAATATTTACACCTAAAAATGGGTAATATAATCGAACATACAAAATTTCGAATCAATGCATATAAAATTTTTTTACTTTATCATTCGTATATAAATAACATACATAACTTTTCATGAAAATGGGCGTCACTTTTAGCTTGAAACTTGAAATATATATTTTAGTTTTATTTGAATTATAATATGTCAAAATTGTACTATGTCTAATATTAATTGTTGCTTTTTAAACTTTACCAAGGAATGCACTAAGCATATAATAAATTAATTTCTAATAATGAAAGATTTTAATACTTTTAATACAAGTCATCAAAAACTAGATAATTTTAAATAAACATAAAAACGGATTATAAATATTTCAATGGTATTTGTAAAAATTCATAAATTTTATAGGATCCTTTCAATCATCATCAGACAATAAATTATGAATAATACTTCATAATTATTTAATAAATACTAGTGACGCCCTTGCAAACATCTTAAACTATTGTGCATGGTGAAAATTTGCCATGATTTTTAATAAGGCTTGTTGAATATTGTTGTTCGATTATTAAGTTACAGCCTTAAGCTAGATTTAAGATCTAATACGTCCTAAGTTAAATTAAAAAAACTAATGAATTATAGAGCTTCCTACGATATATCGATAGAAACTTGATAACAGTAGGTTAGCACTATACATTCTGTGCCAAACTTCCGTAACTTAAAAATTTATTTTATAAGAAACTATCAGATTTAAAGATCATACTGTATAAATTCCAAGGTTTTTCTGTCAATATTTTGTTAATCAAAGTGCGCAGTAGCATGCTGAAAACAATTCAGCCTCACTAACACAGATACTGTGTGTGAGGTAGGCTTGATGATGCGTGCAACCAGCGTACTTATATAAGATGCAGTCGGATAATTATAATTTTATTTCAATCACAATCACTGAAAGTATAAATGTAATAAAAAATAGTATTATTTAAAAATTGACAATTCTGAATTTATTCATATCAACTAAGTCAAACTAAAATTATTTACTTTTTAATAGATCATTTTCTAATCGTGGTCGCGCATCAAAATCGAGGAGCTTGTGAACTCTTCGATTCCGAAAAAACTCCAATCGATATACAATATTATAAAAGGGTTTAAACGTAAAGACATACTTTGAAAGACTAACAGGAATTCTAAGACTTTTTTTGAAGAGCTTGCTAGGTCTCAATAAGTCCATTTAGAGCGTTGGAGTTTTCAAATTTACTCCTTTAGTGATAATTTTATACTGTTGTTTCTATGTCCTTCCATTTTCGACGAATAAAAAAAATCGATCTTTATACAGAAATTGATCGATTTATTTCAAAAAGTTGAGTCCTTAAAAATTTTTTTTACGGAAGTTTTAGTAAGATTGCAAATGAGACTGACGACGTTCTGCAAGGAAATATCGTTGATTCATGAAAAGGATTGCAAAGTAGTGTGTTCCACTGTATCTTGCATAAAAGTGATATCCTTGTTACTTATAAAGTTATACATTATAAGGTGAATTTAATATAGAAACTCATTATATAAAATAAAACGTAGCTATATACGCATGTATTGTTGTCATTATTCTGTACTATCTCGCATAAATTCCAGTAGCTGTGTATAGCTTTGTATTATTAATTGTTTTTACTACGTTATTTATTTTATGATTATGTACATGTTAAATATTTTGTTTAAATAAATGTTATTTTAATTTATTATAATTTTATTTCTTATGATTTATTTTATAAATATTAATATTAATGTAACATTAACATAGATTTTTTGTCGATAGTTTAACTTATTCTAGCTTTTCTTTATTATATTTCTTTTTTTACCTAATAAAAATGATGATTTTGAATAAACATTTAATAACTTTTAGCTTAATGATTTCGACATCAAGTTTTACATTGCAACAAATTCATATCGTTTTATCTATTTTCTCGCTAGATTGCAGTTTATATTATTACTATTTTGCTCCCGATTTCGCTTTTGATTGTTTACAATATTCAAAGTAGATATTTTACAATTGTGCAAAGTGAGACATAATATAATTACATTAATAATGTACACACACACACACACACACACACACACACACACACACACACACACACACACACACACACACACATATATATATATATATATATATATATGTATGTATGTATAATTATAAGTTTGTTCATATATCATCAATGATTATGTTATTAATAATTCAGTCAGAATTCAGAAATTATTCACTTAAAGAGTTGATCAAAATGATTTTTTTTACATGTTTTCAATGATTCATGCTATAAATTATTCAATGAAGTTACATTAAATGATTTAAAATATTATTTCATATGATTTTTCTTATTTTGTAATGATTTTCTGCATAATTTTATTTGATCTATATTCATAACAATGACTTGTTTACAAAATGTGATCATTTCCTCATAAAGCTCTTCCTTGATATTCATACAGATATTATATAATTATTTGATTTTTTCAACAATCTATCTATTCCCATATATAGATATATATCTGCTATATAATTTTGCAATATTTATTGCATTAAAACAATCGCGATGTGACAGATAGAATTATAAGAGATGTTTGCGCCCATGTTAGCAAGGTGCTAGCACAGGTGCTATAGAAATTAGAACATTTATATCAGTCAGACCAGTCTGTTTCTTTTTAGATAGAAGTATATTATAGTGTGCACTCCACCCTCATCTTTTATATATATATATATATATATATATATATATATATATATATATATATATATATATATATTTATATATATGCGTGTGCATGGGCGGGGGTGAGTACGAGAGTAGGTCATGTCGGTGGGTCTTTATCGTGGGGCGCAGGCGCCAGTAGCATGGCCAACAGAGATAGACGTAATACCTCTATATATTTTTTAGTATGACCCCCTCCTAATCTCATTGACATTTGTCGCCCGAAGCGGCCAGACAAATGACTTTATATATTATCAAGTTGTTTGGTATTATTTTGCTGTTCATTAAATAAAATTTATAAATCTAATAATAAATAAACAAGTGACGGATCGACTGGAATCTTCCTTGGAATCTTCTTCCAGAGTCAAGCAGACGATACCTGTACAGGATGGTTGTATATATTATAGGCGCGCAGCTCACGAGCTGAAGAGTGTGTAGACACGTTATAGCAAACGGAGACAAAATCTATCATCTGTTTGATCAGAAAAATTAAAGAGGAAAGATTAAATTGGCCCCGGGAAAGAAACACTGCTACAGTCTGCTATTACGCATCAACCCGTACGTATATTACATATATAATGTTTTTAAACAAATTTACGATGGAACTGAAATGCATTGTTTATTTACTTTTATGCATGGGTATATGTATAGTATTTCAGCCTTATATAGGATAGGAAATTAGGGATGAATGTGGAGTATATGTTATATATATATATATATATATATATATATATATATATATATATATATATATATATATATAATGTAATAAACTATATTTGATGCAGTTCCTATTTATAGTGTAATTTAAGTTTTTTAACGTAAATAAGTGTGGTTGAACAATTAATTTTTAATATTCATTGCACCTATAAAATGAATAATTTTTATCTTGGTATAACTTGAATTTGCTAGATATGTTTATAAGAGATAAATTTATACTGATATATTTGTATATTATTTTTACTTACAATTCTCTTTTTTCAAACAAAAAACAAAGGCCAAAAAATTTGAAGCAAAAAAAAGGGCGAAATTGTTCTGATGAAATAACCTATCTTCTTTATGTTACAAATGTTAAATATTTAGATAGTTTATTGAATAAAAATGCCAGTTAATTGAATTTAAAGCAAAAGTAATTGAGCTTTGTTTAAGTTTTAATAAATTTAAATTAATGAAAATTCATTGGTATCATGACAATATATATATACTAGATAGAACACTGCCAGGTTAAATATTAAAAATAGTTTATTAATAAAAGATAAAAGTAGTTGGATATTGGAGTATAGTATCATATTATATTCTCATTTGAACATTTGAAAAAAACATCTGTCTTGAATTTTTTTGTTTATAGTGAATGTATTCTACTTATGTTTCTAAATTAATGGGTTTTGGATCCAACAAAAGTTAGAGGAACGTGCAGTGAGAAACAGAATGTCAGCTCAAACATTTTCACAGAAGTTATTTACACCTGTACCCCCTGAGAAGGGTAGTTTTCCTTTGGATCATGAGAATGTCTGTCGCAATATAATGGTTAAGTATATGCGTTGCCTCTGGGAAAACAAAAATGTTTCAACTCCTTGCAGAGAAATTAGTAAAGATTATCTTGCTTGCCGTATGGACAATGGTTTAATGGCTCGTGAGGAATGGACTCAACTTGGATTTCAAAAGAATGATCTTAGTGACAAAAATGTCCAATGAGGAAGGCTCTTCATCTTCATCGTAGAGTGGATTACATAAAATTGAGCCTTTTTGCTGAATAAAAAAACTGCTCAAAAAAGTTTTTTCTGGTTAGAAGTATTTCTGTTTTAGACTATAAAAAAGTCAAGTCACTTATTTGTCAATTATTAAGGTTAATATCTTAATTATTGAACTTTTTTTTAAAGAAGATAAAAATTATACGTATGATAATTTGAAGGTGTTAGTATGAAACATTTGAATGATGTAAGCAAATTTTTTAGATTATGATATTTTCATGAAGTATTTTATAAGAAAATTTTGTTATATTGTAGAAATATGAGAAAGTAAATAAACTTAGAGAACTTTATGTTTTTGTTTTATTAATCATTAACAACTAATACTTCAAATGTAGTACATTTATTAAATAGAAAGGTTAGAATTTTTACTACGTCTAAAATCTTTAATTAGATATTATCCTTAACAAATGGCCTTATATATGATTAATTTATAACGTTATTCTATTTTTATGTAGGGTTTTCATCGACTTTCAAAGATTAATCACTGGACAACTACATACGATTTGTGCCTAATGTGTTCTGATTAGCGAAATGTCGTGATTTCATGTTTATATATGCATATATATTATTTATTTACACAAGGAAGAATATATATAAATAAAGAGAGAATATAAAAAATATATATATATATCTATTAATTCAAAAGTTAAGGAAGAATTCAATTGGGAGCAAATGTTTGAAACTTTAATCCCAGTGTTAAAAAATTTTAAGCAGTTTGAGAACTATATTCGATATAATTAACATATCAATGAGCCATTACCAAAGCTTATATACATAAATACATAAACGATACACTACTTAAACACAACAGCTACAATCACTCTGACAGAGTACACAATCTGGAATAAAGCTTAAGAGGTTGGTTATTAAGTTCATTACTAGCTACATTATAAAAATATTAGGTGATTGCTGTTACAATAAGGATACTAGTAATTAAAGATAAAAGCCAAATTAAAAAGACTTGAGAAAAGCCTATAGATATATATTAATGATCTGTTTCTGCTACGTTTAAATAACCAAGGCCTAGTATGGAGTAGAGAAATATTAGTATAGAATTTAGAAGATTGCTTGTTGTAGAGAAAATACGTTTGCACAAAATGTTAAAAGATTCTCTGGAGTAAAAAATTTGAGTTGTTAATTAATAACAACAGAAATTAATGTAACGAGAAGAAATTCTTAATTATACAATGTCAATGGTTCAAATGTGAAATTATATCGTCAGCAAGAAAAACAATTTGTGTAATATAATAAGAATAAAGCAGGTTGATAGTGCGTGCCCTTCAGGTCATATCGAATATAAGAGGCCTAGAAAAATTAAAGAAATAATTAGATTGTATATAATATATATATAGATATAATATAACTCTTGTTATAATTATGTCATCCTTATCGAAGAAGAAAGTCCTGGTCGGCTGTACCGGCAGCGTGGCAACGATAAAAGTGCCCCAGCTCGTGGAGATGCTCTGGCAGCGTAACGTCGAGGTGCGCGTCGTCGTTACCGAGCGGGCCAAGCACTTTCTGAAGGAGGCCGAGTTGCCCTTCGGCTGCCAGGTGCTCTCCGATACGGTCGAGTGGGCCGCCTGGCAGGATCGCGGCGACCCGGTGCTGCATATCGATCTGGCCAAGTGGGCCGATGTATTTCTGATCGCACCACTCGACGCCAACACCCTCGGCAAGCTCGCCTCTGGCATCTGCGACAATATATTGACCTGCGTTGCGCGCGCCTGGGATCCTAAGAAGCCTCTGATCTTCTGCCCGGCCATGAATACCAAAATGTGGGAACATCCCGTTACGTCTCCACAGGTACGTGGTGCAGACTTGGTCGATATATATATATATATATATATGCATTTATAATATTTTTTTATATTTAATTGCTTTGGATTGATTTTGTTGCTATGCGTCGTTATTAGATAGAACACTGAAAATAGAAGTTACTAGAATTGGGGTAGGAAGGTAGAAACCGCCGTAATAGAAATTAATTTCGATTAAAATGTTGCCATAGACTGCCAAAAAAATTCTCAGGACTGATAAATGTCTCAAATTGGCATAGTTGAACAAAGTTTAGAAATGTTTATAGCAAAGATTGGTATAGCTTGGATGTCTGTCAAAGGCTGACAAGATCTGGTATACTTTAGCAAGACTTTTTTTTCTATATGCATTATAGAAATGAACTTTCAACAGACTTTGTTAGACATGTTTAAAAATTGCCGCATTTTATGGTGTATTTTTAAACTATGTCAGGGTTGGTCTAATACTGCCATAATAGGCTAAATATGCTAAAAGTTTTCAAGACTTTGTTAAAAGTTGCCAGAGTTCATTTACTCATAAATATTGTTCGATTTTGTCTAATTTTGCAAGAATTTGCTAAATCACCAAAGTGTGGCATAGTTGATTAAAGTCTGGTAGATTCAGAACAAATTTTTTAGTTAAGGAGTTTCTTTTTACCAGTGTTGATCATGTAGCAATATCTATTGTTGTTCATTATAATGCATGTTAAAAAAATCAAGATTAAAGTGCGACTTTCGGATGGCTCATACATTCGAAAACCGAAAAAATACGACAAAAAGTAACTCTTTTGAAGCAATGAATGAGTGTTTACGAATACAAAACTATCCTTGACAACTTCAGACCTTATTCTTTTAGATGATAGTTTTGAAATGACTTCATTATATGCAAAATGTAAAAATAATGTCATTAAAATAAGTAAACTCTTGAGCAACAGGATGTTGTCCGTGATTAAAAGTGATAGGAAGAGAGGTATGCGCATTTAGCTATTTACCGTACTCACGCTGTCTTATTGTAATATATATTCATCTAAACTTTTGAAAAATAATCAAATCAATATATATTTACAATAAATATAAAAATTAAATTTATGAAATAAATATATAACATTTATCTCAAATTGTACATTAAAGTTTTTTTTTATTTTTAAGACTAAAATTAGGCATTCATTTTTAATTTTATTTTTTATAAGCTTGACTACTGCGACAGTGGAAGGAACCTCTTTAATAAATTCAATTCATTGAGAATAAATATTTGTTTTACTCAAATAATATTTATTTTGTTTACGTATATATATATCTCCATACTATGCAAATAAACGTTATTTGGTTCTAAAATATTTTTCTTATTTATTGAAAGACAAATTTTAATCAGAAGATATTCATTTCTAATATTATAAAAGAGCTATAATTATTTTCAACTCCGATATTAACAAGCTGAAATGAAATTAAAAAATTTTCATTAAATGTGAATCTATGTAGATACATTAGTACCGTTTATAATTTAAAAATGTTAAAATATATTCGATATTTTATATAACAATATTTTTGAAAGTAAAATTAATGAGTTGTCATCTTTGTATTATTAACTCTTGACATTTAATTGGATTTAAACATATATATTTAATTAAAACATAAATAAAATATTTGGCTTTTGAATTTTAAATCAAGGCAGATAGTAAACTTTGAATGCATTAGAATGGAATCGAATAAAATCAACTTTGAAAGAAATTTTTAATAACTCATACAAATAATTTTTTCCAACATTCAATTAAAGTAGTATTTTTTCTTTTTTCTAGATTAAATATAATTATTATTTTTATGAATGTGAAATTTTGCTTGCAATAAATTTTTCATTAAAAATAATATATTTTTTAATATTAAAATTATCATAGTTAAAATAATAATATAGGTATATACAGAAAGAAAAATATTCAAGTTTGGTTTTTTTTCTTCAAATTCGTTTATTTGTTTAAAATGTATATCAAATACCATCCACCTTACAGTCACAATTGTTTACATTTCATTTTCAATGGAATTTTTCACGTAACTAGATTTTTTCTCTCTAAAAACATATTCGACTTATCGCTCTTTTGATAATATATAGGGTGAGTTATTTTAATCGAACCACTGGATTATTCTGAAGGAACAACCAGTTTATTAAAAAAATGATCCTAATAAAAGTTTTTAAGATTTTGTGCGGGTCGTTTTATGTTGACCATGGGTTTGACTTTGACCTTCATCTTCAAGGTCATTTGAAGGTCATCTTTTTTATAAAATATAAATCCTTTTATTATATAAAATGAATATTAAATTTTATGTTGAGAAAACTAAATTGTGGTGGACTTCTGATGGTCATTGAAAGGTCATTCCAAGGGTAAATGGTAGTATTTAAGCAGACCCATCTGCGCAATTAGTATGGCGATGACGGTAAACTCTTTGTTTGATTTTAGAATGACGTCCCTTAAGGACAAGGTCATAATTAAGACAAATCTCCATTGCACCCTGAAATGATTTGTGGACGACCTTCGGAATCCCAACATATTCCAGTCTTCAAAAGGGGTTGCTATTTGAATATTATATTGACATTCAAATGACCTAGAAGATAAATGTCAATATGAAATCGAAATTCAACGTGAGACGACTCCTAAAAAATGCAAAAATTTCTGTGAAGGTCATTTTTCACGATACAGATTGCTCTACCGGGAAATTCTCTGACTAAATTAAAATTACATTAGCCCGTATGTTTATAATTATAATTATATATAACGTATCGGAAATTTTCATTTGTTGTACAGGTAGCGTTATTGAAATCATGGGGCTACAAGGAGGTACCCTGCATTTCCAAGACCCTCATGTGCGGGGACACGGGCATCGGCGGCATGGCCGAGGTCGATACGATCGTCCAGACGACGCTGCGCTCACTCAACCCCTGGGACCCGTACATGCCGCCGGATTTGCGCCGTTAGAGAAATGATGTATATGTATATATATATTCAATTCAATTCAATTCACTAAAGGAAAATGTAAAATAAATTGTGCGCCATGTTATATATTATATATAAATTATAAAAGAGAATAAATCAGAGATTTCTTGTTTTTTTCGAGTCTTCGATATTCTTTCATGCAAATCAAATATATCTATATACCCATACGTTATCTGGTCGATACATAGCATATATATATATATAGTATTCAAAATTTATTCAATTACAATTTCTGTATATACACATAGAAAGCGTGAGCTTACAAAATATAGCTTATTATATACGTTAAAATTCCGTAATATGCTAGTCTGAGTCGAATTTTTAACATCAGGTTTAGAAAGGAGCTCGTTTTATTTGTATGTTTTTCTTTTTCTTTTTTTTTTTTTTTTTTTTTTTTAACAAAAAGCATATGGCATATATAGGCAATTCTCGTAAGACACTTTAGACAATCAGTACAGTAAATACCAATAGATTTCATTTTCTTTTTATTTAACGCAAAGACACTTGTGTGGCGCTCCTTATTTTCAGACTAGCGATACTTTTCAATATACGTATATGTACATATATCACAGTTTAAAAAACTGACTGCACGCTTCTTACATAACATTGACATATAAAAGTTATTATCCATTTCTTTTCCAATACAGTAATTAAAATCGATAATTTGAAAAGAATGTCTAATTATATAGTGTTTTCTGAATTTCCATTCGTGATCTTGCCGAGATCGTTGATTTGTATAATGCTTTTTTTTTAACTTCTACAAAACTTTATCAAACAAAGTATAACAAAGTCGAGTTTTCGAAAACTCATAAATTAAATTACCTCTATTCTATATATGTTACATTAAAAAATTGAACAAATAAAAAATGTTTAGTTAATACAGAGTATAATATTATTGGCGCGGAGGAATGTAAATCGTTCCTCATGGTAAAGGCAGTTAAGGTGTATCTTTTTCGTTGCTTGAAACATTTTATTGAAATCGAATACATAGCTAATTTATATAATGAGTGATTTAATTATTAGGCTAGACTTTTATGTTATGAATTTAAAAAATATAAGAACAGATATGGTAAAACAATGAATTTCTCGTACTTTACCCTAACTCATGGTTCATCATCAAAGTATTATAATTCACAAGAATACTAAAGATTCTACGTAAATAAAATAACGTTTCCATTTTTTATTATCCTTTCGTGTAGTTATTTTATCTAGGCGAATGAGAATATCCTATTATTTAAACAGTAACTTATTTTTAACGTTTTTTTTAAGTTTATTAAAGTAGTTCATTAATTATATAGAACATGTTATAAACTATACAAATTATTTTAATATTTTTCTGATGCAATGCATGAAATTTGCAGTAATTTTTAATTTTAAGACGATAGTCTGGTATCGTTAATGGTAACATTTATTTTAGAATCATGGTTTATTTACAAAGAAAAATATCAATCAAAAAGTAATAAAAATAATTTTTTTAAGTTTTTCATCATCAACTTAATGATATTGGTTAACATAAAAAAATTGTTTTTTTTTTCTGATCGATACAACTTTGGCAGTTCGAATATTTATCCGAAAATAAATATCTATTATAGACTTATTTATATTGTCTGAATTAAAATAATACATTTTTCTAAAGAAAAAAAACAAATAAAAATATAATAGATAATTGTTTCAAATTTTAACATATTTATTTTAATTTAATACGTTGAAAAGTATATTAAAATTAATAAAAAAAATTATAATCCAGTAGTTTACCAATTAGGCTGAAAAAATTAATAGCTCAGAACATTTTCAAGCTTTTAGAATTTTTCCATTTGTTTTTACATAAATTTATTAGAAAAATCTGTAGTGTTTGAAAATCGACTTCTTGAAAAATGAAATATACCAGACAACCCTCTTAAAAAGACAAGTAAATTGTACATTATAAAACTGTTACAAGCTATTTGTATAAAACGATATTTTTATAACTAATTATATTAAAATATTCTTAAAACTGTAAATTGTATATTCTTCGTAAATTTATAATTACAAGATAGTCGACATTTCGAACAGCTTTAAAAAATAACAACCGCTTACAAAATTATTTAAAGTACTGAATCCTATTTGACTTTTAAGACAATAAAAAAGTCCCGCTAATTACTTACTATGTCACGGCAGTGCTCGTGAAATGCGCATCCTTGAAAAGGAAATGAAATATACATTATTTGTTTCACTTAACTGATGCTTTTAATCTGATTCTCTTTTGTTAAGGTCCATTAAGCTTCATTAACAACTTTTATTACAGTAAAATTTTTTTCATTAAATGAAAAATTTAACAAAATTGAAAAAGAAACGATTTCTCATAGTGTAATATGCGCATAAAATGGATTTGTAACTTTATATCAATATTATTTTAGCTATAAATTGATACATTCATTTATTTAATTAATTAATTTTATAATTTGTTAATTAATTGAAAGATTTAACAAATTTATAAAAGTAATGAATAAATACGTATATGTTATTATACATATTTTGCCTGTTATTTTTAAAACTGTATTCAATCTTTCAAAAATATATGTATACGTATAATAAATAAATGCAATACGTTCAGCTTCGCTTGAAGATATAAAATTCGAGGTTGAAATCTATGAACATCGTCTTTTATGCGATTCTTAAAGATTTTCAGCCTTTTATACATTTATTGTACTGGTTATTGTTATCGAACTATAAATTTTAAGTCATAAATTATTATATTCCTATCAAAATGTCTCGAAATGCAAATTCACAGGTTTACAAAAATAGTTCTTGCATACACAACCAAATCCATGCATTTTTATGTTTTCTAAGCTGTTGAACGTGAATTTGAGCTCGCTTATTACCCTCCATCAAGTTTCAATTCAATTTCTACTTGAATTCTTGATCAGTGAATCTCAAAATTTCGGGGTGCCATAAATTAGGTTATTCACAAATGTTGCCATGTTCGAACGTGAAATTCTTTGTTCTCTGACATTTTCAATGAAAAAGGTCAAAAAGGAGGGCTTCCATTTAAAAAAATGAAACTTTCCTTCAATCGATCTTCGAACTAATTTTCTTCGAAATAATTTTCAATCTGATATTATAAAAATATGGATACATAATATAACCTCGATTTGCTTGTGCTTACAGAACCTATAATTATTTTTTCTAAACCTGTGTTATCAGCATAGTTATCAGCTCCCATTTACGTACTACGTGATAACCTTAACAAATAAAGCACAGATTAAAACGCGTCTTCATCCCGAACTATAATACCCTATAAAATCAATTCTCGCATATATATGCGCAATTCAGGCGTCGAACGAGGTGATGCACGGATTTATTTTCGTTCTTATATAAAATGCATGATCGTCCTCGATTATAATTTCGCGCGGGGAATCCCCTTCCCCTTCCTCTCTCTCTCTCACTCTTTCATCTCTTTCATAAATGAACTACGTCTGCCAAGTCGAGGACGACTGTTGGCAAAGGAGCAGGAGCAGGAGGAGGGTGGCGAGCGCCAGGTGCGAGTCGGTGGCGACGGCGGCGGCGCGGCTAGTGTTGAAGTCCTTCGTTGGCTGCTCGATGTCGACGTCGTTCGTTTCGAGGTCGAGAGGACAGCCCATCCAGTAGTGGGCCGAGGATTTCGGCCTCATGTGCGTCACCCTCATGTGCGTGTCGTCGAATTGCCAGAAGTGCTTGCCCTTGAAGAAGTACGTTGTGCCTGCGGAAAGGGCCACGGAAACCAGAGTTTCAGTTTATATATACACACATAATAATTGGAGATTCTTTTTATTCGATTTGATTTCGAGAGAGGAATTTTGAAAGTAATATTAGAGTCTTTAGCTATTTCTTGAGTAAAATTTTATGAGAGAAGTTTATTTATTTTTAAGGAATTAAACTATTTAGAAATCTCTTTTATTGTAATAATAATTGATTTTTTAAATAGTGAAAACATGTGATTATGTGTAGGTTAATCCTTTGAGCCACTCGATGAAAGTAAGCACTATATTTTTACAAAATCTTTAATCTTGAAGGTTTTATTCCGAATTTCTTAAATCTGAATCTGGTATTAAATATGTAAAAGAATGATATCCAAGATGGTGTACACAGACTTAGGTTTTGCCTAAATCATAAGACCGAATAACGCCATAAGCGGTAGGCGTTATTCGGCTATTTAATTCCATTCAAATTTTCATTTTACTACATACTTATAAACTTGTAAGTACCTCTCAATAATTTTTTTATCAATAAAAAATGCCTGCAAATTAAGAATGGATTTGTAACTCGCGGACTAGCAAAAGATTTCTGAGAAAAAATGTAGTGCTTACTGTACTATTTTAAAGCAATGAATTAAAAAAAATAGTTTTTGGATAATTGCTTGATATTGATAATAAAAAATATGTATCAAATAAATAAAAAGATTAATTTACATCACTTATCAAAAATTATAATTTTACAACATATTAGAGTATAGATTAGAGTATTGATGACGACTTTCTACGAAAGTCGAAACGTAGGAACATTTAACAATCAATAAAAATTTAGCTTATATATACGAGTTATGCCATGATTTAAAGGTTAAAATATGTATTTTGTATAACTATAAGATTTCTTTACTGTTTAAACATATTTGTTTAGCTGTATTTAGAATTTTCTGAATTCATAGAAATTTTTTCCTCGATATTCTCAACGATTTTGTTTGTTTTCAAATTTGAGGATATATTTTTCGAATTTTTATTCGATTTTTTTATTATTCCATGTACTAGGATTTTTTAAGTATTCTGTCTCATTAAGGTCAAAGAAATGGAAAAACTAATAAAAAACATTTTTTTAGTTTTAAATGATACTATACAGACATATTATAAAGCTCTTATGCAAAGTATAGTTTTAAAATCTTCATTAATAATTAATTTAGTGAAGTATTTACCATTTTTCCATTGGAAAACTGCGTCGATGTTCGGCCCAACGCCAGCAAACACGCTTATATCCCTCGGATAATCCAGCTCAACGGAATGCTCGTTTTCATCGAACCTGTATCGAGATAACGGTAATAATTATTTGCTGTTCAATATTTAGCGAATGATTATGCCGTCAATGATGGTGGTGTAGCAATATAATAAATCATTATTGAAGCATATAAGTAATTAAAGCTGGATATGTCAAATATTCAAATAATTTAGGACGATTTTTTTCTTCGTTAAATTTTCTGCATGTTATTGCAAGCTGAACAAAATATATGTGCGCAGATAGGTATGGAAAGACATAGAAAATGCATTCACAGATCAAGTTGTTGAATTTAAAATGAAATTAAATAATAATATCATAGATTTTTAACTTAACCAAATATTTTTCATATTTCTGCCAATACATAATTTATAGGTATATTGATAGGTTTATTCTTATGTGTATATTTCTACGATGTGAAATGCGGTATATAACTTGGTCAAGTAATTAAAAAGTATTTTGTTAAAGGCTGTGAAGGCTACATGATTATCTTTTAATACTCTTTAAAACGCAACCGAATTTAAAAAAGCCTTTATAATAATATACTTTTTTATTTTAAAAATGCAGAAGAAATTATATTTCACTTTTTGAAAAATAACGTGCGTCACTCTTAACATTAAAATAGACACACTTTTTAGGCCTTTTTATTTGAAAAATATTGGTGTTTGATTTATGTACATCCTTTTCCTTGTATGTGAAATATTAACAGAAAACGATTTTTTGGGGGATTAGTTTGAGTTTTGATTTCATCTCCTAGAAATATTTTTCAAGATCTCATTTTAGTCTATTCAAAGGTTAAAATATACTTAAATATCTTTTAATTTTAAACAATTACAATATAATTTAATGTAACTCTATTCGTCGACATACATTCTGAAACTCTGTTTGTGAAATTCGGTCACTTGTTATCCTATACTGATAAATTCAGAAGTGATTATTGCATCATGATTTTTATTTAATTTAATTTTTATGGATAAATAAAAGGAATATATCTCATTTAAATGTTGCACGATTCTTTCAACCGACGCATCCTTGACACGAATATTAATTTAAAAAAACGTCACTTTACCTCCAGTACATGGAGCCGCTGAAGAAATAGGTCATCCTGTTGTAGCCCCAGACCATGGCGCCGTCGATTTTCTCGAGCTTCGCGGGCAGCCCTAGGGTGGTCAGGGGCTTTGGGTAGCCCGGCTCGAGATAGAACGCGTTAAAGACGTAATAATACCGCCCGACGAAGAAGACGATCCTGCTGTCCTGGACGCGCTCGTAGACAGCGTCCACGTGGTCCACGTCCATCGGGAACTTGAACAGCCGGTTTATCTCGGTCGGAAAGCCGTCCATCAGACCCCGATCGTTCAGTCTCCATACGTACTGCAAGGCCAATTTCAATTGGAATGAAAAAAAAAGAAGAAGAATATAGAAAGAGTACATTTCTTTACAAATTTCTAACATTTAGATTGTGGGAATGAAGTGGTTAGGACCGAATACAGACAGGCGGTGGTTAGTTCAACGTTTTGAAACAGTCCTTCGATGTGTCAGATTCTAGCTAGTTTCTTATATATATTCTTTGTAAAAAGGAGTAAATTTATTTCCAAAGTTCGAGAAAATAGGCTTAATAAGTGTCATAAGTAGTCGGACCTAAGTTAGTTCAAAATTCACTTTAACTATTTTAGAACCGCCTTCTCTCGAAATAATTCTAGATATGCTGTTCTGCGTGTTTCTTATAATATAAGGCATTTTCAATTCCTTTATACATTTTCCAATTTCTAATTTTCTTATTAAATTTAGGCACCATTTAATACGGTACCTAAGTAAGTTTAATATATTCAAATTATTAGTAAATAATAACTTATTAATGTTCAATATAGTTTTCATAGACAATTTTTTTAATTATTAGTTGACTGTCGAAATTTCGATTGTGCTTTAGAAATTTTTAAAATATTTGTTTTCAAGGTATCAGAAAAAACTAGTCGAAATATGTATGATAAAATAGTAAATCAGAAAGTTGACAGCATAAAGTGTGAACATCAATTTATTATTTATATAAGGATTCTAGTTGGCCACTTTATATAAGGATTTAAATTACATTATTATTTTATATTAATATTGATATCATCATCATCGCAATCGATGCCATCATCATTGTGAGTAAAGGGAATGCTTAATTAAAATGTCTAATAATTTATAGGCTTACACAAAATCTTTAAAATTATTCATCAGATTGAATAATGAAGAATAAATAATTTTTTTTAATGTATAATTAAATGATAAGTTATTGTGCATTCAAAAATTTAATTTAATAGTTTTTTTTTATTATGCATCTTTATGTTTTGATTAATTTATTGGTAAAGTGATAAATGTAATGCTGAATTGAAATGTTTATTATAGTATACAACTTTTTTATGTCAATATAGTTCATAGATCTGGATGCTATAACTACGCGTATTTGCCATTAAGTGATTAGTAAATTTTGTCACAATAATATTATTTTTGGTGTCTTAATGGATATTATATTTATATTGTAATATATCAATTTTTTCTGGTGCAGCTGCGTGATCATGGTGTTGGCGTGTAGAACAGATCCACGTTCAAGGTTATATTTTCAATGAATTTCAATATATAATAAATCACAGAATTACTTTTTGAAATGAAATTTTCATTTTTACGCTATTGGGCGATCTAATTGTGTGTAAATTTTGCAGGAATAATGTTAAATAACTTTTCTGCATGTGAACATGAGCTGATTAATCCTCAATTAATTACAACGAAAATGGAAACTCACGCGTCCTTTGAATATAAAGAGCTCTCTACGAATCATACTGATGGCATCGTAGCTCGTGTCGCACTTATCCGGCACGTTCTTTTTTACCGGCGTCCGATGCCGGTACGAGGGGGTCGTAGGGATGAGGCTGCCGACGGTCGGATGGGGCCTGTGCGATCGGTGTGGCCTGCGCGGGGTCGTCGACGGTGCGGTGGACGGATGCCGGCTCGGCCAGTCGGACTTTGGCGTGTGATAGGGCGGCCGAGGACGCTCCTCCGGGTAGTCGTTCGGCCGGCGCGGTCGCTCCCTCGGGGTTACCGGCTCCCGCCAGGGTCGCTGGGTTCGCCAGGGTCGCTGTGTGGTCGTCGTAGACGTTGTCCTCGCCGTCGTCGTACTCGTCGTCGTTGTTGTCGTCGTTGTCGTCGTCGTGGACGTTGTCGGCGGCGTAGGTCGCGGGTGATGACGATAGCCCGGATAATCCGGGTTCTTACCCCAGAGTCTGTCGGGTGCGCCTGGAAAAGCAAACAAAAGAAATTATGAGATTTTAATGGATTGGCTTTTTTCATGGTATGGTTTTTGTTTTTAAATGATTTTAGTTTCATCATTGAAATAAGTGGAACTTATTTAGAAATTAACTTATTACAAAAGAACTAAATATATATTTTTTAATACCTAGTAAAATTGTCAAGGGAAACTTATAATTATTATGAAACAAATCAAAAGTATTATTGGGTTCGCTGGCCAGATTAACTAAAATTTTCCGAAGAAGCAGGCCCTCAACTATCATTCAGAAAACAATATTAAATATATAAACCGGTAAATATTGTCTTAGTAACTTGAATCTTTTTAATTGTATGTATTTATTACTTAATCAAGTTTTTTTTCGAAATGAAGCCACTTGAATTGGTGTCAAGTCATGGGGAGAACGATATAATCGATGTATGAAGATTATAAGTGTATTTCAATAAACTTAAATTGCGATCATGTATAATAAAATCCGTTTTTGTGACGAAATGAAGTTCGATACAGAATTTGTTCGATAAGGCTGCTATTAGTAAAAGAACCTGTCATGAATGGGTTTAAAAGCAAAAAAGTATAATCATTTTATTATTGAAAACTTATATGGCAGATTTTGGAAATGATCGATTGGTTAACATTAAAACATAACATGATTTGACGGAATTTTTGGTATGTGATTTAGAAAAATGTTTTTGGGCATCTTACGTCATGAGTATGATACAGTAACCAGGTAACTGGGTTGCCAAAGAAGAGATATTGAATATTGTTACTTTGCTTGTAAATAGCAGCACAGAGATAAAGTAGGAAAGATTTTTTTGATTGAGATTGTAACTGGTGACGAATAATGAATGTACTACTACAATTCCAAATGCAGAAAGTCATTGGATCAGCTAGATTATGTCTTTACGTCGACGGTGAAAACAAACGTTCACAGAATCAGTCACGCTCTGTATTTGGTGGGATTTGGCTTGTATGATACATTATGAGCTGTTAAGTGAAAATAATGCATGTTAACTTTGTCTGCATGGTACATTATGAGTTGTTGAAGACAACTGAAATCGTTTCAGGGAATCGACATCGAACGTAATTCATACGTTTGTATCGAGCATTGAGTGTATACAGCTACAATTCGAAGAACAATAGAATAAAATCATTCTTCAGCATGATAATACTTGGTTAGATGTCATAAAAACCACACTTGGAAGCGTTGGAATGGGTGGTGTTAGCTCACTCAGCGTAGTCTCCAGACCTTGAACTATCTGAATAACAATTTCGATCGATGGCTTGCTTTTGAATGATTATCTGACAAATATTTCAATCGATGGCTTGCTTTTTCATTGACGCGAGAGACGATCAGTTAGTTCGTTCCATAATTTATGCATTGCCAGAAAGATGAGCAACATTGGTTATATAGCTATAATAACTTGTATTTCACAGTGCAGATAGTACAGTCTCAAATTTAGAAGAGTAAGTCGGAAGTAAAGGTAGGCATTAGGATGACACGTTTTGTACAAACATTCAATATTGTGTTTGTCATCAGGTGGAAAGTGTGAGTAATGAAGTTGAAGCTTTCGATTTCATACAAAGTTTTAAAAGTTTCCGAAATATTTATGACCTAGTCTAAGAAACTGATTGAAAAAACGTCAATGAAGAGTTGCACCAAATAAGACAGAGTTATAAATCTATCCGCAGGCAGTTTTTGTTGAGAAGATATGACTCATATATCTTCATTTGTGAACTGAAGTCATTACATTGATTGGATTTTTCTGCTTTGTTATTAACGATCTTTGATAAAAGGTTGAAAAATATGAAAAATAAATTTCAGAAACACTTGAGAAGTTTCACAAAGCGATGCTTTCCAACAATACGTTGGAACAATTTTTCTTACTATTTTTTCTTGTTGTGTGTATATTTCTTGTCTCTTTCTAATCTATTGTTATATACATTCCAATAATTTAAAGAAAAAAACTTATAATAGAATTTACACGATTCTGACTTTATGGAAAAATAACTAAGAATTTCTGACGACTCAATAGTCACCACTGGAAAATTGGTGCCAAACGGATCATCCCAGTGCATACCCAGTAATTAAATAAATTATTTATAAAGTTTCATCCCCGTACATTTTCACAATATTCAGAAGTAAATTACCGAGAAATAATGGTTAAATAATTTTCCTGCTACCATATATCCCATTAATTTCACTCGGAATCTATACAGGCGAGGCCCATACTCTACTTCATCGTATTTGCCAAATGTGCAGCGTGTCCGCCTCGCGCCGGTCGCCGCATGAATAAACGTCGCTGCGCTATCGCTCAAAGGGAATTTATCGCGGCGCATAGCCTTTGGTATAACACACATACACGCACACGCACGCACACGTACATTATATACATATTTATACTCTCCGCAACATAAATTATCGCGGAAAGCGTCGCACAGGGCCGCGCACCGACAAAATTCTCCAATCGAGTGCGCGTGCGGTATACCGTGTATATATGGTATCTAAATGCGCGCGCGCGACACCACCGTTGTTATTATCGGGGCCACGTAAAATACATCGTCGCCGGCCGCGCGGATGACTGCCAATAATAACGGTGCACACGCCGGGCGGAATTTCCCGCGCGCTCGTACCGAATGATCGTGGCCGGGATAATCCTGTTGAATGGATGAGAGCAGGCTCTGATCAAAGGGAAGGTGTAGCGAAGGGCCTCGTCTACGGGAGTACGTCGACGAGGAGTCACTGTCAATGATGCTGAACATGAATGTATCTTTATTCAGAAAAATTATGTGTTAAGAGCTGAGAATTATAATAAGCCCCTCGAATTTCAAATGTGATAATTGACAAACTTGCGGCAGAATTGACAAAACGAAGTAAGTGATCCTATCATATACCTCTATGGTTTACTTGGTTTTTATTAAAATCTTTTATTTCACTTCTGAAATTATAATCTACGGGAATTTTTTGTAATGGAAGTAATCGAATTGATTAAAGCAATTTGTCGATTGTTGTTACGAATCCCAATTGCACGTTCAAAAAACATCGTCTTCTGTTTCGATCAACCTAATGAACATAAACCCGTGAACTATTCTTCAGACAGTTACACAATATTCTAAATATAGAAAGAAATTATTTGTTTAAATTTTATCAAAATAATTTTAACATAGATTAAAATCTAATTTTAAAGCGAAAAAAATTTATTTTCTGTTAAACAGCCATTACGATAGTCGTAATAAGCATTTTAAAATACATTACTGTACAATCTTTCCGAAAAATCGAGGTTGGCTATTTTTCAGAAGTCTACCGCATCTTTCTTGTATACATATATTTGAAGTGACATAAAAATGATTTTCCGAAAGGGACCTCCGGATTATAGATAGTCACAGGCCTCATGACACTTTAGCCAGTCTATGGACGGGTAGTAGATATATATAGGCAGATAGGATGGAGATATTCCAGTGAGTGTGGAAAGGAAGAGGGAAGCGAGCAGGAAACTGGCACGAAGCTCTAATCGGATTATCAATTGAAAACTCGCAGGGGGGAATATCCGGATTTGGGGAATCCAGAGCTTTTTTATGACCTGTAGAATGTTTAAGCATGTTATTTTTAAGCTCCTGATGCTCCTATTGTTTTGTTGTTCAGCTGGAAAAAGGTATTGCGAGCAATATGATATATATGGGTATAAACAGTGTAGAGTTTGGAGGCCGTTCAATATTTTCTCATCGGATAGCGTATTTACAAGGAGATTAAGGTCATTGTTAAAACTAACTTTAAATAAGGAGTTTAAGTTCAAATCTTATTTTGATTTAGATATGAATTTTTAAGGTCAACTTTATTCGGTATTGAACTAAAAAGCCTCTTTTACAATGTCTGTCAGGAGACCACGAAATTTTATGATCAGATATGCGCTTAAATTATATGTGATGTTTGAATCGTTAGGTTAGGTGAGGTCGTAATCGTGAGGATCGCAATTCAATAATTTATTCCAGAATTATTCAAGTTTTCAGTTTTTGAATACGGTCTCACAAACTTGCTTAAAATTAACTGGTATGAATCCAACGCGTAACTAAATAAGGATCCTAATTCAATAATAGTTTGAATACTTGAATGCTCACAAATTATATAATCCAGCCACAACATTTTCTAGTAAGTCGTTCAAAATTTATCATACTTAGAAGTGTAGAAGGATTGA
The DNA here is from genome assembly GCA_018907035.1 of Sycobia sp. Sy_11. Taxonomy (NCBI): domain Eukaryota; kingdom Metazoa; phylum Arthropoda; class Insecta; order Hymenoptera; family Epichrysomallidae; genus Sycobia; species Sycobia sp. Sy_11. Next base: position 3,583,597 of record JACCIC010000015.1, on the reverse strand, counting down.
TATTGTTGGTTATGACAAATTGCATTCTTTTTCGTTTGAATTTTATCATTGTTCAGCCTAAACGTACACATTTCAATATCGTTTATTTCAAAGACTTCTTTTTTTTTGAGCTCGTTTTGCAGGATCTTCCACTAACTCTAACGGAAGATTATCATTTGTTTTTACGTATTTATACCTGTACAGGACGAGAGTCAAATATCTAGAACACGAAGAAGAGTTCTTCCTCACTCCTTCTTGCCTCGTACAAGCGCTATAAAACTCATCGAATAATTGCATTTTGTTCGCAGCCGAGAATTATTGTGGACAATCCGCTCGCGCAATATTCGCGCGCGATTTCTCCTCCACCGACCCAACCCTCTCTGCCTCTTGCACGGTCAGATGCAATATTATCTCATTTCTTTGTATTTTATGGTGAAATCACGTTGTAAAAAAGGAACTGCTGTACATGGTATTTAGTCGTCGGTGTTTTACGAATGGGATAAAGATAAAGTCTTGTCTCATTGGTTTCGCGTATTCTTCTGTAAAAGAATTCGTAAACGGCAATCATCCCGTCGGCGTATATCGGAGGTACTCAAGTTTTCAAATCATGATACGATACAAATGTACAATAGAGATCGAAAATTCGTGATATGATTTACATAAAATCTATGATTGTAGGTGCGTTTTGATAAGAATTATCATATTCACAGCACTGATTATTATGTCGAAAAGTATCTAACAATCAGCCCGGATTTCAGAGAAAGTCTAAATACATTTTTTACAATTTCAGTGCCTGAGTAGATTCTCTTCATATTATCAAATCACATCGGTTAAAATTTACAAAAATTTGTCTAACACAGTATAAAACTGTTTTTAAATCACTTTTCACGACTTAACAGAATTATATGAATGGAAAAAAACATAAGACCTTCAGAATAAAAAACATTGATATTATTACATTGAAGGCTCTTTTTATATGCGTATATTGTGCTGCAGTAGCTTGATACAGTATCAATCTTCTTGACTTTCATTGGTTCGTATGATTTTCATCGCTGCGATATTATCGCTTGCTTTTACAGGCAGAGATTGGATCTCTGATGATAGGTGAGGCGACGCCACCCGAATCGTTATTTACATTTGTATAGTTAATATATATATATATATATATATATATATATATATATATATATACATATATATAATTTAATTGTACTTATGTCGACTGCCCATATACAAATTAATAAATATGTTTTTATCGGACTTACAGTCCAATCAATTCAATCTAAAAATAAAAATAAAAAATAAAAATAAAAATAAATAAATAAAAATAAAATAAAAATTAAAAATAAAAATTAAATTAAAAATTAAATTAAAACTATAATAACAGTCAGACTGTCCTTGTTTATATTCACCCCCGTAGACTAATCTGAAAATAAAATGTATGTATGCACGTAGCTCGCTACGGCTCCTCATCAGGGGTATATAATACATATATATATATATATATATATATATATATATATATATTTGTAATTAATTCAAGATGTTATATATATATATATATATATATATATATATATATATATATAGAATTTCGATTTTTGGTATTATTAAAGAATAATATATTAAATAATTATGTCGAAACTATAAGAGGCAAAAGAAATATTTTAATAGATAGAATTATCGGTATTTCACAAACGAAGTATGATATAAGAGTAATAAATTTATTAAAATTTGTAGTTTTAATATAAGTTTAAATTTAAGCATTTTTATTGGTATTAAAATGAATGGCGTCTATTAATATAACAGCATTTATGTAGTTTCAATTAATCGTCATTTTTTGATTGAAAAAGAATCACATTTATTAATTTTTTTATATATTTTAAATTACATTTTTACTGTTTTTTTTCTTGCTCAGACATATTATGCACTATTTTATTAAAAGAAGCTATAGTTTTTTTAGCTTTTATTTAATATTGAATTTTCGATACCAAACTTGATTTAGTCCTTAAGAATATGAACAAGTTAGAATTCAAAGACGTTTAGTAAAACAGTTATTACTAAAAAATATATAAGTTTGAAGAAATCATATTTTTGTAAGAACAGTGATAGTGAATCAGAATTTTATTTCAAATTCACTTAGTGTCAATAGTTAAAATGCATTTGTCACGTGTTATATTTGAAAAAGTCAGTATTAAATTTTATAAAGTTTATCTGAAATATTATTACTGTTTCTATACTTATTCATCACATTTTCTGTTTCTTCATATTTATGTAGGTAAAATAAAAAAAAATTTTTCTATCAATTAATATGTACTGGAATTTTACAAAGAAAGCAGTTTCCCTTTTAAGTAATATTTAATTCAATTTTACTTAGAAATAAATTTAGAAAATGTTCTCTTTCTCACGTATATAATTGTATAGATTGTAATCTAAGAATATATTATGTATTACCTTGTCACATACATTCAGTCGTACGTATATATGGAAATTATATGCTTGTTAAATTCTATAAATACCAATACTGTCTTGATAATGTGTTCTTCTCAAAATGATTTATTCTGGTTTAACTTTTTTCGTACTGGTACTTTTAAGTACTTTTTTCATTGACGACGGTAAGGATTTTAATAATCTAAATAATTTCTATTTAATATACTTTTTTCTTCTGTTTCAATCTTGATTAACTACCAAAAGAGCTACATTATATTAATAATTCTAAGATGAATATTATCTCAGTTATATTGAATTATCGGGAAATTATCTTTACATGTTCTAAGAGATTTTCAAATATCGACAATAGATTAAGAAATTATTCGTGTTCCAGCGATACTCCGGTGTTTTTCATTTTTTTTCAACTTACGGAGGGCATCGGGTATGGATTTTAAAATTAAATGAAACTTTTTGATGTAGAAAATTTAAAGTAAGTTCCTTTATGACGGTTGAACGTTTTATTATATGTTTTTCACAAAGAGTACTAAAAAGTCGTTTATGGATTACTTATTTTATAACTTTTTGAGAATTTTCAATTTTTTTATTTTGTCATAATAGCTAAAGGATAAAGAAAAATTATATTTTTACAATTAATATAAAATTAATCTCTTTAAAACCAAAAATGAATAACGATAAACTTTCATATAAAAGTGAAAAAATCTGCCTACATTCACCTTCTACTACTGCTATTCATATTTTTCTTTGCTGTAACCTCCATTGGGTAGGTCGAAACTTTTGTAAATTACATTTACTTTTTTTCTTACATTTCGAAAAATTACAATAGAGCAACTCAAAAGGCACATTCTATTTTTATAAAGTACTTACTCACATGCTGAAAAATTAAAAATAGCGCATTTCATTACCAAATTTGGCCATTGTATACGTTTGCCTTTATTTTCATTTCCCCTATCAATATGACTACGCACGGAACGAATGCCTCCTTTCAATCTTCAATATAAACAGTTATACAATATTCATATTTGTACAATATTAATATTAGGAATAATATTATAGCTTATTGATTAAAATGATAAGATTACTAATAGGTAGAGTAAATTTTTTTAGTCTACATATTTAAATTTTAGCTTTCAGAACGGAAGAAATTTTTGGTGGCAGGTCTGTACTTCCACCATTATTTAGATACCAAGCCGGAATAATTGGTAAATATAATTATTCCAATACCTCTAATTTGATATGTGGAGCTGCCATAATTCACAATAATTTACTATTGTCCGCCGCTCGATGCTTCATAGGCAGAGAAAATAAATTGAAGAACCAATCTTTTTATGCATTCGTTGGACAATTTTTTATTTCAAGCCGTTATCTTATTTTAAGAGCTATTGCGAAAATATATACATACTTTTATGAGAGCTCTGTACATCACAATGATTTATCAGTAGTGGAGGTAATAAATAAATACGTGTATAGAACATACTAATAATCATAATATTGATAATCGCTTTAAGAATGATCAGATAAAATTTATTGGATCAATTATATCATTATAAATTGTATCATTTTAGTTGAAGGAAAGTTTGGAACTTGAAATCAATCGGCTCTCATTATTCAAGCTTGAAATACCGACGCCTGATATGAACTTTGAAAATGGTTGTGGGAGCGTAGCTGGATTCGGCGCTAAGTCAGCTGAAGAAGTCAGTATAGCTGGTGCTAGAGAGCGATTGCGACTTAATAAAAATATACAAGAATTAACGTGCGTCGAGGTAGAGGTTATTAATAGGACTACTTGTCGAAATTGGTTTCCTTATGCTCGTAGAATGAATACGTTTTGCGGTCACATAATTCCACGTCAAGGTGAAAGTACCCATCAAGGCCTCTGTACAGTAAGTATATTTGTTATCTTATTATCTGCTGACAATATGCATTATCATTTAATTTTATTATGGAAATCCTACCTCTTTATGAATATTATTATCTATATAAAATATTTTTGCATATTAAAACAGTTTCACGATAATGTATTTTATTAGTGGGTTATAAATACAGTGATTAAGTGATTATCGAGACATGGGAACAAATTGTTTTTATTATTTTTGACGTTATGCTTAATTTATAGATTGATAAAGGCTAAAATTATCTCCATTACTATCCAAGTATAGGCAATGGTTTATTGTACAATTGATGCAAGAATAAACTATTATTCCTGTTTATACTATGTTACATCTATAGTCATCACATATGGGCTTAAAGATGGTAGTATACAATTTTATAAATAATTTTTTCATGTTATTTTCAGCTCCGAAATACTGATATTAATCAGTGCTTGTAAACAAAGCACGTGTAAATTTTGACAACGGTGGTTATATCATCTGATATGATATCTGACTATATAGGGCTTTGAATTCGGTTGACCGAATTTATTAGCCCTTTGCTTTAGCTATGGAGCTAGCTTAGGCCTTTTGAAAAATAATTGCTGCTCATATCTTTTTCAATATTAGGCAATAATTAATTATGTTTCCAACACAAATCCATTTTTGATCTGGTTACGTAAAGCTTTATATAATTATGCATTTAATAATATTTTCTACGCAATGTAGAGAAAAGAAATGTTACAGCTTTTTACGATTTGTAGAATAAATAATTTTTTACAGGCTGATGTTGGTAGTCCATACGTTATTGGTAGAATGGTTGCAGGAATTGCGAGCAGATACGATCCTAATTGTGACGATGTTCGTCGGGCATCTCTTTACACGAGCGTGTCGAAATTCTATCATTTTATTGATGCAATAAGAACAGGACGACCTTTGCTAGATACGACCATTTTTTATAATCTGCCGCACATATCCGAATGGAAGCCTGAAGGGGAAAGTGGAACCAAGGGAGAATCTTCCCATCGATTCCATGACGAAGATTGAAACATTTATTCTGTCGTAAAAAAAGTTTCGAAAAATCATACCAAATTCTAAATACTATTAATTAAAGTTCCATGATATTCAAACAATTTATTTTTCGGTTAGACTTGTTTTTCAATTCTTCCAGTTTTGTAATTCTCATAGAAATGTATAATAAAGAATGTCATCTTGATTACATAATGCTCTTTGATGGGGAACAATACGTTTGAAGCCAACAGGCATGATTTGAATAGCGTTATTGAGACTCTACCAGAGAAAACAAGTATTGATGTCTAGTTTTTTGTATATATGTATGTATATATATATATATATATATATATATATATATATATATATATATATATACACACATACATACACTATTTTCAAAAATTGCAGCAGTCGTAATTATTAATCACCTATTAAAGGAATAAAGGAATTATTATTAATTAATAATTAATTTTAATGTTTAAAATTGTTTCAGTATAATGTAATCGAATAACGGTTGTTACAACGTCGCTTATGGGGAGAGTTTTAGTAATTTTACAGTATGTTCTGTTTTAGCCTTTGCTCACGCACTATAGCAGGGATCGATCAAAAGGATTCGCGGGACCGCAGATATTTAGTAAAATAATGTTTCGATTATAATCAATTAAAACAGTTGAAACTAACAGTTAAATTAATTTAATCTTAAAATTTTTTTTAAATAAACAAATAATGAAATATGACGGTTTAAGACAGCACTTGAAGATCTGAAGTATAAAATGTCTTAATAAGCAAAAAAAGAACGAATGCTTTACCTTTTTGAGATTCAAATGGACTTTCAATCCCTTTACTTTTAATTAATTATTATATTAAATGAAATCTTTTTATTATTAGTTATTTATAAAAATATTTCTTTTCCAAAATTTCAGTACATGGTTTCTTACTTTTGGATATACCTAGTTATATAGATATAGTTTTGTCTAATATAAATATATTCGAGCTCCCCAATTGATTAATTATTGACTTAATTTTTCCGAACATGAAAGGAATCTAATAAAGTTTATCTAAAATTTTTCAATAATGATAACTATGCTGTGCAAATACATGTACAATTCAATTATTTAATATATTAAAATGGTTAGTTATGCATAAATTGAGCTAAGAAATATTTTTATCTGCCTGCAAGTTTTTATAAAATAATATAATATAATGGTAGTCACGCTGTTCTTGTTTACAATCACCCCCGCAGATTCTGAAATATAAAAGAAAATACTAAAAAATAAAAAGAACGAAAATACTGCTGTTATCATTGTATAACTTGACTGTCCCCACTATCAATTTTTTACCAAATCTATGTCTTTCTTCGTCCAACATTTTTTGAGCCGATTTGGCTTATCATTATCATAAATTAAAACATTAAGTTGCAGACTAATTTAATTTTGACGATATATACATAATTACTTTCAAATACAAATATTTTCCTAAAATAAATTAGATAGATTGAATTTTCATTGTTCATTATCCGATATGCTTTGTAAAATACTAATTGATAAAAAATAACAATAGCTACAAAAAGTAAACACATTTTTAAATTTATATATAATGTGATCCATCAATTATGTAGGGGAACCTGGGGCGGTATGGGTATGAAAAATCCCCCAACTGTGGGGCGGTACGGGATATACGTTTCGTAATGGGTTTCACGCTGCGGGAATAAAGCAAGTTAAAGATGTCAAAAATTGAATAAATTATTAATACATTACAATGTAACAATAAAATAAAATTACAAACAGTTCATAAATTATTAAATAATTATTAATAAATTAAAAAATTACTTTAGTTAGTTATTTTGGACAAAATTTCATAGTCAACAGAAAGAAATATATTTCATTTTATGAACCATTAATTTTTTTATAATTAAACTTTAAAAAGTTGTTTCATCTGAATGTGAATCAAATCATAATTATTATAAAACAGAAAAGATATTGTGAGAATGCAGAATATGTTATATTGAATTTCTTGTATTGTTTAATTTAACGTATTGTATTATAAATTACATGGACAATTCTTTACATTAATAACAATAAATTTTATTACATTAAGTTGTACAGAAAATAATTTTCATTTTAATAATAACAAAATAACATTTCTTAAGCTAACTAAAAACAGCAATAGAAGAAATAAATGTTATAACAGTTCATAAAAATCTTTTTTTTTTCAATAAATGCTTTATTCACACAAAAATATTTTACAAATAAAAAATGGATGAAACATAACAAAAACCATAATACATGTAATATTTATAAAAATGGTGGTAATACTACACTCGTTACAATCAGTTAAGGATTAATTTGTTTACATATGATAGCTTAATTTCTAAAAAATGTAGTGTGGCTTACAATTTTGTGTATAATTAGAGTGTGTCGCTAGAAAAGGTGGTTGTACATGTAGAAAAAAAACTAGCTATACTAATATGACATGTAAAAGACAGGAAGAAAAACAAAATGTAGATAAGTAATAATAAATAATACATAGTGTAATATTGATTTTTTAGTTAAGTTCAGCATAGTTTTGATGTCTTTTGCTGTCATGTCTGTTGTGTATCTTAATGTCATATTATTTATGTATTTATAAAGTTTTTTATTACTATTCCTTCTAGGTATGTGGTATAGTACCGGTATACCATTTTGATTGCATAAAAAGTTGTTTTCATCTAGAATTTCGAAATCGTTTACAGTTGCGAAGCTATCATTTATTGTATCAAAGGATTTGATTTGGTTTGGTTCGTGGATTTTATCCAACAAGTGGTTGTTTAATTTTTTCAGTGCTTTTATATAGTTTCATAAAAATCTTTGTGTATATATTAAATATAATAAATTAATAAACTTAATAATTTTTATAAATATATATATAAAACTGTTATAATGTACAAAATATGTTTTAACAATATGCACAGAAAATTAATAAATTTACACTAAATATATGTACACTAAAAGGCGAGATATGACAATTAATTTATAGCAAGGAGGAAAAGCGTAATTGTTGCGAGAGCTAAACGAATACTGTCAAAATTTTCAAATTTGAAACAGACAAGAGTATTCCCTTATTTTTTCTAGATCGTGGTTTATTGACCATCTTATAGATGGCTGAAAACCAAAACAGAGTGTGCGAAACGTCTCCCATGGACATAGACGCAGTTTTTGTCCAAGGGCTAAAAATTATATATCATTTAGCAAAAAAAAAAAAAAAAATACAAAGATCATGTGCATCTTAATAAAAAGGCCTTAATAGGTGCCATAAAAGATCTTCCATGCCTTTCAAGTAAATATTCTTGCTCATACTGGCTAAAACGCATGCACGCACCACGTATGCGCGCGCTGACTGTAAACCAATTGCGCCCCGTTTCGAAAAGCCATACCGTCCCAATACGAACATTTTTCAAATTTAATTATAAAACATATTTAATACACTTTATTTATACATTTAAGGCATAATAATTATTCCTAAGAACATTATGAATCAGATGATAATAATTACAAATGAATAAAGTTTTATATAAATAGTTGTTTCGTCGATTAAAGTTTACAAAAATTTTTTATTACACACACACACACACACACACACACACACACACACACACACACACACAAAATATATATTCATTATATATATCTAATATGGCGTGAAAAAATAAATAAATGAATTCATAAACTTAAATCTAATTATATTAATGAAAAGGTATTGCATACTATGTTAAATGAAATAAGGGGTATTGAAACTGAGAAAAAGTAAAAATTCCGTAACTAATATACAAATAACGAAAAAAATAAATAATAATAGTACCATTTAATACTGCATTTAACTAAAAATAAGGCGCTTTATTTTTGTATCGGTATTGCAAATGTCCAAAATTTTTTTCTTTAGAATACCATATACTTGAATGTTATAAAGAAAGTAGTTTCTCATTAAAACAATATTTAATTTAATTTTATTTTATTTAAGAATACATTCAGAAAATATTTTTTTCCTCACGCACAAAAATTGTCTAGATAGTTATCTAAGAATATATTATGTATTACCTCGTCGCATACATTTAGTTGTATATATATCTATGATAATTATATTATATTAAGCAATTATATTGCTCGATAATTCCTATAAATACTAATACTGTGCCATAATGTGTTCTTAACAAAATGATTTATTCTGATATAACGTTTTTTATACTTCTACTTTTAAGTACCTTTGTCGTTGACGATGGTAAGAGTTCTAAATAATTTATATTTAATATGCTTTTTCGTATTATTTCAATATAGAATAACTATCACAATGTAGTATTATATTAATAAGCCTAAGATGAGATAATTTCAATTATATTTAATTGTTAAACAGTTATCTCTGCATATTCTGAGACACTTTTAAATATATATATATATATATATATATATATATATATATATATATATATATATATGTATAATTGTAAGTTTAATATGAAATTCATCTTTTTAAAAATAAAAAATGAATATAACGATAAACTTGCTAATAAAAATGAAAATAAACTCTAAAAACCTCACAAATACATTGGGATTATTTAATTACAAAAAAATTTATGGTAAATTTTGGAAAAAATGAATTGAATAGTGATGAAAATCATGAAAAATTGATAAAAATGCTTTTTTGTTTTGAACTAGAGAAACAGCAAACATTTTACAAAGTTATAATGGTCGCTAATATTAATATAATTTTCTAGTAAAATGATTACTACAGGTTATTTTTTAAAATGCATTTATTTCTGTCTTACAATAATGAAAAAAATTTCGGTCAAACTTTTGTTGTGAAAAGAATTTCTATTGAAAGCATTGGGCAAAACTGCACCTAACGATGAGGTCCAGTTTTTACAGTCATCACAACAAATTAATACATTTATGTAAATATGTATTGACCATATTCCCCATTTATTTATAAAAAGATGTTAGCTAGCTATTAGTAAACCACTTTTATATTCATTTAACGAATTCCTCTCTTGAGGGTGTTTTCCTTATTCGTGGAACTGTGCTTTTATTAAGTTTATGCATAAAAAGGGAGGTAAGCAGATTATATCTAATTGCAGACTCATATATATTCTACTAACTTCTTAAAATTATTTTAAAATTATGGTACATTATAATTTGCACTATACTTTATGAGTACCGTGCGTGTATTATTACTAAAGAACAGTGTGACGTCCAACCGAAGTTGGTGCCACACGGTTAATCCTAACGGCGATTTACTGCCGTTAGTTACCGCCGGTTGCCCCCTTGTTTTTTTTGGCCACGCTTTAACGTTGAAGCCAGGGATACGCGGGGCGGATCGCGAGGTCAATCGTCGCGGCGCGTTCGCGTAATTTCGCCGGTCGTGAGGGCCACACTCGGGCAGCTCCAACACGATCGGTTGGATATTAGAGCGGCGACGGATCTAATATCCTCTAGGAGGTAGTAGGGGCGCGAGCTTCCTCGGCCTCCAGTCCACCTTACTAGCTATCCGCGCTGAACTTTAGCGGAGGCTGCAGAGTCTAGCGGCAATTTCCTTGCCTGCAGAGACTAGCGTCCCCTGACCCAAAGTCTAGCGCGTGCTTCGCGGAATTAAAAAGGGAAAGAAAAATATAATTCGGAAATGAATATTGAAGCGACTTACTTTTATTTCGAGGAATTTAGCAACCGAGCAGAGTAAACGCGGCCGGCCATGGCTAGGCTGCATTACTATGGCCACATCTGGTCCGATTTTATTACTAGAAAGCGCGCGCTGCGCAGGCATTTGGCATTGAGGTTCGCAGAGTTTATATATACAAATATAAACGTATTTATTCTCACTACTCCGAGAATATCTACGAACTTTGCCTTACCTTTGTATATATATATATATATATTATCGTGAAGGCGATGTTGCCAAACGCTTGTCTCCTTTGCTTTCTTTATTCCTACTCACTTTCCCGGGCCTGAAATTCATCGAAAACTCGACGGGTAGGCATGCCGAGGCAATTCGACCGATCCCTCCTTGTCCTTGAACAGATATATACACATATATATACCTACATACGTATACATATATATATTTATATATATATATATATATATATATATATATATATATACGTACATATATCCATATACATATATATATATATTATTCGGCGTAATCGCTGGACGCAACAACAGTATGAGATTGTTCAGGGCAAATCCACTATTCTCAACCTTCTGTGAAACTAAACTTTCATATCTGATCCATTTTTAGAATCTAGACAATTTAACTCTGCTTATTTTGACTTTAGAAAAGTATTTACTTATTTAATTAATTTATTTCTTTATTTGACATTGGTAAAGCGCTTCGTGGCTTGAATCGTATTTGACTAAACGACCTTATATTGTATGAATAGTAGGTGCTCTGTCATATTTATCAAAAATATTTTCTGGAGTTTCAGAAAGCATTAACCTTAGTAAATTACTTTTTAACATCCATATAAACGATTTCTCTTTTGTGTTCAAATTTGCCAAGTCTTCTTTATGCCGGTAATGTAAAGTTATATATGAAAATTGAATATCTGATGAATTCTACACTTTTCCAGAAAGGTATTGATAGGATTGATCTATGAATGGTCGAAAATAGTGCAACTTTAAATGTTGATAAGCGCTTTGTTATCACATTTAATATAATTCGCAATACGATTTACTTTGATTATAAATTCCAAAGAATTTTGCAAAGAGTATTTACTATTTCTGATTTATACATAATATTTGGTTCTAAATTATTGTTTACAAATCGTATTCTTTATATTACTAGTAAAGCATCTTAAAGAATTGTTTTTATCCGTCGAAGTTCTATCGACTTTATATAACTATATACTTCGATAAGATTATTCAACAGCTTCATTACTCCCATTATTATCTACGCCTCCATTATATTTCAGTTTTATACACTACAAGCTCAAAATAAAATTGAGTTTATAATTAATTGATATATATATATATATATATATATATATATATATATATATATAATTGATAATATACACTTGGTCAAACATGTTTTAATAATATAAGGTAAATTATAAATAAAAAACACTTGGATAGTTTTACGATTTTGAGAACATTTATTCTGACAAAGTTGTTTCAGCTATGATGCCATTATCAAAAAACAATACAAACTGTGAGGAATTGATGCAAATTCAAGAATATATAAGGATGTATAACGGTAACTTAAATTTAATAATGGTAGTGGTCAAATCTAGCGAAAACAAAAGATATAAAGGTGTATAGCAACAAATACAATGGTTTCAACAGTCTATCTAACGCTATGATATAACGGCAGGTGTACAAAGTGATATTTAATATATAATTACAATATAATTTATGTAATTATAATATAATATAAGTGTAATTAAGATATTAAACATATTTAATACTGGGGAATTTTGGTTTTTAAATTTTGGAAGCTAATCGTAAAAGTTGAGATACCTCAAACTTAATCATGTCATTTGTACCATTTTTATTAGTTTTTACAGCTATTAAAAGTTTGTAAATTTATTTTTTTTTAAAGCTGTAAAAAATAATAAAAATATTACAAATGTCATGATTAAGTTTGATGTATCTCAAGTTTTACAAACACACTTTGTATTGTTACTTGATAATAGCGTCATAGCCAAAAGAACATTGTCAGAATAAATATTCTTAAAATTATGAAACGACCCAAGTGTTTTTTAATTATAATTTACCTTATATTAATACAATTGAGTTTGACCCTTAACCAATATGACTACACACGGAGTGAGCGCCTCTTTTAAATTTTCAATATAATTAGTAGTACAATATTAATATTAGAAATCATATTAGCTTATTAAATGAAATGATAAAATTACTATAGGTAGAATAAATTGTTTTGGTCTACATATTTATATTTTAGCTTTCAGAACGGAAGAAATTATTGGTGGCAGGTCTATACTTCCACCATTATTCAGATACCAAGCCGGAATAATTAGTAAATACAATTACAGCAGTACCTCTAATTTCGTATGTGGAGCTGCTATAATTCATAATAATTTACTATTGTCTGCCGCCCGATGTTTCATAGGCAAAGACGATATATTGAAGGGCCAAACGTTTTTTGCATTTGTTGGACAATTTTATATTTCAAGTCGTCAACTTGTTTTAAGAAATATTGTGAAAATATATACATACTTTTATCTTAGTCATGCATTTTACAATGATATATCAGTAGTCGAGGTAATAAATCAATAAAAGTGTAAAAAATACTAATAATTATGATATTAATAATCATCAGTACATTATATACATGCTTTATAATAATCATATATATATATATAGTTGCTTCTGTATAAAAAGGGGCTCAACGTCCGTTTTAAAAAGGAGCTATTTCGCAGACCATCTTTTTTGCTTCAATTTCAGTACGCACCATTAACTTTATCTGCGATATTTAATTTAAAATATGAAAATATATCAAATATAGATATGTACATCTCACATACGATTTCTATGTGGAAATATTGTAGTTTCGTTTTGGGATGGTAAAATAGAATGTCCAGGAATGTCCAGGTGTATCCGGGAGACTTTTAGGGGGAGTTTCCTGTTCAGACGGTAGTATACGATCTTTAGGCGTCGCCGAACGACTTCTACTAGGAGTTTCGTATTCGGGCGATCGAATATTATCTTCAGGTATGTTGGGATGACTTTTAGAGTCAGTTTCGTATTCTATTATCCAAACATCAGACTCCCCATAGATATCCTTTCGCAACACCTGGACATCTTTTTCTACCGCCTGAACATGAAAGTACAATATTTCCCCGTAGTAGACGAATGTAAGATATATATATATATATATATATATATATATATATATATATATATATATATATATATATATATACATACATATATATTGAAAACAAAAAAAAATAGTCTACGAAACAGCACTTTTTTAAAGTGGACTGCTGACAGACCACCCTTTTAAACGGTACAATTATTTAAATAGGTACAATTATCTATAAGAATGTAGATTTATACATAAAGTATTTTCACAAAGACATTACTGAACTGTATAAGAAATCGGTTAAATTATTATATCAGACGAAGTCGAAATGGAGGATGCTAGTACAAATATATTATTCTATATTATATCATTTTAGTTAGAGGAAAGTTTGAATCTCGAGATACATAGGCTTTCTCTATTTAGTCTTGAAATACCGACACCTGATACAAACTTTGAAAATGGATGTGGAAGTGTAGCTGGATTTGGAGCCAAGTCTCTCAAAGATGCAGCTGTTACTGACTCTAGACAGCGAGTAAGATTAAATAAAAATGTACAAGAATTAACATGCGTCGAGGTAGAGGTTACTAATAGGACTACTTGTCATAAATGGTTCCCGGCTGCTCGCATAATGAATACATTTTGCGGTCACATAATTCCACGTCAAGGCGAAAGTACTCATCAAGGCCTCTGTACGGTAAGTATATTTGTTATTTTATTATCTGCTGACAATATGCATTATAATTTAATGTCATTATGTAAGTTGTATCTCTTTTACGAATATTATTATTTATATAAAATATTTTTTCATATTGAAACAGTATGATGATTATATATTTTATGATGGGGCTATAAATTCATCGTACAATGATTACTAAGACACATAAAAGTTCATCGTCTTTATTATTTTTATAGTACGATATGATTGAAATCCGCATTTAGTACATTCCCAATGACTGACCATTCTACATAATTCGTCACATTTTCGATTTTTTATACAATGTTTTACGAAAATGACATTAACCTCCTGACTAGTATACTTTCTTGGCCCTTAGACCTTTAGGTAGGAGTTCAAAATATAATATATCGTTCAAATAGAAAAACACAATAACCAAAACATTTATATTAGATGAAGCTTATAGTGTAGTTTTCGCTCTTGGTAATGTCAAAAGTTTAGAGTCAAACTATGAAGCTTTAGTTCCGACCTAATAGACGTAAACCCACGAATTATCACCTGTTATAACTCACACAAGCCATGAAGGGTTGTTCATCATTTCCTATAGTGAATTTCAAGAGACCTGACCACCATATTACTTCCTGCTGCTCATGTAATTGAAAATATATTCGCACTCACAATGTGTTTTATTCACTGGATTTACGAATTGATACTTTATTTTTCATCAATTTTTTCTCTTCTTTAATTTACCTTATGTACTTTTCTTTTAATATACTTTACTACTCCCTTGATATCGTTCTGCTCGAATTTTATAATTTATCGAATTACTAATATTCTTCAATACATTTTCCTACGCCGCCTTCTGGCAGTCTCTTCTCCCCCCCTCTTTTTTCTAAATACAAAGAACTTCTCCAAATACAGATTTAGATTTCTTTAAATACAGTCTAAGCTTCAGTCTAAACGTCATTCGCTGAATATGTAAATTGGCTCGAATAGAATAAAGAAAAATACTCGAAAGAAAACTGTACATTATGACGAATGTTTAATCACCTGGAAGTCCACCAAGTGAGAGATTTCGGCCTCGGATTTTTTTCGAAATTCTAGAGACCAGATCAACAGTCCCCTCCTACTTTTTCTCAAAATGTTGCACTGAAATATAAGGCCAATTGTTATAGTGTGTGTGTGCGCGCGCGTGTATGTGTGTGTGTGTGAAAATACACACATATACAGATACGTATAGACTGTATATAAATAATTTATTCAAAGTACTGCCCATTACTAGCTATAACTTGTTTTCTATTTTGTCGTAGAGTTCGAATACCTTGACGGTAGAAGTGTTCGTCCTTTCAAAATTTCCATAAATTAAACTATTTTTTTAATGTCTTCATATGAGCAGCACAGTTTATTAGCGAAGGCTTGCTATATCGATCGGAATATGTAATAATTGAACCGCGTAATATTTGTGGTATATGGCATGTGCGGCAGTGCTTTTCATTTTAGCGTTTCCAAGCAATTTTTAATGGGTTTGATAAAGTCAGGTCAAGCGATGTCTTACAGAAGAATCAAGTGGCGCTGTAGCACCACGAAGGCGATTTTGAGAACCATCACTATTTACTTCTTTACTTTTTCCTCATTTGAACCCACAAATCACAACTTCGCCGTATAATTCCGGTTCTCTTGAAGAACAATATAGTCCTTATCTGTTACGAATAGGCTTCTATATGGAACTGATATACCCCTCGACTTCGCCTCGGGGCATAAACCTTTCGTTTCTTTAATAAAGTCTTTCCGTACTCGGTAAAAAATATACTATTTTGTGTTTCTGCTTAAATTGTGACCATTTTTCGCAAACTGCTCGACTCAATTGCACCAATTAAGTTCGATACTGTTTCTCAGTGATTCCTTTGTTTGATTGGAACAGAATATAATAAATATAGTCTATTTGACCTCATCAAATATATTATATAACCTTCGCAACACTAACATTCAACCAAATCGAATACCTACAAGCATAATAAGGTAATCCAAAAATTTTTTTCTTCTTTGGGTTTCTGCAACGAATTCGTTTTTCATCATCACCTGTTTGGTGTCAAATCATAAGTAATCCAACTTTCTTACATTCTTATCAATACCAACTCATACAAAGAGCTGCATGTTGGCCTGTTTGTATTTCTGAAACAAGCTCTTGTATTTGTTATGTATCTGCATCGTGCAATGCCTTCAATCCAGTGTCTTCGGAGGTATTGGGTCTTTCTTGTCGCGGACGAATCTGCAATATCGTATCATTGCGGCAACCCAATCACGATCGATGTTCTTTTTAGATAAGTATTTGGATAAACTTTTTGCAGCTCTCAATGTTCTCCAGTCATTATTTTCTTCGAATGAACAACTGAAAATCAATATTTCCTGCAATTAAAGATGTTTTTGGTACAAAATTAAATATTCTCATACGAGTATAGTTCATAACGCATAAATAAAATCACTTATCTTTTAAAGCGGTTCGTTACTATATGCATAAGCATGGATCATGACCTTTGGAATATGTGAAAATCGATCAGCTCTAAAGGCTGGAGCTAGTAATTGACTTAGTTGCATACTTAATATTTGTTTTTGTATTTGATTAGGATATGTAATATCGTGATGTAATACGACAATTGGGAAGTTATATTATATATCTATGGTTTTATTTAATAAGGAATAAAGACGATCTAAAATTTTATTTTTATGCTATAGTATTTAACTTATAGTTTTCAGCAATTTCTGCTCGGTTTACACAGTTTTTGATTTAGAGGTCAGTACAGACTTATTTTCGTCATAATTAAACGGATTAGATATGATAACACCTTAGAAATCGACCATTTTTTATAATACAGATAATATTGAGAGTAACACATAAATTATGAATTACTTCCCTCTCTTGAAATTTTTTATTAAAATGAGATAAATACATTGCGAATAGTATCACTCTATAAATACTTTTCAAAAGAATTTTTAATCGTATTAATTATTTAAAATATTCTATAAAAAATTATGAAAATAAATCTATAATTATGTTATTTTAAATTACATAATGCAGTGAGAACATTTGAAATTTCATTTATTTTTTACAATATTTTTGAAGATTTTAGAGAGATTTTATTGATAAATGATATGCTTAGAAAAGAGCTATAATTATTGTATTATAATATAAAAATTTTATATAAATATTTTATATATATATATATATATATATATATATATATATATATATAATGTAGAGAAAAGTAATTTTTCATCATTTTATAAGCTACAATTATAAATAATTTTTTGCAGGCTGATGTTGGTAGTCCGTATGTTATTGGTAGAATGGTTGCAGGAATAGTAAGCAGATACAATACAAAGTGTAACGATGTTGCACGGGTATCTCTATATACAAACGTATCCCAATTTTATTATTTTATTGATGCAATAAAAAACGGACGACCTCTGCTAGGCACAACTATTTCTTATAATCTACCGCACGTAGCTGAATCGAAGCCACGTGGACGTGGAGTCAAGGGAGAATCTTCCTTTGGATTACATGACGAAGATTGTTTTATCACAAAAGTAGTTTCAGGAAATCATAGTAATTCTACATATAACTGATTAAAGTTCCAAGATATTTCGACGATTGATTTTTCGATTAGAGTTGTCTTTCAATTATACCTATTTGTAACTTTCATAGAAATGGATAATAAAGAATGCCATTTTAATTAAACAATGTTCTTTAATAAGGAAACACGGGAAAACTTGAAGCCAAAGGATACGGTTGGACAAGCGTTACCGAAACTCTGCACCAGAGAAAACAAATATTGTTGCCTGGTTTGTTGAGTTTAAATATTTTGACCTGTTTAAAATAAACTGAAGCTCTAAATAAAAAACTAAGAACTAATAATACAATTTTTAAACTTTATACACCAGTCCAACTAGTTAAAAAGAAATTTAATTATATATGTTAGAAATGAAAGAATTTTCTTATTTTTTACATAATATATAATAATTATATGTAAACAGAGCGATAAACTTGAACGAGAAATAAAAAAAATAATATACTCAAAGATAAAACTCATACATTTAACAAAATACAATATAAAATTTTTTATTCGAAACCTTCAATGTTAAATATGATTTTAAGTCTTCAAAGTACCATCATGAATTTGAGCATCAAGGGTACTCTGGAAATAACGCATTTAGAAATACTGAACTCTAATCATAAAATAAAACTATAAATATATACATGTGGTCAATACTATTCAATACACATAATATTTTTTATACTAATATGAAATATATGTTAAAAACTAAAATGATAAGATTATTAGTTTTAATTTGTGATAGATATTGGAGGAGTTCCTGTCTACTAATTCAGATTGTTATTTAAGTACATAGTAAGATTAGACATGCCTCATTTCTTTTTTATTTTCGTTATTTATATTAGAAATAAATTTTCATTCGATAAATTCAGATAAAATATAAATCAATTACAACATGAAAATAGTTTTTGTTCACATTAAGTTTTTATATAATGAAAAAATATTTGATTCAAGTATCTTTATCGACTTTTATATAATCTTACATAGAAGTTTGTATATAATATTTCATAATTTTAATTTTAAATTGAAATTTCTGGTGGAAAATTATTCATGTATAATATTCATTTATTAAAATTTTTATTAAACTAATTGAACATTAAAGATTATTTATCAAGTTTCATTTTAACACCAAACAATTCGAGGCTCAACATGTAAATAGCATTGGTCAGTTACATGTTGTAGTTTAACTGATAAATTGTAATGTAACATATAGTTAATAAATGAAACAATATTAAACAATTTATTAGGTTTTAAAATAAAATTAAACGTGAATTATATGTAGGTAAAACCATCGAAGCTTTAAAAAACAGTATTTTCTTATTCCAGTTAATATTCTTCTCCTTGAATATATAAAAAATATTTTCTTGTTTTAATTACAAATAGATTTTATTAAAGAATTCGGAAAATATTACTTTTCTGTGCGTATTAAAGTATTGATACCATAGTACACGTTTTAATCTAATAGATTACGCATTACCCTGACACAAAAAACTTACCCATATAAAAATTTAATTTTTGTATTATTGCTCCATGGTTAGTAAAAGAATCAACATTTTATCGACAATACGTAGTTTGTAAAATGGTTTGTTCTTATTTAATTTTTGTTCCTCTTCTATTTTCAAGTATCTTGCCAGGTTATCATGGTAAGTAATCTCAATTTCTTGATAATTTTCGCAATGTAATATAATTATATAATAATAATAATAATAATAATAATAATAATAATTATTATTATTATTGTGATTAGTATAACTTAATATAAATCTCCACTATTTTGGAATTTTCAATTTATTTTCGATTAATTTAAATTAAAGAATGAGTTCAACGATTTCAATGTTTTTTAGTGTTAAAAATATAGGATTTTATACATGCTTTTCTTTCTTTTCTACTACTTTGCATGTATAAATTTTTTGAAAAGTATGAAAAAGTATAATAA
The DNA here is from genome assembly GCA_018907035.1 of Sycobia sp. Sy_11. Classification (NCBI taxonomy): domain Eukaryota; kingdom Metazoa; phylum Arthropoda; class Insecta; order Hymenoptera; family Epichrysomallidae; genus Sycobia; species Sycobia sp. Sy_11. The sequence goes on along the minus strand of JACCIC010000015.1, from coordinate 3,563,272 downwards.
AAGCATTCAGATAAATACTCAAGCTTGTAGAGTTAAACAAATAATTTATTAACACGTAAAAGGCTATTCTTTTGTCAAACTGAGTGCATATCACTGGAAATAGAAGCCCGCCTGGCGGAGGTACATTTTCTAGTTTTCAAGGATTTGGAGTTATATATTACGGTAGAATTAAAGTGAGTTTGACCACAATACATTATTAATGATGAAAACTGTATTTATACTGGCGACAGGGCATGCAGGAGTGCAAGGCATCACTGCTGATATTATTTGTCGTTGTTTCCGGAAAAACTCTTTAGTAATGAACTCCTTCGAAAAATGTCACATGCAGTCCAGAACATCCAACTTACGGAGAAAAGGCATTTCTAATGAACCTCATACTGTTACTTGGTGATAAAAAAAACCCGTATTCAGAATTATAGAGCTATCAACACCCCCTTATAGCTCTTCAATTCTTCTAAATCTCAGATGAATCTTCGAGCAAGTGAACATATATAGTCTATCGTGCTTTGCGCAAAAATACGTTTAATGTAAACATCTGGCACTTTTAAAGCATATTATAACTAGCCAAGGTAATTTTGTTCATCAGGAGCAGTATTTGGAGGATGCGTTTTTCTTTTTCTTGATCGATAATCACACTTCTACTTGGCTTAATTAGACACAGGAAATGAGAAAATTTTATAACTGGGCACATTTAATGTACTTGCTCGCTGGACATTTCTGAATTGGATTCGAAGCAAGATTGTGCAAGCAACACCCGAATATAATATCTCAGAAAGTCGGAGATCGAGAAAGATGAAATAGTCTCCAAGCACAATTGCCGTTTCAAAAGGATGCTGGCAAGCCCATACCATTATATTGTATAATATATATAACTTCTGACTCCGCTAAGGCTCGATATCGCAGAAATATAAAACAAGGGGTTGGGCAATGATATGCGCGTAAATAAATAGAAGTCCTCCAAATTTATGGAAGCAGTTTAGAAAGTTGCTCTAGGGGCATGAAAAAAATATCTGAGGAAGTTCGAAAGGAATTGCTGTCTCTCATAAATACATAAAGTCAACCACAAGTTATTCCTATTCCATGCCGCAATGCCCTGTTACTACTTTCTAATAGAAACAAAAATAGAGTGTAAACTAACTTCATTAGAAAGCAACTTATAGAATAAACAATTCGTGTATTTCCAACACCTAGCCTTCTCTCTATATTCTGCTGAGTATAATAAAAACAATAATTTATTATGAAACGTGCTAAACTTCTCATTTTTTTAATTCGTAGTATTAAATGACGATTATTATCTGTTAGTCTATGCAATCGCATTAGTGCGTTTTTCTATTATAATTTGCAATTCTGACATTGAGCAAGCCGATTATTGGAACTGTTGTCAGAATATTATTATATTAATTATGTAATACAACTATTTAATTTTTACAAAATATAATGCTTTATACAAATCTTTTTGAATTGAATTATTTAAAAGAATTGAAAATAATAATCCAAACTGGAAAATTAGCTAAATCTCTGAATGATTTTTGTGCATAAGAAATTAATATAATTTATTTATTAAAAAAGCAATAACAAGAAAAAAAACCTTTAATGAAAGGAATGAAAATCATGTGCAACTCAAAATAATATTTGAACCTCATAGCTTTCAGAGTGGAAGAAATCATTGGTGGTTACACGCCATCTATACCGACCGTGAGATATCAAGCAGCTATAATGGGCAAGTACAGTAATACCATTAGTCCCAGTTTACTTTGTGGCGCTGCTATAATTGAGGAATATTTATTATTATCCGCTGCTAGATGCTTTATTAATAAACACGGAAGATTCCGAAAGTATACGTTTTATGCAGTCGTGGGAGAATATTCCATTTCAGCGCAAAACGTCAACTTGAGAGATATTGAGAAAATTTATACATACTTTTTCGACTCCCATGCAGGTCATAATAACATAGCTGTAGTAAAGGTAATGCAATCATACAGAAGAACAACAAATGAACAATAAATACAATTCCTATTTCTTACAAGTTAATCAATAATCACTATAACATTTATATAATTAAGCTTGTGTTTCTTCCTTTTGTTATTATTTGTCTATATTGAAAATTAAGAAATCATACATTCTATTATTGATTAATAAATTATCGAGTAATACCGACTACTAATATCGAATAAGAATTTTATTATTTAATTTTTTTAATGCGGCTATAATTTAAATGCTGCTGTTTGTTATACTATTAATCGCGCTATTACTTTTTTTAAAAAAAATTTTAAAAATGTCACTCATTATTAATGGTCTTTTCAAACTTACTATAATATGGAGTAAAAAATGAAAACTACCTATAAACTATGAACATATGATGAATATATGACACTCGACCATTCTAAGCTATTCTATACACTGCGTTATGATAGTTCAAATAGCATTAATTTTATAGAGATTGAAACTCTTCAGAATATCGAATTTACCTAAACTGAAAAAATTTTGAATCACGATGATTCATATGTGAAATTAATATTATTTGGTTGACTTATTTCAACAGAACACATAATAACGAATATTAAAATTTCTTTGTGAGTACAATGTAATACTGCAGAGTTAGCTTTATAAAAGTTCAATAAGTATATTACTAAAGTCAACCCAGTAACGGTGACCTAACTTTTCTTTTCATATAGAACTATTCCTAGCCACATGAATGTTTATATTATATGAATCGAGTACCTAATGCCATATTGTTTGAACAGAATATCATACATCTATATTTTAACCTTTTAGCTGAAAGAAAGTCTGGATTTTGGAATCAATAGGTTTTTATTCCGTCTTGAAATACCGAATCCTTTCCATGTTTTTGATGCGTTAGCCGGACATGTAGCTGGATTTGGAGCTAAGTCGCTTCAGGATTTATCAGTCAATGATGCTAGAGGGCGAGTACGATTAAATAATAGAGATATACTTGAAATAACACGTGTACCCGTTGAAGTTCTTAATCCAGATTTATGTAAACTATCGTATCCTCAGTTTGATATGGACACTGCATTTTGTGGCGTAATTATTCCTGACACTATCTATCAGCATCGGGGAATTTGCGTGGTAAGTTTTCTTCTTATTTTATTGAATGTATTTAATATCAAAATACTCACCAAACTTCTGTTAATTCAAAAAGACTTATCTGTTTCGGTTTTGCTTTCAATCTCATTATGTAAATTGCAAATCTAAAAAAATATCATCGAGTGTATCAGTATAAATATATATATTGAAATACAATAATGAATCATTCGAAATCAACAACATTTGGAAATTGATAAAGTAGAAATATATTCGTTCTTGTTATCGCCTATTATGTCCAATTATGATAATAGTATGTTCGGGGCATATGCAAATTTTAAGATTTTAGATTAATTTATAATGGTCTGATATTAAATTAGTAAGATGGGATCTTATTGTGCAAGAAAGTGTTCACACAGTAATTCGAAAGATGAAAAAATATAACATTTTACTATATATGAATTCCTTTTTTATCATATATATATATATATACGGCGTCTAGGTCAGAATATTGTTTGGAGTTTACGCGATAGAAAAACATTTCCCAGTGTCTCGAGACGACTTCTATAGATATTTTTAGGTTGAGACGATAAAATACGTCTTGGAACCATTTTTTAGAGAGAGTTTCATATTGAGGAGATAGAATACGGAGGAAGATAGTTTGGTATTCGGATGATAGAATACAAAACTCCTCGTAGAAGTTGTCGCGTAATACCTTGATTAGTTTTCTACCGTTCAAACACGAAAGTCACCGTAGAAGATCCCGGCATAATTGGACATCGTTTCAGACTGATTAAACACGAAAGTTTCTGTAGAAGTTGTCCAGAAACAGCTGGATATCGTATTCAACCTCCATAGCAAGAAACTACAATATTTCCACATAGAAACCGTGTGTAAGATGTACATATCTATATTTCGTATATTATAGTATTTTAAATTAAATATCGCGAATATTTAGTTAGTGGTGCATACTGTAATGGGAGCCATAAGGTCTGCGAAATAGCCATTTTTGGAAGTGGACGAAAAGAAGACGTAAAAAGCACAAAATAAATGTTTAAAAGATATCCAAGGCGAAAGTTAGTTTAAACTGACTACTTTGAGTTGATATTCAATATAATTTAAGACACCCATCTATTGATCACTGATGAAACTAACTGATAAGAGCGTTAACTGTGTGCGTGCACGGTACTACTTTACTGTGAGATATGTGAAGTCAACGCCAAACTCAGTTTATCATCTCTACCAAATTACAAAACGCCCCTTCTAGTGTACGGGCTTATAATATATTAATGAAAGTAAAAGTATTTTCAATAAAAAACATAGGCTAGGCCCGTCCCAAGATAATACAGAACATATATTTCGAATCTTAGAACAATCGATGCAGTAGTTTTTTTATTTATCGTGTACAAATAAAATCAAGCTTTGTCTTTATAAATTAGCATGATATAATATGAAATGATATGATATGATTATAAAAACTTGCGTTAGAAGCTTCAGTATTATTTTATTCATTGTGAATAGAAAATTGTCACAATTTTATTTATGGCTAAATTATGTTTTTTATAGGGCGATGTTGGTACACCATACGTTATTAATAGGTACGTGGCAGGGATTGCAAGTGTGCACCGTACCGACTGTGATGATACTGTACATGGAGCTCTGTATACAAATGTATCACGATTCTATGGTTTTATTAATTCCATAAAAAGAGATGATCCTTTACCAGACACAAGAATTGATTTCAATCATCCATTTGCACCGATTCCTGTATATTAATATATATGTTGTAAAATAACATTATACTTCCCTTTATTGCTGTTATTCTTTGAATCAAGATAAACAGAAAAATTAAAAAAATGATAGAGAAAATCTACTATCGTTTATAAAGTCACTACGTATTTAATGAAACATGATGTAAACAATGTTAAAAGATTGATTTAAAAACTCTTAAATATTATGATTAAACAATTGAAATGAATAAATATTTTAAAAAGTTTTTAGTCATTAAGAGTTATAGTTTAAATAATTAGTAATATTTTTGTTTTAAGCAAACCGAAAACTTCCTACAAGGACCATTTTTACTTATCTTTATTTGCAATAGTCAACAATCGGTCTTACAGTCTTTATAATATAATATATTAGTTAAAATAATGACAGTCAGACTGTCTTTGTTTATGAATTCCTCCCCCCCCCAAAGAAACAGAAATAAAACTTATTAATAAAACTAAATTAGATTAAAAATTAAAAATAATAAAATAAAACATTAATAAAATAAAATAAAATAAAAATCATAGAAATAATGAACTATACTCCATGTTAGTGAAGGACGACCTGACTGCTCCTATCACCTTATTTTCTCCTTTGATGTCCGACGTTTCGAACCGCTACGATTCATCTTCAGAAACTAAACTAAAATGAAAAACCCAGCATGTACTTTATATATCTTATCCTCACTCTAAATTTATTGTTATAATATTTATAGGACCTTCTTCTTGACTTGTAAAACATAACTTATATAAAAAAATGTAAAACATAACTTTTATATTAATAAAGAATTTGTTGTTCAATTGACTTTACTCTAACATTAAATTTACATTATTAAATTTACATTTCTCTTTTACATTTATTTTTGATACCTTGTTTGAGAATCCTCATATTAATAGGCTACAAAATAAATTGAATGAATTAGTAAGAGAGTGGAAAAATAAATCCTATATTATTGAAATTAACGTTTACACATTTAAAATGCGAAAATGGCACAATAGCCAAATGTTAAGGGGTTCCCAAAATTTACAAAAAGCAATTAACTTATAGAAAAATATCATCAATAAATTTTCCCACATACAATATTGCAGGATTTTTATTAAATATATTAGTTAAGACAGTTAGGACAGCTTTTTATGTTAAAGACAGTTGGAGTTCTTATCAAACAGTTAAAGACATTAATATTCCAAATAATTATAAGATAATTTCATTGGATGTAGTAACTTATTTACAAATATACCATTCGATTTATTTAAAGAAATTATAGAAGAAAAATGGATAGAAATTAGTACAAACACAAAATGAACAAAAGATGAATTTATTACAGCAATAAATTTAGTTTTCCACAACACAATTTTTTCTTTTCAAAATAATTTTTATCAATAAAGATATGGTTGCCCGATGAGATCCATTACCTTTATCACCGATCATTGCTAATTTAGTAATAGAAAAATTAAAAAATATTGCATTAAATAAGTTAAATTTTGAAACAATCATCTATAAAAGATATGTTGATGATAACTTTAAAATTATACCAGAAAGGTGTTTAGACGATATGGTTGATGTTTTTAATTCCATTCATGATAGAATGAAATATACCAATGAAATACGATCAAACAATAAGTTAAGTTTTTTGGACGTGCAATGTTATTAGAATTAGTAATAATAGAGTATAGATATAATTCGTATAGAAAACCTACATGGTCAGGTAGGTTATTAAATTTTAATTTACACCATCTATTCGGAAACAAGATAGGTACAATAAAAGAAGTCGTCGACAGAGAAATCAAATTATTACACAAAGATTTTAGAAAATGTAATTTAAAATTAATTAAAGAGATATTCATTAATAATGATTATCCAGTAGACCTTATAGATAAAATGATTGCAGAGAGAATGGATCAGATTTATAACAATGCTAGAGAACATAATATGGAAAACAGGGGGGATAATAATAAAATCATAGTATTAGCATATGTAAAAGGGTTGTCGGAAAGAAATAGAAGTACTTTAAAAAAACCTAATATTAAAATTTACATTAGAAATAATAATATAAGTAGACTAGTTAATAATTGTCAAGATAAGGATGATAAATGTTTGAAAGCGGGAGTGGTATACAAAATAAATTGTAAGGACTCTGACAAATATTACATTGGACAAACGGGTAGATATCTAAAATAAAGAATATATGAGAATCAGTACAGCTTGCGAAGCATGAATGGAATATCCGGATTAAAAGAACATAGTTTAGACTTGTTACATTCTTTCGATTTTGAAAATGTTGATATTTCGGAACTGGATATTAAAAATAAATATAAAAGAAAAATTCTTGAAAATATTTATATTTTGAAGAATCGCAATAATGTAAATGTAACCTTTAAAGGGCCGGGTTTTGAGGTTTCGAAACCTCCTTTTAAAGTGCCCAAATTCATATCTTGTATCACCCATCAACTATGTACAATGGTCCTATCATGGACCGAGCCGATATATCCGATATAGGTGATGAAAAATGTTTAGTTCGGTAAAATAGGAATAAAATCATATTCTCAGGTTTTGAGATGTGCTACATCCAAATCTGGAGTCTGATCGGTCATAACTGCTCATAATCACGGTCATTTGCGGTCAAACAAAGACACTTCAAGGTCAAATGCATAAAGAATCATATATATTCGAACAAAAATTATATCTAAGAGTATCACGAGGTGCTACATCTATAAGTGACTTGTCTCACTTATATTATTTCTTCTATAATAAATTTCTAGTTATAATTGTGCGATCTAAATTATGATGATATATACGTTTCTAGTAAAAAGTATTTCTGTAATTTTACTGATATACTATTTTCATGAGAATAGATTCAGAAATTTATCTGAATAATGATATTGATAGAAATGCGATTGGTTGAATGAGAAAATTCGGCGTCAAGCGCTCTCAAAATCTAAAAACCAATTTTCTTCATCTCTCTTGTTATTTGAGGTCAAAATGTCGTAAAACCGGAACTCAGTGATTCCAAAAACATAGAGATATATCTTTTGCAATGATTCAAACCATATTGCTAAGTTGGACCTTCAAATGACCTTCATTGACTTTGAATCTGAAGTGATGAACTTAGCACATCAATTTACTTAAGGATAAAGAGGTATCGCAGTATTATGTTTTTAAGCCCATATATCGGCTTCCCGGCCGTTTAAAGGTTAATGTTAGAGTCAAGTAAATTGGATGACATTTATCATTCTTTATTAATATCAAATTTATATTTCGCATTTAAGTCAAGAAGCTGGAGGTTCGTGGAGGCCGAGATGGACTCGTATAAATATTATATCAATAAATTTAGAGCAGGGATAGGGTATATGAAGTAGCATGCTGGGTTTTCCATTTTAGCGTAGTTCCGGAGAAAGAACCGTAGTGGTTTGAAACGTCGGCTACCAAAATAGAAAATAAGGTGGTTGGGGCAGTTAGGTCGTCCTTCACTAACATAGAATATTGCTTGTTCTTTTTATTATTTTTGATTTTTAATCTAATTGATTTTTAGTAATAAGTTTTATTTCAGATTGTTCGGAGGGTGATCATGAACAAAGACAGTCATTATTTACATAATATATCATATTCTAATAACCGTAAGACTAGTAAAAAATTTTTTACTTTAATATTATAGTTTAAAACTTTAACTATATATTAAAATTTGAAATTCATGCCTTTTAATTTTTCTGAACTTAATTTTATGAAACTATATTTAAATACGACTTATTTAGATTTTTTTCTTTTCATCTTCTAACTGATTTGTTTGTCCAATAAATTTTTGAGTTGTATTTATAATAATTACTATTACACAAATTTAGTTTTGAAAATAGATTTTTGATCAGATTTGAGGAGACTTCAATGAGATCAACCTAAGTTAATGACGAGACATATATATATATATATATATATATATATATATATATATATATCGCTTGTTCTTGATAATAAATTTGTTTTAATGGTATCAAAGAACTATTAAATGTTATATGATCCTTGTAAAACAACTAATTAGCTGTGCAGCAATGCATGGCGCACGTCAGAAGTAAGGATAAACATATGTCCTGACCAAGTAATTATTAGGCAGAAACTAAAATATTGACAGAAACCCATATCGGAAAAGGTAATAGTAGGAATATTCTACCTAAGGAAACTTTTAATTTTGAAGACCAATTCAAACACCATAGAAGCTCCAATTCTAAAGCAACCATCAAGACGGAGATACGTAAGCTATCAAATTATACAGAGTTAGCATAGTAAGTAATTTTGAATTAAAGGCTTAAATATTTTTAAAAATAATTAAAGAAATTGTTCCTGAAAAAATTAATTATGGCACAGGGGTAAGAACGTTTATGTTCTATTTTACTTATTTGACCTTGAAGTTAGTTTTCTTATTTACATAGAAAATATTAATGGATTAATAAATAGCTGGTTATTATTTTTATATAGAAATAGAGAAAATGATAACTTTTCACATCAATTTTCATATATTTTATAATTTAAAAACAAATAAAGTGTGTACATACAGGGGGGGGGATGATTTGAGGTCCATTGGTACATCAACACGTTCGTAAAATGAGACAGGTCAAGATTATCATGTGATTGGACGGCTCTATACGGCACTACGGCGTTATTTCTCTGGGTCTCATTCACGACCTAATCCCGTCTTGCACTTACAATCGCATTAAATCATGAGTTATAAAAATCTATTGATTCTTTTGAACTTGCTCTCCAGATATATTATTTAAACATCTATACATATATTTATCTTCTGTACATCTGCGATTTAGATATCTCTTTTCATTCTTCTTACTGAAGCATATTAAATAAAGTGTTCACTAAAATAAATTTGTGAAGCTTGTTCAAGTGCTATATTATTTTAATTTCTTACGTGTATAGAAAGCTTAAATTTGTTTTAAGAGATATTATAATCTATGAATATCTTAGATATTATATTTTTTATTAATATTTATATATATATATATATATATATATATATATATATATATATAGTCATTATATTTCTAAATAGTTACTAAAAAATTTGATATTTTGCGGATGATACAGAATCTTTTTCAAATATGAATTATTGTAATATAATTTTAGTTTTTTTTATTTCTTTATGTAGTGTAAAAGTTAAGAATGGTATGTCATTTCAATTTATTTTATATTTTATAAGTACTTTAATAATATAGGTGCTAATGCTTACAGTACATTAATCTTAATACGTTGTTAAATGACAGAAGAGTAATCTGTCTGTAATAGATTCTATGGCGTATTTTTAAAAAATGTTTTAAAAAATTTCGATAATATCAGAATATTTTTAAACTTGGGTTAAAGATCACTGATCAATTTTACAACCGAATTCGGTAAATATGATTAAATAAACTTAATTAAATAAGCTAGTAACCTTTTTTTTTTTACCTTTATTTAACCTCTGATGATGGTGACTGGCAATAATAATATAATAATACCTGATTATTTAACGTTTTTAATATCGCAAAATAATAATGAGGATTAATCCGACAATTTCACTGATTAAGAATTAATTATATATCTATCTAATTTAGAAATTAATTCAGTTATACAATGGAAAGTACAAGAATGAGCAAGTACAATGTTTTTTATTTAATTTATTTTAACTTACTTTAGGTATTAACACGGAAAAACTTATTGGTGGCTGGCTGGCAGCTAAACCAATGTTTAGATATGAAGCTGCAATACTAACCAAATATAATGATTCGAGAAGAATTATTTTACTTTGTCATGCTTGTATCATTCATAATTATTTGTTACTGTCTGCTGCGCGTTGCTTCATTGGTCGAGAAAATAAATTGAAAAAGGGTACAGCATACGCAGTCGTAGGTGAATTTATGATTTCAGATCGCCCAGAACTTAATTTGAGAGATATTGAGAAAATCTATACATATTTATACAGCAGTCGGACAAAAAACAACGACATAGCAGTATTAAAGGTAATATAGATAATTATAATGATAATAATAACAATAATAACAACCACAACAATAAGAGCAACACCAATAACAACAACAACAACAGCAACAACAACAACAACAATAATAATAAGAACAATGATAAATCAGAATAAAATCTATGTGCATCTTGATAATAAAGTAGGAAAAAACCAAGTATTGAAATAAATTGATATTTTAGGAAGAATACATTTAGATAGATTCAATGCATTCGAGAAATAAAAGATTTTTTTGTTCACGTTGATACTTTACGATACTCCAATTCTTCATAGAAATTCGAAGTTACGAGAATAACTTGAGTATAGAAAATAAAACAATCGGTCACTAAGTTGTTCCATTTATAACGAGTACATAAATTTGCTTAGAAAGTAAAAGTTAAAAGGTTGAAAGATTCTTGATCTAAAATAATTATCCGGATATCGAAGCGATTTTTGACCTAAAAGGTACTTCATCGAAGGATCATTTGACCGCACTTAACCGAATAGACAAATAACCGAAATGATATTTAATCGAAAGGATGGTTGTACATATCAGGACTGGAAACACTTATAGTAAAAGTGGTAACTCTTATTTAAGGCAGTTATGTTTTCAAAATTAACTTCTAGGGAAATTTTCAAGCTCAAACCACCATAAGATAAGTACCACCATAAGGGTAAAGTAGCCAAAAAACCTTGGTCCTTTTTAAAACTTACTTGAATAAATAATTGAGATACTTGTAATCTAAGTTAATATTTGCAATACTTTTATGAAAAACTTAAATTAAAAATTTGATCCTATTATTAAAAATTTAATCCTAAACAACTTCATTAGTAAAACTTTCCCTTTACTATTGATTATTGATTATTTTTCTTGATATTTTCTAGATTCATTGACTATCTGGAGACTTTACATAACATTAATATAGAGTTCAGGCTATTTTTATAAATTTATACGTTAATACATTTTAAATAATCTATTTCAAGAATTTTGACTGTGTGTGGAATTTTCGTTTTCGTGCAATTTTATGTACATTGCTGAAGTAAAACGATCTAGCATTTCGTTGGTAGTAATAAAAGACCTACTAATATTTAAATACTTCAATATATAATTATGAGCTTTATAACCCCTACACCTATCAGGGATTCCAGCTTAAGCAATTGCAATTTATTTCTATGTTTTGTTTTGGCATAACTGAAAATACTGGAGACTCTTTTAACAATGGCATTATTTATAGGAAATGTTTAGTTTTTTTTATGTAAAACAAGCTAAATCAACCATTAAAACACTAAATACATTTTTTAAATAAACACTAAAATGTCGTTATGAAGTATTATCGGTTTCTGACACTCGCAATACGTTTTCTTTAGTTCATAGCAGGCTTTTAAGAAATGTCTTTTTTAATAGGAATCAAGCATTCAAGGATTTAATTATACTGCTAACTCTTTATAGTACTTGTAACGAAAAATGGGACATTATCACTGGCAATGTTGCTACAGTAAACTTACCCTATAGAGATCTCTAATATAATCTGAAAGGTCATTCTATTAAATGTAATTGTACAGTATAGCTCAAAATATCGGTGACTAGATTAAACCATAGTTAATTCGACTGTTGATCAAGAGATGTTATTGCCATATCACGGTAACAAAATTCAAAATAGCCCGATTTGGTACTTAATGGCGCAATCTGGTATCATTGCTTTAGACGACTATTGGTCATGTAGCTTTTCCCGTCAGTTGGTGGCAGGATTTGTATACAAATAGGTGGTCAGATAGATTGGTTTTAATTATTATTGGAGTTTGCAGAGCTGTATTTATAACTGTGAATAAAAAAATATTTTGATCAATGAATTCATCAATTACAGAATTTATTAAAACTAATGGCCGACTATGATTTTATGTTCGAATCACAATGGGACTTAATCAATCCATGAGTACGTGTTTATTTATTGATTTCTTCAATGTTAAAATATTTTAATACTTTGAAGATTCTTAGTGACAAACTATAAAATACATGTTAATATTTCAAGACAATTAAATTTAGATATGAACCTGTGAAAGAATGATGAGATAGCATCAATTTGAACAATCGCAATAGCGTATTTAAACTGACACGCTGGAGCCAAAAAAGGAAAATATAAGCATTATTTAGAGAGTATTTTTTAGATTAATAAATAATAGACTAAAAAAATTGAGGATATAAATTGTAATTCAATATTGTGCTGTGTTATTAATGTATATTATTTTACCATTTTAGTTAAAGGAAAGCTTAGAACTAGAAGTCAATAGGCTTACTTTGTTCATGCTTGAAATACCGACGCCCGATGAAAGCTTTGAAAATGGAAGTGGACGCGTAGCTGGATTTGGAACTAAATCGATCGATGAGAAATCGTTTACTGATCGTAGATATCGAATACGATTAAATACAGTAGATGAAAACGAATTAACCTGTGCATTTGTGGAAGTTGTTAGTCAACCACTTTGCGGATTATCGTATCCTAATGCTAATAAAACCACATCATTTTGTGGCCAAATGGTTGATCAGGGTATAAGTAATCGAGGCCTTTGTATAGTAAGCTTCTTTTTTAATTTTATTAATAGTATATTGCAATAGAATGGCATAAATATTGTTAATTATGAAAAAACAGGGTGCTTAAAGTCATGCCATTCTATGAATTGCATATAGATCTCGCATAATATTTTATAGTGCGAATTCGTGACTCTATTAAATAAAGGAAGCAAAAAATTAAGAAAGGGAGTAATAATATTCGAATATAATGATTTTTATTATATACTTTATTTGAATTAATTTTTCTAATTTTTGGAATTATCTGAATTCGATAGTTTTTCATAACCATTACAAAAATATCTTTTTAGCAGCCTTGTTTTAGTCGGCTAATAAGGTATTTTGTCATAATGTATTATTTTTCTATTTTGCTAATTGAATATTTAGATTCTAATTTTAATTAATTTTTATATTATGGCTAATACCTAGTTTATCAAGTAAACTTTACTTTTCTTTAGCATTAAATTAGAATGTATAATAGCATATTTGATTAGAAATGATTCATTGAGAATATTTTTGCATTGTTTCTAAAGATACGATTTAACCACAAACTGTGTTTTTATAGGGTGAGATTGGTACTCCATTTGTCATGGGCAGAAAAGTGGTAGGAATTGCAAGTCAGCTCCGTCCAGATTGTAACGAGAACTGTACATGGATCTTTATATACTAATGTATCAATATTCTATGATTTTATTGACGCCTTAAAAAATGATAATCCTCTACCAGACACAATCATTCATGACAATCCACCATACATATTTGTCGCTAGGCGCTGAAGATTTAGTTTAAAATAAATATTATATAGAAAGCTGATTTAAATTTGATTGGTTTTTCCAATTTTTTTTCCGTTGTAGGCGTAGGTTTGAATCAAGTTAAAATTATTTACATCATTAACATCAGTTATGGATGTCATACTCGATGGTATATGTAATCAATGGTTAGATTAGACCTCTATCGCTGATTAGCACTATTATGAAAAGCATAAATAGAACGATAGTAAATTGTTAATATAAAAAAAAATATCAGATGAAAAGTATTAATTATCCTAATTGAGTTATACTTAATGAAACATAATATAATAAATACTTGCTGAAACTTATTGTTTATCATTAATTCAATTTTTATAAAAATAATTTAAGAGTCCAAAGTATATAAAATAATTGGTTCAATTTCGTAAATACTTATTTATTATTTCATAGTTGTTTGGACTTTTATGGCCTTCTTATATAAAGATACAAAATAAAATGATGCTATTACGAAGTCTATGTATAGAATGAAGAAGAAATTTCGTTAAAAAGCAGTTCTCTGCATTTTCAATAAATTACTCAAAAATCTTAAAGCTCGACGAAAAAAGCAAAGATTTTCGCGATTCTTTTTTTAGTCTTCGATATAATCTGCTATAAAATGTGATAACTATGATAATATTAATCAGATACAATTTAGCAATTATAAAATATGATGTAATATATTAGTTTGTCTGTTTTATGTTCATATGATAATGAATAATTAATAGTTAATATTTTAATAAAATAACAGTTGACAAGATTTCCACTTTGCAAGTTTGTAATCAATGAATAAATTAAATATTATCTGTCAACATATATAAAACATAGATATCAATTGATAAAGGATGGGTTAAGAAATTATATAATTTTATAGTTTCTAAAATTACCAATATTTCATTCTAAATGTGCTATTCGTAAAATGAATTTTTATACTTTTTTCCAATATCAAGTATTTTTCAAATTATGATGGCGTGTAATATCTTTTTTTTCTATTTTTATGTAAATTAAGAATCTATTCTACAGCTAAAAGTAATTATAAAATTTCTGTTAATTTATTTCATAATTAGTTGCGTTAATATAAGGTAAGAGGATTAACTAATTCATAACTAGATGTTAACTAATTCATCATAATTACCAATAAAATTATTAACTTTAAAAATAATCTATATTATTTAAATTGGTTGTTCAGATTTAAAATAATAGTTTTTAGAGTAGATTGAAAAATTGATTAGTGACAACACGGTATATTAATATTTTTCGCAGTCGTAGAGCAATATTTTGTTTAAAGTTCTAGTAATGTTGTTTTCCAAGAGACGGTGAACGTCTATGTATTTTAATAATATCATTACAAAATATGCCTTAGCCGTAGTGCAGGTAAACTTTATCAGCACATAATAATATTAATAATTAATAAGAATGCACACATTACAGAACAGATGCAATTGATAGAAGCATTATTACGTAGCTGCGGGAGCTGCTACTTAAGACGGATAGAGAGAAGTCTTAATCGTGCTATACGATAGTATAGCTTTTTCAAAAACTCGTTCTCAAATGTTTTTCGAGTATATATATATATATATATATATATATATATATATATATATATATATATATAAACTGCACCAATTATCTTGAAATGTTAAGATCATATTTGCAGCCACTTAGCATTTGTAGTTTTCTAACGAATCGAGACTCGAATTCCGAGCATTCTCTTGCCTTGGAACTGCAATATTTTTCGATGTGATAAACCGCGAAATGCGAAGAATCATGTGACGTAATACTTCCGTTTTTGGGGTGAGCAACCGGATGGATAATATAATAATTAGCTAATTGAATTAATCGACGATCCTAGTAAAAGAGAGATTGGTTGTTACTCATTGGATTAACTTCTGAATAAGATATAAATTATTAGTCCTGTGATATTGAAAGTGATTTCATTTCGAATGTCATTGGACAGATTAATGAGAGTTAGACAGATACGGTAACTGATATTGATACGGATGCAAGAGAATATGCTCAAACAGTTGTCGCTCTAATTGATCCATAAATGATTACGATCGTTCTATTGATAATGGTAAAAAAGACACATCTGTGACAAAAGCAAAGTTAAATATTCGGGATCACTCTAGATGCGAAATTCAATTTCTGACTTAATATATATGACTAACAAGGCAGTAGAAAAACAACAGCTTTCTGACAACTGATAATCAATATGATAGGATTTAGAGACTGAAGATATTATAACAGAGTTAAATAACGGGATCAATGTAAGAAAGTACTTGGCAATCGTGAAAGTTGTTTTTGTTGCCAAACTTAAACGAGTTTTTGCGCGAATTGCAATCATATTTTGAAAAGAGAAGACTTTGAAGAGCAATGAAAGAATTTTTAGTTATGATAAATAAGACGGGCGATTTGAGCCAAACCGATAGACGAAAAACTAATCAAATCAGCGAAAACGATCAAATCAGTTAATTTGAGAAAAAGAATTGATTAAATAATTAAATTTATATTGATTCAATGTATATATTGCATATTTTATCGATTCAGTGAAACGAAAGTTTGTAGTTTGAGGGCAATAGGTTTTTATTATCCAGTCTTGAAAAATCGATATCTAGCAACAACATTAAAAGGACGTTTATCTGGATTTAGAGCTGAGTCACTTGCTAATCCATCGCTTTTCGATTGTAGAGAGCAAGTGCAATTAAGCCTTGGGCATGAATTGACATGTGCGTTCGTAGAGATTTTTAATGAATCAGTCTGCACATTATTGTATCCATTTGCTAATCAGCAAACTTCATTTAGTGAAAATTTCGTGACGATTGAAACAGGCAACGAGAACTTGATAATAAATCTTTTTAATTATATGAAGAAATAATCAGAAAATCCCGTTACTTATTTTCTTAAGTAATAAATGTACATCATTTTTTTTGCATTAATAAAGTCAAGATATTTGCACTTCTACAATTTTTAATTTTATTTAACAATAGCTGTCCACAGGTGAAGTCCCACGAAAAGTAACCTATTATGTAGATTATTATTAAAATTATCTAATATAAATGACTTTCAATAACTGGCATTGCCTTTTGATTAGTCTAGTGTAATATCAATTATAGATGATGTCAATGATGCTTACATGGATACAAAGTTTTATTGTAATCGATAGTTTTTTTAGTCGATATGAATTAATGATTATGCTAGTTCTAAACAATCCTTTACTTTAAATTAATGATTCGAATAAGAACATCTTTGTAACTTCGTGATCGACGTATGCTATCAGTTTTTACTCATAAATATTTATGAAAAAGTATTGATTGAAATTTACACGGTTCTTACTTGGAAGCAAAGAATAATTTATAAAAGACAGAAATTACCAGATATGAACTGTTAATTATTTCTCTTAGTTTAGAGAAATTTATTTAATTTATTTAATTTATTTAATGCACGGCATTTAGTGATTTAGAATTTGGCTAAAATGTTTCATTATTTTGTCATACATGATTAGTAATTTTCATATACAATATTATACAATATTATATAATGTTATAGACAATAGTTATATCAACAACCATTTATCCGTATAGCTTTTTAGAATATACATAGATATCAAAATAGACAGGTAAAATAATACAGTTTTTAAATACTTATTGTATGTTGACCTTCGATACGAAGTATGGAATTATCTAATTACTATATTTAAATAAAAATGACTTTAATATAATAAGAAAATAATTCTTTTTCAAACGAGTCTTTAAACGAGAGAAAAAATTATTTAACAAAAATTACATTTTTCTCATCAGTAAATTTTTTTTTCTGGTTACTGTCTTGTTACAATTGTAGTAAATTTTAGTTGTATTAAGAAAAATTAAAGACTGAATAGAGTTTGTAATCTATGAATACATTTATGAAGGCAAGTATAAGCAACGTCAGTTTACTTATCTATATATATATGTAATAATTATATTTCTTGATAATTTCTTGTGCAACAATCGTGAAGACATCGGACGTAGTTTATAACATGATTTATTGTTATTTTGGTTTTATTTCATTTCTTTTTTCGACTATTTTTTTCGTAAAGCATGGCACGTGATATTATTTAATTTTCTTTATTTAAGATGATATCTGTATTATAAAGTTAAGATTATAGTGAAAGACTAAATAATAAAAAAAGTTAATAATTGCATGCTTCACCGTTTTATTTCTTTTAGTGATTAAGAATAATAATTTTTCATATGTATTGGAACTTTTTTCGAATATTTAGCAAAATTCATTTTTACTTGTAAAAGCAAGAATTAGTAGAAAATTTGTAAAGTATTAACGAAATATAATATCGTGATCGACTAAATTTTGAAGTATAATAAGTATATAGAGATTTATATAAAGTAATTTTTTTATTGTTTTCAGCGTTGACTTTTAAAGCGGAGCAAATGGTTGGTGGTTATCGCGCGTATGAAGGAAATTACAAATATCAAGCTGCAATTATAGCCAAATACAATAATAGCAATAGTCCTTATTTAGTTTGCGGTGCTGCCATCATTAGTGATGATTTTCTATTATCCGCTGCTGGATGTTTGATGGCTAATGATTATCAGTTGAAGAAGAGAACGTTTTACGCGACTGTAAATCAGTTCGTACTTTCAAACTGGCAAATTACATTAATAGATGTGCGAAAAATTTATACGTATCTTTACAACAGTGTGTTAGATAGAAACGACATAGCAGTGGTAGAGGTAATTTATTGCATTATAGTAACAATCAAAATAGTGCTAGTAGTAATGTTAATAATAATCACACACACGCATACACACATCAGAAAGGAATATAAGACTTGAATATTTTGTGAATAATACGAATGAACGGTTACTTATTGTTTGACGTAATTTTACGACGAATGACACTAACGTACTGAGATGTACTAAGTAATAGTTGATAAAAGATCCAATTTTTAAATTCATTGTATCACTAATGATATGAGGCCAAACAGGCATTATCACAGACCAACAGTTTTGAAACTTGGAACATACGATTGTGACTTGGTTATATTTGAATTTCGACTTCTTAACATTTTCAAGCATCTCGATGCATGATGAATATGTTGTAACATCTTTTTTA
Organism: Sycobia sp. Sy_11; assembly: GCA_018907035.1. Taxonomy (NCBI): domain Eukaryota; kingdom Metazoa; phylum Arthropoda; class Insecta; order Hymenoptera; family Epichrysomallidae; genus Sycobia; species Sycobia sp. Sy_11. Next base: position 3,544,014 of record JACCIC010000015.1, on the reverse strand, counting down.
CTAACTATTTTTGTTCATATAATATTTAATTGTTATTATTCATATGCCGTTTTCGATTATTTTGATACTTGCTACTTTATTTTTTGATGATTTATCAAATGAATTAAACTCGTTCAACAGTTGGTGGAACGTAATTCAATCATGTAATAGTGATTATAGTAATATATAATAGAGATGAAAGAAATAGTTATTCCTATTTTACTTAGTAAATTCTTGTGAAACTACAGCCAAGTGTTTATTGATTTAAAACGTTCATTGTTTTATAATCACGTTTCCATTAGCTCAATTGTTGTAATTTAACAAACAACAATAAACACGTTTTTTTTCAGAAAAATACCATATCCTAGCCTATTCATAATTTGACTGTCACCATAAATCTGCAATGGAAATTTAAATTTTTTATCTTTAATAAAGGGTATTCAAAATAGCGAATGAAAAAAAGGATTTCGCATTGAATAGTTCGATAATACTAATTAAGTATCCGCTATTAGATTCACAATATTCAAAATGACGGATAAAACATCGTGTATATATTACTGAAATTTTTGGCTGACATCTTAAATTTACATTTTTGAATTTACAAAGTCTGTGTTGGAAATATCATCTGATTACGTATCAGAGAATACGATAATTATTTACACGCTACGTATTTTATTCCAATTTTTTTTTCTGAATACGTTGTATTCACGTTTTCAATATATATATTTTTTCTCAAAATTTGTAATGAGCGATCCCAAATACTTAATATCAATGTCTTCATTTTGAAAAATTGATCTCCATCACAAAAGATATGCTATCATGGGTTGCTCATTAATGATTCCTGAATTCTCCAGTAAAGAACAACGACAACTATGAAGACAAGCAATCAATAGAGTCGAAAACGCATACAACTAAGGTCGTAAAAGTGTTCGCGTTGTACAATGCCACCTGTCAATGAAAACACCGTAATAATACAAATATAATATAATAATATAATAATATTAATATAATAATAATAATCTCGTTTCATGTTTAATTTATACACTGTAATAAAATATGTGTTACAATATCATCTCTCTAATTACAAAATATTATTGAAACTTTAACCGTTTTAGTTAGAAGAAAGTTTGCACCTTAAGGATAACGGAAAATTAGTTGCTATTAAATTACCGAAACCTACGGATAACTTTCAGAATAGAAGTGGGACTGTAACGGGATTTGGAGCAGAATCAGTTAAAGACCGATCGGTACTCGAGGGCAGACAACGAATGCGTTTAACGACCCTAGTGGATCATAATTTAACGTATGTATTTGTGCACGCTGTTGCCGACACATATTGCCGATCCATGTACAGAAATTTGGAAAATTACACTTCATTCTGTGGCATGGTAAAACCTGATTATAGATATCCACATCGAGGACTTTGTGTGGTGCGTCTGTTTCTCAACTTATTAAAAGGAGCTGGTTTCGTTCTTAAGAAAATAATATAGTCGATTAAGGACAAGTTATATGGAAAATCTCAAGAATTTGATATCAGAGAGATCTTTAGAATTTTAACGTCGGAAAAATGATCTATTTCTGTTGAAAGTGCATTTTCAATAATTTTTTTCTGGTATATGGTTTATCATAAATAACAATATAAAATACGGATTGATGGCTCATTTTCTGGATTTTCATGGCACTTTTCGGAATTTCGATTTTTATTTTTTTAATAAAAGTTTGAGAGTATTCTTCGACTAATTATAAAACATTTTAAATTATAGAATATTTTTATTGAATCTTGTTACTGATAATATTTCTTAAATTTAGCTACTTATATTTTTATTATCTTTTTTTAAAAATATATTTATTATAATAATTCTTTTTAATATCAATGTTTTTCATGTATTTTAATTTGTAGAATTGAAATACTGAGTACGCTGATTGTAATATTTTATTTTTATTCATGTTTAAATGTTAAAAATAAACCATTTTTTAGTATTCTAATACAATCCGTAGATCACTGTATAATAGAATTTCATCCTCGGAATCAATAGTAAACAATTCGAAGTGTGAAAACATCCATTTCGATTAATATATAAGCCACTTTTTTATTCCGGCCTAAATATTTTTAAAATTAGATTTCATAATAATATATATAATTCAGTTTAAGTTGCTATTGCAATGAATTTATGTTTGAAAAATTGTATCAAAAATTCATAAATAGAGTTAATTAATAAATAAAATTAATAAATTTAATAATTGATCTAATTGATATAAGTTATGATGACAAATTACGATTGAAAGCATTTTAGTGTGCCGTCAGGAATGCGATTTTAAAGGTTTTAAACTAAATCAGATTGACAGGTATTGTTTTAAAAAAAAATTGCATGATATTGCTATTTAACGATAAAACCATTTTATATTATTCTGGTGAAAGTTATATATAAAACATTTCTTTGTAAAAAGAAAGGTTTTATGTATAACTTTTGAAACTTTGAAAACTTCTCGAGTTTTTCCATCATATATTTTAATATTCTATATTCCTTTATTACTTTAATATTGAAAAAAATGATTACTAACACAAGTGATACTAACCATAATGAATAGGTAGTTATATTATGCGGTTTGCTTGTGTTTATATCTAAATAAGTCAAAAAAGTATTAAACAGTTAAATGAAGATTTCATACGAAACCATCATAGTCTTAATATAATTGCTACTGTTAAATTGTATAGTGCATATTTTATCGCAGTCGGAAATATTATTTATAATTTTAAATGGGATTTTTTGTCAAAAACCTTTACAAATCAATATTGGAACTATTATCTTTGACTGTAAATATTCTCATAAAGAAATTTTTATTAATTCAGTGAATTAACTGAAATTCATTTCCTGAATGAATTCAGAAAATTTATTTAATAATTAAATGATTCTTCCTTACAAGCAAATTATAGCATAATATAATTCTATTAAATGTATGTAGTAGACTCCCTTTCCATTCTGTATAGGAAATTTTTTAGAATTTTAAGAACTTTATTAAGAAATAAATTATACTTCTAACAGGGCGACATTGGCAATCCATTCGTTATTGATAATGTAATCGTAGGAGTGGCAAGTAAACACAATTCAGATTGTGACGATACTAAACATGGATCAATATATACGGATGTATTATCGTTCAAGAATTTCATTAACGCAATAATCAGTGGAGATCCTCTAGAGGGTACAGATATTCATGACAATTATCCACATCAAACTCAGATTTTACACTAGTCTAAAATAAATATTGTTAATAAATATTATCTAATAAATATTATCTTATTTATATTGCGTGCATCAATATTGCTATAATAATACGTGTATTATGTGTTTTAAGTAGTGCTCTTACTTACATGTGAAGTCCATGAAAAATGACATAAAAAAATCATTAATTTTAATATAATAACATTTTTTATGCATAGTTATATCATTTTCACCTCCTTTTCTTCTTTATTTTTTTAGTTTTTAAATTTTCAAAAATTTATGTAAGAAAGTTGGTAATCAATTAAATAGTTTTCATTAATTGTTCTCATGATGGTTATATGTATCTGTGAAATCTATTATTCAAACCTCTATAAAATCGATTGACTCGTGTTCCTTAAATTGTGAAAAGTTTCAGAATTATCTCATTCCTGTATCTTTACATCGACGTTGCCTGTTGAAATATCGCTATTGATAGAAGGATTATACTGCCTTTCTTACTTTCAAATCTAAATAAAGATCTACAGGGGTTTTAAATCGAAATTTCTGCAATATTTGAACGAGATTATTATCAAAACAACAGCTGTATTTGAAATAAGTCTGTGACTTTTTGAATTCCCCGCAGGAACTTTAATAGAAATACCTGCTTGCATCAACTACCATCTGCCAGTATATTAGTAAAATTTTGTGTAAGCTGCGAATAAGCATTTAATTTATCTCATAGACATGGTAACAGTAAACTGCTCAAAGACATTTCTAATTGTACAATAAATTGACGTTTGCTTTTGAAAAAAAGAAGATCGGAGATGGTTGAGTATCTCTATCTTTTCGTATCCCTACTCCAACCTTTTTGCTTTTATTAAATCGAACGCGCATTCTCATGCAGCTCTATAACAGTCTATTCTTTACTATGACTATAATGACAATTTTCTTACAGATTCAATATTATAAAAGAATCTTTTAAAGGAATATCTTAGGTTCTCTTTCATTCCTTAAACATCCTTATCGCTATAAATATATTTTTTGTCTTGCCTGATATTTATATTTTCCTTGTATATAATAAACCGTTGAAATAAACTTTGACACCAGAAATGGCCTTTGTATACAACCCGAATCTTATATTACCGAGCGATTTTCTTAAATTTGGAAATAGGAAAATAGTTTGAATGTGACAAATCTGTAGAATCTATTGAATAAAGCAGCAATTTGTAGCTCAATTGATGACTGCTTACCATTGTGATGGTATATGTTACGTATGATTTGTGCTATGGTTGACAGCCATTTAAAGCAACGTCAAGGAAGAAATAGCCATAGCTCTTTTCAGAAAAATGGTCAAGTATAAGTTTCAGCAATATTTTAGAATGGGATATTAGAAATCAATATAAGAGAAAGAGAGAGAGAGAGAGAGAGAGAGAGAGAGAGAGAGAGAGAGAGAGAGAGAGAGAGAGAGAGACAGTTTGGAAAGTATTTGTATTAAGGAATTGGCGGAATAATGTGAATTTAATTTTTGAATCCAGTATATTAAATAACTTTTTAAGTATCATTCTTTATTAATATAAATTTGTCCTTTACACTTAAGTATTTTTGATGTGAGATTAGAATATATATTATAGTTTCATTATTAGATTTCTAGCTCAGTCTCTGATGAGGAGTCAAACTGGTTTGAAGCGTTGGACGTAATGAATGCAGAAATTTAATAAATTTGATATTTGGGTCAGTGTAAGTGTCCTTTAATAATAGTAGTTTATTTATTAGTATTTTTATTATTTGTTAATATTAGTATTTATATTTTAGTACAAGTATAATTCAGTATAATTGAATACAAGACATTGAAGTTTCAGCTGTCTAAAATCTTTAAGTGAAATAAAGTCGTTAAGTAATAACTCGTGACCTTCTGTCAAAAGCCGCTTAGATATTTTGTTAAATTTTGTTGTTTTAGATGCACCATAACAATCGTTTGTTATTCATTGTTTCCATTATTTTGCACATGTCACAGATTAAAGCAATTCATTTTTCCTTATATCTTTATTTGGTTTGCCATGTCTAAGTATTGGAATTGACATACCTAATTTTTCTTAAGTCAGGAAAATATTGTTTATTCAAATGATGTTATAAATTTTAAGTAAGTATACGATACCATTGGATGGATTTTTTTTGACAAGTATGTTTGACATCTCATCGCGTCTTGGTTAGTATTTTGGCTGTTATTGATCACCAACTTGTGTTAATTCCATGCTATTTTTTTTATTGAGAGAATTTGTTAAATCATGACTAATGGCTGTAGTATTGTAATCTTCCTAGTTTTTAATTTGTCTTTTTAAAGATTGGTTCAACGTTTTACTCGCTTGAGTTTTCAGCGAATGACTGCGAGGGCAGTCTGCTATTTCCTTTCCGTTTGGTATGCTTTGCCGATATTGTTTAAATAAGTGATGTATGCGTTATTTATATTTACTTTTATTGACTTTATTTTTTGCCACATTTACTTATTTTTTCTGATGTGTTTATTCATTTCAACTGTTTGTTTTGCGATAACTTTCAACCTTTTAAATTCAATTTTATTATTTTCTGTTTTGTTTCTTTTATATTTGTTAAGTGTATGTTTATAGTTTTTTATAGCTTCTTCGCATTGTTTATTCCACCAAGGAGTTTAAATTTTTTGTGTGTTTTTTTTTGTAGTTTGAATGATGGCTTCTTGTTATATTAAAGTAATTTTTTTCTATTATATCGTTTATATTTATTTTAGCTGTTTTATAGGTAGAGTCTATGTAATTGTTCGTTTAATATCTTTTCTCAGTTATTAATTCTTGATATAATTGTCAGTTTGATTGATGGCATTTCTATGTATTATAGTTAAATTTCGGATTTTTACTTGGTGTGTTAGCTTTAAGAATTTTGAGCAAATGTTGACTGCATTGAGCTCACTAAGCGCGTGCTATTCTAAGTAACTCGCTATGTTATTGCTGCATAGGATAAAATTGATGGTTAAGAGATTCCAATTCCTGGCGATATGTTAGTAAAACATTAATTAGTAATCTTTTTATGGATGATAAATAATTCTATGATTTTTCCTCGTTTATCGGTCTTGTACGAATTTCAATGACTATTGTGGATATTAAAATCTCCGGCGAAAATGAAAGGAACTAGTAAATGCTATTGTAAGTTGTTTAGTTCATGAATATTTAGTTTGTAGCGGTTACTTAGGTAAATATTGTAGATATATATTGTTTTCTTATCTAATATTGTTTTAATAGCCATTGCCTTTAAATTTGTTGTGATTCGTTATATGTGATTGTGGATTTTGCTTTTGATTAGAGTTCACAGTCCTCCATTTATAATTTCATAATTGTTTCTATTTTTGTTGTAGCATGTGTAATTTTTTAATTGTATGAAATCTGCATTTTTTAAATTAATCTCTTCTACACAGAGAAGTTCTAAATTTTCTGCTAGTATTAGTTCTTGTAAAAATTTGTAATTGTTTTTGGCTCCATTGAGCTATTATCGACATTTATTATTATTTAAGTTAGTGTCTAAATTATCAGTTTGACTATATATTTTTAACTTTTTTAAAGATTAGGGAAGAGTGATGTTTAATATTTGTGTTTCTTATATTAGGATTAATATCATTTTGTAAATATTGTATGAATACTTCCAAGTTATTTGTGTGCTGAGCTATTACGTCAATTGGTTTGTGAGTTTCTTTAGTATATTCCAATAAGCTTTTAAATTGTGAATAAGTAATTATTGTATTGTTTGAATTGAGGTAGTCTTTAACATTTATTAGGTCATTATCTAGCGTATCATTTTTATATTTCTGTTTACTTTTCAAGTTAATATTGTGTAGTTTACTTTTGCTTAAATTTTCTACATTTTCATTTTCTGAATTTGCATCTGTTTTGATCCTTTGCGTTGAAAGTGTAATTTTTCCTTTTTTTCTTTGATTTCTGTTAAGATTTTCTGGAATTTCATATTCAGTTGTACTTATAATAGGGTGTATTCTTTTATTGTCTATGTTCGGTTTTGTAAATATTACCGTATCTACCTATATTTGTATTTATATGCTTATTGATAACGGCACTGCTATCAATTTGATATATGTTTTCAATTTTTATATTGTATCGGTATAGGAATAATATAATATTTAGTATTAGTAAAATTTATTGGAAAGACTTCTGAAATATTTTGTATATCGTCAGGTTACACGTAAAATTGGTGTTAGAAACTTATAGTATATGTCTATAATCTTCTGTAGTTGTTCCAGCTCTGAGAATCGTAATTGGAGACATTTTGTTTACGTTCAGTTGACTTAAGATGTTTTCGATTGCGTAGTTTGGGATTTCTATTAGAACCTTAGATAGTATTATTCGTTTGTTTTGGGATATGAGGGATTTCATATTTACCTTTTGATTATTGATCAATTTATTATCTTGATTCTCGTTTAGTTATACTACAAGTTGCTCTTTGGCTATATATATATATATATATATATATATATATATATATATATATATATATATCGATTTTTTGGAACTACGAATGCATTTATTACGTTCCAATTATTTTCTAAATTACCAATGATACAGTTGGAGTCAGAGAATTTTAGATCTTGGAGGCCTTCCAAGATTAAAGCTTGTTTACATTTTACTATTTGGGCCTTGTTGCATATGTATTATCTTTGGGTATATCAAATGTTGAGATTTCTTTGGCGCCATTTGGTCTTTCAGATTGGGAGATCATTGTGATTAGTAGTAGCTATTGATTATTATTACTCGCCCCGAGATTATCTTCTAATTTTACACTGAGCATAATAATAAATTCTGTAACACTCCAAACGATTTAAGAACAGGTCAGATTAGCACAACAGATATGCGAGCTAATTGAATTGATATAGTTTAAGCTTATGCTTAAGCCAGGCTTTGACGCAAGCCTTGGCTATTCATTCGGATAATATATTATATGATATTGAATAATCGAAGAGTGAAAGTACGTGAGCTAGCTGCGATTCTAGCTATTTTGTTAGCTGAGCGTGTGCATTAAATTTTGCATGAATATCTAGATATCAAAAACTGCCACCTGATGAACGTTGCGAATGTTCAGAATAGATCACATACCCAACTATGTAAGGAAACGTTTATAAACCAAGTGTTCAGCTTTTCAATGCATTTTGGATCACTTACTGTTTATAATGTTTCAGAGTAGCATTTTGTCAAATCCAATCTACTCCCCATAAAATCACCTTCGTTTCAATGACATTGAAAAAATATTCATCTGAGGAAATAGCTGACTGGTGGCAGATTCGAGTGCTACGAAGAAGTAATTACTGAGGTAATCGATTGTTTTGAGTTGCGTTGGGAAATCTTATTATGTACAAGAATTAAAGAAATTAGAAACAAGTTAGACGACATCTATAGAGCCAAAAAGAGATTATGTAGAAAAATAAAGTAGGTTATTGCCAAAAAAACAAGGTTTTCCCAGATCATAATCTTAGCAAACTAAATTCATAGTATCTGGATGTATTATGTGCAATATATTTATATAGCGATAACGATTGTTAAAATATTTTACAATAAAACTTGACATATAATGGAATCATCGTCAGAATATATACGTAAAGTACACGCGAACTGATTAATGCGCTACGGCCGCAATCTTACGCTCATAGCTTTACCGTTAGTAGCTTTATACTATAGTAATAATTACGAATAAAAGTAGTACATTTTTACCGGGTACGGAAAGGCCTTATATACGCAACTCGAGGCGTAGCCCAGGGTTGTAACGAGATCCGTAAAGAAGCCTTTTCGTACTAGGTAAGGATTCTATTATTCCTCAATAGAACTGGAATTAAGCGACGAAGGAGCGATTTGTAGGTTAGAATGAGGAAAAATAAATATTATATTATTATTAGCAATACATATATTAACTACTCAGTTTTGAGAAAATTGATTACTCGTTTTACTAAGTTGACAAACGAATTACTTAAACATAAACATTTAGCTATAGAGGCTTTTCTTGGAGTATACGAATAATTGTTAATCAAAAATATAGAGGTAAAACAATAGAGACTGCGGATAATTACTGGTATTCTGGCCTGAATATAAAACTCTTATCTTCTTTTACAATTCTTTGAATCAAATTTTTTGCATTCGAACAATAATTAATTTAAGTTATAATAATATACAGTTAAGTTTAATGCAACAATATATAATTAATTTTAATACAATAATATATTAATTGATTTGTCAATAAACAGCGGAAGAATTTCTTTAAACCCATTTTCTTAATTTGTAGGAAATATTTTCTTATAACAATTCCTATAGTATTTATTTGAGAGAATGAAAAAAATTTACATAAGGAATACAGCTACTAATATGATTATATTATGAAAAATTGATATTTAAAATATCTTTTGCATATCTTTATCAGTTGAGGTAGTGATATATATATATATATATATATATATATATATATATATATATATATATACATATAGATATTCAATGCTTGATGATTTGACACAGTAACGTAACGATATATCAATGCTAGATAATATATAAAATGATTTATTGCAACATATCTTTGATTTTTATTTTATTTTTGAGCACCTTTCTTAGTGACTATGGTAAGTAATTGTAATTAACTTTATAAATTCCTTTAAAATTAATCACGTGTCAACGTATTATTTAATTAAACAATTAATATGGACTCCGATAAGGAGTAAGACGTAAATTACAAAACATTATTTAGAACAATGTTGGAATGGAATAATGAGAAAAGCAACAAAATATAACATCAAATGAATATAAATATATTTCTGACTATTAAATATAAAAATCGTGCATTTCGAAGGATAATAAATCACAGACCGAAAGTTCGATGAGATACAAAAATATGACATTGGCATGTTAAAAATGTGCGTACGGATTTAAACTTCTAATACTAATGCAACTACATTATTATTAAAGGTGATGTTTTTCGTATTTATTTTTGAATAATTTCAATTTAGATTTATATAGAATCTTCAATTTACAAATGTCTATTTATATTATATTTATTTAAATAATATATATTCTTTAGTATATTCATGAGTATTAATATACATTCGTAAACACTGTATATATATATATATATATATATATATATATATATATATATATATATATATATATATATATATTGCGTCTAAATGTTTTGTTTTCATAATTAGAATTATCGTTTGTAACGTCTAAAACATAATTATAAAGATCAGAATGGTCTGCAATTTATCATGACATTATAATTCATGCAAGAATGAATTAATTACACAATAATATCCTTTTCATTTTCTGTTATAAGAAAACAGTTTCTAATATTAATAGAGCATTGGCACAAAAATTAAATTTCTGACATCTGAATGTAATACAATTAAATATATCTAAATTTTTTATCTATGTAGAGTAAATTCATTATAATTGATACAGTTTTAAACGATATTGCGGACTCTATAGGTCGAAATAAAATTTTAAAAAATTTGACAAAATTTAAAAAATGTAGGCGTAATAAAAGCTTTGAATCCATATTAAAAAAAAACTATGTAATTTATTTACGTTTAGTCACATACTGCATTGTGACAAAAGGTGTTTGAAAATAATAAAAGTTGAATAAAAAGTTAAAAAATATAAAAATATATATTTTATATTTCTATCAATGCGTATTGAATTACATTATAACGATTATGTTAAAATACAGATATGATCGTGCAGTAAGTTTCTCGTTTCCTTTAATTTGTGATTACTGCACAATTACACTGAATATATAATTATAGTTCTCTTATATATTAGCAGTTACATTCATACAACATACTTTTATACAATATTTGACTCATACAGATCCAATATAAATAAAAATAGATTCTTTTATCATCGATTCTTTGGGAACAAATTTATATTACGATGTCTAAAAATCAATTGAAATGAGCAGCGAAAAAGTTTAAAAAATTCAAGCATAATAATGTTTCTTCCTTCATTTAAGCCTTTTCATTCGAGGCGGAAAAAATCATTGGTGGTTATTCCGCATATCCAGCAAATTACAAATATCACGCTGCCATAGTGGGCAAATATAATAAATCCGACTACATTTATTTGCTTGGAAATGCTGCGATAATTAGCGAGCATTTACTGTTGACCTCTGGGAAATGCTTTATAGGCTACAATAATTTGATCAGAAGACTAACGTTTTTCGCAGTTGTGGATGAATCTAAAATTTCATCATATAACCTTCTTTTACACAACATTGAACTAATCTATATGCATTTATACAATGGTGGTATAAATAAAAACGAGTTGGCAGTAGTACAGGTAAAATAAATAAATAAATCCTGATAATAATAAATCTACAGAGAGACGTTTAAGATGATGATAAATTTCTTATTTTTTGAGTTTGTAACAAGTACACGCATAAAGATAATTTTCATTTGTATACACATATTTCACGAATTTGATTCTTACAGTTAAGAGACAGTTTGGAATTTAAGTACAATGTGAATTTAGTCAGTCTTAAAATACCATCGCCCGATGATGAGTTTTACAATCTAACTGGAACTGTGACGGGATTTGGAGCTACCTCGCTAAATGATTCCATAGTTACCGACGCCGGGGAACGAATACGATTGAATACGATGACTGAGCGCACACTCAAATATGCATTTGTTCAAGTTAGCAGTAGCACGCATTGCAAGTTGAGTTATAAAAATTTTAACAATCTCTCGTCATTCTGTGGATCAATAAGACCCGATTACAGGCACGAGCATCGAGGTCTTTGCGTGGTGAGTTTTCTTCCGTCAGCTTAGATGTGTGTATATATATAGCAGGACATTGGGTTGTTAATTTTCATGGATTGTAACAGTATGTTCAAAAAGGAAAAATTATGGATCAAATTTTAGATCCACAAATAGAGGGTGCTAAGTTTCTACTTCAACTGTTGACAGAAGAATCATTGTCAAAATATGTTTGTTTTAATTGACAAATGTATTGAAAAGAAACATTATTATTTAATTTCCATTATTTGTACCATTTTTGAAGGGCATTTAAATTTTAAATTAGAAAAATTAAAATTTTTTCCCGTATTATTTATTTTTTGACAAAGATACAAACGGCTAACTATCACCTAGATTCGATATGAACATTGATTGAATAAATAAATAAATTTATATTTCTGCAATTTCATTTAATTTTTTAATCTTAGTCGTATTGAGTATCATGAAAACATAATAATTTAAAAACTTACAGTCTGTAATGAGAAGCGCTTGAATTGTTGGGAGAAAAATACTCACCTGAAACAAAAATACGGTAATTTATTCATTGACTAGAATTATATAAACTATAAATATTATAATAAGTATGATATATATATTTAAAAAAATATAATATATTATTTTTTATATATAATTGTAAAAATATAGAAAAAAATTTGAATAACTGTTTAAGTAAATAAGATCCCTTCTTTTTGTACTTTAGTCTTTTGTGCTTTAGTTTAATCCTCAGGAACTAACAGTTTAGTAGCGGTTCGAAGCGTGGAATACCAAAAATGATTCTCATTTTAAGGTGATGGGGGCAGTCAGGTTGTCCTTTATTAACATAGAATATTGCTTTTATTATTTTTATTTTATTTTATTTATTATTTTGTTTTGATTTTTATTTTTTAATATCATTTACTAAGTTTTATTTCAGATTTTACGGGATGAATATAAATAAGGACAGTCTGACTGACATTATTTTAGCTAATATATTATATTATAAAGACTGTCAGAACGATAAAAATATTTATTAATTTAATTCAGAACAGTCGACATAAATACAATTTGTAATTCTAATTAAATAACTAAGAAATAAAATTTTTTGCGCTAGCGAATTTTTATCGACTGTAATGTCTATAACTGAAGCTTTTAGTATGAGCGCTCAATTTTTTTGGAAATTTTAACTTCAAAAGATAGGAAGAAAAATAGTTTTTTAGATTGGAAATAAGGTTTATTTTGTACGATACAAATAAATGTAATTAGGAAAGTGGCGAATTTAGTTAACTTTTGTGAGAGTGAAAAGTATATAATTGCAAAAAGAATAATTTTTAATGATATTAAAACTACAATTTTTAAATATAATAGCAGAGCTGTTTCATCTAGAAGTACTTGTACATAAATCTAAATTAAAGGAATATTATGACATTTCCAATCTCGTGAAATCTAAAACATATGATATATATGAGAATAATTTCGTTATTTTATTACTTTACAATATATATATATATATATATATAATATATATATATATATATATATATATATGTGTGTGTAGTAAGAATTTGTCTTTTTTACAGGCTGATGTTGGTAGTCCATTTGTTATTGGCAACAAAGTTTATGGAATAGCGAGCAAACACAGACCAGATTGTAATGATTTGCCACCCGGGTCTTTATATTCGAAAGTCTCACATTTCCAGCCTTTTATTAAAGCAATACAAGAAGGATATCCTCTAACAACCACAGCCATTCTTTACAATTATCCACATAAATCACAAATTAGAAATTAACTTTTATTCTGCAAAGCCATGTTTAACTGACTAATGTATTTTAATTATATTATTTAATAATATTTTCATTTATTTGATCATTGTTTATATTTTAAGAATGTAGCTTTAAGTATAACCGACAAAAAATTGAGCAATTTGAAAAATAGGTAAATTTTGGAATTTTTCTTTCACCGCAAAAAACAGATCAATCGAAATTGTTTAAAAAGACAATTTTTATTGTAACAATTAAAAACTTAAAAACGATATTTTTTTTCATATGATTTAGTAGAATAGCAGCTATCAGCGTCAGCGTCTTGCTTTTTTGAGGATTTTAAAGATACTGCGACTGGAAACTTAGCTACTGCAAGCTTAGATCTAGCAAATAATTAAACTTCCATCAAATCTGCAGTTGTTGAAGGGGTATACAACTGACCATCATAACGTGCGTAAAATGATGGAAGATGTGACCATGATTTTTCTCAGAATAACAATTTATACACTTTGATAGTTCAAAATTGTTACTTAATGAGTTTTCTGCCATGATAAATATTCCTATAATTGTTAGTTGGACAAATAATAAAAATTTCGAGTGATTCGAAACTGACTTCGGAAAATTTTATGCCAGATCAGGATTTTCGAATCCTTAATAGCCAGGACTTTCTTTATCTTGAAATCTACATTATAGTTTAAAATAAATTAAGGAAAATATCGAGCGAACATGCAACGACGATTCTCCTTCCATGATGGTACATCCTCGCACGCTTTAAAGAAAGAAATATTCCGTAATATAGAATTTCGGAAAAGAACATCAATTAAAAGACTATACATTCTTTTTGTGAATCTTTATCTAATCAACCCGCATATTAACACAAATTTCACTACACCATGCGATTCCCAAACAGATTATCCGTTATAATAGTCAGCTAGTCAGACTTGTATCTATGCTTAGAAGACGTAACTTTCATCGCATACATATAAATAAAGCAGCCTGATCTGTGTTGCTGTTCTAATTCAGTTCGAGTAGATTTACAAAAAAAAAGCGGAGAATAATCATTTTCGACAGTAGAGGTACAGAAAATTTTTATTATTTTTCAAAGACAAACCAATGAATTTCGAAATTTTTCCTCGAAGACTAAGGAATATAAGCTTCGAATTCATACTATGAGAATTTTTTTAAAGTAAAAGTTTAAGACAAAAATATAGTAAAAGGATATAAAGAGCATAATAAAACTAAGATTATACAATATTTAAGTGTGTTAATGCATATATCTATCAATGATTCAGTTAAAATTAGAATATAATAGAATATATTAAGATATAAATGTAACAGATAACTGAATCGAATAATAAGATTTTTCCATATGTATAAGTTATTTAAAAAAGAATATAATGGATATGAATACGTCATATATATATATAATATATATTAATTAATTAATTAATCATATATATTAAACAGAATTATAAATTTAAGAGTTATATATATTATTATACCATAAGAAATACAATTATAATATACTATTACATGTATTATTTAAATTATATAAATAATAAAATACATAAATATATAAAATAATATAATATTTTCTCTATAAATAATGTTCTGTATGTATAAAAAAATGAATTGTATAAAAATTTTTCATTCTTATTGAATTTTGTAAAATTTTAAATTCTTTAATTACAATTTTAAAAATTTTACAAATAATTCATGGAATTAAATTATTTTTTATTAAAATGTATTAAATTAATGTTAATTTTTTTTATACATTTTAATAAAGAAAATAAATAAGAGATTCCATGCATGATTTGTAATATTTAAAATACATACAGATATAAGACGAGCAATATGACTGACAAAATTTAAATGATT
This sequence comes from Sycobia sp. Sy_11, assembly GCA_018907035.1. NCBI lineage: Eukaryota > Metazoa > Arthropoda > Insecta > Hymenoptera > Epichrysomallidae > Sycobia > Sycobia sp. Sy_11. Next base: position 3,528,411 of record JACCIC010000015.1, on the reverse strand, counting down.
TAATCCTAAATTACAGTGGACCAGGAAGGCATTGAAAATAATGACTGTTCAGATATTCTATTTGAATATATTTAAAAAAATACCATCGGTTACAGACAAATCCTGGACCCCATGCGTATGTTTTGTAAGTCTACAAATTATTTGATTAAGTTTAAAAACAATAGCAGCTGTTTGGAATACGTTAGTAAGAGCTACGCCTAACAAGTTGATTATAGTGATAATGATACATATTTTTAGTTAACTACAATAAAAATAAAGACCTGCTAGACATGACGAAATAATTACAAAGATGACGTATAAATAAACTTTAATTTGCTGATAAACTGAAGTATTCATTGAACGTATTGAAAATATCGTTACTTAACTCAGCTTCCATAAATAATAATTAGAACGTGTGAAGAAAAATATTCTAAAAGTAGAAGTATAAGTAATACAAGAAGCAAGTCAACAGCAAGAGAACGGCTATGAAAAGATATCTTCTCATTATTTTTATAAATTACTATATATAATTAGTATGTGGAATGCATAGTTAATCACTTGATTAACATTAAGTAATCATAAAATAATTTCCTGTAAAATAGTTTTCCTTTTACTTTTATTTTCGAGTATCCATCAAGGCTTTAATGGTGAGTAATTTTTAATTTATTTAACTTTTTATAATCTTTATGTATAACACAAAATTTCAAATACGTTCTCTTTAATTATTCAGCTATTTTTACATACGATATAAGAACAAAATGATATTTTTAACTATTCATACGAAAGAAATTGACTGTATAAAATTCTTGTCAGATCGTATTAAGCAGGCACATTTAATGAACACTTGATGAAGCACGATTAATAATTAATTTTTAACGTGAATTTAGTAAATAAAATATGATTAGATAGCTTTACTACAACGTATTCATTTTTATTTTTTAAAATACGGTGTAAATAAGTTTGATAAAAATATTTTATTTCATTATACTTTATCAATAAAAATGATTACATGCTTAAATCTGCAAATAAGGTTTGCTCGAAGCTTAGAGAAAAATATAGAAGACTTTAAGTTAAAATAAACTTTTTAATGTGGTAATCTGTTTAGAAAAAAATCATTGCAGTAATATGGATACTTATATGTTGGCAAATATAATATTTTGATATATATCACAGGAAGTGTTGAGCTTTAGGATTAGCTCCTGTGTTTATCACCTAGTCATATAATCTATTCTTAAGTAAATTAATAAATATTTTTTTATTGGTCTTACAGTCCAATCAATTCAATCTAAAAATAAAATAAAAAAAAAAAATAAAAAAAAATAAAAATTAAAAATAAAAATTAAATTAAAATTATAATGACAGTCAGACTGTCCTTGTTTACATTTACCCCCGTAGACTAATCTGAAAATAAAATATTAGCTGAAAAAATTCTTTGTTAGTAAAGTGCAGTCTGACTGTCCTCAAGACCCTTACCTAATTGAAGACTTGTCCAACGTTTCGAGCTCGCTACGGCTCCTCATCAGGGACCTACTATTCTTAAGTAAATTATTATTATTACAATCTGTGAACCGTACTTGGGACACTTCCCTTATAAGTATATAAATGCGAAAATTGATCGTTAGCTATCTCAGTAATATATATTGTGTATTTAATATATTTTCAAAAAAATAATCGCAAAAACAGATTTAAATATTTCTTTAAAATTCCATTTATTTCATTTAATTAAAAAATTTCATTTATTTAATTCGTCGTCTTTTCTAGATATAAAATTTTTTTTTGTATATCATTCTAGTATCGATAAGGGTTTTTTTCCGAATCGTCGACGAATTAAATAAATGCAGAAATAACCAACAATAGTTCGTTGAAATCAGTCTTTTTAAAAGAAGAATCTATAATTATACAAACGAACATGATAGCTAATTATACAGATTCAAATTGCTTTTATCAATAAATAAAAAATATATTTTGTTCGGAGATGACATGTCAGTGGATAAATATAAAAAAAATTATTTAAGAAGAGATAAGGAATCCTGCTCGTGGCTTCAAGTAGACTCCTCAGCAGTGAATAGCAACAGTTACGAAAAACAGCAACGGCAGCAGCAGCATCGGCAGTAGTTAATAACAGTGACAGAAACGCTCTTTCGGATTTCCGGCAAACTGTCTTTAATTACCTCAGACAGTATTGAAACGTTGCCTCGTCCGACATTATGAAAGACGGATATACAGCCTGAATATTATTTATTATTATTAATATTGTTTATAATTTTTCATCAAAGCAGTGTATAGATAGATCGCATATTTTATGCATACTGGGTCGCGCAACATAACTTATAATTGAACTGTAACAAAATTCGATTTATTTGTTTTCGTAAGTATATCAGGGGATCGCAGGAAACATTACATAGACGTTTTAAAAATGTTGCCTGGACATTTCAGGGCACCGCAATTGCTGCAGCCCTGATGAAAATGTAATATGAATCATAATCACCGAATACATTATCAAAACAGATATCTTTTGATTATCTTTATATATATATATAAATGATATTGCTCAGATAGCACATTTTACCGTAGCTCCCCAAAAGCCACAATATAAAATGATTTATCCTAACGTACTTTTTATTTTACTTTTATTTTCGAGTAGCCTAAAGGGTTTCGATTGTAAGTAATTATCATTTGTTATATTATTTATAACCTAGATACCTATCAAAAAATTAATATTACGTATTATTGTTCCATCTATAATGCCATTGTATGTTTTTCCTGTATTATACAATTTTTCCTGTAATATACACATTCCTGCTACAAGAAAAAAATAATTTCAACTAATTATAGAAAATAAATACATTATATAAATATAAAATTCATATTTTAAATAATCGAGTATGGCTAGTGCTTTTAGAAGATTTGTATTACAGCCGACCAAATTTTAGTTGATATAAAACTTTTTACAATGTGGCGATATTTGTAGGTATATATTTGTTGGTGGTAAATTAAATTGAGATCGATAATGAATCTATAATAAATGATTTTAAACAGGATTTAAAATTAAGTTAATGATTCATTTCCCACTTCGCTTTTCTATATTTCATACTTTAACTTGTTCAATATTAAGTTATACTCACATATTTTTTACGATAATAGGGAAGTAGAACGCTAAAAATAGTATTTCTGGCGGAAAATTATACAGAAGCCGTAGAGTATAATTACAATATTTTAAAAAGGTATTAACAAGAAAATGATTTCGGTTAATCACCCTTGCTTGAAGCAGTATTTCAACTTCAGTTATATTGTCATATTGCCCTGATTATTAAACACCTGTCTTCTTTAGTGGCACATAAGTTCGAAGTATTGCACGCGTATTTTAAAAGTTTATTTTTTGTAAATATATAGAAACATACCATTGTGTTATACTTTGTAGTTTTCTTTATTTTTTGATAATGACTTAAAAGATTAAACTATTGTCAGAGAATAGAATTGATATGTTTTTTTTTATAATAAAAACCTGACATTTTACATAAAGTTGATTCGTTTTTATTTTATTACTTTACCAAAAAAAAAAAAAAAATTATTGTCATTAGAAACTTTGAAACATTTGTAAGAGAGTTATAGCCAAAGTATAATTCAGAATGAAATAAATAATTTAAATAAAAATTCATTCTTCTTATAATGTTAATATATTTGTTTTTCTGTATAAGAACATAAATAATCGCAGTAAAATTGATATTGTTCTTTTTTAGAAATCAATGAAGCGAATTGACCAATTCACTTGCAAAGCCAGTGTATAATAATTTTCGGTTTATTTTTTTTTTTTAAGTACTAAACTTTCAAGCGGAAGAAATTATTGGTGGCCATCCCGCATATCCACAAAATTACAGATATCAAGCTGCAATAGTGGGCAGATACAATAACAACAATAGTACTCATTTACTTGGAAGCGCCGTGATCCTTAGTGATCATTTTCTATTATCTGCTGCACGAATAATTATAGGGTTTAATAATCAAATAAGGAGACAAACTTTTTTCGCAGTTGTAGGCGAAACCTCATTTTCAGCCTTTCAGTTGAATTTGGCAGCTATTGACCTATTCTATACATTCTATGATCCCAGCACTGTGAATCAAAACGGCATCATAGTCGCAAAGGTAAAATGAGTAAATCGAAATTAATAATAATATTAATAACTATTATGTTTATAATATTAATAAAAATCTTAATAATCATTTACGAACAATATCAAAATAAGATATCGACTCTGATGCTAATACTATTACTAGATAACTTCTATTACCGAGACTATTTCAATGACTAGTGCTAATATTTCTAATATTAAAACAACAACAATTACATTTACTATAAATTATCGTCAAAAGTTTGGTCAAAGGAGTGAAAACTATATGCTTTAACAATTACATAATGAGATAATGAATTCAGAACACGACTGTTATTTCCCGTCAAAAATATAATACCTTGATGAAACTTATTCTACCGTCTTTAGAATGATAATTAAAATTGTTTAGTCAATTTATTAATTAACGATATGATCAGCTGAAATTATTATTAGCGAATAATTAAAAAATTTCTTAATTCTTTTACTTTTAGAACTAATGATTTTAACAGATAATAAAAAGAACAAAGTTCGCATAATAAGTTTAAACAGTTTTAACTTTTATTAAAAAATAAGTTTAGTAGAAAGTAGTGAAGCATTTTCACGTTCTTTAAATCAAATAATCGAAAAACCAAGACAGATACATGCGAATCTGCTTGCTTACATATTTAGAATTTTCTTCAAATAGTTAAATATTATAAATTCGGGAAATCGGAGCTCTTTCGCGTACGCAAATATTATGCACACATTTAGTATTAATGAATTATAAAGTTCTTTGTTGTTTATTTACAGATCTAACTAGATACACGATACTTTATCATATTTCAAAAATCGATAAAATAATAAAAAAAAAAACCACGAAAAATGTTCAGACAGTTTAAATATAAGTTTTTGTATATTTTACTGTCACAATCAGATAGCTAATTGTCAAGTAAAATTATCTTATAGATTTAAGTAGTTTCAACTGAACTTACCTCTACAGTCTATCTAATATGTAAATGCTATAGAAAAACTTAATTGAAATGTATTAACTCTACAGAGAAACTAATTTGACATGCACATAAATAAAAACCAAACTTTTGGTACTCATCGTAAACGGTCGTATAGTACATCTCTTAATTTACTCGATTAGAATTGTAGGAGACTCCAAGATCGTTATCCACGAGTAATGTATTACAGACTAGTGATATACCCTCCTAACAACTCTACAAAATTGTTTAACAATTAAATTGTAGAAGTAATATAAATAGACAGACGTACATATAATGCAATATTTTACTATTCTGCCTAAATACGATATATTTAATTTCATATATCATTATTTCAGTTACGACGAAGTTTAAATATCGATCAAAATCTACATCTAGCCAGAGTTCAAATACCGGGGCGAAATGAAAATTTTTTTAATAGAACTGGAACTGTTACGGGATACGGAGTTAAACAACTTAATAATGCCTTAGTCCCTGAAGCTGGGGAGCGAGTACGATTAACTACATTCTTTACAAATAATTTGACGTACACGTCTGTTAAAATTAGCGATCCTGACCTGTGCACAAACTCTTATAGATATTATAGTAGAAGCACTTCACTCTGTGGTATAATGAAATCTGATTACAGATATTCAAAGCGAGGTCTTTGCGTGGTAAGCATTTTTTTTCTACTTATTAAAAATCGAGTTGCTGTTGTTCATATACTGAAGGTATAATCGATAAAAGCTTGTCATTTCACAATTCAAAAGTTTTAGTTATACTACTACGTAACATTTATTATAAAATTATTTGAAGCATAAAAACTCAAATGTATAAAGCTCAGTGGAGAAGGAAGCAAATGATTGTTTATTTAACTTTGTTTCTAAATATCTCTTTTTTGGGTTACAGTAAAGTAACAATTAAAGTAAAAGTTTGTTATTGATCCATACTGCTTCCGTTTTATTTATCATTACGGCATGCTTCAACTCAACTCAGATTTGTTATTATTTATCAGCTAAATGATCAATTATTGTGCAATTGAAATATGTCTATTAAGCTGAATGTTTCCATTCGAGATAACCAAGTGTTTTAAAATTTATACTTACCTTATTTCTTGATATCTATGTAGATGATTCCTGTGGATTAATTCATGTTAACTAAACATTTTCTTCGTTCAAAACGTTCTTTGTTAATAAATATACCATTTTTATATTCCAAATTTAATTTCATGTAATTAATGTTGAATTTTACTTAATCGCTATAGATATATGAGTAGTATCTATCTATTTAATAGTTCAACAGATTAAGATTTGATTAGTAGCGGAGTAAATTCTTATTTACTATCATTTTTATTTACAAACTGTGTAATTTATTAATGTATCTGGAATGGTCAAATATGAGGAGAAAGACTTGAAAAGTAGTTCAAAAATTCTTGAAAAGAAGTATGCAGCTCCATAAGTTACATAATTTAGAAAGTTTTCAATATTCATACTTTAGAATCTAAAGATCATCTATTTAAATATTAAGGATAATTGCGAATTAATTTAGTGAAATGTATGATTTGCAATTGGGATATTCATTGAAACTTATAATAATAATTAATTTTGATAACCTATAATGTAAGTAACGATGCCGTGTGACGTCGCCTCACATATCATCAGCGATCAAATCTTTGCCTGTAAAAGCGAGCGATAATATCGCAACTTTTACATATATACTTTTCGAGTTATTTGAAATAATGTCTACTAAAAAATATAATTTTAACGTAGACTATTAATTATAAAATATTATTTAAACAGGGCGACATCGGCACTCCATTGGTTATTGACAATAAGGTTGTAGGTATCGCTATTTCTCATCGTTCTGATTGCAACGATATTACTTATGGATCTATATATACAAAAGTAAGCCAGTTTGAACATTTTATTCAAGCCATATTGTATGGTAATCCGCTTGCACGAGACACATACGTTCATAATAATCGTCCACATATATTACAGGTTCTACAGTAATATATGTCTTTTGTAAAATAAAAATAATGTATATAATTTATTTCAGTTCAATTATTTTAATAGCCTATTTATTTTCATTTATAATTTTAATAATTTTTTTAAGATTATGACAGGGACCCTAGTTGTTGCTCTCAAAATATTTTAACAATTTTAGATACAAAACGTCTTATAAGTATTTTCCAGTTATTGAAATAATTAAATTTCAACATAAAAATTATTTATCTTCGCTTAATTTGAAGCAGATTGGATTTATTTATTGTAAAGGCTCACTTCATGATGTGTTCACAAAGCGTCATAATAGGATGAACAATGATAGGAAGAGCCGATATCGAAGGATCAAAAGGGGCCTTGCTATGAACGCTTGGTCGTTCATATCTTAAACTTGCACTACTATACTATATACAGTATCATCTAGATTATGAAATATTATACTACATTTTAGGATAGTTTTAATTCGTTTTGATTTTATTGCACAATGTTGAAGTTGGTATTATTTATTCCCAAATACTTCATTATATGGAATCTTAGAAATATAATTTCTTTTAAGTCTAATTATTTCATCAACATTAAATATGGAACCTTGCTTTCGGTGAAAAAACTCATCAATTTGAGTAAAGGGGTGTCTTTATACTAACAGTATATAGCTACCTTAATCTACCTAAAGAGTCAGGAGAGGCTGAAGCTGTACTTTTTAGAGATGGAAACGTCTATAGTACCAGAAAAGCACACAAATAAAGTAATCTTGGGAAATTTAATATATAGGAATGAACACCGAAGGACATTAATCTCATATACATCAGCCGTAGCTCACTCTGTTGTACTTCTGAGCTAATTGTATCCCATCCTATAAGTCGTATTCACTTAATGAAAATGGGGGATAAAGACCCTTAATTTTGATATGGAGTAGAGAACATTACAAAGAAAGTTGCTATATTAATAATCGAGTATTCAACAGTTGAAGAATTGGATCGAGCTCGCTGAAACAGTGGTATCGGTCTAAAAAATGTGAAGTCGTGTTAATTACCCAGAAGTACTTGGTCGAACAAATAAAACTCAAAAATTTTGGAAAAACATATATTTATATTTCAACATAATCTTCTATCAGCTCTATACAATTTTCCCAACGAAATTCAATAAGTCCGATACTCTTTTTATATTAGGCGTATAAATAACTTTCCGCCGCTTTGAAAAGATGGTGCCACCGATAAGATAACATCAAAATTGTCAGCTGTAAAAAGTCATATAGTATATGTTGACATCTGGAAACAGTATAACCTTTTAATGCCTCTGACTTTTTGCTAGCATCACTTAGTTTTCATCGTGTTAAGATGTCAAGTTTTGAGTCAAGTAAGCGTCATTTGCGGGAATTGTTAATGTCCTTCTTTCATTTAAAGCAATCTGCAGCTGAAGCACATCGGCTACTCATATAAGCATATGATGATGATAATTTGAGTGAGAGAAGTTGTCGGCGGTGGTTCCAAACATTTAAAAGTGGTGATTTTGACGCGGAGAAAAAAACACCCAGTGGAAGGCCCGAAGTGTATGGTAACACAGAATTGAAAGCTTTACTGAAGTAAGATCCGTCTCAAACGCAAGAAGAACTTGTGCAAGAGTTAGAAGTGACTCAGCAAGCTATTTCATAACGTCTCAAAACCTTGGGTATGGTTCGATCTAAAAGCAAGGAAATTGGGTTCCTTACGAACTGAAGCTAAGAGACGTAGAGCGTCGCTTATTCGCTTGCGAACAATTGCTCAAAAGGTAAAATCGCAAAGGATTTCTACATGGAATCGTGACGGGAGACGAAAAGTGGATTTACTATGACAAGCTAAAGCGTACGAAGTCATGGGGTAAGCCCGGGTATGCCTCTACGTCGATGACCAAGCCAAACATTCATGGCAACAAGTTAATGCTGTGCATTTGGTGGGATCAGCTTGGAATAATCTATTAAGAAGTACTCCAAGACAATCAAACCGTCGCCAGGGAACGTTACCAACAACAACTGATGCAATTCAGCCGAGCATTGAAGATTAAACGTCCATAATATGCCAAAAGGAACGATAAGTCAGTTTTCAACATGACAACACTCGGCCACATGTTGCAAAAATCATAAAGGAAACGTTAGGAGCACTGAATTGGAACGTCCTACCCCACCCGCCGTATTCAGCAGACATTGCTCTTTCAAACTACCACCTATTCCAGTTGATGACCCATGGTCTGGCTGAGCAGCACTATACTTCTTACGTGCAATTGAAGAAATGGGTCGATTCGTGAATCGTCTCAAAAGATGATTAATTTTTTAGTCGGAGTATCCACTTGCTGCCCGAAAGATGGTCAAAAGTAGTAGAAAGTGATGGGCAATATTTTGAATGACATTATTTGTACCTTTTTTTACAATAAATTCTTATTTCTTTATAAAAAACGGCGGGAATTGATTTATAGATCCAATAACAACAATTGTCAAGCTCCTCATAACAGCGGTTAACTGCCGACATCACCACTTCATTATTGGAAAATCTTTGACCAGCGAGCCATTTTTTCAAGTCTGAGAACAGAAAATAATCCGAGGGAGTTAAATCTGGTGAATAGGGTGCATGAGGTAGCAATTCAAACTTTAATTCATTAATTTTGGCGATTGTAATAATGTATGCGTGAGCTGGTGCATTGTCTTGACGGAACAACACTTTCTTGTTAGCCAAATGCGGCCGTTTTTACTTGATGTTTTCGCTCCAACGTTGCAATAAGTTCATGTAATACTTGCCGTTGATAGTTTTTCCCTTTTTAAGATAGTCAATAAAAATTATCCTACACGCAGTCCAAAAAACCGACGCCATAATCTTGCCTACAGATGGAATGGTCTTTGCCTTCTTTGGAGTCGGTTCTCCTTTTTAAGTTCATTGTTTTGATTGTTCTATTGTTTCGGGTGTGAAGTAGTGGACCCATGTTTCATCCATGGTAATGAAACGGCGTAAAAATTCGGTTTTATTTTTGCGAGACATTGCCAAACACTCAACTGAAACACGACGCTGTTTATGTTCCATTGTGAGCAAATGCGGCACCCATCTTGCACACAGCTTTGTCATCTCCAAATTTTCAGTTAATATGTGATGTACCGCACTTTTTGAAATGCCACCATGTCTGCTACCTCACGCAATTTCAGTCGACGATTAGGCAGTACCGCTTTGTAGATTTTCTTCAACATTTCTGGAGTCATCTCATTTGGTCGACAACTGAGATGTTCGTCTTGGCAGCTCGTACGGCCTCGTTTAAACTGTGCTACCCAATATTTTACTGTTGCAACGAAGGAGCAGTCTCACCTAGAGTAGAGTCTAGTTCAGCTTTTATATTGGTTGAGCTGAGGCCTTTCAAATAAAAGTATCGTATCACATAACGATGACCAATTTTTTCAATCTTTACAAATTCACTGAAAACGTTCACTGTTGATGGCTGTCAAACAAATACTAAACACCATGGCGTCTTCAAACTGGAGACATATGTTTTATAGATTGTATACTAAGTATTTAATACAGTGGTATTTTTTGAGCAACTACTGTCAGTTCTAAATCAGGCCAGGTACTTCTGGGATCACCCTCCTACCTATGATGACCACGGGCATATACTGAGACGAATCTGATTAAAAATATAATTTTTTTTTTGGAATAGCTTTGGTAACGAAAAGTGAACTTCCATGACGTATGGAACAGCATCGCGGTATATCCGTAATTTTATTTATGTTGTTATCAATTCATGTTCCTTTTTAGTCTATATTATTGTAACTAGAACAGGTGGGTGGCAAACCAATGCCTCTTGTAAAATTCGAAGAGTAAATTATAATTGGAGTTGACGATTCAAAATCTTATTTTGCGAGGAAGGCCCAAGGTGTCCAGCAATTCTTGCTATCAATTTGTGATAAAAGTTTGCGCTGAATAATTTTTGAATAGTTTCGACAATGAAATGTAAGCGTAACGAATTGAATAATATTTATAATTTCTTTCTGAAATAAAAAACTTGTATATTCTATCAATTTGATTTTTCTAACTAATATTAAGAATTAAGATGATTATTTATTTGAAATTCAATTCCCTTTCTTAACGTTTGAAGTATTTTTATGTGTTGTTTGTCATAGTTAAAATAATAAAATATTCAAAGCCATGTTGATTTATAACAATAATAATAAGAAGAAGAAATTATTATAATAATAATTTTTGTTGTAATACTTCATATATCTCATGCTATTTTGAATTACGCGCGCGTCGAATTGTCGAACAACGTCTGCCAGTTCGCCTGTATGGCAGACATTGTATTTCTCAAACACACGATAGAACCGCTTTTTTATTTAAATATTTCCTCAAAATTAGCATTGACACTTAGTTTTTAAGATATCATTTTTTCAGAAGGTTATTAATAAAATAAATCTCATTTCTGGCGGGTCTCTCATAATGCGAAACCAGGTTAAATGTCTGATATTCAAAAGACTCATTCACAAAAGAGACTTTATTATTCTTTGGTAATTCGTTCAAACTATTTATGCATCTTATGATATTACTTTTATTTTATAAACTATATAATATAATAATATTGTATAAATATTAATTTTTTCGATTGTAGTAATTGAAACTTACATCTGAATTAAAATGTGCATTTTCTAGCCATAAACAAGGTTTCAGCTTTAAACCTAGTTTCTACCTATTTTTTAATTTTATTGACAATGTTCACATTTTTCATTCAAACATTTGCCTAGTTCGAAGCTATGATAGTTGATTCTATTTTTAATACTTAGTAAGTACTTTACAACCTATTGAAAATTGTTAGATTTCTACCAAGGTACTTTTATGATATAATTATGATGTATTGAATTTATTTTATAGTTTAATAGTTTAACTGCTTATAATGACTAGCAAAGATCGATAAAAACTTTCGTGAGTCAATGCAAGTGCTAATTTTTTTATACATTCAACTTAATATTATGCAATAATAATGAATTATGAAGAATATAAATTAAGCCTCTGTTGATCATTAATATCTACCTTTATTTCTAAGATGTAAATGAATATAAATGTACGATGTTCTTCTTGTAATTGTATATTTAGGACTATATACGGCTTCATTCAGTAAGATGACAAAATATACAGTAATCAACTCGAGTTCAAAATAATCGTATCGCGCTTCTATATAAAACATATTCCGAAATACTTTTTTGAAATTAAATATTTATTGAGTGCAAACATTTGATTTTTATATCTTCTAAAGTCTGTAATCTATGAATACATTAAAGTGTCAATATTTTAACTTTATATAGGTTTCTATCTATCCAAAATCACATTGTTGTACAGTTATTATGAACACCAACGTTTTTATCAATAATAAGTAATTTATAAAATGTTTTATTATTATTTACTTTTCTATTTGTTATCAATTTTGATTTCATCGCCGATTCACCATGGTACGTATATAAATTTTATGTACATTCTTTTTTATTATGACCACGAATTGAAATATAATATCAAATTAACAATATTTTTAAATAATTAAATACATTATATTATAACATTATAAGCATTATTACTGTTGATGTACTCTTTCTCTATGTATAGTATTATTCTTCTTTTTATTTGATTGCCCAACATCTTTTATAAGGAAAATGCAATGTAAATAACTATTTATGGAGCAGATTCTAAATAGGTGCATCAACTAACTGTTATATACAAATGTTATGATCTAAATTGATTACATAAATATTAAATTTTTCTAATTCAGGTCACGGTCATTTATGATTATATTAAATAATTTATATATACCATTGATAATATTAAAACCACGAACATAGTTTTGTATAATTATAAGTAATTTTTTTGAGCAATGATAATTTTAAATGTTTCACTTATGGATTTTCATTGCGGAAATCGAACTGTAAATTTATGTATATAAATATATAAATTCAGATATATTACGTTATGTCAGATCGATAATATTTATTGATGTCCAGGGAGGTTTTCTTTTTACATTTGGCTTCTCCGGTAACCTGAGAAATTCTGTACGAATTTCTACAATTCATTATATCTATTTCTAAATTTCCGTTTTCGCAAGTACGTCATGCACAGTATTCAATCCAACAATATTCAATCCAAAGCATATCTAATTTAAAGGTTTAATAGTAAATTAATTAAAAAATAGTAAATATAATAAAAAATTACGAAACATACTGTGGAATAAATTTGTCCATTTGATCATGAACTATCATATAAAAATTGAATGAGGTAAATTGCAACTACCTAATCAAACCTTTTGTCGGTAAAAGTTCTTACAGTTGAAAATGTAATCAAAGCCTCCAATAACAAAAAATATTCCACTAATGACTAGTTTTGATACAATATTTCTCTTGTACTATAATATTTATTTATTTTTAGAGTAATACTAACTATATTAAAATTACATTAAAACTTTACTGGCATTATCTGGTAAATTTTTGTACCTATAGTTTTATGGACTTGTAATATAATATGATATTATTTTTAACATCTAACGCCTCATTTTTCCAAAAAGAACAATTTAAAAATATTTTTCTAGGTTTTTTTCATAGTAAGTAGCACTTGACGAGAAAATGAAACATCTGTCAACAGAGTGAGGTTTAATGACGATAATGTATAAATTTGTTCAAATAAGCATAAAATGTAAATTCAGTTATATTTACAGCTAGGAATATTTTTTTGAATCCTTAAGATCAAATTTTATATAAACTTTTTTTCGTTTAACATTGGATGAGGGAATATAAATATTTTAACTCAATGCAGAGATGTAATAGTGTAAAATCACTTAAATTATAAGACATGACTAAAAAGTTGGACGACTATATTTGACGTCCAAGCAGAAGTCGAACCAATCATAGTCTAGACAACGAAAAAAATATAATTTCCGTTTATCTGCTGTACACTATTAAACATTTCTTATATAGTGCAAAGGATTAAAGTATGATATTATTGTTCATATGTTTACGATTTGGCGACGGTTGAATAAGCTATCAAATTTTTTGATCGGTCTTACAGTTCTATTAAGTTGCATAAATATATACAAAAATAAAGCCTCCAAAATTTTGAGAGGTCAGGCTACCCCTGCCCGCGGATATAGAAGGATATATTTATTTTTCAACAATAATCTATCATTGTCTCTTATTCAAACGCATATACTAAACATTGTACTGAGCACATATTGATAAATTAGTGTATAACTGATAGAAAATATTTCCTAGAAACATGAAGCTATTAAGAAAGGATCTGGGTCGCTTTTCAAATTAGTAACGAATAATTTATTCAGCACAATTTAGATGAAAATGATATATCTTTTTGGTGAATTTGAACGTGTAGCGTATTTAACCTTATTTACTCTATTAATTAATCAGAGATAATAATACGTATAATTGGCTGCAGGCTTCATAAATTCTTAGTTGAGATTAGAATCCAATAAAATCCGTCATAGTTTTTTGGTATTATTTTATTTGGTATAATCAGAGAATGCATCTAATACGATCTATTTTTTTCAGATTTCGACCTATTTTAAGCTCAATTTTTATTCGATATATTGTAAAAAATACATATTGTAATAGAAGAAACAAGCCTAAAACGATATTTTATAGTGTAGAGGGTGTAAAATTAATATTTTAGGCGTTATTTTTAGAGTGTAATATGGTAGCCTATAATTCACTATAAAGCAAGACAGTTTTACATCTACTTTATATTACAAAATACTATTTATGTTACTCTAATTTTTGGTCATGTTATATTTAGTAAAGGATCTGTTTTGTCCTTTTAAATTACAAAAAAGAAATAAATATAGAAAGGTTAAAAGGATTTTATCTGGACATGACTGGAAACAAGAATAGATATACTTACTAGATCAGTTCTTTGCAATACTTATATAATATTAATTTTTAAATATTTAAAAGTCAATTAAATTCAGTTATTACACTTTGTCAAATCCGAATGTAATTTTAATTTGTTCTTTCTTTATTCTAGCTTTCGACGTTGAAGAAATTGTTGGCGGTTATGCTGTATTTCCGCAAAATTATAAATATCACGCTGCAATAGTGGGCAGATACAACTCCTGCGATCATATTTACTTGCTTGGAAGTGCAGCTATTATCAGTAATCATTTACTATTAACTTCTTCTCGATTCATCACAGGCCAAAGAAATCAACTGAGAAAGCTATCGTTTTTTGCTGTCGTGGATAAAGTTGAATTATCATCCTTTCTTCTCAACTTAAAAGAGATTGATATAATATATACGTATAAATTTGTGACTGTTGCATTTAGGAACGATTTAGCAGTTTTGCAGGTAGAGTATATTCATAAATTCATTCTTAAAAAAACCAACATATATAAAGAATGATAATAGTGATAATAACTAACGCGTACTTACGGAACGGATAATCCAAATAATTAAAAGTATGTTACCTTGTAAGAACCATATATGCCTCGAGATAGAGAAATAGCAATTACGGCGGTGAGATAAATTTGCATTGGTAGATCAGAGATTATAATAAGATTATAATACAGAGATTATAATATAATCTATTTAATGAGATATAAGACAATCAATTGCAACACTAAACAGAAGATCCGTCATATTAAGTTAAAAACTTCTCTTCTTATGCTTTACCTAATTATTCATGTAATAATCCGTCCTGTATAAAAGAAGGTAGTTACTTTTAACAACTACATTTAATTGAACTATAGCTCAAGTATATAGCGTCTTTTAGTAAATGAATAAATCTAACAGCGGGATACAGACAGACTATAGAGATGCTAATTCGAAACTTTTAATTTATCCATATTTCCAATTTGCATCCATATTTCCAATTCACTCATTCAATCCATATTTTAATCCAAATTTATAATCCATTTATTCTTGAAACACTGAAATAGAGCTAATGAAACTACTTTTTTGAATGGATCATTCTGAGAATAGTGAGTGGAATTTGATTGGATGCAGACGTTATGAAGCGTATTGGACATGTACGGAGAATGTACGGAATGCGAATTTTATGGACAAACAATTTATAGATATAGAGCGTTATAGATAGTCTCATTTTTAGTGGTTACCGGGATGGGAATTTTTTTTTTTTGACATAAATGATTTCGAACATATACGAAAAAATACTGTAAGTTACACTATATAAGTAAATTATTCTGATAAGTAATTAGGTTCCAAAAGATTTTTTAACTCTTGCTTATTTTTAATAATATTCATACTTTTAGAAAAAGCCGAGAGAAATGATTATTATCTGTCAATACTCTATATAAGTAAATCTAAATAAGGTCAGTTCAATCGTTTTTCACGTTTCTTGCTTGACATATCAATTTTAGAAAAAAATATGTACAAAATAAAATCTTCAAAATATAATTACTTATCGAAATAATCTAGCTACTGAAAATGACTATTTCGGGCAAAGAATGGGTCTGATCCCAAAACTAATTTTTGAACCTGGCAACCTTCAAGAATCGATTTAGTGCATCGAAACGCATAAAGAAAACCAAATTACCGAGAAGACTTTGAATTCGATATTTGACCACACTTGTGTACTCGAGCTATGGTACAGAAGTTGTAAAGTTAGGCAGTTTTAGTTCAATTGAGATTACATCGATTTTTGAAAATGAGCAATTATTTTTGATTCGTTCAATTGTAAGTTAGAGGTTTACGACTGTCCCGGATACACATTTTTTGCAGGAAGTGAAAAAGTTTAAAGACTTAGGAAGATAGGAGACAGAATATCAAACGCTATTATTACTGTGATAGTGATAACCCCAAAAAACGGGAGGCACATAAAAGAATAGATAAGGGAACAGTTAATGGGCAGTATTATGAGGCAACGATAAAAATACGTATACAACTGATATCCATAAACGTAAATAAGAAAATTATAATGTCAGTTTTTAGAACATATGTATTATATATTTAAATTATACTTTTAAATGTAGTATAGGTGTACTTCAATGCTAATATCATAATTTCAGTTAAGAGCAAGTTTGGAACTTGAGTACAATACACATTTAGTTAAACTTGAAATACCGAGACCCGGCGAACATTTTCACCGAAGAAGTGGAACTGTAACTGGATATGGACTTAAATCAGCTGTTGATTCAACGTTTTTAATTAGTAGAAAACGCATACGCTTGAGTTCAGTAGTCCAAAATAATTTAACGTACGCATTCGTTCAAAATTCTTTTAATGCAAGATGCATGGAGTTCTCCAGAAGATATGTTCCCATTACTTCGTTCTGTGGTAAAATTAGACCTGATGCAAGATATCAAAATCGAGGTATCTGCGTGGTGAGTCTTCAGATTACTACATGCATAATTATATGGTTATTTATATGAAAAACATGAATCGCCTATTGAACTAAAGCTTATAAAAAGTGTATCTGTTGCGAATGTGCTGCATTAAATATTTTCATGAAGTCTATGTCAATATACTTTTTCTGAAAATCAATTTTTTAATTCCTGAATATCTGACAAAAAATAATGGTAATAAGGACAGTCTATCTGTCATTATAATTCTATTAGTTTTTTAAAAAGACTGTAAGACACTTAAATTTTTTTATTAATTTTGACTTTTATACAGTAAGAGAATGCACTATTATAAAACTATTTAAAATAATTAAGAGCTTAAAAAACCATAAATTAAGTTTTCAATATTCCTAGATTGCCTTGGCTTTCTTTAAAGTATATGAAATCTGATTTAAGATATTTCTGAAACTGTAATATTCATTATACGTGGATACATACATGTACACAATTTACTGTGTAGTGAAAATGAATATCTGTAATGTACAATATATTATGCAACAAAACTATATAAACCAGTATTCTGTCGCGAAGATCGTCCTTATACTAAAATTTTTCTAAATATTCTCATCCATTCAGGATATTGAGAAAATGGGTCTTAAGAAGCAACAAATTTTATATTTTACTATCTATCATTGTACTGTTCCGTGTTTTTGTTTTCAGTTCCATTAAAAACTTTGTATTAATATATTAAATTTTTCCAGGGCGACCTTGGCTCTCCGCTAGTTGTTGAGAACAAGGTTTATGGAATTGCAAGCCATTACAATGATAATTGTGACGATACCCAACATGGATCTATATATACGAATATATCACATTTTCAACCTTTTATTCAAGCAATAATAGATGGAGATCCTCTTGAAGATACAGCCATTCATTATAATTTTCCACATAAGTCACAGATTCCAATCTAACATCTATATTGTAAAATAAATTGTTAGCTAATTGTTTATTTAAATTCAATTCTTTCAATACATCACTTATATTTTTCTTCATTATGAGTGTTACAGGAGGGTCGATATCGGATACGAATTAAAGATATTGAACATTCGTAAAGAAAGAAATTTCTGTTTTTTCAGCTATTCATGTATTATATTATTATGTCTTAAATTCAAAATAACGAAGAGTTTCTTCATATAGGATACATATATAATATTGTAAATTGCAGACAAAGGTAACGTAACAGTAGCTTCGAACAATAATGAATATATAAATAAAATTAAAGTGATGTTAGAGAATCATACGGCTTACTAGAAAATTTGGAATCCTCGTATCAATATATTATAAAATAAATTAAAGCACTTATTCAAATATTGAAAATAAAAAGGTTATATGAATGACAGTATGTTCAAATATTGAAAATCTGAAAATGACACAGTAGCTAAATGTTATGGGATTCTATTTATTAAATATTTTAGTAAAGACAGTTTGAAAAACTAATTCTTATGTTTAACATAGTTGGATTTTTATGGTACAGTTAAGGATATTATTACTCCGAATGATTATATGATAATTGCATTGGATATAGTACCTTTTTTACGATAACACCACTACTTATATTTAGAGTTAATACAAGATAAGTGTAAAGAAATTAATAACCAAAGATTAATTAACCAAAGATGAATTCATTCAATACTATAATTCAATAATTATAATTCAATATCATTTAATAATATAATTTTTTTTCAATGAACACAGATATGGTTGTATTATGGGATCACCTTTGTCATGGGTCATAGCTAATTTGATAATGAAAGAAATTAGTCAATATTGTAATGTCTTTGTTGAATTTTGAACCAATCATCTATAAAAGATATATAGATGACGTTTTAACAATTCTTCTTCAATGTTTTGTGAACGAAATAGTGAGTGTTTTCATTCCATCCATGATATATTTCAATTAAGAAAATAAATAGTGTTAAATAATATTTTGGGGTTTTGGACATTGTTGTTGTTAGAATTAGTAGCATTAACTTGTTATTGAAAACTTGCATAGTTTGACAGGGTATTTAATTTTAGCTAACATCGTCCATTCGGAAATAACATAGGTACGATAAAGAGGGTCATTGACAGGGCAACCAAATTATCATATAAAGATTTTAGAAAAGATAATTTAAAATAGGTTAAAAAGATGCTCATCAGTAATAATTATTATCCAGTAGACTTTATAGAAAAAATGATTGTGGCGAAAGTTAAATGATATTTATAACGGCAGTAGAGAAGAAAGTATAAATTATAGAATTACAAAGAATACAATGCTTGGTGGGCCAGATGCAAAATATTTATCGGAAAGAATTATAGACGCAATTAAAAAAAATATAATATTCAATTTTAAAAATCAAATAATTTATTTCACAATTCTAAAGATAATGATGATAAATGTTGAAAAGCAGTATTGGCATATAGAATTAATTATAGGGATCGTAACAAATATTATAACTGACAAATGGGTAGATATTTAAAACAGATAATATATGAACATCGGTAAATTTTGCGAAGTACGAATGGTGCATCAGATATAAAAAAGAATTGTTTGGATTTGTTGCATTCGTTCAATTCAAAAAATGTAAATGTTTTAGAACAGGGCACCGAAAAGCAATCATAAGAGGGAAATTTTTTGAAAATATTCATATTTCGAAAAATCGCAATAACGCGATTCTAATATTAGTCAAGTACATTAGACAACACCTATCATACTTTATTAATATAAAATTGTGCTTTTTGTTTAAAGTTAAGCGTGGGTTGTTAAGTTGAGGGTGGGACTTATAAAAATATTCTACAATTATTACAGTGGGATGGGTGTTGGATATATATAATGGTATGGTTGGGTTTTATTGTAGTTTAGCCCCTGAATACGAACCGACGCTGTTCGAGACTCCGGATAAAGCATCAAGAAGAAACGGTAAATTTAGGTGGTGGGGGTAGTCAGACTGTCCCCTGCTAACTTCGTCTATCGGTTGTTTCTATTTTTAATTTTTTTGTATTTATATTATTGTATTATATTTTTTATTTATTTTTTTTAGTAGTTATTGTTATTTCAGTTTATACCGGAGTGATTCTAAAAAAGTACAGCCTGACTATTATTATATAATTATAATTTCATTATTTAATAAATACTGTAAGACCGATAAAAATGTTTGTTATTTTAAGTTACAACACTCGGCATAAGTAAAATTTTAATTTTATATATACATATGTAATTTATTAATATCTTTACTTATTTTAAAAAGAATCATAATAATATTTCAGTTTCTTTGAAATATGATAGGAAACTTTTAAAAACACATTAGCATAGTATTTTTATATATATATATATATATATATATATATATATATATATATATATTTCTGTAGTTCTTTATATGCCTTTCAATCAAAGAGATACCATTATTTGTATCTGTATACTATTTCAATGACAATTATGTTATTATTTTGTTTTCTTTTTCAGATAGATAGTAATATCTAACCAAATATATTGTACAATAATCGACAATCTATTCGTTACAAAAGATTTTTTATTACAAATCATTCTTCATTACTGAATTGTATTTATTATATTGATTGAACTATGTTATGCTATTATCATATAATTATACAGATATCGTATTATATATAGTATATAGATACTATTATAGGTACTATAGTATATAGTGTATAGTATAGATATTATAGATAGTATTCAAATAACAATAAACTTCATAATAATAAATAATACTATGTTCTAAATATTGAATTTTATACTGTATATATTTTAATTAGATTAATACCCAATATTAGAATTCTTGTAATATCGTTTCCATTCAAAATAAAGTATAACATGACATTTATTTAAGTTAGATAAAAAATTGTTTAGATATGAAAAAAAATTGGATAAATGAAAAAAGAAATTACGATTTACAATGTTTTAATAAAATTACATTTCAGTCGGCATTGGATTTTTCATATGTATCTTTAATTGCACTTTACATTTATGAAAGTAAGACGGCAATATTTATCAAATATTATTATTATTATTTATTATTTGAAAATAAGTAAGACGAAAGTCCATTATATTTAGCAGAAAAATAACAAAGATTATGAAACAAAAATTTCTAATAAAATAAATTCTATTCATAATCTTTTAAATTTAATTTAATCATCATCTGTTCAAAAATAAGTTGCTTTTTTATGGGTAGGT
Organism: Sycobia sp. Sy_11; assembly: GCA_018907035.1. NCBI lineage: Eukaryota > Metazoa > Arthropoda > Insecta > Hymenoptera > Epichrysomallidae > Sycobia > Sycobia sp. Sy_11. The sequence goes on along the minus strand of JACCIC010000015.1, from coordinate 3,506,834 downwards.
CATGGAAATGAATCTCTGATAATTGATATGTTTATTCATAGTTCGTTTAAGTTTATTAAGGATTATATGATGCATGAGTTAAGATTTTTAAAGAAATTTCAACAATTAATTGTGATTCAACAGAATTAACTGAAAAGAGCATTCTAATGAATAGTTGTGAATATTGCAGAGAATGATATTGGAATAAGCTAAAGGTCATCAGACCCTATTCTAAGCACACTAGAATAGGCACAGTATAAATACCGTATAGGATGTAATCATTAAACAATACATCAACAAGGATCATCAGTTTGAGATTTCACATTGTAATTTTCGATAAAGCAAATTTACCGCTTATAATAATATATGCAGTTAATATTACCAACGATTAAAGTGGTGTGTCAACGATCATTGGGTGTATTTATTCTATAGCTCAGAGTCAATCAAATGGCTGGCGTCACTATTTTTTCTGGTTTATTATGTAAAATTTTTCTTAGAAAATTATATAAAATGTTCAATCCAGTAAAGTTTTTCTATTAAGTGATCATCCAAACCCACTATTTTCACACGAAAACTCTACGACGTTCACAGCTTTAAACCTTTTGTTAATAGTTAAAGTAATCTAAGGTTTGATTGTTAGTTGATAGTCAAAGACAAATCCAAGAAAAACGAACGCTTTGGTGAGAATGTATTGCGCAATTGTTCACATTGATGAGTTTTTCAATATATTTCTTTTAATAGCTTTTAATAGATGAAATTATATATATACGCATATATATATATATATATATATATATATATATATATATATATATATATATATATTATAAATTGTTCCGATATTGCTTACACATTATTTATGATTGTAACAGTACAGATCTTCTTACTGGTACAGGCATACACGCATTTACTTGAAATTTTTCATCTACGTGTAATATAAACGAAGCGCGCGATTACTTTTATTTTTCAGCAATTTAATAAGTATGTATAATTTTCTTTAAACGGAGTATTTTACTGAAACGATAGAAATTGACTCTGAGATATTGCTCCGTGAAATGCTGATTATAATTTCACACACAGTTGTATTAGAAATTATTTTCAATAGAAGTTTTAATGTGGAGATAAATTGCTATCCAACGATATATTGTATTAAAGTGCCTATTATACGATTAGCATTTAGTATATTAAAGAAATAAAGTACTGAAATTAGATTCTTTGAAATCGTTTTCTTTTCTATTAAAGGCAAATTTTATTTGTCAATTCGAAAAAATGTATATCTTACCTAGTCCACAATTTCTAATCTACGAATAAATTAGTATTATCTCCCAAATCAATATATCGATATAGGTTTATATATATAGAATTTTTATTGCTTCAAAATTACTATTAGCCTCAACATTTAATCCATACATTCAAATTCATAAAATGGCTCACTATAACTTCTTTTTCATTTTTATATTAACTCTTATTGACTTTCCGGCTGATGATGGTAAGTATAAATAAATTAATTCCTATTCCTTAAAAAATATTTATATGTAAATACCATGGATCAATTTTTTTCCGCATATGTCTTGGATGCATGCCCTATTATGTGACAGATACCCATTCGATAAATTGATAATTGTAGGCATTTCGGTGTTCATTTTTGTAAAATTTAAATGTGAAGCTATCATAGTTAATATTCATTACAGCACGACTGTGGAAGGAATAATTAATTGTAAACCTCGTGACACTTAGCAACTAACTTTACCCAGCTGTATTGCGTTATGTTGTAGATCAGTAGATTTGAAAAATCATGTAAAAGTTATAATTTTGAGACTTTAATGCTGTAATCGTGTAGAGAAGGAATGAGAAAAATTAGAAGGTACTGTCAATAAGAAGTATTAGATATCTCGACACATATCTATTTTAAATTAGCGATTGGAAAGCTTCCGGTAATTACTATAAATCGAGAAATCATCAGAAAAAGTATGGTATGAAATTATTTCGATACGGTTTCCAAAAAGTAACGATCACGATTCAGTTACTTCGCTATTAAATGAATTGATTATATTATTTAGCATGTGAATTAACTTGTCCTATAAGTATGAGTATGACCATATTTTTCCATTCGTAAAGTATTGAAAATTTGAAAAAGTTATGATAAAATTTCTGTATATGGTAAATTTTAACAAAAATTTTACTTGAGTCATGTAGCAGAAAGAAACAAAGAGAGAGAGAGAGAGAGAGAGAGAGAGAGAGAGAGAGAGAGAGAGAGAGAGAAAGAGAGAGGCAGGAAAAGTTCTCGAACTGCGAGTTTGACTCTTCAGTGAAATTAATTAATTTTTTATCAAACTGAACTAATAAATATTATGAAAAGAGTCAATTCGTCGGTGTTATAATGCCATATATACGTAGTATTTTTCCATGTATTTATTTTTATCGCTACTTGGCCCATCTCAGGCCAATTGTCTCCAAATCCCGATGCGAGAAACAAATCCATCGGTCCCAGAGTGCCGAAAAAACTCCAGCCAGCAATACGCTATTTTCTATGATAAAATTATAGGCAGTAGTTTTTCTTGCATTGAATGCGTCGTATTACGTGAAACAAACAGCATATTTGGCATGTTTTATTTTAATGATTTAAGTTAAAGAACAATATATTTGCAGCGCAACGTTTGTTCTCAGATGCATACCATGAATATGGATTAAGTGTTAGAATCTGTTAAAAGTGGTTTGAATTTAAAAAGAAGAATTCGAGGCATTCACCGATATAAATCCATATCGAACGCAAGAAGAACTTATTGCATCGTTGGAAGTAATTTGTCAAGCCATCTCCAAAGTCTGAAATCACTGAACTTTATCAAAAATGTTGAGAAATGTCGAAAATCGTCTATTACTACGGAAGTTATTCGCATCGTATTCAAAGGGAAACATTTAATGCATACAAAGAATGTAATGTTCTGTATTTAATGGGATCACAAGTCCATTATCTACTGTGAACTGCGGATGGTCAAACAGTCGATGTACCATTCTATCGACTACAATTGATGCGTTTGAAATGAAGATTGTGATATAATGAGATAAAATAGGAGACCGAACGAGAGACTTTGATTTTTGATCATGACAATGTGTGCAATATTGTATCAAAAATTCTTTGGAAAACAGTGGTTGGAATTCTCCACCACCCGCCTTGTAACTCACGCCTTGCCTCTCATAGCTCTCATAACTACTACTTGATTTAGTTGATGCAGAATGGTTTGATCGGAGTAAGTTTCAGTACAACTAAAGGTGTCCAAAATAGTCATTTGAATTCACACATTCCTCGAATTGTGGATGAAGGCCAGAGTTAGCGTTGGACAATATTTTCAATAATGTTCAACGATTTTTCAGTTTTAATATATCCAAAAATACAGCCCTTATTTTCATCGAAAATATCAAAATTTTAAGTCGTTATTTAAAAAGTTGAAGTCGATTAATTTTAATTTTTCACACGAATGATTCTAACATTGTTTATTAAGAAATATTAAGAAATTTCTACTAATTATATATTAGTAACTCGAAAGTTCATTATTTACATCATAAGACAGTTTATCTTTAAGCTAAACAAGGAATGTAAATCACACGACCTAAAAATAAACTTACACATTAGTATTAGATTTTATCATCAGGAAAGCTGTAAAATTATATCAGTCATGATTTAGGTGAATGTGATAAAAAATATCTTAGTTAATCTACGTAATGTCCATTTCGCGAGATGCGATCCATACTTTTTTCCGCTGTGGTCATTAAAGCAGTTCTACATATTAGATTAATTGTACAACATTTTAAGTAATGTTGTTATTGTAAATATAAGTTGATTAAACTCAATAATAAGTTTTTATAATGCCAGTATAATAATTTGTTCTTTATTTAAATGCTAGCTTTTCAAGCGGAAGACATTGTTGGTGGCTATCCCGTATTTGCTGGAAATTATAAATATCAAGCCGCAATACTGGGCAAATACAACACCTGCGAGAATATGTATTTATTTGGCAGTGCTGCTATCATTAGTGACCATTTATTATTGACTGCTGCTCGATTCCTGATAGGCCACAATAATCGCATAAGGAAATTAAGTTTTTTCGCAACAGTAGATCGATTAGAACTTTCAAACCACAAAATCACATTGAAAGAAATTGAAAAAATCTATACGTTTTATTTTATCAGTCATTTAGCAAATAATGATATAGCAGTAGTAAAGGTATAGTAAGATAATAAAAATATGTAAACAATTATAATTTCAATTTTCATAATAACATTAATAATAATAATCAGCACAAGAACAATAATCATAACGATAACGATAACGGCAAAAACAATGATAACAAAGTAGATGACGACAACTATAAACATATTAATCTCCACTATTTGATTAATAATCAATAGAATTTGACTAGAATTATTAATGACGTTGTTTGATTTTAACTTGTTTGAGTAAATAATCTGTAAAATTATTATAAGATTTCAAATTTTAAATACAATACGTGTGAGTTGATTTATTATCTATTATTATAATATCGACTACAAAACTATATGCATCCAAATTACATCTGAAGGTTATAATTGTTATTGTACAAATGAATGTGATGCACAAATGAAAACATACTTATATCTAACGATACACACGCTTCACTCAACTGTGCTAACTGATCTCACCGAAAGCTCAGGAGTCATAAATTTTTATCTTAAATTTTCTTTTCCGCAGAACTTACATTTTCTATTTATCACTTTTCTACACTAGTGCATATAAAGTTATTAACAAATTGATTAAAATTCGCTCACTTATTCTCAATTCACACAATTATCTTCCCGGAGAAGTCTTCCGAAAAACATAATTAATATTAGGATAATTAAACTTTCTTTATACCACGAAGGACAGTTTACAGTCATCGGAGAACCAATTGATTTCACTTTGCAAAAATTCATAAAATATATATTAAAACGTGAATACCTTAGTTATTTGTGTATTAATCACTACTCCTGTAGTGAGCTAGAAACCTATAGCAAGTATAAAAAATTTATGTTTACATAAAGAAAGGTTCATTGGTACAATCAGGGTAATAATTTTTATTACATTTCATTCGTCTCTATAATCTGGATAAAATTGGTTCTTAAGTGATTGTAGATTCCTCTAGTAAGTTAAATGTTTATTAGATTTAACTGAAATATAGTTTGCGTAATATATGTGTATGTAACATTAATATTTGAACTTTAACTAGATTTATTTAAATTTGGATCATATGAGCGAGTTTTTGAACACATACATATACACATACACACACATACACACACGCGCGCGCGCGTTTGTACACACGCATATGACTTTAATAAGGCAATAAGAAGTGGTAGTATCATAGATAAATAATTCCCAATACTGCTACGGATGTAGTGCAATAATTTCCAACTAGATAATAATAATAACTGGAGAAAAAGAAATAAATACAGCCGTAAAACGAAATTATTACACAAAATAGAAAATTGATTAGATAGTTTTAGTCATCACAGGTAAAGTTTAGACGATCGACACAAGATATATATATATATATATATATATATATATATATATATATATAGAGAGAGAGAGAGAGAGAGAGAAATTATATATATATATATATATATATATATATATATATATATTTATAGAAATTAAAAGTTATTATTACATATTTCATAATTTCAGCTAAAAGAAAGTTTGAATCTTCATAAGATAAATTTAGTTAGTCTTGAAATTCCGGAACCTGATGAACAATTTTACAATAGAACTGGAACGGTAACAGGATTCGGACTTAAAACACCTAATGACACAATATTTCAGGAGTCTAGAAAAAGAGTTCGATTAAGTGGAGCAACTCAACACAAGTTAACTTATGCATTTGTTCAAGTTACTATAGAAACAAACTGCAAATTCAAAAGTTTTAATAGTTACAATACATTCTGTGGTACAATTAAACCCGATTACAGATATCAACATCGAGGTCTTTGTTTGGTAAGTTTTTTTTTCAGTTTATTAGAAAGTTAACTGCTTTCATTTACATGGAAACGATGAGATGTATACATATGCCCCATATTAATTTTCGACACCTAAAAATTTGGTAGCCATTGTTTGGTAAATTGTTTTTGAAAAAGCAATTGAAAGGAATTTGAAATAAGACGAGCAGATATAGATAATCGAGCAGACTCGACCCAGCAACTAAAGTCCGGTGTTTAACTATAGTAAATAAATAATAAAGTAAATTTTCATTCAACTTTGATGATAAAACATTTATCAGATAATAAATAACTTGCTCATGATTTGAGGTAATTTATTGGTTAAGTAATGAACGGTTCGAATCGAATAATTCAACTGTGAAGAATACTAAACGAGAGCGCTGATCTCCTAAATGTATGTATTGGTCGTTATTTATCATAAACTGACAACCATGTCTGTGAAGACTTACTTACTATTTTTTAATTATATCAATTTGGAGTAAAATACATGGAAGTAAATATCATAAATGAAACGTACGAGGTGTGACTGTTAAATAACGAGATTAAAGATGACAAACATTTTATTTTGTTTTTATAACATACTTATTTTTCATCATCATAAATGCAAGCATCTCTTTCAGACCAGCAAAGCTCTATGCGAATTTTCTATTGCTTGACACAACGTGGACAATCATTATCTATCAACTCCTTTAAGATGCATGCCTTTTTCTCCCCCACAGCTTCACTGACGATCTGAGTTTATTAAATGAAGTTCATCTGCCCATTTAATTAAGTTCATCTTAGAAAAACAATAAAAAAGATACCGCAAGTCGCAAGATCTGACAAAGAAGGTAGATGATTTCATATGGATAACTCTCGGTATGCCGCCTTGATGCACAAACCGTAACGGTTTTTTTATTCTTTCACGAAGCTTAGCACAAGCTCGAGGATAGTAATCTTGGCTAATAAGATGACCTCTTAGGATTCACATTAAAGCTACATAATTCCATTAATATAAAAGGAATCATTATTGTTTTGAATTTTGATTTACATATTTCAAATATTTTAAAATTCATAAATCAGGCAACAATCTCGTTATTGAATAGCTAAGCTGTATAGTTTTGTACTATTTTTGAAAAGATAATCTAAATGCACATATATATTGATACATATGTACATATATATATATATATATATATATATATATATATATATATATTTATATACTTATATAATATTTAAATTCAATAAATATTTATAAGGATATAATAAGTTATATTTAAATAAGTTGAAGTTGTTTTGAATAAATGTGTCATTTTTACACATTTCTAAACATTTCTAAACCTATTTTAATCCATCGGAATATTCAGTATATAGGTTTTGCACGGTAGCATCATTTACATTTCCCTAACGTGCGATCAATTTGCTTATATTATTTTCATCAAAATTTATTTAAAATTTATTTAACTCTGTATTTTATAGGGGGATATCGGAACTCCTTTCGTTATTGGCACGAAAATTTATGGAATCGCAAGTAGCCATAATCAAGACTGTAACGACACTGTAAATGGAACTCTATATACAAAGGTATCATATTTCTATCGTTTCGTCAAAGCAATATTGGACGGGAATCCTTTACAAGAGTCAACTATTCATTATAATGCTCCACATAAATCGCTAACTCCGACTTTGAATCAACTTGGTAGTAATACAAATTTGGTGTAAATAGTTCATTTATCCAAAAGATTTTATTTATATCTTTCCTAACAACTGATTGAAATACATTGTTAAACAAGCATAATTAATACTGTATAAAAAGATCTCAATATTTTTAATTCTTAAGTAAATGTTTCTTACTTATATATTATTAATTTTTATGTTTAATTTCAAACTGACGAGATTTGTTAATCTTAAAATTTTACTAATTAATATCTGATGTTATTTTTCAATCTATTTTGAAAATATTATATGAATATGAATTTGGCCCGATTTAAATTTATTTTGGAATGCTTGATTCGAATGACTTATTTATAAATACTATTCAGTGGAACTTGTTATTTATATTACTAAACATTGATAACATAACGTATTAAAGGTCTGATTTTACATTTATACTTGAAATTTTGGAAAATTTTAACCATCACCTTAATAAATACGTTTTGCTATTTGAGCACAACGAAGTTTTGATTATTTTTTCATAACTTTGGAACTTAATTGTAACAGCGACATTACACCGTTAAATTTAAGTCTTTGTACCTTAATAAAGCATCATTTTATAGTATTGTGAAAAACTAGTATAGCGAACTAGGTTCAATATAGGACGAATTCCGTCAAAACAAAGTCGTTCATTGCAGAACGTGCCATGAAACATCGATATTGTGGCTTTAACTGAGATGTTTAGCTAATTATATTTATTTTTATATTAAAAATAAATTAAAGAATTGCCTATTTTCAACGCCCAAGCAAACGGATGATGCCCAAGCAAATGCACGAAATCCAAGGAAACAAACAAAGGAATTTCTACAATAAAGATTTTTCCTTTTTTATTATTGGGCTAAAAAAATAATTGTCAGATGTACAAATTTATGAATTAAAGATTTTTTTCGAATCAGCTTCATTATTTTTAAAGTATCTGTATATTTCTTTGTGGGTACTTCTTCTTATTTGAACATTTATATCATGATTCTACGGCATTTCATCCACGGATTTCTCATAAAGCTTCTGCGCAGCGACTAATTTTTGTAAGTAAGTGACAGTACATTACAGCGGTTTCGAACATTATCATTGGATATTAGGTCAACAAAATATATTTTATTTTGATAAAACATAAAAGAAGTAAGCGACAAGCAAACAATTTATGATATTTAAAGAATCTATTACTACTGTATCTATTAATAAATTAATTTTCTAAAAAGTTTTTTCTTTTCGTAAACATATTTTAAACTAATAAATTTAAACTCGTTTTATAATACTCATAAGAATTAATCTTTGTAAAAGTGTAGCACTAAAACATATTAATGATTTAATATTTATCTTAATTACATGTTGTCACACTCATGATTATACATTATTTCCATTAATGATATTGTCACGCCGATGGCCAACGAATAATTTATAGAAAATTGAAAAGAGCATGAAGCGATACCATTGTCAATGTTTAAGATAAGATGTTCTATACGATTTCTCAATTATTGGCTTTGAAAGTAAGAAAAATATCATAATATATTCTCATTCGATTGGGATTTAATTCAATATAAAGAGAAAAGGACGACGTCATGAATTTTAAACTTGAACAATTTTCTTAACATTTTCTGCTATTTAAAAATTTTAGGATATATTATTTGTCTGACCTATTAACATCTAACAGATTCTCAACTTGTAAAAGTTGGATTTATCAAAAAAATTGTAGACATATAATTTGTGCTGTCTGGATATCAAATGTTTATATTGTTTATCTATATATTATTTCATTTAAACTATTTCTTTACATTAACATATTTTATGTTAAGGTGCGAAAAAACAGACATTATACCAGCACATTTCTAGTAGATCTCATTTGAATTTATAGACTAATTTATGATTTTAGCTCATGTAGAAACGAAGAAAAGAGTAGAATAAATGGTTATATTAGTCAAGCAGTTAAGAGATATTTTTCTTATCTGAAAAATTTCATATAGCGGTATATATATAAAAACTATATTACTTAATAATTACTTTGTAGTCATCTTAAGTTTATCCGCAGTGCAAAGTGATAAAATGGTCCGCTGTAATTTCCATTTTATTTCAATTTTAATTTCAATTGCAGTTTTTGGTGGCCATGGTAAGTATTGGTAATTTACTCTATTCTCAGTAAATAACAAATGAATAAATTCATAAAACATGTAAAAATATAAAAAAGTGTTGTCCAATGTATTTAAAATAGATCTCCAATCCTCTGCTCCAGCAGCCTAAAACTTTCATATTAAGAAATTATAAAAATCGTAAAAGTTTATTGCTAATGTAAGTTTTCTTCACAAACGTTCACGCGTACTATAGATGAATTAATTAAGGTATCCATTCACTCGTTTTAAACGATATCAGATAAGAAAATTTTTGTTTTCTTTTGTATTTAAAGCCTCTTTAGAATATTTCACTGCCATTAATATCATTTTACCAATGAATCTAAATTACTTCAATTGGTGTCCTTGACAAGATATACATTTTTGTGAGATCTGGAGATACTGAACTCAGTCCTTTTTCTAACTATAATGTACAAGATATCGACATCAAATTATCATCAATAAATAAATTAATATTAAATCTTTTTGCACAAAAAATTATACGTCGTTAACTAAGTATTTTTTCGTCGGAAAATAATTTTGAAATATTTGTTACGCAGTAAAAATTTTCCGAAATGAATTAAAATTATCGAAGAACATACAAAGTAAGATTATTATAATTTTTTAATTATAGCTACATTATTATATTCGCATTATATGAGTATCTACATATATATATATATATATATATATATATATATATATATATATATATATAATTATGTGCATAAGATTATTATTATAGTATTATTATATATAAATTATTTTATTAACATGTTTTGTTTCTAGCGTTAGCTTTTACGGCTGAAGAAATTATAGGTAGCTATCCCGTGTATCCTGACAATTACAAATATATAGGGGCAATAATCGGAAAATACAACACGACCAGAAAAGTTAATCTTCTTGGCACTGCCTCCATCATTAGTCCTAGTTTATTATTATCTACATCTACATGCTTTCTTGGTGTTCAGAATAAATTGAAGAAGCAAGCATTTTTCGCGACCGTGGGTCAAGTCGCACTGGCAACTAGAACCCTCATTTTAAGAGATATTTCAGAAATCTATACTTACTTGTACAACAGTCGTGTAGCTCATTATGACTTATCAGTAGTGAGGGTAAAATAAATATCAATAATAATATTAATACGGAATTCAAAACCATAATTATTTTAGCGTCTCCGAGGAAATCATCAATGGGAATTTTTCTGCATGTAGATGATAGAGAGCTAAATATCCGATTGATTTTTTCGATTCTATGAAAATATTACGTATTTAAATTTATTTGAGAACATAATGAATATCTTAATATTGATTTTTAAAGTAAAGTAAACTCTTTACAGTTAAGAGTATGTCTCTACGTAAAAAAATCGTCCAAATATTCATGTAATTTATACTCGATAGTAGGAACCTATTCCGTAATTCTATGCTCCTTTCATACGAGAAAGATAGAAAGCTTTATTTTCATGCAACGAAGAATTCATAGGAACGCGAATAGCGAATCACTAGAGTAATTATTAGAGACAAGAAATGTTATCTGGAAAGAATTATGTAAATAATAATATTCCTGTAAAAAATATTCTATATATATATATTTGTCATAGACTAAAACTTATCGATATATTTCTGTATTTTGGTCTATTATCTTGACAATATCGAATTTTTTTTATAAATAACCAATTTAATTGAAAGTTCCAAGCATTCGCCATTCGATAAACTGCTTTTACGAGTAGCGAATATTCGCAGCTAATCAGAAAATAATTACTCACGGTGAATTTGAGCTGCGTGAATTTGAGTCGTCCACGTTTGGGCGAATTTGCTATATCAATACATAAACTAAAAGTCCTGTGATATACGTATATCCTAGTGGTTTTTCTCACGGTGCAATAAACGAATCAATCTTCATCATCGCTTTCATTTTCTGTGCAAAGTTACATACGCTGTCCAGAAACATTTACAAATTAATCTAAGCGAATAAGACTACGTACGCTAATAAAATAATACTAATAAAATAATCTAGGCAAATTTACAAATAATCTAATCTAATAAATATTAAAATAATTTTATTTCCTCGTCAGAAATAATTGTTATATTAAATTTTATTCACAATGTCTCTACAACCACTAGTTATTTTTATTTCAATCGTTTACATTCAAAATTAATCTATTGATAACTGTTAAGGAACTCAATATTTCATCCTATTTTTTATTTTTTAGTTAAAAGAGAGTTTGGATTTAGTTGCATTGAATTTATTTGCACTTGCAGTACCGAAATATGAAGAAGACTTTTCAAATCGAACTGGGGATGTAGCAGGATTTGGACTTAATACAACTAATGATCCAGTGTTTTTTGAAAATAGGGAGCGAATAAGACTGCATACACTCGATGAACAAGAATTAAAATATGCATTTGTTAAAGTTAAAACTTCTGAGGAATGCTTGGCAAGTTACTCGCATGTTAATGTTTTAACTTCATTTTGTGGTGTGATGGCACCTGATAGGAATTACCAAGTTCGAGGTCTTTGTCTGGTAAGTTTTTCTCAAAATGTTTTATTTTTACGTAAATGAAAAATTAAATCAATATAATTTACAAAAACAGATTATGAAACCGTGAGGAGGTTCTAGAAATGAGGTTTTGATATTTGTTCCTAGGATTTATAATTTTTTGTCACCATATACAATTTTTTTCTTTTTTTTGTTCACTAAACTATACTGTAAACACGTATCAAGAATTAAAGTTAGCAATGATAAGAATCGATAAATATTGATACTGGGTATTAATATTTACTTATTTCTAAGTACTGTATGTGAAACAATAAAAAATATATATTAAAAGTAAATTGATTCGATTTTTGCGATATTTGAATATTTATTAAGATAGTTTATAAAATACATTATATGAACAAGATAGTAGTCTATATATAATAATTATTAATTCGAAATTAATCATTTGAATTTTTTTAAGTTTCCTTTGGAAATGCAGGATTATATTTAAATATGTAGCGCACAGTTGCAACTTTCACAATAAGTGATCCAAACAGGTATTCATTTTTTCCATATCGAATTTTACATGTACATAAGGAGGCTTTTCGTCTGCTAGTGTACATTTTCTGTTTTTCTTTCTCGTCCCATTTATGCTTCATCTTGTTATCTTTCTTTGGCTTAAATGAAAAATAGTATTGCAATTTATCATCGATAAATGCTTCTATCGATAGCTACTTAGAGGATCCCACATCCAAATTGAACTCGTTCCGTTGATGACCGACAGTATAGTGACGAGCAAGTACTTTAATAGGCAAATCGTATTTGATTTTCAAGAGCGGTTGCGAGGATGAGTTTGTATCTTTTTTTTTTTTAGTATTTAGATAAAAATTAGAGATGGTGTTTCAGATATTAATTTAAATAGTATCAGATTGGAACTAAATTATTTTGGTGAAGGTCCGAGAATATGGGAATTGAGAAGGAATAGACAGAGACTTTCACGCAGGTCCGAATAGAAATTGTAGGGCATGTGGCAAAGATGAGCTTTTTTTTTATTTATGGTCAGTTCTTTCATGCTTCCGTTAGACTCGGTTATATATCTAATCCGAAAATTATTGTTAGTGGCTTGTATATCAGTCACAACGCTAGATTAATATCTAATTTTTATTATAATGTAATTTTTAAATGGACGACTATATGGAATCAACGTCGACACTTGCACCATTCTCTATGTATTCAACATTCTCTATGTAATAAGCAACACGTAATTTTATACTACTTACACGTGTAAGAGCGAAGATACTGACCGATCTAGCTTGGATCAATTGCAGAATGTTAAGAGATTTGCAGACGTCCGTTTCCATTGCGATAATAAGGAAGTCCGTAGTAATAAGATTACGACTCTCTTACCAGATTAATTTTCTCGAAATTCAGTATTCAAACGAATCTCAGCTGAATATATAGTCTGTACAATTTCTACTTTATAGAATATATGCAAGGGCGATTTTGTACATTATGCATACCTTACCCAGTATAAGTTCCTAGTAAAGAAAGTCGAAAGGAGGTGCCGTAACTGCAAAGATCATTGTCTCTTCTGTTATCGCTTATTCTCTCCCATTATTAATTGAAGCAGCGCTGCGTAAAAGTTCCCAGCTTCCTTCTGATAATCGAATTCAAAACTTATTTTTAAGATCAGCTACTTGCTATACATATCGATTTGCACAATGCGGTTGCATTTCTTCATTAGGATCGGACTTATTTTGGAGATGTTGGAATTACTAGTAATTTCATTGTATTATTAACGGTTAATTATTATAATTATACTTTCGCTTCATAAGACACGATATATTTAAGCTTTTTGTCCACTCAACAATTGAATTTCTACGAGGTCTAGCATTTTTATTCATTAATTATTATCGTGGTTGCTTAATTAGATTTACAACTCACATGTTTCTGGACTTCCAATACACACTAATCTCTAAACTAACTTTAGTTAAAGCATCTTAGTAGATATTGCAAAAGATCTAGTAATATAATTACATGAAAAATATTTTTGAAAATTTATTTCATATAACTGAATATTATTAAACATTTTTGCAGGGAGATAGCGGCTCTCCACTTCAGTTGGAGAATAAAGTTATAGGAATTGCAAGTAAGCATGGTCCAGAGTGTGACGATACTGTACACGGTGGTATATACGTAAAAGTATCATATTTTGAGCCTTTTATTAATGGAATTAGAAGTGGAAATTATATACCAGGAACGAAAATTCATTATAATTATCCGCACATTAGTCAAGTTGCAGACTGAAGTTTATTTTATAAAGTAATAATACTTGTTAAATTATTACAAGGTTTTTTGTTTTGTAATAAATACATTGTTTATTTAGTTTCGTCTTTGAATTCAAATATGTATTTTACTATAATGTATTAAGAATATTATAAGTTCGACTGATGTACTCTATAAGTAAATTCCAAAGTAAAACCTTTCCAACTGAACATTCAGAAGTGTCTTTGTAGTACTTAAAAGTCTATGAGGCTGTTTAGTGGAGAAAATCACTGTACCGAGTAGTCTTATATAAACGGACATTTAGCTCCAACATTGATTTCCATACATCAGAAGCAAGAGTTCGTTAAATACATCTCCCAACTTTTATACTAAAATTTACATTGTATTGCAAAATAACAATATATATTGTATACATGATATAAGGCTAACTATTAATTAATACATGCGTTTTATAATATTTGTATTTTAACTAAGTGCATATGTTACTAGAATCTATTTAAAGTAGTATATGACAAATGTGCATAGTAAGCTTAAAAAGTAAAGTCCGAAGTAAATTCGGTTTTTATTTTTAGAAAGATGGAATTTGTTTTACATAGTTCTGTTTCATATAGTTCATCCCCGCGCTCATATGGGGAATGAGCTCATATGGTAATGCCAGTAGATTATAGATTCAAAAAAAAACTGTTCGTTTCTTCTATCCCTATCAATTGTCTTATTATACCAATATCCTGACTAAAACAGTAGTTCTAGATTCTATTCTATAACGCGAGAACGGATTTATGTAGAAAAATACATCAACTCTGCATTGCGAATTTATCTCTCGCACACAACATTTCAAAACGCTCATACTGACACTTGCTATGTTTTTACGTGTTTATGATTGTCAATGATTTACGTGTATATTATTGAAATTCCCTATAAACGAAATAAAAACTATAATCGCAATATTGGTTCTCAGTTGAGAGCAGTGAATCCATTAATGCTTCAGCGAGACTTTTCTGTTTCTAATAAAAAGTAAAATTAGTTAAGTTTTTGTCATATTTGTATTTTAATTTTTTATTAGTTACCAAATTTTTCACTTCTAGTCTTTGTCAATCCAGATCTCTATCCAACAGAAATTATAAAAAAAGTATGTAAAATAAAAAACGATAAAAAATTAAATTAATAAAAGATTAAAAAATTAAATTAATAATTGTTATTTATACAGAAAATAGCGGAAACTTCAATTTACGCAAACTGACATTCACTTACTATTCTTGGATATTAGTTCGTTATTTGCAAATATTCCTTGCGACTTAGTACCGAAAAATCTTGATGAACTCAACGGATTTAATGGATCAATTTCAAATTTTTAATTTTGTTTATGTTTCAATTTGATGAAAATAATCTTAGATTTTTAAAAACATTGTGAATTAAACCTTTCCTTTTAATTAAAAGGGTCGCAAATATTTTTTATAAAATTCAAACTGAGTTTATAATTTTTTTCTTAAAAATATAATTCGTTTTAAATGATTAATTTAAGCTGATTCATATTGCTTTTAATATTTAATATGTTTGAAGAACATAAAGTTATACATTAATACATTACAAAGGTAGCATTAAAATATATCATTGTACTACCATAACCTACTTATGTAAACTAATCGTTATCAAATCCATAATTATAATTTTTTTCCATTCTTAATGGTAAGCGTTTATTTTCATACTAATATACCAGGAACAGTTCTTAGAAACTTGACAGCAGCAAGACGTTATGTGCTTTTTAATGCTTAAATAATGACTTAGTTATATTAAACTATGCATTTGGCTTCCCATTTAACTAGAACAATCAATTTTTTATCTGAGGTTAGAGAGTTGCATACTAAGTTTTATTATTTGCCTCGATAGTAACATAAATTTAATAAAAACTTTAGAACTTTATAATTAGATGGATTATCTCGGGTAACATGGAGACGAAAGATGGATGAGTTGCTTTTTAAATTTCTAAGATGCCTGGTCAACGTAAACAGTTTTAATGCAATTTCTTTCAAAGTTGAACCGAACAATTTAAGAAAGCCATGGGACCATTTTCCTGACGCACTAATATCTACAGATTCTTGGCCTGAAGAGGACTGCTGACAATATGTTCTGGAATTAATCGTTGCATTCATTAAAATAAAAATTAAGAACTATTTTATCTTTCATATCTGTATTTTTTTTCTTTGTATTTAAATATTGCACTTGTCAAGACGATTTGACTCACTATTGAAATGATGTTTATTGATGTTTGAATTAAGTGGTCGCAGTGGTCGATGCAGTGACAAATAAGAAATTGAAGAAAATAATTTTAGTAACTATATTTATTTTTATTATTATTACAGTTTCTTAAATTTTATTCCTTTAATTTTCTATTATTAAAACCATTGGACTCTGTGATCAGTTAATTCTCACATTAAAAAACTAGAAATATTTTAGATAAAATCATATTTACTTTTTAGTATTTCCACGAAAATCTATTTTCTGATGAATGGATCTCGATATAAAAAAAATATTTATTAGAGTAAAACATATTTTACAGCAACTTAAATCAAATAATCATATAAATTTGATATAATTTAATAGTTATCGAGGTATAAAGTATCGCTAAAATATAGAAGTAAATTCTGACCTCGCGAGAGTTTACTTTCCTTGCTTTGCTCACGACTAAAAAAACAGTTGCTTATATTCGAACATTGAACATAACATAATGTAACATAATATAATATAATATAATATAAAATAACATAAAATAACACTTATATTCGTATATTGAAGTTTACTAAAATTTCACTCGTTTAATCAATAAATAATTAATCGAAATAAAGGACATGTTAGAACATTACTAATAAATTTCATTTGAATTTAAATTGATATAAAGCTAGCTCATTTACAAACGAGGAGCAGATTATAATATATAATTACATTGTACAAATAATTTTAAGAGATATTTTACTTATCTTCGTATAAAGGCATGTAGCTGTAGATATAAAAACTATATGGCTTAATAATTACTTTACAGTCATCTCAATTATATCGATGATATAAACGGATAAAATGATTCATTTTAACTTATATTCGATTGTATTATCAATTATTAGTATCTTTTTGATTGGCCAAGGTAAGTAATTATAATTTTTTCCATTTTGTCTGTTAGGAGAACAAGTAATTTTCTTATGTATATATAAATGTACTACTGATGAAAACGATGTAAAATGGCTTGCGTGTAAAAGATTTTTTTTTGCGTTTATATAATGGATCATTATGTCCACCTACTCGTCCATTCGGCCTTTCACAGTAATCTTCGTCTTCTGCGTTTTTAAGTTTTTGAAACTATCTCACGAAAACTTTACTGGCTTACGTCAACCTCATGACATGCTTGGTCATGCCACCAATGCGCCTCGGCTGCAGATTTGTTTTTTTATTATTTGGGAAATAAATTAACAGTCAAATAGTTTAGATAAATTTAGAATTTTCGACTGGAAAAGAGAATATAATTTATATGTCCTTTTTCATATGACAATTTCAACCTGAACGATACTGAACTCATAATCAATTATATATAATAATAATAATCAAATTATCATAAGATAACATAAACATCTAAGACTATGCAATAAATACAGTTGTGTCATGATATACTTGAACTTTGATAATTTACATTTCAATAAATTTATCTCAGGAAGTGTCTTTTTCAATTATTTATAATTAAGTTAAGTTGTTACCTTTTTATATACGTATTACGAAGTACTCGCCATGTGCACTCCATTTAACCTATAATCTTAAACTCTATTTTTAATTTACTGGAATTATGTAAAATACGACTATTGTTTCTTCTTATTATTTGGAATTATTCAGAAGATAACAATATTAATACGTATGCTGTTTTAACATTTTTAACAAATAATAAGCAAAAAAGTCACTTGTCCGTATTACGTAAATAATTAATTAAATTAACCAAATGAATGAGGAGCAGTTGGAGCAAACGACCAGCCTCTTGGACTTCCTTTAATAATTTGTTTGAAAAACTGTAATTCTATAGACAAAATTGGAAATTATAACTTGTACTCATGCCAATTGTTGTGAAATAAATTAATAAATATTTTTATCGGTAAAGCTAGTTTGTTACACTGTAAAATATTTTTGACATGGGTAAAGGAACATAGCTTACTTCTTAAATTCTTTCGATTTTGAACATGTAAATGTTTTAGAACAAGCTGTTAAAAGTATATATTAGATTTTAAGATAAAATCTTAAAAGTGTACATATTTGGAAAAATTACAATAATATAAATTTAATGTTAGAGTAAAGTAAATTGGACAGTACTTATCATTTTATATAAAATTATCAATTAAAATAAAATTTGTTTTACATTTTAAATCAAGAGGAGAGAGGGTTCTATAAATATTATATAAATAAATTTAGGGGTAGGGATTGTGTATATATATTAGAATGTTAGGTTTTTATTTTAGTTTAGACCTTGAAGATGAACCAGAGCGTTTCGAAACGTCAAACATTATAGGTGAATTTAAATTTAAAGTGGTCAGGTTGCCCTTTAGTAATGTAGAATATATATTAATTTTTTAATTTAATTTAATTTAATTTTAATTTTATTTTTTATTAGTAATTTCCATTTCAGATTCTAAGGGTATAATTATAAACAAAGTTTGACAGTCTGACTGAATTATAAGTATAATTAGGTGATTTTATAAAGACTGTAAGCTAGATAAAAATATTTATTAATTTAAAGAATAATTTGAAAGCTTTTAATAATCGATCGTGCATATATATCAATTTATTGACGTATATAGATGTACTCGTTATAAATAGTGAAAAATGAAGAATTTTCATGTTTCAATTTGTATCGTCTTTGGAATCATTTGAAAATTTCCCTTTAATGCCAAATGGATTTTGTATAGAAAGATATAGAAGACTAGAATTTTTTTTTTAATGTAATAATAAAGCTTTGCATGGATATACCTTTGAAAATGGCGAATGCCAGAAGTTAGTGTTTTTTTTTACGGATTATGTATCGATTTCGGTAGAACATCAATAAAAGGCATAAATGAAGAATTTTTAGATTATGAACTGTACCGAATTTATTGTGTATTCCGTATGCATTTCTCACTTTGCCGTCGGAAGATATGGAATGGAAAAAAAATTATAAATGTAAAAGTGTAAAAAGTAATATGATATAATTATCGACATGCGATTGTTATTCTTATTATTATGTTATTTGCCTTTAGATTGACGAAAAGCCTATATACTCTCGATCATTGACCATTAACTTTGTATATAATTGATACGCGATGCATGACTCTAATGTGGCTATTAAAAGTCCGTTTGAAGGTTCAAATCCCGGCAGCGTTAATATCGTTTCTTATTATACCATTTATATTTTTTGTTTTCAGCATTAGGATTTACGGCGGAGGAAATCATAGGTGGCTATCCGATATATCCTGAAAGCTATAAACATGTAGCTGTTATAATCGGAAAATACAACACTTCTGCCACCACTAATTTACTTGGCGGCGCGACCATTATTAGTCCTGATTTGTTATTATCATCAGCTAGATGCTTTATAGGTAACCAGAGTAAATTGAAGAAGCAAGCCTTTTTCGCAGTCGTAGGTCAATTCGTGATTAGAGCTAAACATCTGGATTTAAGAGAAATTATAGAAATCTATACTTACTTGTACAGCTCTGTTGCAACAACGCATTATGACTTAGCAGTAGCGAGGGTAAAATCAATACGACTAATAATATTAATAAAAAATTAGACTTTTTTGACACTGTATCTGATTATGGTGTATTGCTGTGCAAAGCGAAATTCAGGGCCGCATCAAGCAAGGGCCCTTTATTTTAATTTATTTATGATAAAAACACATTTGTGTTTATCACCAGTAACATTAGTAATAAATAGTCGGTTAGACCGTCGGCGTGAATTAAACATCCCGGAGGGACATATTATTGCGGCTATACAGATTTTCATATTTTATTTTCAGTTTTAAATGTAAAAACGATCGATTTACTCTGCTGTGAAAATTTTAGGCACATTGGTAAATGAAATATCGTATGCGTTGTTATCGAATGCAAACATAACTCATAAATTATACTCGACGTGAATCGATATCATCTGCAATACTAAAGAATAAAATATCCTTAATACTTGGCAAATTAGTAAAGTTTTCACAGATTTTGCTTACGAATAAGGTAAAAAAAATTGATGAATTCAATGAAATTGAAATGAAGAATGCATCAAATCTCTCATAGCATCATCAAAACAGTAATGGATTCTGATAAATTGCACTGTTTTTGATTTAAACTATAACTGCACTCCATTTCAATCCTGTATTATGTCTCAACTCGCTTTGACGATGCTACTTTTGAAATCAATACGCTTCTTTTTAATTCCGTCGTGATGGTAATAAATAAAATAAAAGCGAAACCAATTTCTTCATAAATTATGTATTAACGTATAGGTTTGGAAAAGACGTTTTTTCTCTATCACTAGTGGAAATATGGTATTTTCATTTCTGTAACATTTAAAATGAAATTTGAAAACTTTTATAGCGACAAGAACATCCGCGAGTTGGGTATTTAAGACTGAGCTATGTCAGTTCGTAAAGGAGACTCTGTGATATGAATTTGTTTTAATTCCAATATTATTTATGATATGTATTTGTTTTTAATCGCGTTTGTAAAGAGTATGTCTCTATCTGCAAAATCGTCCTTGCACACATATTTTTGATACGTAAGAGAAGATTTCATGAGGTTCTTACTATTAATAGTTTCTTCTCTCTTCTGTCTTATACCTTTTTTTTTTTTATTTATGCAGTTTTAATCTCTTAAAAGAGATTATTCTGCAACAAGGATTTCATAGACATATACATACACATACATGCACATATACATATACATATATAAGATTACAATTATAATTTCAGATTACAATTTTTTAAAAAAGTGTGTATAGTTTTACAGATAATATTCGTCGGCATTGACAATAATATTTCAATACATAGAGGAAGTCCAAAATTTAATTTGTGCAATTTTTCAATTAACAATATTCTTTGTTGATTATATAGCCGGCACTGTCAGAAAATATGATTTAGGTCTTGTTGTGCATTTCCGCATTGACATTCAGGACTAGATACTATGTTTATTCGCGCGAGTGAGTAGGCCAAATTGTAATGGCCCGATCGGCATCGATTAATCATGCTCACTATTTCTCGACAAAGATTTAATTTAGAGAATCTCTGTATTTAGTTACATATTTAGTAAAATATTCGGCTCCCTTATTTTGAATTTACTCTATAACTCTGTTCTTTCGCTTTGTAATATTGTTTCAGATCAGTGTACGGAATTTTTAAATTGGCCGTTGGCTCACTTTGCGCTGCTTTTTTAGGTAACGTATCAGCTATCTCATTTCCCTTGATTCCAATGTGAGATAGCACCCAGAAAAATTTTATTTCGCTATTGTTTGGTGTGTTACGAGAGTAAAAATCATACTTTTCTTTTATTTCTAGTATGTATGGATTGTTTTTAATACTAAGGTTTGGGCTTTTCAATTTATTTAATGCGCTAAGGGAATCTGTAAAAATGTATACGTTTCTGTCTAAGTTATTTAGTGCGATATCTACTGCGCCACTTAGCGTTATACATTCTGCAGTGTACACTGAAGCGAAATTAAATGTACTTTTTATTATAGTTTTTTGTAACTCAGGGCAATAACATGCACTTCTTACTGATTCGTTATGTTCCGATTTGCTCCCGTCTGTGTAGATCGCGCAGGCAGAATTTATAGAAATTATATCGTCAATTTTTTTATTTGGATTTCTATCTGTTGACAATGTTTTTCCAAATTCTATATCTATGTTGATGTGATTTGCTAGGATTTTATAATTATACGTCTACACGGGAAATTTTTCGCTTGTATATATGTTTTTTTCAAAGTCTTGCTCTACTAAACAGTGTAATAATAGTGTATAGCGAAATTTAATTTTACTAGAAATATTTCCAAGCGATTTTTTAATTCTTGTCATTGTTTTATACATTTGTAGTTTACTGTTTGAGCAGATTTTGCTCAGATAAGTTTCGCATAAGAAAGTGGTTCTATCTTTAATATATTGTAGTTTTGATTCTGCGGTTAATATATTAGTAGTAGTGCTATTTCTGTACCCTAAGGCAAGTCTAATAGCGGCATATTGTATTTTTTCCAAAATTTGTATTTTAGTTTTGCAACTAGGGAAGTAAATAAAACAACTATAGTTTAAAATCGATCTAATTAAACTCTTGTACAGAATAATTAGTGTTTTTGCATCTGAACCCCACCAAGTACTTCACTACTACTTAAGCATTTTTTCCTTACTACTTTGATCTGTTCATTGAAATTGGCTTTATAGTCAAATATTACTCCTAGAAACCGGACATTTTCACTAGATCTTATAGTTGTTTTATTTACCTCTATGCTTGTTTCTCCTGGTTTAATATTGCGTTTATTGAAATGAATAAATGCCGTTTTTTCTGGAGATAAATCAAGGCCTAAATTATTTAAATTGGCATGAAGAATGTTTATAGATTTTTCTAGAAGTATTGTACTTGATTTTGGTGACGCTCTATTACAGTAAAGGGCAATGTCATCTGCGAATTGCGAGATAGTGACACTTTTAGGTAGCCTCTCAGTTATATTGCTTATATATATATTATATAGAAGAGGACTTAGCACTCCACCTTGTGGCACTCCTTTGTATGTAATTCTCGGTGTTTTGTACGTGCTGTCTGTGTAAATGTACCTTTCAAATGTTAAATGTTTTACGAATTTTATTAAATTTAATGGACAGCCAATCTTAGACAACTTTACTAATAAAATCTCTGAGTTTACATTATGGAATGCACTCTTAATATCTAAAAATGTAGCCAGTAGATCTTTTTTTTTACTAAAAGATTCCTCAATATTGAGCGTTAGGTTAGTTAGATTATCTATTGTCGACTGTCCTTTGCGAAAACCCGATTGGCTTGGTGGTAGTAGGTCATTATTTTCTATCCATCCAGTCTAATTTGTTTTTTACCATTTTTTCTAAGATTTTACAAATGCATGAAGTTAGTGAGATGGGCCTGACGTTTTCACCATCTGATTTGCTAATAAAGTGTATGTAAGATTCTCGCCATTGTTGAGGGTAATCTCCGGTTTGGTACATTTCATTTATAATGTCTAATAAGATAAGCTTATATTTGATTGGAAGCTTATTTTAGTGTAAAATAATTAATTCCGTCTATTCCGGGAGCTGAGCGTTCATTTGTAGAGTGAAGGGCTGTACTAAATTCAGCATAGTTCAATTCGCTATTAAGAAAATCGTTATTGCAACAAACTGGTATTGTTTCGGGAGTCTATTTTACATCAAGGAGGGCACACTTTGTCTAGAGCTTGTGCGATTTTTTATTCATCTTGGTGATTTTCAGAGGTATGTAAAGATGTTATTTTCGCCCATCTATTTTTTAAAATTTTTGTACTGTTTCAAACGTATCTTTTAATAGTTTGAAAGTTAATGCTAGCAGAAAACGGAATAAAATGTTCTTTTTTCTTATTTTTAAACGTTTTTCTTGCTTCCGCGATACATTTTTTATAATTTTCGTAATCGTTATATTTTTTGGAGAATTGCCATTTTTTAAGAGCCGCTTTTCGTAGTCGCTTCACCCTATCACACTCTGAATCCCACCAAGGTGTAGGATTTTTATGTAGTTTACCACTGACAATTTTTTTATCGGGAGTATTCACTTTTAGTAGAGTATTCACTCTAGCTTCAGTTAATACTTTTATTAAAGTTACATATTTTTCTCTCGCCAGCAGGTTTGTATAATCTGCTGACACAAAGTTTACAAAATTATTTTCTAATAATAAACAAACCTCATCCAATTTTGTGCGCTGTGACGTAAGATTAAACGTTCTTTTGTGATAAATGACTTTTTCTGTGTTAAAATTAATATGTAAGGGGAAATGATCTGACCCGAAAGTTGGTTCGCTACACGTAAAGATGATTTTGTCTGCTATATTAGGGGTAGAAAAAATAAGGTCTATATTCGATAATTTTTCGGTGTTGTCTTGAATGTGTGTTTTCGTGTGTATATTATGTATAGTAAGATTTGAATTGATGAAACTTAAGATTTGAATTGAGTAGTTTTTTCTCCGCTTGTATCGTCTTTGTCGCAGTTCCAATTCGTATGATGCGCGTTGAAATCGCCGACTAAAATCGTATTTTCATAACTATTTACATTATTTAATATTTCACCCCATTGGATCTGCGACATAGTGATTTCGGGGACTTATAACATGTAATGATGTGTAGAGGTTTCGATAGATTCGTAATTTTTATACCGGCCATTTCAACGTGCGAATGGTGACGTAAGTTGTTTATTTCAGTGTAAGCGATATGGTTACGAATTAATATAACGATGCCTCCACCTTTAGCGCATGCTCGATCCTTTCTGAAGGTCTTGAATCCTGCGAAATTTGCTTTTCTTACTGATTCTTCTGTACTTTTTAGCCAGGATTCAACTCCGACAAAGATATCCAAATCTTGAAGCATTTTCTGAAGTTCATCTTTTTTGTTATTTATACTACGTGCCTTCTAGTATAGTATTTTTAAGCTGATTTCGCGATAGTCCATTTCGAATTTATATATATTGATGTATTATATTATTATTGTGACATTTCACTTTCACTTTCTGTAGTATTAAACCGTTCTAATTTCTTCCTTAGTTTCGTAAGTTTTGTTTTCAACTTTCTGTCTGTGACGTGTTCGTAAACACAGTTAATTATAGTTACCATGTTGTTAGTATCCTCTGTATATTGCGATGCTAAATTATGTAGATTTGATGTCTCTAGACTGATCCCAAAAACTTTTAAACTGTTCATAATTTAAGGTAAAGGTATTTTTTTGATCATTAAAAACTGTTTTGACTATTGCTAGATCTTCTGTTGGTTCTATGTTTGGTTTAGAATTTTTGAATTCCATTAAGTCAATTTTTTTTCTTTTCTCGTGGTTTTTTAAAGTTAGTCTCGTTCATGGCTATAGAAGCAGTCTTTCGTTTTGTTAGAATTAGTTCGTTATCAGGAATCACTCCAATTTGAGTTTGATCGATATTTGAGGAGGTTTCTTCTGTTGAATACGAAGAAGGCGGTCTTTTAAGAGGCTTGTTTATAACTCCTATATTCTGTTTCTCTATAACATTCATTTCTGTGTCTGTATTTTCAAGTATTGA
The DNA here is from genome assembly GCA_018907035.1 of Sycobia sp. Sy_11. Taxonomy (NCBI): domain Eukaryota; kingdom Metazoa; phylum Arthropoda; class Insecta; order Hymenoptera; family Epichrysomallidae; genus Sycobia; species Sycobia sp. Sy_11. The sequence continues at coordinate 3,481,008 of JACCIC010000015.1, read as the reverse complement.
TGTTATTGCGGTTTCATTTGGTGCTTCATACATATAGCCTTTGGTATTTAGCGGACTCATTTGTGTTAGATTCGTGTATGATTTTTCCGCGTCGCGCGGACAAAACTTAGCTACATGACCACTTTGATTTCAAACAAAGCAAGTCGAATCAGTACTGAAGTAAATCCAGTAATTGATATTATCAAAATTGATTTGTTGCGATTCTGTCAGGTGTTTTTCATCTTCTTCTTTTATATATACTTGTCTCCTGAATGATTGTATATGAGATCTTCCTGGTTTATGTAGACCTGCATTTATTTCCCTAATTTGAGAGACAGGCGTAATTCCTTTAATTTTTAGCACATTTATTATGACCGAATCGGGTATTACTGGATTCACATTAGATATAACGACTCTTTTATTTCGTTCTATAAAAGGTTTTATTTTTAATAAGTATTCTTTAACTTTCACTAGTTTATTTGACAGCTCTTCAACTATAGACTCACTTTTAAGAAAAATACACACTCTTGCACCAGAAATTTTAGAAATATGCGTAATATTATTTACATTAGTTAACAGCTCTAAACCATCGATATAGTCTTCATTTGTGAGACCTTCTATTAAATCTATAATGATGGCTTGTTCTTTTTTAGGTTTTACACTTTTTTCTGCAGCTTTTGCATAAGATCGACCGTTAGTTTCAGAGTTACTGGGAGACATATTTTCGTTGATTTGAGTTGTCTTTTTTGGTAATTTTTTGTGCTGCGCTTCTTGAGCTGCATCACCTTGATACAGCTCAATGCGACAGGTGTTTTCTTTGCACTATAACTACCACTGCACTTTAATATTTGACAGTTTAGACGAGATTTCATAAAACAATTAAATTCGATTTAATGAGACACGCGTACACACGTCTGCTCGCGACCGTGTCTATCACAACTCTTGTCTTATACCTATCTGTAACCTGAAAAAGAGTATGTGAAATGCACAAGTGCGACATCATGTTTATAGTTAAAATTGGTACTCTTACACGATATTCTTTTTGTATTCGTTATTGCCTAATGTTTTAAAGTATATGCCTTTACGTTTGTGAAAACAGTGATCCTTGTTATAATAAAATAATAATCTTTATATTACCTGTATATAAATTATATTATTGTATTGTATTGTATTGTATTGTATTGTAGTTAAAAGATAGATTGGATTTGGATGCAATGAATTTATTCGCACTTGAAATACCGGAATTTGATGAAAGCTTTTATAATCTAACTGGGGACGTAGCAGGATTTGGCCTCAATACAACCAATGATTCAGCCTTTCTGGAAAACAGCGATCGCATAAAATTACATCTTACAACCCATCAGGAATTAACATATGCATTTGTTCAAATTAAACCTCCTCAAGAATGCATGTCACGTTACACGTATATGAATTCCCTAACTTTGGTTTGTGGTGTGATGACGCCTGACAGGAATTACCAAGTTCGGGGTCTTTGTCTGGTAAGTTTTTTTTTTTTAAATGAAATATTAATTAGTGCAGTGTGATGGATAATAAACTATCTCTATCTGCTCCGTGAAAGGTAGTGGCGTTATCATTTAAGAGCTTATAACACATGTCACGTTACATGGACCTTTCGATATGTTGAGATCGTAATACAAAGCAGGAATAAAGAGTAAAATCTATTTTCCCCTCTTTGATTTTACCTACGCTACTAGTCGTTATATTGCTTCATTGTAATATGTTTTCTATTTAAATGACGTATTGAATGTTTTTCACCACTAAGTGAAGCTTTAATAGCCTCAGAAATTCCATGCGATAGATATTTTCCTTCTTTGTTCATTAGATTTTTAGCTAATTCGTTTCTTCACTTATTATACAAATAAATATCACTTATATTACAAATAAATCCCTAAACGAACTTCAGTTCTACTAGTTTCGTTTCTGATATATTTATAGATCTACAGTAATGTCATTGCCTAGAAAATTTTTAAATAATTTTATTTATAATTAATAAATGTATTTTACAGGGAGATATGGGTGCTCCGCTTCAGTTCGATAATAAAGTGATAGGAATCGCAACTATACATAACCAAGACTGTGATGATACTTTACAAGGTTCTACTCGAGGTGGTATCTACACAAAAGTATCATATTTTCAAACCTTTATTAATGGAGTAAAATATGGATATTATGCAGCAGGAACACGAATTTATAATAATCATCTACACATTTCTCAATTAATAGAATAAAATGTATATTGTAAAATAATAATATGTATTGTATATATGATACATGGCTATTTATTAATTAATAAATGCTTTGTGTAATCCATTTATTTTAATCAAAATATATATTTTACTAGCATTTATTGAAGTAGTACAATTGTGAATAATGTGTTCTACAGATAAAGTTCAAGTTAAAATATATTATACCTAGTCTTTATAAACTTCTTCGTTTTATAATACTTGAAAGAAGAACTGAGAACTTTTAGATGCTTTAATTGGCTTGATCTGTTCGAGTTATTCGAATCAATATATAGTATAGTATTATTTTCAATATATAGTAATTTATTACTTACAAATTATTGTACTTTGAAAATGGTGGTATTTCAGTTTTAAAATTTTGCAGACCTCAGTTTAGAGGTATTTAATCGGAATTATCTTTTTCAGTATGAATAAAATTTAATTCTATCATCCAATTCCATTGCGGTGCTACTCTTTGTATTATTCCAGTCAAATTCAAAGAACCGAGTCTTCGAAAGAGTTCCAATGTGTTATTTTGCGTTTTATAATTTCATTTTCTTTACAAATTAATTCGTATTTTAGGCTTTTTAGATTTATTTAATTATATATTTCAAAATATCGATTCTTCGTTACTTACTCTGCTCATTAATTATTTAATAATAAATACTTGTAGGTGCAGAATTTTACTGTTTTAATGATTTCAACAACCAAAAATATAGTTGTAACTAATTAATTCCATATTCTTATTTTTCTCAACTTTGATTTTTACTCTTTTGAATATTACGGTCAAGACTTTTAAATTGAAGGCAATTTTTAATTTTTCTCCTTTCTGACCTAATAAGAAGGTTCTGTTTCTGTGTATGTGTTAAAGAATGCTTTTTTTTCTAGTTAGAAACTGATATTGCCAGTAACTCGGAACAACTGATTTAGTCAAAAATAGGCTGCTCCTTCGCAACTATTGCTAATCATGGAAATAGGTTGATAAGTGGCACATGACACGTGTAATTATTTTTTTTAAAAATTTGATTCCCACGCAACCTAATGGGCCAAGCGCGAAACCGCCACACTTTTTTTTTTATCAATTCCTGGGAGATTATTCATATTATCTCACCTCTACTTGGTTTACGAGCAGGTGCCTATCCACAGAGCAAGGAAGATATAAGGGCAAACGTAATAGGACAATTCGTTATGTAGAAATAAATTTTGTAGCGTAGAACATCGAATTTGTTATTTCTATTATAGAAGGTTCTCATCACAGTATCGAAATATCAACACCCATCGAAGTAGTGCTGATAAATTTTGCTGGTTGCCCAAGATGCACTTGCGCGACTCCAAGAAGGCATCGGTCTTCTGACGTATTGTAATTGAAATTGTTAGTCATAACCTTTTGTCACTTGGCTTTTGAAATAGCGAATGAGCATACTATGTTATAAAATGAAAATTTTCAAATAACGAGCACATTATATATGAATTGGACTAATATCAATAACATCAATAATCGCTGCCTATTGTCTTAGTTAGTACAGTCACTATTATAAACTTAATCGTATTTCTACTATAGGAAGTAGAAAGGGGATGCCGACTAAATTGTTTTCCATCTATTTAACATTCTCTATTTTCAGTGCTTAGCAATGAAGACGTTGACAGTTAACTATATAAGTGATTTCAATTCTTCTCAAAGAGATATAAGAAATTCTTTAGTCCGTACACAACATTTAAACTTGCTCGTTTGAATTTTTACATCTCTATGATTCACTTGCATGCATTTTTTATAAGTGCATCAAAATCAATCATAATATTATCGGTTCTCAGCGGAGTGATGCCGACGCTCCTTCAGTGAGGATCAAGTTGGACGTGTCGGAAAATATAAGCCGTTAACACTTGAGTTCATCTTCTTTGTATTTAATTGAAAATAAAGCTTTTATAAAATATGTATTGTAAATTTTTTATCAGTTACCGTATGTCCCACTTCGAGACTTCGTACATTAAAATATGAATCTAGGAATTCACTTTAATTTACATTTGTGTAATATATAATAGACAATACTGATCAAAAGAATATAGTATTCATTACTTAGGCAATGGATAAATTTAAAAATCATCATATATATTTCTATATTGTTTTTTGTTGTATTTTAGTTTGATTAAAATCATCTTAAATTTTTAAAATATTACAAAATTAAATCCTTCATATAAGATATTCAATATTCCCCATACTATTAAAAATGAGTTTATAATTTTTTTTTTGATATTTTAAATTATAAATTTAAGCTGAGATTATAATGCTTTCAAAAATTAATATTTATGTAAAAACGTAGTACTAAAATATATCTTTGAATGAATAAGCTGTTTTTGTTAATTAAATTTACGAACCGAATTGATAATTAAACGTAATTTTAAATTTATTTTGTTCTACAACGTAATCGTTTATTTTACTATTAATATCGTGGCTAAAATTAAAAACAGCAATACAAAACGTACTTTTTAATGTTTGAGCAACCATTCAACTTTATTAAAATAAGTGTTGATTCCTCTTTAATCAGAATAATTAATCTATCATATGAAGATACCAAGCAAGCAAAGAATAAGCAAAGTATTATATATAAGTATAAAATATTAATATCAGACGAAGATTTAAGGCAACATATCGATGAAAGGATGATCTTATAAATTGCCTTTTCAACGTGAACATTTGTAATATTATTTTCTATATGTAATTTAAAAAAATTGAAGTGAACCATGAAATTATTTTCCTGACGTACTAACATCTGGAGATCTTTTGCTTGATGAAGACAGCTGACACATGTTTTGAAACTGTTACATTGACATAAATAGTTATGTTAAGATAATGTTAAGTGCACCGATAGTCTTGATAAAAATTCAGTCTTTATTTTCTATGTCTTCAGTTTTCTCTCTGTCTCATTTAAATTTTTATTAAATTCATTGTTAATTTAAAAAGTTATATTGGCATATTTCCAATAAATCTCATTCGAATTTATAGATTAATATATGATTTGAGTTCATGTACAAACGATGAATAGATTAAAATTTAATCATATATTATGCAAACAATTTTAAGAGATATTTTGCTTATCTTTATAAATGAATATATATAAAAACTATATTACTTAAGAGTTACTATAGAATTATCTCAATTTAATTGCTAAAATAAGTGATAAAATGATACATTGTAAGCTATGTTCGATTTCACTTCTAATTGCAAGTATATTTTTGGGCGATGGCAGTAAGTAATTATGATATTATTGTATTCTATGTATGGTTTTCATATTAATAAATATACAACATTTAACTAGTTGAATTTAATTCTTTTAAAAATGTTATCACAAAGAGATGAGTTTATTTATTTATACGTACTTGTATATAGGCTGAAAAAATTTGATGATTCTTCTGATAGCTTGTTTAAAATTTTTTCAATGTTTCCTTTGAATAAAAAATAAATTTATGCATGCAATTACACTTTTAATAAAAAATAGAATTGATTCATAAAATTTATACAATTTTCTATATATTAGAAAGGTGGAGAAAAGACATTTTCATAAATAACGATTGATAAAAAAGATATTGACCTGGATCGAACATCTCTAAGTAATTTTAATTAATACTTCTGGGACGAAAAATTATTCATCATGAATTATGTACGTCATAGGTACTAACTTTCAAGCGAGATGATGTTTGTAGCTTTTTAGTTTGCACAAACAAAATGTTTTCGATCTCATAAAGTTGAATAAATCAATCATAGCTTCCAAATTATCGAATAAAAAAGTATACAAAGTTAAAGTATAATAATAATTGACTAGTAACTAATTAATTAACTAATTAATTATTAACTTACGTTTGTTATTATATTATTAAGAAATTTTTTTATTATTTTAATTATATTTTTTATTTTTAGCTTTAGCCTTTATGACCGAAGAAATCGTAGGTGGCTTTGACATATATCCTGAAAGTTATAGATATATAGCGGCAATAGTAGGAAAATACAACAGCTCTACTAATACTAATTTACTTGGCGGTGCTACAATTATTAGTCCTTATTTATTATTATCTTCAGCTAGATGCTTTCTGGGTGTACAAAATAGGTTGAAGAAGCAAGTATTTTTCGCAGTTGTAGGTCAATTTGCATTGGCAGCTAGAAACCTGAATTTAAGAGATATTTCTATGGTCTATACTTATATGATGAACAGTATGTCAAATCCATATGACGTAGCAGTTGCAAGGGTAAAATAAATATCAGTAATAATATTAATGCAGAATTGAAAGTTTCTATCTATCGACTATTGTGTATTAGTGTATAAATTAAAGGCAGTATCAATCAGGGACTCAATTTAGTTCCTATTTTAAATCATTATTTTAACATTTGAACAATTAGAAATCATTGCAATTGTGAGGCTTTTCCAGTTTCATTTCCACGTACAAAAGCGAAAATGATCTATTGCTTCTAGCGGTAAAAGTCAACAATTGGAGGAGAGTAATATTGGATCTATACGCTAGGCACTAATAGTATAATTTAAGAGCCAATCGGAGTTCTTTTTAAATTATGTATTAGCGTAGAGGTTTTAAATTGATTAAATTTTAAATCTGATTGTTTATTTTTTTATTGCTAGTGACAATAAATTTTTTAAGTTACTGTAATTGAAAATAAAACTTGAATACTTTTATAGTCCCAATTAATTTGTTTAGTCCTTAAGCCACTAAACAAGGTGTCAATCGATTAATTTTTTATAAAAGAATTTATCTTGAAATTCTATTTGATAAAAATGTATATTCATTGATGCTTCGTTCTAAAAGACTCAAATAAATAATTTTTCATTTTGATTTCAAATAAAAGAAATAAAATTGTGCTTTTAATTTGTTTAATTTAAATTTGCAATGATCATGATGACGATGATAAGATAAATAATTCTTGCAAACACATACGAGCCAAGTGTTTCTTATTATCATTTTACTAAAAATTAGATTATCGGTAACAATGAATTATTAAATCCATATTTCATTATGCATTATGCATTTCATTTTCTAGTTGAGAGATAGTTTGGATATGGATGAATTGAATTTATTTGCACTTCAAATACCTGAACACGATGAAACTTTTTATGATCTAACTGGAGATGTAGCTGGCTTTGGACTTAATACAACTAATGATCCAATTTTTTATGAAAATAGGGAGCGGATACGACTTCATGAAAGACTTGAACAATTATTAACATATGCATTTGTTAAAATTACATCTTTGTCAGAATGCAGCCAAGCTTACAGGGACCTAAATCCCAGAACTTCATTTTGTGGCAAAATGACACCAGATTCAAATAACCCAGTTCGAGGCATTTGTCTGGTAAGTGTTTTTCAGATTAAGTTAAATTATTTTGTATAAAAAGGAATTCTATCAGAATGAGTAAAATTGATTTGTAAATCGATAGTGTACATTTTATTTTTAAACTGGATTTATAATCGTTTCTCATCAACTAAATCTGTTACCAGATTATATTACTGAAAATATATGCTAGTAGCTAATCTTTTCATCAACTTAGGCAATAAATGCTAAATGCTAATATTCTGCAAAATAGCAGTACTAAAAAAAAGAATTTTTTGTTTTGTGGAATTTTGATTTTATCCGGCTGGCTTTGTTTTTATCTGGTGGACCGGATTACATACCAACATGTAGGGTATACTTGCCATTTCTTCATCAAAGCCCACCACTTTCGTAAAGCGCAGTGACATAGATCTAAATTGACGCAGTTACATTTGGTCTTGTAAAGAACTTATAGATATATATAAGAGTCTTTTGGACGGGTTGTGCATTTTTCTGTTTCTCTTTCTTAAGTTATTCATGTTTAATATTGTTTTATTTATTTACTAATGTTGATTTTATCGAGAAATAGAATAGTATTCAATCATTGAAAATAAAAGCTTATATCGATTGCTACCTAGATAATCATTAGTTCAGATAGAACTCATTGCTTTTTTATTAAGAACAGAATGGCAGATGAGGAGTACTGTGGTCTAATGATTGTAGGTTCGAATCCAGTCAATTGAGTTTTAGTGTTATCGAGTTTATTTCTGATAATCTTTTTGATTCATGCCTAATCTTTTGGGAATAAAGAATAATCGTTTGAAGAAAATTTGAGACGAAGATTCAAAATTTTCCAGGAGTTATAAAGTGCAGAAAATACCACGAAAGCATTGCTTCAACGTTTGACAAGTTACAATCTCTTCTTCTACGATAGGTGTCGATCAAACCTAGTGCATCAATGATGCCGCAGTCATTGTCGCTAGGAATTTTTGTCCCTTCTGTTTTTATTAGTTGGCTTAACTTTCACCAAGCTTCAGATATCACAATGATCGATTATTCTGAACTCATTTAACCAACTACCAGACTTTTACAAATGCGAGTTCACCGGCTACGAAAGGATGCTTATTATGATCATTGTCAGAAGTGTCCATCATTGGATGGCTCATAAGGCCTAGTGTTATCAACCCAGGGTCACAAGAAGTATATCGTGCAAGATAGACGACTTAGAAGAATGTTTTGCTTAACAGAACGAAGCTGTCGATTTCCAACATCCTAACCCAGATATTGCTCAAGTTCTTCCTCGAGTGATTACTGGAAATCAAGAGCAGTAAATACGTCAGCACTATATGAATTAGATCCAGCAGTATATCGAGGAACTGCAGGAGAGCCAAGTCTCTCCAGAAGGTATCATATGCATCCCACCGTGCTCGCTGTTACTGACTGCGAGCCCTGCCCACTAATGAGTATCAGGCGGCGATGATTCGACACATTTTAAATCTGACGCGTAACACTAACATAGCTTCTACGTTTTTCTTCGTAATGTGCTACGTCTAATACTACATACGGTTATACTCTTAATGCATACTAATGAAGGAAGAAACAAAAAAAGCAAGAATACGCTGAGACTCAATTTCACAGCATCCCTATGGATTGCAAGAGAAGATGTATAGGAAAACCTCTCTGTCCAGTCCTCTTCAACAATCTTCGTCATGGACCACCTACTACGATCAACACTTCAGGAATCCAGCGTTAAATAAACTGATATTCTAGATCATGCTGTATATATAGCCATATATATATATATATATATATATATATATATATAAATATATCTATATGTATATCTATATTCGTATAGCCATCCCAGATAATCAAGCTCTGTCTAAAGATGCACCACTTCGCTCACACGATCTGCTCTAAATCATGACCGCCTATCTCCAGAGTTGTAGAATGCTCTTTAACACGGAAAAGTTTCTTACACTCTTCTTATCTCACTTCAGAAAAAATGCAAAGACAGCTGGGAGACAAAGAGCATCTTTATGAAGTAGGGTCAATTAGTGTGAACTAAGAACTGCGAAGATTCGTGGGCTTACTTTGGACTTTAGTTCTCCGCTGATATCAGAAGAGGCAGAAATCTAGCTGAGTAACTGAAGTTCCTGAGGAGAGCTCCATCCAAAAATCAATAACGGCTCATGTCCTTAGGCTCATTTATTCTATTATATTTCTACTTTGAGATGGCTCTTGGTAATAATGATGTGAGTGAACTAATTAACATAAACGAAATGGCGAGGATATTATTAAACAGTGGCTCGCAGTTGTGACTGGTTCAACATACGTATTCTGAGATTGCATATTCAGCTATGGGTAAGCATATACTTCTGTGACAAACGTTGATGCAAGTGATTAGATTTGCTGTATTGTATAATGACAATGAAGGTTAATAGCTGATACTAGGTATATTAGCTTCGAGATATCAATCGGAAGTATTTTGTAGCCAGTACGACAGTGAATCCGCATAAGGGCTGAATTTGTTTCAAGGAATCTAGGAGTATAATTTTTGGTATAAAGCAAGAAGAATTCGTGGAGCTTTAGCATCTTTCAAATCTCGCTTATCACACGAATTTAACTTTTGGTTACTCTTTCTTTCACTGGCGAAGTTTAGTTAGGTCTGTGTTAGTGCATCGATGCCGTAGAATGAAGGTAGTTTCGTATGTTTTCCGTTTAACTAGGCAACTGGTGACCTATAATATTATTGTATTATTGTATTATTATTACAAGCTTTGTATATTATAAAAGTTATTTAATGTTAATAGGTCCGACATGTGTAGTCATTTTTGCCATTCAGCCAATGTACGTTTTTATTATGTCTCGTATTTTCATTCGATAAATATTATTATTGATTCTCAATTAGATGGTTAACACATTCTTTTCTGTACTTAAATCACATATACACCTGCCGCCACAAGCTTAATTATTCAATTCTAGTTTCAAATATTTCAAAATATCTATTAGTAGTAATTATATTACTTATGTCGACTGTTGTGATCTAAATTATAAATATTTTTATAGGTCTTGCAAACTTGATCGAATAATCTATTTTACTAATATATTGACTATATAATGAATATTATATTATAAATAAGAACAGTCTGACTATAATTCGATTAGTATAGTAGATTATTGTATAAAAACTGTAAGACCGTTAAAAATAATTATTAATCTAATAATATAACGAAATCTGAAAATATTTGTAACAATGGTCTCCTCTATATTAGCGCATTAATAAACTATTTTTACAGGGAGATACGGGTTCTCCACTTCAGTTCGATAATAAAGTGATAGGAATCGCAAGTAAACCTGGTCCAGATTGTGATGATACTGGCCATGGTGGTATATATACAAAAGTATCCTTTTTCCACCATTTTATTAATGGAGTAAAAAATGGGCTTCTTATAGCAGGAACGAAGATTCATGAGAATTATCCGCATATTACACAGATTTTCTACTAAAATTTATTTTGTAAAATTATAATATATAATATCTACATGATAAATTATTACTTTTTTATTTAATTTTTTAATTAATAATAAATACATTGTTTAAAGCGTTTTTGCTTTTAATTAAAATACGCGTTTTATTATAATGTATTGAGATTAGGATAAGTTTGTATTATGTGCTCCATATGTAACGTTTAAAGTAAAACTTGTTAAAAGTTGCTATTATTCTTTTTTGTGCACGTCAAGACACACACATCTCCATAAAAGAAAAATTATCATGGAAAATGAAAAAAAGAATTGAAAAAATCGTTTTTGCCAGCTGAAGAAAAGGAGGAACAAATGGAGAAAGTGATAACACTGTAATTTACAGAGATGAAAGTTATTCACGTCGCTTTAGATTTCTAACATTAGAAAAGAATTTGAGAGATGTAAATAATCCATTAGGTAGATAAATATATTTTTTAAAAAGCTGGAAATGAATATAGTTAGATTCAGTTATCTGGATTTGGATATAAGGAGTTGAAATTCCAGATCAAGCCAATTATTTATTAAACACATAGCACAAGAACCTTCTTGATCTTCGATAGAAATAAAAATGAAGAACAGCTCAAATTGAACTACTAATCGGAAAAGGAGCTATTCAAAATAGCAACCTATTAAAAATCCATTAATTAAAAATTTTTCATGACATTAAGACTAGATGATGCAGATAGATTGATTTCAAATTAAAAGTGTCTGAACGCATTCGCACAATTAAAACATTTCAAATTAGTTGATAGAAGATTTGTAAAAAACTGAATTTTCCAAGGTTACTTTATTATAACTCTCGATTTAAAAGATAGTTATAACTTACTATTTATAGCTAAAAACATTGGAAATAATTAAAATTTTATTTCTGAAATAATTTATGAGAATTCATGGTTCTTCTCATGGTGAATTGGTGTACTTTACAGTTTCACCAAAAAAATGAAACTAGTTGGTACTCATTTCAGAAAATAAAGGTTTGCTTGTAATACATCTAGATGCTTTACTTTTAATCGAGAAGAGCATTCTATATTTCATGCTAAAACAATCGTAATGGTATAATAGCCGTATTAGAAAAAGTATATTTTTTTGCGTATTCTCTTTGTAAATTGAGAATTGAAAATCGACTTCGAAAGTCAAACATCTGAAGGAGAAAAAAACTAATTAAGATCATATTTGAAGATACGTAAAATATAATTCAAAGAACATTTCAATTGAAGGAAGAAAATATTTTTGAATGGTCGGATCCATACTTAATGCGAACTTAGTACTAGAAAAAAACCTCTAATTCTTTAAATATAGTCCTATTAATATTATAGAATGTCTAGCGGCATATTTTCATATATATTTTTATTTCCATCATATACTCTACAGTATACGACATTAGTAGCAAAACTTATGGACGTTAGCATCGATGTAATAAGGTCAATATAGATTGATGAACCAAAAAATTATAAAACTTTTACGAAATACTATGATCTTAAAATAAGAAAGGACAAAAATCGCAGGTACATTGAAGAAGACATAAACTTTTTTTCTGATTCTAACCTAGAAATAGAACCTTCGCCGTTTGATTCCGGTTCTCAAGAGGAAAAAAATAACCCTAAGCCAATACGAAACGACTTTTTTACGAACCTAGTTACACGCATTTGGTTTCGTAAGTAAAGTCCGCAGCGGTAAGAAATTTACTTTACAGCGACTTCTATATCTCACATATAACATTTCAACTCGTTCATGTGGATTCTGTCATGTTTGATTATATTGTACATATGTTCTCTAAGCGAATCGAAAATAATAATAGTATTATCGGTTCTTAGTTAAGAGCAGTGTCGCTGATGTCTCTTCGTCGAGGAGTAACAAGGGGAGTCTATAGTGACCGGGTAACCAATCAGTACTATATGAATTGTATCAAATAATATGAAAAAATGAACCCGTTTCCGTTCTTTTGTTTCCATGAAGCTTCTTTACATTTATTTTTTAATTACATACTATGTGAAATAATTTTTTATATTTCTATTCGCTTAGTATATAATGATCGAATTCTTTGACATTTTGAATACACGATTTATTATATGATTATACTATAGGATACATTTTTACTATTATAATAATAATAGTATATAATACGAGTATATAATAATGAACCGGGTATATAATAATCCACATGAAAATGATTGGCTACCTGGCCATTGTAGATTCCCCTTACGAGTTGTAAGAGACATAAAACCAGCCAACGACACTTGAGCGCGACTTCTTTGTACTTAATATAACATCAAATTAGTTAAGCTTTTGTATAATTTGTATTTAAAATTTTTTATCAAATACCTAATGTCTTACTTCTAGTCTTCGTTCATTATAATAAGAATCTATATTTTGGACCCAGATCAAATGAAAGTAGTATATTGCGCATATATTGGAGATGAAACTATGATATTCTTACATGTACATGTGGCGTGGTGTCGTCCATGTACCTCGCTTTCCAAATTTATCATACCCCGTCCGAAATCTACAAACATTCGATTTTGCTGCTATATTCAGAGTATATTTTGCTTTAACTTTCACCCCGAACAGTGGCATGGGCAAAATTAGGAATTTTCATCCAGGCCAGGGTAAAATAGTGTTGAACTTAAAGGTAAGTAAAATCCATTAGGTCCACTGTATTTTTTCTTAATGTCATAAGGCTTTAAAAGAATAATATCTTTGTAAAAACGCAGCACTAAAATATATCATTAAGTGACTACGCAATTTACGTTAACTGAGTGTTATGAAACCTATAATAATACATTATTTCTGTTCTTCATCGCAATCGCTTATTTTAAGACTAACCTCACAGATAAATTTATAAAAATTTAAAAACAAAAATATCTAATGTACTTTCCAATGATTAATTAACAATTCAGTTTTATTAAAGTAAGTATTAGCTGCCTCTTTAATCGGAGTCATCCACTTATCATATGGAATATGAACACGGTCGTTCACTATTTGCTTTGAGAATAAGAAATATGTTATAAAAGTTTATAATTAGATGGAGATCTAAGGCAAGACGGCGATGAAAATACCATATTATAATGTTCCTTTCAGGGTAAACATTTGAGATATGATTTTTTATATCTGATGTTTCAAATTTTTTCGTAAACTATAAGATGATTTTCTTGATTCACTGACATCTTAAGATTCTTTGACTGAAGAAAACGCTGAAACATACTCTAAAACCTTACATTAATTTAAAAAAAGTGCAGAAATATAGTCCATAGTACCATTTATTTTATCCGTAATTTCTTTACTTTTTATTTCTATATTCAAATATATTACCATAAATAAAATTTACTTTAAGTATTTAAATAATCAATTTCTTTTTAATTAAATAGTTGACCTCGTTAAAAGCAAAAATCATTTCAGTAATAATATTTTTTAAACCAAGGAACAATGTTTTCCATCTACGTCCCTTGTTATGAAATTTACTATTTCGTATATTTCATAAAAATATTATTAATTTAAAAAAGGTTGTGGTATTGCCATATTTCTAGTGAATCTCTTTTGAATTAATTGATTATTATATGGTATTTGTTCATCTATAAACGAAGAACATATTAGAAGATATGATTATATTATGTGAGAAGCATTAAGAGATATCTTGCTTATCTTTGTAAATGAATAATAATTATAAATGACTATAATATATATAAAAATTATATTACTTAATAATTACTTTATAGTCAACTCAATTTTATCGAAAATATAAGGTGATAATATGATTCATTGTAAGCTATTGTCGATTTCACATTTAATTGCAAGTATCTTTTTGATTGATCATGGTAGGTATTAATAATTTATTCTATTCTATGTATTTGACATACAAATAATAGTTTTTGTAATTGCCACATTGTCCTTTTAAATAATTATAAAAAATAATGAAATTTAAATTTAAACTTGAAACGTCGATAATGCTCGTATTTGTGTAGATTTTTACTCCTCTGATTGTGATGAGTTCATCTCGCAACCATACGGCCCGGAATTTTTCATTAACGTTAGATTTTTAAATCAATATTTTTTGTGAAGTCTTTTATTTCTATGTTTTTATGGGTTCACCAGCTTTCAAAAAATGTACAGATTCTTCACAAAGCAAAAGCGTGTTCGAACAATTTCAGTTTTTCCAACTCTACATTGAAATTTTAAAATGAAAATTTTCAACACATAAGTTTACATAATAAGCAAATTGCATTTTTTAGTCACAGAATTGTATAAATGCATAAAAAAAATTTTGCGATTGATGAAACCGCATACAACGATCATATTCATTTATAATGAATTATTAACTTAGGTTTATTATTATGTTACATTCTTCAGAAATTTCCTTATTATTTTAATTATATTTTTTGTTCTTAGCTTTAGCCTATATGGCGGAAGAAATCGTAGGTGGCTTTGACATATATCCTGAAAGTTATAGATATATAGCGGCAATAGTAGGGAAATACAACACTACTCCTAGCACTCATTTACTGGGCGGTGGTACTATTATTAGTCCTAATTTAATATTATCTACAGCGAGGTGCTTCCTAGGTGGTAAGAATAAATTGAAGAAACAAACATTTTTCGCAGTCGTAGGTCAATTTGGATTGGCAGCTAAAAACCTTATTTTAAGAGATATTGCAAGCATCTATACTTACCTGACGAACAGTATGGCAAATCTATATGACATAGCAGTGGCAAGGGTAAAATAAATATTAATAATCGAATTAATTCAGAATTCAAAAAGTTTTTCTTTATCTACTATGTTGTATTACTGCGTAATATTAAGCAGGGACTATTCATCTGAAATTGACATTTTCATTTTGTACGAAAGGATCAAAGAATTAATAGGCGCAGCAGATTGATAAATCTGCCTCTTTAACATACGTTTGCTTTTAAAGTATATCCTTAAATTTCTGCAAAATTAGTGATTCGTGTAATGATTACTCATAGTATATTTCATCATTGCTGTGGAAGTTGAGTGTTTACTTGTTAAGGCAGTTTAAGCCTGAGTGAACCGAGGAAAATCTCAGGAGGTCAATAATTAATTGGTATGATAGTGTTCGACGATAATACAGATTGTGTCAGCTGAAAAATCATACTGTTATTGAGATTTTGACGTGATGTAAAATAACTTTCTCAAAAATAATCTTTAATTTACATTTTGTTGTCAAGGTGTTATTATTGAATATATATCAAATCTTCTTAAATTGATTGTTAAAATTAAAAATTAGATTATTTGTAGCAACTAATAACATTTACTCAATACAAATAATTCATGTTTTATCGTGTATTTGATTTCCTAGTTAAAAGAACGTTTGGATTTGGATGGATTGAATTTAATGGCACTTCAAATACCGGAACATGATGAAACGTTTTATGATCTAACTGGAGATGTAGCTGGCTTTGGACTTAATACAACTAATGATCCAATTTTTTATGAAAATAGGGAGCGGATACGCCTACATGATAGGCGTGAGCAATTATTAACATATGCATTTGTTACGATTCAATCTGTGTCAAAATGCTTAGAAGACTACACGAATACACAGATTTCAAATTCATTTTGTGGCGTAATGACGCCTGATCAGCAAAATCCAGCTCGAGGTATTTGTCTGGTAAGTCTTTTTAGAAGAAGTTTCTACCACTTGTATGAAAAAGTAATTCAATCGAAATGAGAAAAATAAATTCGTAAATCGCGGATAAGCACTTTTATATATATATCGCGGATATGTTGTTACTTAACTTTTTAAGTAGATTAAACAATGATAAAAATAGATAAATATTAATCTGTAAAGATAGCAGTCTGTATGAGTAACAGTTTAAATGAATTTTTTGTTGTTGGGATGTTTCGAGATCGGAAGCGGGAAATCTAATCTATCTTTGGAAAGTACCTAATCTTCGTGTGCAATATAGATGATGACACATTAGAGGTAGAGCACACAGCGTGCTAAATCCAAGAAATAATCCGTAGGTGCACAGACATTATTCTCCCAAGCGAAAATAACGTTGTGCAATCGGATCGGAGCAGCAGTTTTTTGACTATTGCATTTAGTAGTTAGATTCGATCGAATTATAGATGGCCCTTCAGATATTAGTGTATACAGTATAAAATTATGCCAAAATATAAAATGTTTGTATTTAAAGATGATTTTTTGCGTTTTGTCATCACACTCGACTGTCAATGACAACTAAGCTATATTATAACTTAGGATAGTACTCCAGAATATTGGCATGTAGAAAATACGTCGAGATTTTGATGTAGTTTTGAAGAAAAATTGACGAGAAGACACCATTGTGGCAAAGGCGTGTTTGTCTTTATCTAAGTTAGCGTGTCATTGTCAGAATTTGGCTCGTTTATAACTAATCGCAGAGCTGTCGCTGCGAGCTTCCGTATTATATTGTTAGGCTACAATACCACTAATAACAATATTTGTATATAAACAACGTTATAGAAGAACAGTTGGTATTTGCATTGTTCTCCATGCATTGAATCAGGAACAAGACGAACAGCCTATCTCGGAAGGAAGTGGAATTTATAGACACGGTGCGTTGAAACTGTGCAACAGTATTACTGTTGTGTCTAAGACAGATTTAACTAGGTATAAGCACAGTACGATAAAAGAATTTAACTGTGACGAGTTCAACGTGCGTATTATGACAATCTAATTTTGACCATATTATCAACCTTGTATCTGAGTAATTAGATTAGAATCGAGGACTCGATAGTAAGTGAGAGTTTTTGTCAGCATTGGTATGACATCTATAACTGTTGAAGTCACTTTTAGAAATGGAGAAATATCAGCATCGTGACATAAAATAGCAGAAATTTTGCACCCTTTCAAATCTCACCTGCTATACGAATACTACTGATGGTAATGCTAATGCTTATTATAGTAGAATGGAGAGTACAAAAGATAAATCATGGAATTTTCTTTCCGTCATCGAAAGAGTATTGACAAATGCATCTGCTGTAAAAAAAAACTTCACTTTCAGAAGTAGTGTTAATACTAGTACTTTAAGCTTTCATTACATTGCTGAATCTGAGGCTGCTAAAATCTCAAGGTATAATTCACTGTATGATATTGAAATGGCGAACAATCATAAAGAGTGGAGTTAAATAATAAAAATTAAATGCGATAAGAAAACCGACATTTGTTGCTGCTGTAATAGTTATGTTTCTAAAGTTCATATATGTATTACTATTATTGAGAAAAGTTAATCGATTTGAAAATTTACTTTTATTTAATCTCTTTTATGCATTGAGTTACAATTGTTTCGCTTCGTTTAAACTCCGTTACTATCGGTGTACTCATGACTGCTGTTTTGATTTTCATTCAATAGCATCCTCGTGCACGCCGTGAACGTCTTTTTTACCAAATAACTACTTATTGATAAAATTATTTTTACAGCTGGATACGGGCTCTCCGCTTCAGTTTGACAATAAAGTTATAGGGAATCGCAAGTAAACATAATCCGACCTGTGACGATACCAACTATGGTGCTATATATACGAAGGTCTCGTATTTTACGTCTTTTCTTAAAGGAATTATAAGTGGAAACTTTATAGAAGGAACGAAAGTTTGTCAAAATTATCCACATGTTCCTCAATTTTGGGAGTAAAATTTATTTTGTAAAGTAATAATATAATATAATGTATAATATAATGTTAAATTATTAAAAGGTTCTTTATTTGATAATAATTACATTGTTTATTACGCTTGTTCTTTTCATAAAAATACGTATTTTACTTGAATGTATTTATAACAGTATAAATAAGAATGAAGTACCCTACACGTAAAATGTTTCTTGTAGTAGTTGACATTATTTGTGGAATCGGTTAGTATTGAATATTTTCCTATGTAGAGCGTTCTCATATAAGTAAACTAATTATTATTTCTATATTCATAATAAACTCACAGAGAAAGGATGTTTCGACTTAATATGATTTTACTGTAGCTTTACGTATGAGTAGAAATCCGATAAATAATTCATCATTTTTATTTCAATATCTCGAGATGGATTCAAGATTTTCTGAAAAGCCAGCGCCTATGTATTTTTGATAAAAATATTATTATTTTTTATTCACTATTATTAGTTGAACATTGCTGATTAAATAATACGTTTAAAAAAACATTATATATGATGAGTAGATTTTAAAATCTTTTATTATTACGTTCTTAATGATAATTCTTTAATGCGAAGTTATTGACGATAGAAAGTCGTTCAAAATTTTTAATCGGAAAATTACCTCTTCACAAATCTTGTGAAATTCTTTTGAAAATTATTTACGGGTTGTAATATATGAAAAACGTTCAGGAAATGTAGAAGTTCGAAAAATTGCTTTTATTTTTATCTTTACGTTAGGATATATCAATGATTTTAGAATTTACACACTTATATTTATAATATGTATACCTTACAAATTTTAATTATCCTCGCATTAATATTTTCTATCTCAACAAATTTCTACTGCTTTTTGTTGATATTATTTTTATCCTTTTCATATTTAACATTTATAGTGACATAAGCATGACTTTTTTGTTTTTTATCATATAAAGTATTACATATTTAAGCTTCCTTGTTCTACATATTAATCTAATCTATGCTTTTCTATTAAAACTTATTAACTGTTAACTGATATGTTAAATAACTCTATTCTATTATTTATATCCATATGTTTTAAATGTATAGAGACATTATTCTTTTATTGTTAAAATCAAATTGTTCAGTACTTACTGATGATCAATATTTATACTAATATTATTTGAGAAATTCCTACCGTTAATTGAACCATATAGAAATTATTATTTGTATCGAAAAAATGTCTTTTATACTCAATTGACATTTATTATTACTAAATTTTCGGAATTGATCTATATATATATATATATATATATATATATATATATATATATATATATATATATATTATTTTATTCCTATTCCTAATTTCTTTATGAAATATTTGGGAATTATGCTATGGTAATAATAGTAATAGCTAACCTGTCAATATTATCATTATACATTTGCTAGCATCTTCTCTTTCAGCTTGGAAGTAGTATAATTATAATGTAATAATTAAATTAATTTTATTTTTAACAGAAAACATTCTCTATAGTAAGATAGTGTAGAATCTACACTTCGAATTTCACAGCAATAGGTTCGATAGTTTTTTGCTTATCGCGTACAAACAGAAGCGCGTGTGGTAGGATACAATAGTAAGTATAACTATAAGTATAGGTATGATAATGTTAATGATGATGATGATGAAATGATGAAAAGGAGATGATATACTTTTTGTTATTATATATTTACAAGAGATTGTTTTGTATCTTAATTTTGCAATTCATTTACTATTTTTTCTTAATAAATCTTTTAAATTATTTGATCTTAAATTAGCTTAATTTATAAAACTTACTATTATTATTGACCCAAAAGAATTACTTGCGTTAAAATATTATGCAACTCTGATCTCTGAGATTTGCTATAAGCTTGACACTTGCTATAACTTTCAGGCACTTACTTACAAAACTTGCTTTTAAGCAACTCATGAGCACTCTTAGTCGGGTCAAAAGTGATATAACCGTTTTTGTTGCTCTGATACAAGTGCAGCTCATGAGACGAGCATTCACTTTCTACATGTAAAGAGTACGGTATTAACATTGTCTTATCCGACAGGTCTTTAAATTTGAAAATAACGTTGTTACAGACCATAAGTTTTTCGTACCAATTAGATAAGTCTGAACTCTTTAAGGTTCCATTTCACATTTTCTATCCAACTAATAGTACTGGAACACACGAATATCACCCAATTATTTGTACTTTCAAACCTGCTCTTGAACATACTTCTTGAGTAAAAATAAATATAATTGGCACTGTAGATTAGCGCAGTTGACATATCTATTGCTATTGAATAATATCTGTAAATATTTATCTTCTGAATGTGATACGTATATGTCGCAATTTTTTGCAATTCATATATTCATTTATTTTATATTATTTTAAATCACATGGTATTAGAGTTGATGGATATAAACAATAATTATAATCAAGGCTTGCACTGAATTTTTCTATATACCTCTAAATTACTGTCCTTTGTCTTAATATAATTTTGTTCTCATATTCTATATTCTGAATCTTATATCTCTCGAAAGCCTTTATCGTTGATTTTGACGACCACATTAATTTACAACTTTCCAGTCTGGCACACTTATAAAGAGAGGGCCTAAGAGGTTCGATATATAAATCAAGGGCGCATTCAAGTCGTCTCCCAGGGGATGAGGAGGGCAAATTCATTTCTGGTACTTGGTTAGGTGGCTTCAGTCAAATCGTCCATTGAATTATCCGATGCTTGGCTTCTAAAGCTTTTACCTATTAATATATTTACAGGAACTGGGAAACTTTGACGACTATCACTGCAATCACATACAGCACATGGCCTGGAAAACACCTTCCGTAGTTGGAGGGATTACAGCTTTGTATCAGTAGGAACCACACGTCCGGTTTGTCTACCATCCCGGTTTTTTTCTGTACTTTTCAATCCTCGGGAAAATTCTAATTTTCATCTGTATATTTTTTCAAATGTCGTCATTCTCAAGCGAATAGTGACGAAAAAACTGGGATGGAAACGACCAGATATGAACTTGGGATCTCTCGATTGCCAGGTACGCATCCTACTACTAGATCATAGTGTTCCTTATAAGGTTATATCCTATTGAAACCAAATAAATACTGTATTGGAGCTATAGATTTTTTGACATTGCAATAAATTAATAGTATATTGTGAGACATATTTGATATAGTTACTCATTGTGTACAAAGCCAACGTTAGCTCAGGAGTAAAGCGAGAGAGCTATGTTACCTAATTTTGTAAACTACATCGAATAAAATCCACATCGTATTTTTTTCAATTGGGTCTAGAATATAGACCTTGTCGGAAGTTCTCCAATTGCTAAATTGACATTTTTATTTATGAAGACGTTGATTATTGGTTATTGACAGATTCAAGCTATTTAAATTTTTTTCTCATCATTAAATATTACGTAAATTTTTGTTTATAACGTAATGCATTTCCGTGATGTTATAGTATAAATGATGTTAAATAATACATAATGAGAATATAAAGCTCGAGATGTATGTAATTGTTAATTTAACGCACAAAAAACTGCAGCGTAATAGAGTATTAAACCAATACATCTGGAAAAAATAATTTAATGTTTTTTCTCGGGCATTGATCTCTTCTTCGGTTCGGATGCTTATACAGTCTCATTTATTTTTTGAGCATTTGTTTCGATAATCATTTACTTTTTATCTAGCTGGAAAGTTATATCAAGCCACAGGACTCTTTAGAAATCGATTTCAATTTATTTCCTCTTTATCTAATAAAACTTAGCAGCTAGCTGCAGTTCTAAAAAGAGATGAGGACAGATTTTATTACTCTAGACTCAATATAATTTAATATTGTTGACTGACTCATTATTTCAAAATATGAATAAATACGCAATGGATTATCGTCATTATTCTTGAAATTAATGTTATATTATCTTATTTCGTATGAAATGGAAATATTATTTCATTTTAATACTTTTTCGGAACAAATTCAAATCTACTCAGGTAATGTTGTATCAGCTTTTGTATAAAAAAAATACAAATTATAATCTATGAATATATTATGTAAATAGACATAATATATACGACACCTTTATATTTACGAGTGAATATATATATATATATATATATATATATATATATATATATACACGTGTGTGTATATCAGTATATGTATACATATTTCAGTATATATACATATATCAATATATATATATATATATATATATATATATATATATATGTATATAAATACAGTCTATATTGCTTTATAATTATTATAGTGACTAAATTTTATTGTTATTTATATTGTATATAGCATGATTTATTGTAATTTTCTTTTTGTTGTTCTTGTGATTGTGAATACATTTTCCGTGAACAATGGTATGTAATCTTAATTATTAAAATCGTAAAATCGTAAAATGCTTATGCATTAGCCAAATAAAAATGTTTGTACTTTGGTTTATGCTTTTATGAAAGACGAACTTTACAATGAATAAATTATTGAGGGAAAAGAATAGTGATCTGTATAGGTAAATCCAAGAGTAGCTCCGATTTGGAACTGGAAATGTATTTTAATAAATGGGGCTATAGGTATTCTGTGTATATGTTTACTCTATCGGTTACATCTAGATTTTCCCAAGTCTTATTCATTAGGATAAATCATTGTATTATGTACATTCCGCGTGACATCAACGAATCTAAGGCACTCTTTCATTTTCCTTGGATATAGTATTAATATAATTTTATTCCTTAATTAAATATGGAAAAAATGAAAGGAATTAGTGCATTTTTTATGAACCAGCAATAATTAATCAAAGCGTCTAACCTTCTTCTTTCATATGGAAGCTTTAAGTAACACGCGGCTATTTTTGCTCAGTACATAGACAAGTATCCACGCTCAAATTCTTTATAGATCAAAACTAAATCCTAGTAACAGCTTTATCGATGTTTTCAGCTCTATCTATGTATTGTATTGTTTTCACTTTTTCGATGTTATCCAAGATTTTACAGATTGATTCTGAGCAATTTATTCTGACATCATTGGGAGCAATTCAAGAAACCATCCATATTCTATACCTACTTTATGCAATTCAAGACAATTGCAGAATATGCATACTATATCGTGACATCGCTTCTGCAGAACTATTTGCATCTACATTTAGAAATTCGAGCTTAATAAAAGTGATAAGCCACGTTCCAATAACTCGCTAACTACGCTATTACTAATATAAATCTATTTATATTTAGACGTTTCATAATACTCAAGTCGAATTTACATAGTAGCTGATAACTTAATTAAGCTTTTGCTTTTGTTTCCATTCCAAAATATCACTAGGTGCTTTTAAAGTGTAGATTATATTTCATGTTTCTATTTCCATACATCTAAGCATAAATATAAATTTATACTAAAATAACTAAAATAACATTTGCCAATTGAAGTAGATAATCCAAAAAATAACTATTGTATTTTGCGAATGATAGTATTTGTCTTAATCTAAAAATATATTTTGGTTAAATATGTTACAGTTTGTATTGTTCTCCTCATATATTTAGTAAGTACTTATTTTTTAAAAAGCTAGCTGAGATAGACAATAAATTGCGACAATAAATATTTTTCGCATCATTGAAGATATAGAGATAAAGTAGAGTAATATGTAAACTTTTTTGTCCAGATTGATATAAAGAAGTATATATGTTTCGAAACACGACTCGTCATGAGCAAATTCAATTGAACCAAAGTTAATTTAATTTATCCAAAAAATTGTATTTTTTTTAAATGCTGCGCGAATAGTACACGCATTTACATTTAGAAAAGTTTTCTGACTATACATTATGTCCAATTCAATTAGAAGAATGCAAGTAAGAATGTATCATATTTTAACTATTGCACATTGCTAAGCATTAAAACTTTAATCATTTCTGAATCAAATCTATTGAGCTGGACTAAGTCCATTACCCATATATCGGATCATCTCCTTATCAGTGTAAATCTTAAAAAAATTGTTTGCCAAAATCCAAAAAATACTTCTTTTATAACATTTCAACGAAGTAGTATAATTTATACTTCTCCTGTAAGAAAATACACATTAATTTCCATAATTAGATTAGATAAATAATATAAATAATATTAAAATCAAGTAATTAGAAGCATATGAAATATACGTACTGTTGATATAATGAATATGTAAGTAATTAAATATAAGTAATGTTTGCATTAGCTTTCAGAACAGAAGAAATTGTTGGTGGTTATCCGGTATTTCAACCAAATTATAAATATCAAGCAGCAATATTAGGCCAATACAATAACACTAATAGCACATATTTTGTTTGCAATTCTGTTATTATCAGCGATTATCTACTATTATCGACAGCTCGATGTTTCATTGGTAACCAAAATAAACTGAAGAAGCTGACATTTTACGCAAGCATAGATCAGATTTTTCTTAAATCCGATGAACTTCAGTTAAGAGAAATTTTAATAATCTATACGTACTTGTACAGCATTTCTGCTACAAGTAATGACATAGCAGTAATAAGGGTAAGATCAAGTACAAACATAACAACAACAATTATTAGTTTAGTATCAAACACAATAATTTTTTGATTTTCACTTTTGAAAGATAAATTAATAAATATTTTTATCGGTCTTACAGTCTTTACACTATAATATATTATACTAAAATAATGACAGTCAGACTATCCTTATTTATGATCATCCCCGAAGACTTTCAAATGGGATTCATTACTAAAAGTAAAATTAAATTAGATTAAAAATTAACAATATTAAAAATTTAAGGTGGTGAGAGCAGTGAGGTTGTCCTTTGCTAATATAGAATATAGTTTATTTTTATTTATTTTTTATTGTTTTTACTTTTTAATCTAATTTTATTTTATTTTTAGTATTAAGTTCTATGTTAGATTCTTCGGGGGCGATCATAAACAAGGGTAGTCTGACTGTCATTATTTTAGTATAATATATTATATTATAAAGATTGTAACATCGATACAAATATTTATTTAATTCAAAACAGTCGACATAAGTAAAAGTTTTGATTTGGAAAGATAAATAATGATAGAATACTTAGATTGGATACACCTTTCTAATATATAATATTATAGATGCGTGGTCGCTTAAACCGACGGTGTGCATTTGATTATCATTCACTCTTACTACAAAAAAAAACTTAAACTGTTCTAATAGCATTAGATGTTTCCACCGATAGATCAAAAAAAATTCGAATTACGACGGGAATTGTGACATTGGACAAATTAGAATCTTTAACGCTGTTGACCCAAGACAACTGAATCACCGATGACAGACCACAAATTGAAAATAATCGAGCAAACTTAGATACGGATGCATAAATGAGTGGTTACAGTAAGAACGTGGAACAGTTTGCTAGCGTTGAAAAGTATGGCCGTATCGGAGATTTTCGAATAACATCCACCTGACTGTTGTGTTTATATAAATATTATAATTTTAAACCTGTTATAAAATCTAGGAAATTTAAGAGTACATTTTCGTATACAAGCAGTCTCATTTTGCTCAATTCGTAGGATAAAAAATAACTGACGGTCATACGAAAAGTATTAAAACAAGTAAATCCATTTTCTTCGACTATGTCCTAGCTATTATATATGTACGAATAACGTTTGATTAACTTTACCCGTTTTCGTTCTCTTATTTTATTACTGTTATTTAAAAAATGAGGTTCAAAAGCAAGTAAAATAACAGTAATATCAATATTTAAAAAAAAAACTATTTAATATTTACTATATACATTAACATATCATTATTTCATATTTCACAAATTTTAGTTGAAAGATAGCTTGGACCTTCTATATAATACAAATTTATCTAGTCTTGAAATACCGGAGGCGCATGAAGTATTTTACAATAGAAGTGCAGACGTATCCGGATTTGGAATTGATTCAGTGGATAGTAAAATATTATCTGAAAAAAGAGAGCGGCTAAGACTGCAAACATCAGTTCGACTGGAATTAAGATATGCGTTTGTCAGAGTCAATACTCCTCAGGAATGCACAGAATCATACAGTAGTCTTAATCATTTCACTTCAATCTGCGGAACAATAGAACCTGATCACAGGTTTCGATATCGTGGCCTTTGTGTTGTAAGTGTCTTTAAATATGTAAGAGAATTTATGAACAAAAAGGAACAGATAATTCTACAGATTGATAAGATCTTTCTGATTCTAAAAATTCGAGGAAATAAATTTTCATTAGTTTAAAGAATGCTTAAAAAACATACCCATTGAAAATATTTAATAGCAGACATAAAAGCTAACAACTTCATATAAATATATATTAAAATATTTTTTAAATTAAACTATTATGCCATTGATTTCATTTAGTATTAATAAAATCAAATATACAAAAGGTAATGTAGTCTGTACTTTTGATGAAATTCAACTATTTTTGCACCTTTAATCAATATGGAAAGATTGTTCAAGCTTTATACATCCACATTGGAAATAAATAGTAGAAAATGGCTACAATTTTCGATTAATTACGAAAAGTTTCGAAAAAATACATTTCTGGAATGAGAAAAAATTTTGATATGATCAATAGTTTCTGAATCATATTCATGGTTAGCGTATTTTGGTAATATTTATATCGTGAAAAATGCATGAAAATGTGAAAAATTAATTGACGAAAATTTCATACGACTTAATATCATTTATTTGTAGGATGTGTGTCTAGTAGCTTTCGCATTTTACTTACTCAATTTATTAATATACCGTAATTTTACAGGGGGATATCGGAGCTCCGCTTCAAATCGACAATAAAGTTATAGGAGTTGCAAGTAAACGCCGTAAAGACTGCAATGATACTGTAAATGGAACTATCTATACGAAAGTATCACAATTCAAGCCTTTTATTGATGCAATAAAAAACGGATATCTTCTGCCGTATACAAGAATTCATTTTAATTATCCACACGTATCTCTGCTTGTAGAATAAAATATATACTGTAATTCAATTAAGTTCATTTATTTTCACACTATCTACACTTTTCATAATAGCCGTTTTCACATCGTTACAATGTCCTGAATATAATAAAATTTATATGAATTGACATTCATTAAATTATTTTAGTATTATCTTCAATTAACTTAATTAGTATTTTTAATTTTTTGAGATAAGATTGAGATGAAATCGACCAAAACTTATTCATCCTTGATGGAAATACCAATATTATTATCATTTTCATAAACTACCAATTCTTCTCAAACTAATAATTTGAAAGGGATAATTATTGTTTTTTTTTTATACAAAAAAGATATACCTGTAGTCAACATACTGGATTTACATATAAAATTAGCTTCCGTTGTTGGGTATTAAAAATTATGAATCTTTAATAAAGTTTCTGACGAGTTTGCGTGAAAAAATACTTTCGATTCCTTGTTACTACAGTTTTGGCATTGTATTACATTGACTTTACTATATCCTTCATATTAAATTAATCGCTTCGAAAGTTCTGAAATTAATGACAATTACTTTTAGCACATTGTATATTTTTAAAATACAGATTTATAGGAAATTAATTGGTCATAATAGCAAATTTCTTCAAATTAAAGAAGTGAATCAAAATCTCCCGTAAATGACACTTATGCTGAATAAAATCTGATATTTGTGGACATTAAGATTTGTACGACACGGTTTCGGAGTCACGAATATTTTAAGAATATTTAACTGGCTTAAATTCCCTAATGCCGGTAGAGACAATCTATGGTCAAGGCCAGTTGAGTTATATTGAAATGCTCGAATTAGGTACCTATCATCACACCCACATCACGTTCGTATGCTTGAATATTAAATTTTTATATACAAAACTATATATAATTTTATATATAATTTTTTATTTATATGTATACATAATTTACTAGATATTTTTATATATAAATTTTTATATCTGAATTTTTATATCTAAATAGAATATCTAACCAGCAGTTCTTACAAATGATTCTCTGAAAAACGGTTTTAACCAATAAAAAATTAAGCAAATACATGCCCTAATAAATAATTCAATATTCTCCAATCTTCTTAATTTTTATCGACTCTTACAAAACTCTGTGCCATTAAGCTAATAATATTCATTCAAATTAAAGAATATAAACACAAAGTGTGAACATAATTACAATAAAAGTTGATTT
This sequence comes from Sycobia sp. Sy_11, assembly GCA_018907035.1. Classification (NCBI taxonomy): domain Eukaryota; kingdom Metazoa; phylum Arthropoda; class Insecta; order Hymenoptera; family Epichrysomallidae; genus Sycobia; species Sycobia sp. Sy_11. Next base: position 3,452,155 of record JACCIC010000015.1, on the reverse strand, counting down.
CACCCTCCATAGATAAAAACTATATAATCTATAAAAATATGATAAACTACATAAAAAAATGAATGAAAATTATACATAATGTATACAAATACTATATAAATGCTGTAAATACTGTAACTATTTAATAGTTATTGCTAATTATAGTGAGCATCAGCCATTATGTAATGAAAAATAATAATAACTGTATAATATATATAACTTTATATACTAATCTAACTATGATGACACTATAAATATTGCTGATTGTAAAAAGATGATGTACAGCTGCTGAACAAAGAAGAGAAAATAATACGAAGAATCAGTTTGTTTTTTCATTATCGTCTATTCATTTGCTATAAGCTTAAATCATTACGGAAAAATTATTACTATTTATTATTAGATAGTCGATGGCGCTCTTTAAAATTATCAATAAATATTTAAATACTTAATGTAACTGTGGCATTTAATTATATTAGTTTCATGCATTATTTAATATTGTACATAAGTTCCAAGTATTTTAAAATATTTTCTAAAATTTTGATTTATAAAGTTTCAATAATGGCAGAATTTTTTTATCGATAAAATTATCCAGATATGACCAATTAAAACATTTTTATTTGTAAGTAAATCTTACTTCATACTCTATTGTCATATTCTATACTTAAGAATATTATCATTTTAGTGACACAGTCTTATTTAAGAAAACTTAAATTACTTATTAGGGCAATTTTACTTGTCAATATCTTTCGAGCCAAAGAGACATTGGATAGAATGACTTGACCGGTCTATTCAGTTATATTGGGGAAGATTCTGTGAGTTATATTCACATCTAGGAACCAAAGATTTGATTTTCTCTTTATGAGAATGAAAAAAACTTCTAAACTATAAACAAGTCTAAATTTTTGAGTGATCATCCATTTAAGAATAGGGACAACATTTTCTGCTGCAATTCTTGACGAAATTGGTAGGGCTTATTTAATCATCGGTCACGGCATGGTTCAAGTGTGTAGTTATCAACCGTTTTTCATCGACTTCTATCTTTATAGTCGCTTCGCGATGTAGAACTTTCATGTAGTTCAAAATCTCTCTTTTCTTATCTTTGATTTACAAACTAAAAAATTGCGTTTCGTTTAACGTCTAGTGAGAATATTTATCTCACAGACGCTTTTGTCTGATGTAATCTCGCATCCGATTTCTTTTCCTTTTCGATCGTGGAGATCGTATAATCAAAATTGTATACATTTTTTTTCTTTAACTATAAACACAAGATCGCTCGCTAACATAAATAAGTATAATATCATTTGCTTTATTTCCTTATATATGTTTCGAATTCCGACGTAAATTTAAGGTTTAATATTACATAACTTTTAAACGTGATACAATATTAATTTATTAAAAAAGAATAACGCTCTCTTTCTGAACAACACTAAATAATTCTAAAAAAAATTTTATTTATTTTCAACGAATCTCTATCAATTTATTTTCTTTATAGCCTATTATCTATCAAGTATAGTTTTCAAATTTAACAAAACGTCTCGACGTATCGACAGCACTTACAAATATTTTTAGAAAATTTGTATGCGATTCAAGAAACGATTTTATTTTATACGTAATATTATTTAATATTCATTACAAAAGCTTATCTAAAAACTTAAAATTAAAACTACAATATCTTACATACAATTTAGTTAATCCTGTATATTTTATGAATAAATTTTACAACTCTAAAACTAATCAGGGCCATTTCAAACGGTATCAAATATGCAATTTTCCTTAATATTTAAACATAAAACTATTATTAATATTTCCTCTCTTATTTTTTATTTTATACAGAATGATTCAGTTAGATAAAATAATCAATACTATTTGAATCGGTAACAATATATATATATATATATATTAGCATGAAACTAGAAGATGTAGTAAACACTAAAAAGAAAAAGAAGCATATATAAATAGGAAAAGTATTTCATATATTTAATTAAACAGATCAATTAAATGTATTAAAAAAATTAACATATCTACCAAAAATTTACATTAGATAACTAATATTTAAAAAAATATTTTTATCTATTATATATTAATGCATTTAACATTGTACATACCTTGTGTAACAATGTCTTACATGCATTGTATAGATAGTGCGTAATGAAAATTCAAACCAAATTATGTCACTTCAATGAGGTAAAGCTTCTTGAAAAATTCGTTTATCTTTAATTTATTATTTTCAATTATGTAAATATCATAATTAAAATAAATTTGTATAGATTTTTTAAATTTTCTATCATATAATGAAAAATTAAATATATACTATCGTGATACTATCATACCACCATCATTTTTAATCTTAAATATCGCTGTATGAAAAGAAATGATATAGTATATCCTAATGTAATAAGTCAATTATGAGAAATATTGAAGAAACTATTCAATTATTATCCATACATTAAAAAATTCTCTTTGATACAGAATGTAATGAAAATGAATGTAGAGAAGATCTATTTGAATAAAAAATGGTAAATCATTGATTTTTTAATTATATCTGATGCATATAATCCGCATGGAAATGATGGATTACCTGGTCACTGTGGACTCTCCATGTGCATTTCATATATGATAAAGTGTAAGTATACTCGAGTTAAAGATTTGGATTGCATTGGACAATGGTAAAAAATGGATTTACAGGAGATAATTAAAATATTGAATGAATACTAAATTTTGACGGATTTCATTGGATGATGTTATTCTTATAACTTTGAATTGACCTAGTTCATTGGTAGTTCAAGAAATTTTACTTCTAGATTCATTATTAGATATAAAATCAGAGTTCTGTCAAAATTCCGAAAATAAATTATGAACGTATATGTACGTTTGTCTCATTGATTACAAATATCCTCATCAGTTGAGTCTTTTAGTATGCTAGCTACGAAAGACGAATATCACGACCGGTATAATTTCTATGGGTTAAAATAGGTTCACTATTATTAGACGTTTAATTAAATTTCACAATATGCTTAATCGGCATAAAAATTTATGAATGTAAAGGAATTAAGTATAATGTGCCTTTTTGGGGAACAAAGTTTGTAAAGGGAAATCGTATGCCGAACATTGATAGTTGGTTGATACAGTTACAGCAATAGGTTCGTAGTATAAAATATAGATGATAAATAAAAATGCCGCTCATTTGCAACGCGACGGGGGATATGATAAGCGTAGAGAAAATTAAAAAAATAGGAAGTGTTATGGTCTAGTAAAATGATCAAGTACTACTTGCACAATTATAAGATGCCAAGCTGGAATCGATCGTATCAGAGGAACAAAAAGAAATTAGAAGAGTAATTTACAGGGAAGTAGCGTACTTACAAAATTAGACAATTACAGAGGTGTTAATAAAATGGCCCATTCTGTGAGCGACGAAAGCATTACGTATTGATAAATGTACCATGGGCAACACCAGGATAATGGATTTATCTCGATGAAGTGTTACGTTCAGAATGACATATGTAAGCTTATTTTATATTAAAAAATCAAATGTAACATTTCTAATGTAAAAAATAGTAGATCCTACGTGTACGCTGTCAACATCAACATCACATCTGGAAATTTCTATCTTATTACAGGGGTTGATGAGCGATTATCAACTCACTGCTAGTTGAGCGAATCATATATGAGACTATCGCTCCAATCGGATATATTCATGAAGGATTGATTAATGGTCAAGGGAGAGAATTATACATGTAAGGAATTTGATATCTTGATTTTTATTTTATGTACATCTAAATACAGTATACAATTATTACTGTTCAATAATTTTCTCAGACATTTGAAATGGAAATAAAATACTTTCGGAATAAAATATATTTTGGTAGAGTTAGTTTACTATATTTTCTGATAGAGTTTAATTAGTTTTTAAATATTTCAGGTTACTAACTAAGATTCGGCAGCTTTTGATAACATTCACCTATGAGAAAATATATTATTTTAAATGTATTTTATCAATGATAAGAACTTATCATTGAGGGCGGTAGTTATTAAAATTTTTTTATTAACTACTAAATTTATGTTAATAAAATATTTAAAATGTAGTATATTGCTGTAATTTCATGCTATTACAGGAGGATGTTATACATTCCAAAGATAAATATTTTTAAAATAAGTCAACTTTTTAGCAGCTCCCTTTGCAGAATGAAAATGGGTCATTGACTTCATCTAAGATACATTTGTTAAGACAACTTTCACAGAACAAATGGTAGAGAAATTTCTCATTAAATAATTGTATATTTGAATTTATACAATCTTTTATGCCCGATGAACATACTGTGCAAATATATATGAAAAGATAAATGTTTTATTTGTCATTATAAAGGAATATATATATAATTGTATATTGCTTTAAAGTTAGAATTGAGAGTATTATCATCATTGTAGTGTATATAAAACTCGATATAAAATGTCTTATTATAATTTACATTTCATTCTTTTGATATTGTTAAGTATGTTTTTATTGAATGTTGGTATGTAATTTTAATTATATATGGTTTTTTACCCCACATGTATTATGCAATAACAATAAAGTATTATTAATTGATCCGAACTGTTATTTTCTTATAAGCTAATATGTTATTTGAGCAACACGAGTAGTATAACTTAAGTAAATAGAACATTAGAATACAATGCTATGAAGTCATATTATTCGTATGCCATGCGACTCGCGATGTAAAAATGAAAAATGCTTATGGCAAGTAAATGAACTGAAGTAATTTCTCTCCCTTCAGTAAGTTTGAAAACAGATTTTTGAATATATGTGAATATATAATACTAGTCAATAATATTGGCATTTCTTTATATAGAAATTATTTTAACCAAGCAATGAATTATACAGAATAACAGAATAATAATTTGAACTTTAGCATCTAGGATGGAGGAGCTAGTTGGCGGTTATTCTGCATACCCAGCAAATTATAAATATCAAGTAGCTATAGTGGGTAAATACAACAAAACCTTGACCCATTATTTACTTGGCAGTGCTGTGATCATTAGCGATTATTTATTATTATCTTCAGCTCGATGCTTCTTAGGTAATCATAATAAATTGAAAAAACTAGCGTTTTACGCAGCCATAGGCCAAGTTAATCTTACAGCCAATGAACTTATTTTAAGAGATATTGAGAAAATATATACGTACAAGTACACTAGTCTAACAACGTACAATGACTTAGCAGTAGTGAAGGTAAGATAAACCGTAGTAATCATAATTAAAACGGAATCAATAGTTTAAATATGGCACATCTTTCAAAGGTTATTAGCGTTCGTTTATCAAAAGTCTTCGGAAGAGTTTATATGCGCACCAGAGAATTCATTGCTACAATGCAAACATGCTATTAAAACATTCTCCCTCTCGAAAGAGTAGGGCCGCTACCTTTACAATTTCATATCTTTGGCCGAATTGGCATTGGTCAAGTCATCAGAGCTTCATGCAGATAATTGTCGTACAGATGACAATTTAAAAGATAAAAATTCTGAAGTGATTCCTAATAGTCACTTTCTATCTCAGATAATAACTCCTGTTAGACCAAGATTTTCCCATAATATCACTATCGATTACTCAAAACGTTCTTTTTGCGCTATTATTCAGATTAAAGATAATTATAGACGTTCGAAAATAAATTCATGGGTTAAGTATTTTCATAGATAATATGTAAAAATACTAAAAATTTGTTCGTTCATTAATTTATTTTGATAGTATCTTCCGTATTAGACTCTGTTATGTCATAAATGAATACGTATGTCAAGAATTTTAGCCCAAAAACTCTCATCCATTGGAAATAGCAACTTTCGGAAAATTACAGTGCCCTTTTGGTCAATAGCAGAACAAAAAAATCATATGATTTTAAGTAAACAACTATTTATCTTATTAGTTTTTAATTGAAGACAAAATAAATAGGAATACACAGAATAGATATTTTGCGATTATGTACTATCATAATTATCATAAAATACGCTGTAACTTATTGCAATAATGCTAATTTCATCGAGTGACTTTGGAAATCTGTATTAAAAAGTCATTTCTTTTTCAATACGGTATTTTAATTTCTTATTGTACATATAATATTCTACATCGGCATCTGACTACCATAAAGAAAATTACATATTTATTATTTTAGCTGAAACGAAGTTTACAACTTCAGAATAACGTGAACTTAAGCAGTCTCGAAGTACCAGAAATGAACGAAGTCTTTTATAATAAAACTGGGCGAGTAGCTGGATTTGGAGTAAATTTAATAACTGATAGAACAGTACATGACACTAGAGAGCGATTAAGAATACACATATCAAATGGGCAAATATTAAAATATGCATTTGTTAAAATTCTTTCTGAACGTGAGTGTACATCATTGAACTATAATATTAATTATATAACTTCAATATGCGGTATAATAGAACCTGACAATAGATTTCAACGTCGAGGCCTTTGCATGGTAAGTTTCTGTTACAACTTGGAAAAGAATGAATTGCTTCCATTGGGTTGAAGAAATGATGGATCACCTCAATTGTAACTTATTTATAGCTGATCCAATGTTAATTATATAGATAAGCTAAACTTAACTAAATGGGCGGGAAAACCATAGTTACTAAAATAAAAAATATCATGCAGAGTCCCGTCCAGTTAAAACGTAAAACGAGAACTATATGGAAAAATAGATCGGCCCCCTTTTCCATATCAGATTTTTGAAAATGCATATCAATAATGTATTCAATGATATATACAATAATGTGCTAGAATCAATATGATGCTATAAAGTTTATAAATCTTTATTAAGTGAAAAATGCTCTATTTGAAAGATTTTTATACGTCGACATTAAATTTTCCAACTTTACTCCTCCCGTTAACGTACATAAGTAAGTAGTGGGTGGCTCTTAAGAAATATGAATAATTTAAAAATTATTTTTACTTCGAGTATGAAGCGTTTCTGCTATACTAATACCAACTATTACCGGATCATATTATGGAGCATCAACTCTTGGAATTAATTCGTAGTGTTATTTAGTTTATTTACAAGTGTCACAATGATGGTACATTATTTCCATGATACTTCCTTTAATCTATACATAGTGAATAGCTATCATAGGACGTTATTTATTATACACAATCATTTTTTCAATCATAAACACCAACAATTTATAAGTCCATCTAAAACGCAAAAAATCATCGGCGCAGCACCCTGCATCATCAGTTGGTCAAAACTTCTGCTCTGTATTTAGGTGGATTGGGGGGGGGAGGAGCTGTCATTCACAATGAATTACTAAAATAACACGAAACCGCAATTGGACATATAACGTTGACGTTGTTCTTTGCAATTATCATTTAGTGCAAAACGGTAGAAAGTCATGGGCAATACTTTAATTAATATATATTTTAACATTCATGTGCATTAAATGAGGATTCTTTTATTTAAACACGCTACGAATTGATTTCAATACTTAATAATAAATCGAGGTGATTTGAACAAGTAAAGCATGCGAATTATCGCGTAGCCCTACAAACTGGGAATATCGTTCAAAGTTTCTATGCGTTGATGCATGTAAAACATATATTCAGTTTTATTTTATATAAGATGTATTAATAAACTATACTTTTACAGGGGGATAATGGTTCTCCACTTCGTGTTGGTACTAAAATTGTTGGCATTCTTAGTAAACACCGTATAGATTGCGACGATACTATATATGGAGCAATATATACAAAAGTGTCACAATTTAAACCTTTTATTACTGCAATAAAAGAAGGATACACTATACCAGATATAAAAATTTATCAAAATCATCCATATCTATATAGTCGAACGTAAAATAAAATATTCGCTTTCAAATAATTTGTACGTAAATAATTGATTTAAATTCACTGGTTATTTAATCGTTGTTACATTATAAAACATACCTAATTTTAAAGCTATAAAATAATTAAAAAACTTTACATAAAAAATCTATAATTATTTCGCTTCAAGAAAATAATAAGTTTTTTTTAAAACAATTTTTTCTTTGTGGTATTGTTTCATATTACTGTCTAGCTTATTTATTGAAATATTATTTTCTAAATTAGGATAAACTTAATTTTCTTGAATTCTGCAATCTCTGATTTGAATTTCTATTTTTAGTTATTTTATAATATAACCTTAGAAAAATACACAAAAGCAAAAAATTGATCACTTAAAAAAACATAAAAAAGTGATTATATTCAGTATATGTTCGAAAATTGGCATGGCTCTTTATTTTTATTGAAAAATAGGTATGATGTATGTATCACTCTCGTTATTACCAACTGCTGTAAATAGATACTAAATATGAGGAACAAGGACAGAAGTTAATCCTGTACGTATTCAGTTATCCTGTACGAGTTAAAATACAGTTTTAGAGGAATGTTATTACTGAAACGACTACAGACAATCATTATTAATTTTGATAGGGACAGAACTTATCAGAAAGTACTGAAACGTGCCTGAATACAAAAATTATCATTTCTCCATTGCAAGAAGGTTTGATAATTGCAGTGTAGATATTTCTATTGCATTATCATTATTAGTTTCTTTTATATAAAACTGATTAGTATACTGAACAATGCACACATATTCTTAAGTATATTCATGGCTCTTCCTCCTTAATAATCTTAATTTTTGTAAATTTATTTTGTAGGTGAACATCGGACTGAAATACTTAGTGTGACTTAATATTCGCTAACATTCGTGTGATGAGAACAAACAAGTGAGCAGGAGATAGATTGATTGATTGATTGATTTCAAATTTATTTCGTTAGAGAATATAACCCTACGTAGTCCTAAAAGAATCTTACAATTCGATTGACAATAGAATTCTTAAAAACTAAACTTGTACAATAGAATTACAATGAATAAATAAGTGAAATACAATGCACAAGAGATATCAATAATTTAAATTACAGTAATAGAAATTAAACATTTAATTTAACAAATTATGAGTAATTCTAAAAATATAATAAATTTAAGCAAATGACAATAAAACTGAATTTTTAGAGTAAAGAGTACATCGCAGTAAAATATTAAATTATATTATATATTAATATAAGTTTTAATAATAAGAATGAAAAGAAATTTTAAGAATCTACGCAATGATCAGAATCTTCTCACGAATCCTGGGATTTCCAAACGCTGTATCTAATTCAAAAAATAATGAAAACAGAGATCTTTTAAATGAAGGAATATATTCAAGTATAATAATTGATGAGACGTTAACGTCTTCTACTCTGATACTTAGGAGAGGTGGACGTATTCTTCTTGTAGCTCGTTCTGGCAGTTTGGCAGCGAAAAACGAGCTACCATTTATGAAAATGTGAAGGACTGCCCGTTGCTTGTAATATGAAAGCTTTATAGCTAAATAATATGAAAGGATCATATTTTAAGTGCCCCTTATACGAGGATTTTGCATACCCATGACAAAGACAAGATGCCATGATATACATGTATATGTTGGATCATCCTGATCTATTCCCCACTTTCGCTTATAATTTCAAAGCGAAAGACATTGTAAATCCTCTACGAGACACATTAACTGGAACAAAGTCAAGCGTTATCATGATTTTATAGTAAAAATACTTCACTTCAAAGAAAAGATGATTATAACTGTTTTAATGAAATCTAATTTGATTTCAAATGTAAGATAATATATGTAGTTTGCAGAGGATCCATTTATCTTCCTTTTATTAACTTATTGTACGAAAGAAAATACAAGTGCTATGCGATATTTCAGAAGAATGATCCAAGTAATACCTATACTAATAATATAAATAAGAAACAACAGACATCCTGAATATAGGTGGGGCATGGACGATGAATATTTATCTCTAGTAGTGGAATTGCAATGGGACAATTGTTGAGTACAGCTTTGTGAATCAGTTTTATTGTATACTTTTAAAGATCAGATCATTTTGAAGATGTTTCATTCTGGCAAATGTGCTCACTAGTATCTATATATATATATATATATATATATATATATATATATATATATATATATATAATATTAATATAAGTATTGATAAAGTAGCTTTTATGATAAAATTGATAAGATTAAAGACAATGAATGGAAGTAGATACATTAGTAATATTAAAGAAGGAGAACATGGTCTTTTTAATGTTTTTTAGGATATTTTACGGTTTGGAATTTTCCGTCTTATCTTAAGAATATCCAACATGCGTGCTATGCATCTATATATAATATTTGACAGTCAATCAAAATATTTTCTCATAACAATAATATAAGATGCGTCTGATCATATCAGGAAGCTGACATCATATCAGGAAGATTCTTTGAAAATCTATTCGAAATTGATGAAGGAAATAATGACAAGTAGAAAAGAAATCTGAGCATCTTCCATCGTTTGTTTTTGAGTTTGCAAATATACTAGAACTACATTAGTAAAGACTTTCTTTGATATTGGTCATAAAATAAAATTTCTAGACACGTCAAACTCTAACTTTAAAAAATCTCTCGATAACGAGATTCAATTTAAGACATTAAAAAAAATGAAATATATACTGCAGATACGGTAATAGCAACAGACGTATAGTTTATTATCCTATGAAATTCTCCCTGTTTTTCAGCACACTGGTATGGTGCATAAAGTAAGAACTTCGATCATGCTGCAAAGCATTTTATTTTAAAAGCATTTTATTTATAAGCATATATATATATATATATATATATATATATATATATATATATATATATTCCGTTCAAATTACTCATTCATTTAAAAAAATCCTAACTCTGTTCTTACTATTTATTTTTCTATGACTGCGAATAAACCGCTAAGGTAGTTATCAAAAATATCAGGACTTGAGCTAAGCGAGAATTACCTTTCACAAGAATAGATTTATATTGTATGCTCCACAGAGTTTTACAAAAGAATTTAGTAATTCTTGTAAGTGATGGAGCACACTGTCAATGTAGTCTATAAAGAGGTGCTTTGATGGAAAAAGAATTGAAATGATTAAAGATTAAAATTTATATTTTTCCGAATAAAAATCTAATAATATTCTTTATTCAAGAGCAATAATATAGATATTATTTAATTTTAAGTTTTTTTGCACCATTAATATTATTAAAGTCACGATGACGGTACGGGCTTTTATAAGTTTGAACAATCATTAAATGACAATTATAACAAAAAAGCAATCTTCAGATTTTATGAAATTCCAACTGCAGGCGGATGCATTGGTGTAAAGAGTTAAAAGGGGAATTCTTTATTAGAAATATTTTTTTCGATAAGAAATTAGGTTTCATTTACATAATAAATGTATATTTGCGACTTCTATGCATTATTAGTATGAGCGAAAGTATGACTTGTTTTCAGAAAAATCGTTATCTGTACTCTTATATGTGACTTTCATGTTCTATTATTTGGAAAATAATTTACTGCCTTACTAAGCAGACACGTGGATATTTAAAAAGAAAGTTGAATTGGTATTAGGTCATCGTATTAAATTACTTGTTTAGGTATGTGTAGTTGGCTTAGACATTATTTTCTATTTTAATTTGTATACTTTATTCAGGTCACGAAAACTAGACCGTAATTTGTGAATTGTAGATGTTGATATACTGAAGTATTTCTTTTTACTTTAACAGTTTTACTTAATACTTTTTTAACATTTTTTTTCTATCTACTTTCCTAATATGTACTATGCCTTTGAGGTCAGGTATAATTTAAAAAAGTATGAAAAAATTATTCATTGATGAAAGAGTGTCGAAACTCTATGTTTCCACTATCATTGGTGGTTTAGCAAGGGAGTGTTTCGTCTACATCTATTAGCGTCAATTCTTCAGCAAGATACTTATATTCCTTCTTTAAATACCTTGCACGTAGATGTTCCTGAGCAAAAAAAATATCTCAGTGTGCAAACTATCAATCACTGGGATGTTACGTGGATATCATTGAATAATTAATAGAACGAGGAAAAATTGGTAGTTGGCCTTACGTAGCCGGGGATCGTTCACGGAATCTTTGATTTTTCCGATTGACTACTACTGAGCTTCTATTCCGCCTGTATTTATTTTATTTTATAACTTTTTTAACGTGTATTCTATCACTGGATGGAACCTCCAACGACCAATCTTGCTTCTATTTCAGCGTTATAATCATTTTATTATTGCGTATGTAACTTTGAATAATCAATAGAATAAGAAGAAATTCAAAGAACCGAATAAGTGAGTTTGCTAGGTAGAAGATTGGACCCAGAAATGTCTATTTTTGCTATATATGTTCTCTCGTTATGCCGTAAGATTGGTAATCTAAAATTGTTAAGATATGTTTCATTAATAAACAATTTTTTCATTTCTATTTAGTTCGGCTGATCGCTTCAATAATATTTTGAATTATGTTTCAACGTCTTTGTATGATAAAGTCTCCTTGTTTTTTATAATTACAGAAATTTTCTTATGTGCTATTCAATAAGATGATTAATTACTTATTCTATGATTTTCGAATACCAAACTATTATAATGTAACTTATCCCATTCGATTTCAATAGAGTATGGAAAATTTAATTTAAGGTAACATATGAAAAAAGACGCACGAACTTACTGGATCTTATCAGCTAATAATAAATAGATACGTATCATGTGGCGTCAACACAACAAATATGGTATGTTACAATATTGTTATATTCCGTATGCATCATCTAAGTTCTCATGTTAGATTTATGGGGACAATATTCCTCAGTAGCTCAAAAAATATCTGTGACCCATCTAATAATATAACTATAGATCAAAGTATGATTTGAAATTACTGATACTATTTTATCTATGATGCTATTAAAACTATTGATTATATTATTATTATGCCAACTCGGTCGCTCCAAAACTTCGTAAACTTAGAAATCCCGGAACTCCTTAATGATTTTCTCTCTGTATTGAATACATTGAAACATATCTGTCGTATTATGTCATGATTATCTTTCTATTTTAAACCAAGATAAATATTATTATTCCATTCATTGTTAAAATCCTAAGACTTTTAATTGAATGACTTAATCAACATTACTATATATTCTAGGATAACTATAACAGTTTTGGTAGTTCAAAATTTCCTCCCATGTATCCGTCACCACAGGTGACGTACAAACGTTTTTTATAGATAAAACATAGAAAAAAAATTCATTGTCTGGTTCTAACGCTTAACTAAGATTAATAAATTAGTAAATTAGGAAAACGATCAGTGATCGTAGAAAAATTACTCAGACAAAAACACATTTAAGCAAGAAAATGCAGCGAAATTAGAAGAGAAATTCTTTTTTCAAATTTCGTTTAATTCGTTTAATTTTCGATAAGGTGCACTAAATTTTCCGTACCTTTTATAATTGCTTTTATAGAGAGTTAAAATTTTCCAATGACTAAGAAAATATTTCATTTAAATTTGTAGAACAATTGGTGTATTGATATCTATAGATCTTGTATCTTGACGGAGCTGTTCTACTTACAATATAAACAATTCTGAAAGGGTTTTCGCGTAGGAATAGATTTATTACTCAATATCTTTGTACACACTTGATGTTCAAATTTAAAAACGAAAATTTATTTATACATCTCTACTAATAAAATGTATTTTTAACTATGTATGTGGATGATGCAAGGGAAATATGATTAAGTCAAATACAATTCTCTGCATCCTGCTAATTGGTAATAAATTTAAAAAGATAATATATTATTTGGAATAATTCGAATAATAGATATTTCCATTTAGATTTCTATTTCATTAGAATTATAGGCCGTACTTTACGAATATATTATGCAAATAGACATGAAATATTTTTTGTTTATTTTTAGTAATAAATACATTTATATATATATATATATATATATATATATATATATATATATAAACACATATACATTGATATAATTATATACAAATATACCGAAGTTATATTGCTTCGTTCTTACTATAAACGAACATTTGACTGACTAGCTGGTTCGTAAAATGATTTATTGTAATTTAATTTTAACTCTTCTTTTATTAATGAGTTTTTTTTCGGATAAGAATGGTGAGTTATTTGAATTTGTACTTTTCTGTTAACTACATATACTTTCAATTTAAATATATATTAAAATTCATCGAAGTTTATGAACTTAACTACTTACAATTCTGCCCTTAACGCTGCTACGCTGTTTAAATTTTTTCTTTACATTCGAAAATTAACTGTATTAACAAATTAAAAATAATTTATTGCTTTTTATATGATATCTTATTTAGATTTTCTTGAACGATTTAATTATATTTGTATAAGCCGTAACGTCTTGAAAATGCACAGTAGGTGATCAGTCATTGCACAAGTATTTCACTTATATTTGTTAAAAAATAACTATGTAATATACCTTTATATTACATTGTTATGCATGCCTAAATATTAGAATGTAATAGATTAGTAAACAAATCTTTTAATTTGTTACGAGTATTCTTATAACTTTTACGAGTAACGAATATAATTTTGCCCTATTAAGGGCAAAATTATATTCGGTATAAGTGTCGGAAATAAATCATCCTGAAGTTCAAGTTTTGAAATTATTAATCTAAGTATCATAATTGAAATCCAAAATTTGGATTTGTAGAATATTATACTATTAATAATTTATATTGATATAGACTTCTTTGGAAATTATTTAAATAAGTTAAAGACAAATGTACAAAATAAAAGTGCGATAATTTCTATTTCAGCTTTCAGAACTGAGAGAATTGTTGGTGGTTACTCCGCATATGAGCACAATTATAAATATCAAGCTGCAATATTGGGCAATTATAATTTATCCGACATAAGTAATTTACTTGGTAGTGCTGCTATCATTAGTGATTATTTATTATTAACTGCTGCTCGATGTTTCGTAGTTTCTCGTAATAAACTTAAGAAGCAAACATTTTTTGCAGTCGTAGGTCAAGTTTTACTTAAAGCCGATGGTATGATTTTAAGAGATATTGAGAAAATCTATACGTACTTTTATTGTGCTGTTACAAAAAGAAACGACTTGGCCGTAGTAAGGGTAAAGTAAATTCAAATACTACTACTACTACTACTACTACTACTACTACTACTACTACTACTACTACTACTACTACTACTACTACTACTAATAATAATAAAAATATTAATAATAATACTAATAATAATAGTAATATAATGGTCGATAAGACTAATAATGATAAATACATATGTATTAACAAATTAACGGATTGATAAAATCAATTATCAATATTTAATAATGGAATTATATACAGATCTGGATAATGAAACATAAAAATTAATAAACCACATTTCATATTCGATCCGTACATTTAGTGAAATATCTTAGTACATATGCCAAATGCACTGATATCTGTCTGATTTAAAAGAAAAAGCAACAGTGAATCAGACATAGGCAGCTCGTGTGCCAATAAAATGGTCAAATATTGAATTTAAAGGCAGCATAATAACATCAGAAAGCAGATAACTGTCAGATTTCAGGCTTGAAATGTATTTATTGTCCCAGATTTTTTTGAGTGTATTATAGAACTAGCATAAACAGAAAGTATTTAAAGGAAGGATGTGTAAATGCACATAGTAAAGAAATAGTAGGTGCCGCGCCGTGAATAGTTGATTTTGACAAACATTTAATTTAAACAATGTCAAATTGATTTTGTGTCAACAGAAAATTTTTTTCAAGAGATTTGTATTGTATTTTCACAGAGCTTAGAACTGCTACGTTTTAAGTACTTCGTACTGTAATTCTTATTTTATTCATTCATATAAATAGACCTTTGTTCAAAACCTGGGGGGCTATCTATTGTCATATTCTATTAAATTTTTAAAACAACTCTGCTTATAAATTAGCTTCCTTCTTGAAATTTTCTAGGAATCGTTTTACTGTCAAAACCCCGTGTAGATTACCGTTACTGTGATAATTCTTTACAAAAAATGAAATATTTTATCCAATATTCCATTATCAGATATACGAAAATTTGAATTTCACCTAGCCAGCTTCATTTACACACTTGTCGATGCAGCGTCCAATAATCTTTTTGCTTGATTCGTTCTTTCGCAATTCTCTATTTAATCATTCATGTATCTTGTTTTTTCTTCAGGGCATTTTGAATCATGTTATTTTCAATTTTAATATTAGGAAATATAACATTGAATATTACATAAAGACTCCGACTGATACCACTTCCGCAGCATAATTTTTTTTTTATTTATCAATATCAGACTCGAAGATTTACAGTTTTTGTGACTCTGGTGAATCTAGACAATGGGATATGCATAACAGAACAGGAATATAAGTATGCAATACCTAGATGAGCAATGAATATCCAAAACAGTAATGAAAGGATGACTAGATTAATAGTTGAAGTTCGTCATGCTAGATTGCAGATTGATAAGCATGAGTGAAATGAAAAAAATTGGAATTTTATAATAACGTTAATATTAAGATAAAATTAATTCAGCATTAAAATCTCAATATTACACTAAATAATATGAAATTATTAATCTCATACTTGTATATTATTATATATTTAATCATTTTTAGTTAAAAGAAAGTTTGGACCTTTCGGACAGTATGGAATTAACAAGCCTTGCATTACCAACACCTGCTCAAACCTTTTATAACAGAACTGGAACTGTAACTGGATTTGGAGTTGATTCACCCGATGATAAATTAATAACTGAGAATAGAGAACGAGTAAGAATATATGGATCGGTTGAACAAGAATTGAAATATGCATTTGTTAAAATTAGTACTCGGCAGGAATGTGCAGCGTCGTATTCTAATATTAATCAACACCTTTTATTATGTGGTAGAATACAACCTGATTACAGGTTTTCAGAACGAGGCGTTTGTGTGGTAAGATTTTCTCAGATTACGATAAAGATAATTGCTTTTATTTATACTAAACATATTAACAGATTATTTGAGACAGTACTAAGATTTACATGATTTATCTTTCTATTTCAATGATGTATAAAAAACTTACAGTATTATGGTTCAACGAATCAGTATAAAAATTAATTTTTTTTTATTCCACTGTTTTATGATGATTTATTACTGACTTTCTCTCTAGTCTAATTTTCACCAGAAATTTCAGCATAAATTAAATATATGGTAAAAGTTTGTTGTCTGTTATTAGTTAGAAAATACATATTCCGCGAGATTATTTGAGCGATATAATTATAACGCATCTCTGTATATTTAAATAATTTTTTGATTTGTTGTTAAAATATTTAATTATAATGTCAGAATAAAGTCGTATATTTTATATTCTTATAACCGTATGGAGGCAGTGCAGGTTATCTTGTATTTAACTTAATATTTCCGTTATTTGGAAATTGGGATAGTATCATAGCAATAATATAAATAAATAATTATTTTGGCAAAGAATCCATCAAATATTTGAGTAAAATTTTTTTAAAGTTCCATTATATTTTATAAGCTGTATTTTTACAGGGAGATATCGGTGCTCCACTTATTGTTGGTACGACACTTGTTGGTATTGTAAGCAAACACCGTAGAGATTGTAATGATACTGTTTATGGAACTATATATACGAAGATATCAGCCTTTTTTAATTTTATTGATTCAATAAGGAGAGAAAATCCCATACCAGGTGCTACGGTTTACTATAATCTACCGCACTTATTTGAGGCCGATATTTAAAATATTGCGAAAAAATCTAAATAGTTTTGATAGTATATATTTTAAAATTATGACATAAGTTTAAGTGAAAACCCAAAAATATTCGAAAAATTTTATACAATTTTGTAATATTTTTAGTCAATAAAATGATATTGATAATATTAAGACAATACAAGGACTACGTATTTTATTTAAAAAAAAAACTTGAAAAATATTCTTATATTCTATTAATTATACAATAGTATTATGTTTCATAAAGTGCGTCGAGAACAGATCCCAGATTAATTTGCTAAATCAGTAAGTTAATCGAGAAATATTATTAGGAATGATAAAGCACAGATTTTATAGCATCAATAGTGAACAAAAAAATTTTGAACGAAGACTTGCTGATGGCAATGAATTTGCTATTGCTAAGCCTCCTGAAAAAATCGTATATAGTATTAGATCGGCTTTAAAAAAGATACAAGTTCGTTGTATATAGCCTAATGCAAGATATAGATGTAGATGGACTTTGTGCAGATGAGATATGTTATCCTTGACTTCTATATTCAATTTACGAGGTCAAGTTCCTGGAAAGGTCATAGTGGAGTTTAAAAGAAATCTAGAAAAAGCATATTCAGTTGAAATTTCAACTGCAATTAATACATCTTAGATTTTTAGTAAAATCACTGGTGTAACTTTTAATTTGGACTCGAATAAAGTCAATAAGATTTATGACTATTATAAAATCAAGATTGATATATGGATCGAAGGTTTCATGAAAATTATATACGGTCAGTATTTCAAAATGCTTGTAAGGATTCTTATAGTGACTGATTCTGAGCATATAACTGATAAGAAATTGTCGGTAACCAGATTACCGGGAAGCTTACTGAATAAATTTATTATAGCAAATAAAACAAACCGAAGGATGGAAAGTCATGATCGAAACTGACCATACATGTAATGTATTATATTGAAGCACATTGTATGATATTCGTTTAATCTTTCGTACATAGGTATTGGTGGAGAACTAACCGAATAGGAAGTTGCAAATGAGAGATTTTGGACCTGGTAATCCAACATATTTAAGACTGAGTTCTGGAAATACGTATATGGAAACGTAGTAATATATGGACAATAGAAATCTAACGGTACAAGCATATTTTGCGTAGGTATATTGTGTTTTAGCAATCGATCAAAGAGTTATAAACATTTGTATATAGTAGCGAGGGAAGGATGAATAGATAAAATTTAATATATTCTGCAGATTATTTATTACCTGCAAAGTGGTAATGGTTTATTGGTAGAATTGTAGCTGCCTGCAGGGTATTCAAATATTATAAAGAAATAAATAACCAGACCAGAATGGTCATTCTGTACTCTGGTGGAACGAGAAAGATAATGGAAAACTAACGTTGCTATTCCTAGCTGCGTTGTATAATAAATAGAAGGGAGCTTTAGATAGATAAAGATGATTCTGGATAAGGATGTCTCAAAAGAATACATTAAGTGGTTGACAGATCATTGAGAATTAAATCACCATTTACATAAAATAGATTGATGTAAAGAAATAAAATGGAATCATTCTATTATTTAAGGAGAGGCAAGCGTTCGTTCACGAGACGTGGCGGGGAATCATAGATTTTGTTTAAAATAGAAAATTGAGGACTTTCAGTGAATGTTTTATTTGCGTATTTATACAAATGTATATTTCTGTGGTCTAGGTAATCTAAGACAGGTGAATCGTAAGTTTAATTTAGAAACTGTGGAAACACATAATTAACTGTGCCTGAGTTTTCATTCGACACATCTTCGTGCAAAAGTCGCATATGCTAGTTTTATGATAATGCTAATACTAATTTGAATATAGAGTACGTCAATAGTTACAACATTTATTGTTAATGATCTTTGAATTTTTATTTAAAACTATTATGTTCAAAATAAAATTAAAAAAAAAAATTCGTTCTTCTTTTACCCAAACCATAATATCGTTTACAAATGTTATTTGGATAGCTAGACGATATATCCTAAACAAAAAACCACATTTAATTTTTAAAAAATGATCATAAACGCTTTTATTCATTTGATTGTGTCATTTTATTTATATTTACAATGTTAATTTTTGATCGTAACATTTTGTACTGAAACATATTGCATTGCATTTACTAGATTAATTTTTATATCTGGCTCATCACAAAGTAAATAATAATGATTGTAAAATTTTTCGAAAGGCTGGTTTCTTCGCACCGACATTAAATGATTCATTGCTACGAGTATCGTAAGTTTATACAAAAAATCGGTATGTATCTTCAAGGTTAAATACGGCATTGAACTATTATTTACTCGAAAAATAAAGTGCTGGTGCTACAAAACGTGCTAATTTTATAAGTTCGGACACATTTATAAAGAAAGCGAATTTTGTACCAGGTCAAGACACTCAACCACATGTACAAGCACGTGTTATCGGTCTTAGCAGGTTTTTTTTATCCTTAGAAATTCTCTTGCTAATATGAGAGGTGAAAAAAATGTCTGGCAATTTTTTTTTATATAGATACGGGTGCACTAGAATATTTTTACGCGAATAAATTATTCTTGATAATAGGCGTACTTTTATGTGAATTTAAACATTTATTTTATAATTATTATATCTGATGTATGTTTGAGCAGAATATTAATCAACTGTATTATACTTCTATATGGATTTATTATTTCATTGCTCATTATGCTAACCTCGAATAATTATAAATATATAAATTTTTTTTTTGTATTTTAAAATGGTAGAAGCTTTTTTTTGTTATAATAATACTTATGTTAAGCGATATGTTAGTGATCTCATTTTGTTCATTAATAAAAGAGAAAATAAAATAATACATAAGCATTTACTTCTGTTCGTCTTATTCCTTAGTTATTATTCATTCAATGACCGCTGGTTGAATGTGAAATTTTAATAATTGTTAAAAATAATTTTCTTTTTATAAAGAGGGCGAGGAAAATTGACAATATGAAATATATAAATCCTCTAAGGACGCTGTTCTAAATAACTAACTGTTAAAAAAATTTATTCCAACTATTGAAGAATATCGATATTAGCTAATTTCATTCTACGCAGTCCAAAATCCGATATCTATAGACTTAATCAGCTGTTACCCATTAAGTCAAACACTATAAAGCATTTAATCCTATTTAATTATATCGAAATATATATTTGTTTTTCGTCAACTCTGAAAAGCATAAAGATACTCTGTTCGGACAATTTGAATAAAATTTTTTTAAAACGAAGTAGTATTTTTCCGTGATGATTTCATTTTATTTTTTATAAGGTTTGGTTTACTATCCTTTTTTCCCTTTTATCAACAAAATTAAAATTATATTTATTTTATTAAATTCATATTTGTAGTTTGTGGGATAATTTAGAAACTATTGAAAAAAAGTTTGTACAAATGAAAGTCGGCCTTCTTGTCGTAGTCGTATTTTATTTTGCATATTTATAATCTTGTACAAATAATAAAAACTCCTTTCTTATTATTGTATTTTTTATGTTATTATTGTACATAAAGATAGAGAGAGAGAAACATACAGACAGACAGACAGACAGACAGACAGAGATAGGGAAATTTGATGAATTGAGGGTTCTTTGATTATTGATAAGTTTTAATTTTATAGTTGCATAGATTGATATACAGTATATATATATATATATATATATATATATATATATATATATATATATATGTAAAAAATTACACCATGAGGGGTAGGGCATTATTTGGCGGGCTTTGTATCTGCATTGCTATTATAGCTTACATTAGTATTACATGTTTACAGCTATTACAGTTTCCTAGCCCTGCCAATGTAACTTTGTACAGTCGATTGACATAAACCATATTGGGCGCCATAAACTTCTATTTCTATAAAAAATGTCAAGATAGAACTCTATATTCAATTATTGACTACTGAAATGCAATTGATTATAAAATTTCAGTTTCTTGAGTGCACTGCAATAACAATAAAGTAAAAAAATTTAAAAAACCGACTTCGAAAAATTACACTAATAAAATTATTGTAAAATAATTTGAAATTTTATGAAAATATCAGTATTCAAGAATTCGGGGTATTTATTTTAAACTTACACAGTAATTAAAAAATGATCGAATTCCAAAAACTGTTCTAAAAAGTATGAAATAATTCAGAAAAGGTATAAAAATGACTAATTTAGTTCATAAAAATGAATAAATGTTTTAAATCATTACACGTAATAATTAATCTAAATCTATTTTAAAAACTATTCCACACATTACTTCTTCAAGTCGACAATGAATTCAAAAGTAAAAAAGTGATTTACTAAAATATTGAATTGTTCAAATTCAATTTACGCAGATAATATGTGAATTCGGTGTCGACTTCATGAAGTGATATGTGGAATAGTTTTTAGAATCGATTTAGGTTATTTATTACACGTAATTAGTCATTCTTATACATTTTCTGGATTATTTCATACTTTTCAGAACATTTTTGATAGTCAATGATTTTTTGAATTATTTTATAAATTTAATATAAATTTTCTGAATTATTTTCTATTCTAATTTTTAAAAAATTTCAAAAAAAGGTATTTTTTTGACGACAGGTTTTCGTCATTATCATTGATTCATCATAAACAGTAAAACTAGAAAATGAAAAAATGAAGTATATATTCACTTATGATTTACCAGTATTGCTTGCTAGTAAGCAAGATTTGCTTGTCTTCAGTGAACAATAACGCGCGACGTAATTGATTCATATTCGATCCGTGCATTGAAAAAGGGTACATATGCGTAAGAGAATTATAGTGTAATTCTTGTCTCGCGGGCGATATTTAAATTGGAATTTACGTGTAATCAATCAAATTTTTCCTATTTTATAATGTACAATCGAATTAATTGATGAACGATATGAGGAATGAAGCGATAAAGCCGACTTCAAATATAATTCAAAATTAAATTTATGCAATACATATCCGAATTAAATTCTAGAAACAAAAACTTTTTCACATTAATTTAATTTTGAATTATATTTGACACGAAAAATGAGTCGGGGTTAAAATCAATATTAAAAATAATTATCTAACAAATTAAGACAAAGAAATAAAGTACTATTTAATCCGTAAATATAAAAAATCAATAACTAAATAAACGAAATATAAATCATTTATTTCATATGATATTAATTTCATGGAAAAGTAGAAACTATAATCTACGCATACGTTGTGCAAATAGATATAAAAAATTTCTTTTGTATATCATAACAAAAAAGTATAAAGGTATATATAGGAATAGTTATATTGTTTCATAATTCCTCTATCAAACAACGTATTTTTGATACTGCATAATACGTAAAATGAAACATTTGAGCGCAATTTTTGTTACACTTTTAATATCAAATCTTTTTGCAGCTCACCATGGTAAGTGATCTCATTTTATTACATTCTCACTAAATTTAGACTTTATAAATACGTGGTACAAAGGAAAATAACGAGAATTATAATTTTCTGCCAATGATATTTATTTGTTTATTTATGGAAATCGATTTTTGCTCAAAAATGTAATCCCTCGAAGACATAACGAGCATTCGTGCTAGCACTTCTTTCAATCTTCAAGCTTTTGAAATCCCCGGTATGGCATTCAGCTACGTCATTATTGACTTTTTATTTGCTATCGAATAAAAGTATAATAAATTGTATATACAATAGACAATATACTTCATTACCATTAATTGGACAGTGACGCAATCGGTTGACAAAAGACCAATCCTCGGTTCAGACTCGACCTATATCAACTTATTTCTCAACAAATTTTGAGTTCGATTCCTTGCTAATGCAACATTTTTCATTTTGAAAAATATATGCGTCGAATTTTGAGGCTGACGGAGCCCCAGCTGATATTTCACTACTAAGTCAATGGTATGTCGTTACCCGTCGTTTTTTAAATAACAAAAAGATCAGGAATATAACGGTTTCATTTATACCTTATTTTCACTATTTTAATCGAGATCGTATTAATGGATTTTCTTTTATTCCCTTATTGTATCAATTGATCAATAGTATTCGTACATTGTCTTATAAATTAAAGTTAAAAAGCAGAAGTCTTGACTTTATCAAGTTCTAGTTGATGGATAAAAACAAAAAAAATAGCTGTTAATCAGAAGTATATTATAGTTATTTTCACTACTCTAAATTCCACATTACACTAACTCTAATTACATTAACTCTAACTCGATATTCCAATGTTTGTGGTGAAACATATAGTCTAGGATGATTTTTACTTTTTGCTATTTACCTTGTTTTACTAATCATGGATAAACTGTCTCACAATATAAATATTCAACTTGCACACTGATGTTAAAATGTACTATTAACCAAAACTATGTAAGAAAACTCTTTAGAATTTCAGAAAAATATTGAGAATAATATTACCTTTCAGGTTACCCAAAAAATTTCGAGATCTCACGTAAGAGAGAGAGAGAGAGAGAGAGAGGGAGAACACAAAAGTGACTAGTGAGTTTCATTTGACATTAATTTAGTATATGACTATGTGGAACTATTTTAAACTGACCCACTATGGGACTAGCCTACTATTTATGTTCTTGACCCATCATTTTCTATCTCTCTCTTTCTCTCTCTCTCTCTCTCTCTCTCTCTCTCTCTCTCCGTACCAGATTACAATGGCCCCTTATACACAGAAAAATTATTAATCGAACTGTTATTATAATGTACTTGTATTCCAGCGTGCCGTCGAGGGGCCTTTTGAACTGTCTCGGAAAGTTGAGAGGTTTTATTATTAGTGATAGACCTCCCACCAACAATATGTTCCAATATAATTTTCGAATAATTGATACAGTATTTAAGCAAATAAAAAAAATTTTTTAAAAAATTTCTGTATAAAGTAACCTTTTTATAATTTATGTTCTAGCTTTCAAAGCGGAAGGAATCGTCGGTAGTTGGCCCGTTTATCCAGAAAATTATAAATATCAAGCTGCAATAGTGGGAAGATACAACTTTTCTTCCACGACATTTTTACTTGGCAGTGCTGCTATCATTAGCGATTATTTCTTATTATCTGCTGCTCGATGCTTTATAAATTCCAAACATAAATTGCAGAAGCTGGCGTTTTTCGCAGCCGTAGGCCAATTTAATATTACAGCCCCCAATCTAATTGTAAATGATATCGAATTCATCTATACATACTTATACAATGGCTTAAGAAAGAGCAATGACATAGCAGTAGTACAGGTAAAAGAAAATCATAAAAATAGTAAAGATAACGCCAGTCATGATAATAATAATACTTTAATACAGATCAAATACGCTAGCTATGTCAGTAGCTAATTTCTACAGAGCATCAATTAAATTAGAGTAAAGTTTTTCTTAGAATTGACATTTAAATTGAATGTGTTGTGGAGAAAAATGAATTTTTAAATAAAAACTTTACTTTAATATTCATATTCGAAGAAAGAATCATATTGTAATAAGAAAAGTTTTATCTTCTCTAACATGTGATTTATCGAAAATTTCATTTAAATTCAGTCCAAGTTTCATTAATAAAAACTAAGAAACTATAATAATCGTCAGATAGGTTCATTATAACTCTCTTTCTTATAATGTTATTGGTTCTAATTCGATTTTAAAATTAAAAATTGTTAATTATAAAGTCCTTTAATTGATTTAATCAGCGATAAGTAATAGAATGAAAGAGCATGCAAGAAGTAAAAATTTAAGTATTCAATCTCGAAAACTTTGTAGAGTTCCTTGTGTAAATAGACTCAGTTACATAGGTCACAGTTACGTAGGTAGACCTACAATTATGCCTTTCATGTATTTTTCGTATTCACGAATGCATTAGAGAATTGAAATGACAGCATATCATATATTTGATACCGAAGTATCTTTATACAGTATAATACTTATACCTTGTGTAGTAAATTCGATTCAGAATGGTAAATGTTAAATTTTTAACTTCTGTGTAGAAAATTCTTTGACCAATTCAGATACTTCGCTGGCACCTTCTGAGGCCACCTCTTTTTTCGTGCATCAGAAAATTGGACCGATTATAAATTTAAGCAGAGGATTTGTGGAAAGATAAAGCACGAAGCAATAGACGCTTTTTTCGGGAATTGTATTACTGGGAATCCCATACTCTCGAATTTTTTCGTAAGGAACCTACTGTAAGACAAACAGACAGGTATTCTTAACCTCTTTGGAATATAGTACTTGAAACAATAATGTACATTTGTACGGTTCTGTAACAAATTGTTGTGTCAACACCAATGATTCATAGTGAATGAATATACATGCACATGTATAAAAAACAGTTTTCGTCTATGGAGATATTCGCTCAGATCAAGCATTCAAGAACAAAAGTAAATTTCGATCGATTCTATCTCTTATGTTATCCTTCACGTTCTTCTTCTGATATTTTTCCATTATGAATAGATAACTGTCATACGATATTTTTGACTATTTCATTCTTATCAGTCCAGTTCTATTGCAAAAATGGATTATTTGCATCCCCCAGTTTCTCACGTTTCTGAAGTATTTTTATCCATTCTCTATAACCGCGACTGCCTGAGACATCGAAGAGGCATTCATCTGGTTGTGTTACTGATTGGATTATAAACTTCGACTCAATTGTTTACCTATTTTATGGATAGCAGAATACTTAAGCTAGATATTCAAAATCAGAATCAGGCAAATATATTCGAAATGATAATGCTTTAATAACTTTTGATAATTCAATTCAACGTTAATACAAGCACTTTGATTTAAAATGACAAAGTGAAAATAATAAAATTTATATTAAGGGAAAATTCGATAAATATTCAAATTAAAAACTGGATTAAGGTGCATGTCGATCGCAATTAAAGCTACCTGAATATCTATATATCCCTGGATATTTAATTTTTTTTAGTTAAAGGATAGCCTAGACCTGCAGAACAATGAGAATTTAGCCCCACTTGAGATTCCACAACTTCATGAAGTCTTTTATAACGTAAGTGGAGACGTAGCAGGATTTGGAGTTGACTCCTACGATATTACCATGCTCCCATCTGAAAGTAGAGAGAGAATAATAATACATTCAGTAAAAGGTCATGAATTAAAATATGCATTTGTAAAAATTACAAGTGCGGAAGAATGCAAGGCATCATATGATGATCTGAATCTATTAACACAAATATGTGCTGTAATCCAACCTGACCGCAGGTTTCAACATAGAGGTCTTTGCGCGGTAAGTTCCTTTTCGAGTTGATTAAAATCTGAATTTCATTTATTTACATGGATAATATCGGTAATTTATGTGAATCAGAATTAATTTTGTGAGAATATGCGTTACCATTATCTTTCACTATGTTTACATCTGAATAACTTTTACTTACCTTGCTATTCATTATAGATTGAAAACGTAAATTACTTTACTTAGTCGTTCTTTCAAATCTGTATGTGACAAAATAAATTTTTAGTTTCACACTAATTAGTAATAAGTTATACTATTACAGGGAGATAATGGAGTTCCTCTTCACGTCAATAAGAAAGTTGTAGGGATTGCTAGCAAACATCGTCCAAATTGTGATGATACTACTCATGGAACTATATATACGAAAGTATCGCAATTTGAACATTTTATAAATTCAATAATAACCGGTAATATTCCACCATATACAGCAATTTATATCAATCATCCGTACCTAAGTTACAGAAACAATACTGTATAATGTAAAAGTGATTTGTAAAAGTTGTTCAAAAAAAAATTATTGATGCATTTATAATTCTTTCATTATATGTCTTTATGACCCTTTTGGTAGGATAAACAGATCATTTTAGAGCATTGTTGCCAATCATAACAATACCAAGAACAATAACAATAAGAACAAAAACAGAAAGAACAACAACAACACTAACAACAACAAGTACAACAACAGCAACAGTGACAATAATTATAATCATAATAACTTCAATTAGATCTATGTGCGGACGAACAGTGAGGAATTTATCGATGAATAGTTCGTATTGTGGACATTATGTTGAATGTTATTTCACACGGATACATTAATAAGTTAAGTTAATTTAAGTCAGTGCTCTCTCTACAGGCTGCAGAGGATAATCTCGTTAGATTTCAAGTATTATAGCTGGACCTGTGATGATGCGCAGTAAACTTTTCGTGTAACGATTAGGGTTGAAATTGCGATGAAACTAGGAGTGATTACGCTGGAAAACGTGGTTAGAGTTACGACGACTGTTAAGATACATTTGACGACTGATCGCAAATTAGATTGTAAGAATGTGATTTGAGATGAACGGGAGGCTGGATGGTTGAAAGAGCGAGCATGTGTAAGAAAAAATGTAGAAACGATAATGAATAAAAAATTGGTAGAAAATGTATGACTGCGTATGACCAGACACTGAATAAAATAACGTGAATAATAACAGTTTCTTGCTGATATCGGTGCTCACAAGGAGGTATGTAATCAGTGTATAGATACACAAGTATATATCGAGCTACCTATATTCTCTAAGCTGGTTGTTTAGTCCAATCATTAAAGAGCGATGATGGGAAATACGTAGAATTTTTAATTAAATTAAAAGACTTCTGAATCAAACTAGAATCATATCAATAAGCAAGTCAAGAAATCTAATAATTCCAATACACTTTAGGTTCTATCTTAAAAGGTCTTAACCTTCACTGTTTCACACGGCTTTCCGATAAAAATCAATATAAGCCGAATTGAAAATGAGGGAACAGAACTCTATCTATTCTATAAAATGAGGGATCAGAATCATTCCCTAAATAAGTTAACTTTATTTTCATCGTAGTTATATTTATTAACACCAATACTGTGGTATAAGATATTTTGATCACTGTCTCAACATGTATTACTTATTTAGATTAATATAATTATAGTATATCTTATTGAACAGCGTATTTTTATTTAAATGCAGTTATAAAACTGCATTTTGTTTTCGAAATGGCGCTGTAAACCTTTATTGATATTAAAAGCTATCCTTTCTTTTCGTAGAGTATGCAGTCTATCAGAATGTTTCATACTTATTTCAGTGTGTCGGATTCGTTGTCTCGTTATCATGATTTCATCTTTTTTAGTCATACAATTTTCGCTGGATCTGTTGAGAAAATATCTGGTTTTTAAGTTTTTTTAGTTGAAATTATATGGGCTTCTTCTTGTGTAATAAAGCTTTTTTGTAGGAATTCGTTCTGTTTGTAGAAGCTATTGAAATTCCATTCCATTAGAATTATTATTTGATGTATTTGGAGACTTAGTTGGTTTTATTCGCTATCTAAGTTGTTCAGAGTTATGGCGAGGTTGAAGATTTACATTAAGATTATTATGATATCGATTAAGTGGCATTAATGCGGTACATTGTTTTTTTATGCTTGAGTTGCTTACATATTGCAGTACTATAGTTCTTGAATTTTTTACACATTTCGTATTGTTCTTTATAATTTCCAACTGCATAGAGTTTAGAAGTGTGTTGGCTCTGGAATTAATTAAATTGTATCTATAAGTAAATTAATTTTCATCCATTGTATAAATTCACATCGGGTACCATTACATTCGTAACATTGCTTTGTTTTCTCATTTTTTCTCACTACAGGATATCGAAACCACAGAATGATCAGACACGGGTTACAATATCTATACCAATTTTAATTAATTTTAATAAAAAAAAAATTTTTTATTCATTTTACAAGTTTTCGATATATATCTGATACGTATAATTATGAATTAATTATGTATAAAAGAAAGTTTATTTAAACAGGCTAGGGGAGTAACAATTGAATTGTTTGCACGTCAAGAGGATATCTTTTTTCTTATATTTCTAAATTTTTATTTTTCACTGTTGTAATATTAATATTTATATGTTTGAAATTAAAACAATTTTTTATGCTGTTTAAAAAATTTTATTATCAGCTATTTTATCGTTGTAGCTAAAAGGCCGAAGAGCATAGACGAGTGCGTCTTTAGTTTATTTTGATTCTATTGTATTTTTTAATTTCATGTTGTATTTAATATGCGAATAGTATTGGATTGATATTTTAGGATCTAATTTTTTAGTCTAAAATCATGCAAAGTTATGAATGAACCATAAAGTAAAATGTGCTATGTGAAATTTATCACAAAAATAAAGATAATTGCAATTTTGTTGAATAAAATACAAATAAAAAGCCTTTTTTGCCGGGAACGGGTTAATGCAAAAATGGGAAGGTATATCTAGCGTCAGGACTGACTCGTTTTTCTTCTTACGCCGCGATTATGCAATAATTCTCGTCGCTTGTGTACAATCCAAGTCACCGCGGCCAAATTGATCACCCGCCCAATTCTGACGGCGCCTTCCGGCCTCGCGGCGCAACCCACCAACGGAAATCGCTCGAACAATATAAACTCGCCGTTCGGACGGGGCTTATCGCGCGCCTTTTTTCGCATTCCGCGCTCGCGCGCGCCGCCGACGCCGCCAAATCGACGGTGTAGCGCGCCGCCGCGACGAGTTATCAGGCGTCGCTCCTCCCGAGCGCGAACTGACGTGACGCGGCGCGCGAAGCTCCGATGATTTATGGGGTTCGGTCGAGTGCCGTCGCGGTTATCGGAGATGCGGGACCGATAGATGGCGCGGTTTTCCGGAACGAATGCCGCGCCCGAGGGCTTATAACGCAAGGAGTTTCGGGAATGATAATTTTTATTGAACATTTTTGAGCGCGACGTTCTCGATTGTTATAAAGAATGTCTTTTTTTTTTTATTTCATTCTGATAAAAAGTTGAATTCAAACCAGACAAGTTGAGTGACTAATGTAACTGAAGTACACTCTCCATTGGATAATATTGAATACTAATATAGTAATTCTGCTAGAATCGTAGAGGGGATTTTTGAAGTTTCAAACAATTTGAAAAGTCACATCGATTGGAAAAATATTATTCAGAGATATTTTTGTATGCAAATTCCAGATTTACTTGAAACTAATTGTTAAGTTAGTTGAATTATACTAAAGTTCAATGTAGCTCGCAAGATACAACATGTACCTAATCTATAATATTATAGAAAGATATTTGCCTATGCGCACAAAAAAAAGATATTTGGTCAATCGGAATGAATTTCTTTTTGCATAAAATAGTCAATATATAGAATAAAAAAGTTAAGAATTTTCGTTTTTCTATATTATATTATATTATATTGTAATACATATAACTTAAGTATCTATTTTATAGTATAACTTCTGTTCATAATACCAGTGTTTTTAAATATATTATGAGCATTCTTATTTAGAAACTTAAATACAGTTTTATTATTAAAATTTGATTTTCTACATTCACAGGTTCAGATTCGATTGAAATTTAGATTGGAATTTTGTAAAGTGGCGTACGTATATTTCTCATGACCCATGCATTAGATTTTATCCGCATAATATATATATATATATATATATATATATATATATATATATATATATATATGTGTGAAGAACATATAATAGTATATTTAAAATAACAAATTCTGTATTGAAGCAGATTATACGAAGCATAGATAGCACATTATGAAATATTATTTGGATGAAATTTGAGGAGTATATGAAGTGATGAATTTATCGTATTAGCTTTTATCCCAATATCATTCCTACGTAATTCGCACACGCACCCACCCACAGGCGCGCACACACACACATATGTACATAAAAAATCTATTTAATTAAAGGGAAAAACTATGCGCAATCATTTCTGACAAAATGCGCACAGTCGTAAAATATCCGTGCAATAATCAATTTCGAAGTTTTATATTACACTTTAATAGCTCTTAATGAAGCGAAAGAATTAATTAATGTTCTTTCTAAGAGATATAGCTAATCAACATTTGCCTCACTTGAAACTGGCTCATAAATTCGATTTTTACGGCTTAAACGAAGTCAGCTCCATCCTTAAATTTCCATTATATTATATTAGTCCATAAAAAAAATCCATGAAACGAGAGAATCTCGCGCAATCGCGCTTAATTTTTATTTATTATTCAATTATTTCTGTCTTTCGTAGTGCACTGTGGGATAATTATCAACTTTGGCCGGTTATTGCCCAATAGGTTATTAAAGGAGCCGAATGTCCAAATCAAATAACTGGCACGTTTATTTAGGTACCGGTGCCAGGGACGTGAATAGAGTTAATAAAGCAACGCCTACATAGTAACGAATCTTTAATAAAGATAGATTAATAATTCCGAAGTCCGAGAAAGTATTGCAAACTACATTAGTTGGTTATCGCAGTTGCGCGAACAATAAAAAGTCCTCTATA
The DNA here is from genome assembly GCA_018907035.1 of Sycobia sp. Sy_11. NCBI lineage: Eukaryota > Metazoa > Arthropoda > Insecta > Hymenoptera > Epichrysomallidae > Sycobia > Sycobia sp. Sy_11. The sequence continues at coordinate 3,420,190 of JACCIC010000015.1, read as the reverse complement.
GCTCGCAGAAAATTTAATTAAAGCTAGATTGAAGGAAAGGAAAAAAAACAACTAGTCCCACGCGAATGAAGCAGAGAGAAAGAGTGAGAGTGAGAGTGAGAGTGAGAGAGAGAGAGAGAGAGAGAGAGAGAGAGAGAGAGAGAGAGAGAGAGAGAGAGAGATAGGTGAGATCACAAATGAATGCAATAGAGAGGGAGATAGAGAGCATGGGAGGGGGGTAGGCGAGCGATTGGAGAAAGAATTTCGCACTCTGTTTACCGGCGAAGTTCTCTCGCGAAATGAATTGCATTTGCCCCGTCTAAAGAGAATCGTGCCTCGGTCGGCATGAATATAGCTTACGGTATCCGCGCTCTATTTCCTCAACGCTTTCTCTATCTTTCTTTCGTTTTTGTCCTCTCTCTTTCTCTCTCTCCCTCCCTCTGCCACTCTAGCTCTCATCGTGGAAAATTGAGACTTTTACTTGGTTCGCGGTTGTAAGTTTGAAAACAACTCTTAAATCTGTACAGTGGCGTAAAGCCGGCGGCGGCCTCGGTAGCCGAGCGCCGAGGCCACCGAGAGAAAAAAAAAATCCAACTTAATCCATTTTATAACGAGTTTCCGCTAACTTCGGTTATTAACCCGCCCTTCGCTCTTCCACGTTTGTGCATCGGGCCGAACGGAGAAGGTGTATTACGATACCGCGCCAAGTTTTTCCTCCCTTTTTCCACTGCTCAGCTGCGTTTTCCAGCTGCCCCCATCCCCTTCTACACCTGCAAGACGATAAGTTCGTTCGTTCGCTGGGAGCGCAAGTGGGCGTTTCACGGACGGTCACGGAGATCCGTCGCCTTCGTCCAGATTCGGTCGAACAAATTTGGCTGATAAGAGTATATATATATAGATATATATATATATAGAGAGAGAGAGAGAGAGAGAGAGAGAGAGAGAGAGAGAGAGAGAGAGAGAGAGAGAGATTAGGACATGTGCTCGACTTATTTGGCGCTGGACTATCGTGTGTTAGCTCAATTTTTTCGTAAGATAGCGCACGTCCTGCTGACAATAAGAAAACAAATCACCAAAATATCCACAATAATATAAAATACTGAAAATAAATAGTCTTTTTTCTCGTACAATTTCGGCTCTAGTGTATTCGCAATCCTTAACTATTCTTGTAAAAGGAACGGTGAAACTCGTAGAGTTAAGTGACTGTAACGGATTGGTATAGTTCATCTTCAACTGTCCAGTGATCACCATGGATTGGACCTTCGCATGGCCAGAAAAAGTTTATTTCAATGTCAAGCCTTACATGATCAATATGAAAATATTCATTGTTATAGTGCAATTAAATGCAATGAAAAATCGGAGATTGCTCCCCGACAATAAACATGGCTTGTTTGATATCTCGATTAGTTTTTTTTTCCAATACATATGTGTGCTAGGCACAGCAAGTGATTCTCTGGAATAATGGTCTGCTTAATTTCGCGAAATCTAAATGATCAGTTAACATGGGATAGCCTCTCTATGGATGTTTTATTTTGTTTATTCAGATTGAGAGCAGTCAAATTTCAAATCCTTAGTAGACTGTCGATGCTATCAGTAGAATCAACATCGTTTGTTTGAATTCTTGAATGCTCAAGCTTTCATGTCTTTTGTATTTATCGTGAAATATTTGTACGGATAAATTGTCGCGTAACACTTAACTATAATATCTATTAATTTCGTATTTCAATATTTAAGGACGATATACTATAAATTACCTTTGTCATGCCGAGCAACCGAATTCCGATAAATTGTCTAAAACCCGAAAAGTAAATCGCGCCAGGAATAAATCACGCGGCCAGGTCCGTTCTGACTGCAAAAATATTGTCCAATAAATTTGAATTATCTCGAGACAGGCTCGGGAAAATCTTTCGATCCTCTGTTTTCCGCGCGTAATGATTAACTACCGGCCGGCCTGCCGGCTGCACGCTCGCGGCCCGACCTAAAAAGCCAAACGCTTTTTGCCCACCTCTTCACGTCGCGTCCCCCGCGTCTATTCCGTCTTCTACGCCTCCTCCCCGCCACCCTCTGCCCGTGTTCGACGAGATTTCGGGCGGGCGAAATTTCTTGTCCTTTCGCGATAATTGTAAAGCGTTTCCTCGAACGCGGCGGAAAGTTTCCCTTTCCGCTTGTTACGCGATCGAGCGCGTGTAAATTTGAGTTTCTCAAATACGGCCACGGTGGGTTTCACAAGTTGTATTTAGAAAATTGAAAATTCCCTCATACGAGCGTAAAATTGTCCGATGCTTGCCCTCTTTTCATTTTTTTTTTTTTTTTGTTTTTCCCGCCTATGTGCTTTTTGGAACGGGTATTGGAAAAAAAATTAAGTTCGCCATCGAGATTTATTGCGCCCCCGAGATATCGCCCTTCCATATAAACGGCGCAAAGGCAATTGGGAATCAAAAAAATGCTCAACTCAATTTACCGAATCAGAAGAGATATTTATCTTTCGAAAAACGACGTACTGTAATAATATATATGTAGAAGAAGCGAAAACCGAGAAAATATCTCGGCGAATGGGGTATTGTTCCATTTTTCCAACGGGTCGGATTTACAAAAAGCATTTGTTCGACTTTTCCAATCTGAGAACACGGTTTTCCATGATAAGTAAATAAACACAAAAACTTAGATTTACACTATATATATCTATATAACATTTGTGTATATTATGCATACTTAAATATAAAAAAATAGATACAGAGAGAGGGGGGGGGAGCGAAAGTGAGAGAGGAGGAGGAATGGACCTGGAAGTTATAAAGAAAGAAGAACAAGGCACCGACTGCGACGGTAGAAGTGGACTAATGAACTAAAAGAACTTATGGTCACCGTTTAGATAATTAGATGCACTGCTTTTGACTTTATTGTGCTCTATTACGATTTCTTCATCATTCCACGTAAGCTAACGTAAATATTACATCAGGCCTCTTTGGCCAAAATTTTTGCATTATTGTTTTTATATAATTTACTTAACTTGTCTACTATATATGTGGAAATTGAATCTTATAATGATGATCGCTAATTGGAAGCCGTTGTATTGTAAATGCATGGCAAATTGAATACAATTGAGAATAAAGTTGAGACTGAATTTCAGTAATCGTCACTGATTCGGTTTAGAAAATATAACAATTGAGTATGTTCATATAGTTCTGAATGAAGATACAAATTGTTTATTTGTTTTAACGACGAAAGTCGTGAAAAATATAATTAATTATGAAAATATATTTAATTCATGAAAAATTATATCTACGGCAGAAGATGAAATGTGTTATCAAACAACAAGTCAGCAATCTCTCTAGAACAATCTAATTCCATGTAATATTATGCGCTGTATTGAATTAAACTGAGTGCGCAAAGAAGACTTCAGTTCCGTTGACTAGAACCTTTTTTACGATACTGTTTATTACAATATTTTTGAACTGAGCCTGTGTACACTATGTATTTTATATATTTCTTATTGTTCTTATCAATCAGTGTAAGCATTGCAAATATCATTTATTTTTAATGTTCTTAAAAAACTTGCATATCCAATTGACGAAGTGTAAAAAGAAATGTGCTTCATTTGTTTTCCCATGATTTAAAAACTTATGCAATTTTACTGTTGGTTTGTTAGTCATCTCAAAACAATAAAAAGCACTGATCAACAGATCATATTTTCCTTAATATCTTCCAAATTTAGGATTTGAAGTTCAGCGATATACTATGATTCTGGACATCATCTTATAATTACAGTGACGCTCGTTTAATTTAATTCACGAATATCAAAATTGAATCTATTCCAATTATAAAGAAGTGGCATCGCTCAAATTTCGTGAAGATTTTTATTACGTTTAAGTAAGCGTTGATAAAATATACTATACGTTTGAATTCACATTTGATAAATTTTTACATTCGAATTTTTATCTCAACAAATATAATATTTAAAAAGGTAAGAACGATGTGTTCCATTTATTTTTATAAACTGCTGTTTGCGATTCTCGCGTTACACAGCCGTACACCTGGCTGTAGTTCGAAAACTGTAAATAGAGATCCAAATACCTGCGTAACTCGCCGAATTTTCGCCATTCGCCAACAAAATTCGTAATTTGCGACAGAGTATATCGGCGCTCCCGAAATAATCCCGAGATCTACTGTTTCAAACGTTAATGGTCGATTTTGAACGTTAATACGAAAACGGATATAATTGTGAAAATGGGCAAAAGCGCGGATGAGGCCTTCGCTTCCTGTTCGTAACATATCGATTGTTTGTACAGAGAGGAACAGACGAGCGTAAAAAAATTTAGCCGGTCAGGTGAGTATACGAGACGAAATATAACAACAACAACAACAACAACGACAGCAACAACAGCAACAGCAGCAACAACAACAACAACAATAACAGCAACAACAACAATAATAATAATAATAACAATGAACTGCATGGTAAAATTGTAATAGTCGACTTCTGGCTTCTAGATGGTTTTAAATTAATAATTCAAAGCAGCCTCGAATTTCAGCGCTGACATCGGACCGCGCGAATTAATACGCGACATCAGACGCCGGATCGTAAATCTTTTACGAGCGTTGAAATATGCATTGTCTTAAAAGTTTTAATCAAATTCACGAATATACGTATAGTATATATTTGGCAGAAATTATTTTCAGCTTTGCATTCGGTGGGTGCCGGCTCAAGGCTTGATTAAAAGCTTAATTCAATTAAGTAAAATTAGGATAGTGGAAGTTTGAATCGGATCGTTTGAGCGCTTTAGATAATTCAGAAAAGCATGACAAAGGATTTATAATTTAAAATTTTCCTCCCCATTTCTATCTTCGGTTATTAAAAGAATAATCACAGAAAGTAATTCGTATCCACGTTCTCTTTTTGTATTCAGTATTCACGATATATGCATGAATATGATTGACTTTCAATTTTTATCTCGCGGATTTTAGAGTTTGCGTCATAATGACGTATGAAAACCTTTAGTTAACATAACCCAATATTAAAAGCCCAATTATTTTGATCGGATTCAGGGCAGAATCACAAGTTATAGAAAATGAAAACAAAATTTTTGTTGGAATTATACATTGATATCTTCAGTATTTATTATTAAATAATAAATACATTATTAACTTTCAATTATTAAAATAAATAATTATTAAATTTAAATAATTTAATAGTAAAATAAATAGCGCATACTCTTCAGCCTGAGGAGGTCGAACAATCATTGACGAAACTTTACAAAAAAGTTGGTTTTTATTTTCTACTAATTAATTTTTCGCTGGGTAAGATCCAAATAATTGGTATTACTTTTAATATTGTGGTACACTAGAGGTGGGGGGATATCCAATCAGCTTCTTTTAATTAATTTAATTACCGCACGAGTATACACTTCTTCGATTCATTAATATTGTGTACTTAGAAAAAAGCAATTTATTATTTAATCAGCACTCTGCATGTATTCGACTGCCTGTATTCTTGACAGTCTAAAAGTCTGACCGAACTCGATTGGTTCTACTGAAAAAATTGCTGTTATAATGTAAACGATATCAATAGAGTTTCTGACGAAAATTCATTTTACGATTTATACGCCATATAAATATATTAGTCTTCCTCTGCTTATTTTCATCAAAAAATATTACGTATTTGCACGAGACATATGTAATTCCGTGCGAACGTATACGGATGTATACGAAATTGGATAAACAACATCGAAAATCCGGACACGCCGCGGCTCGACGATGGAAAAAGTTCCCACGGACTTATTCATAATGGAAACATGCGATTTCCAATTCGGCGTTCCTCCCGGGTCGTTCTGTACATTCTCAAGAAAAACTCCGCGAGCCTCGGGCGTCTCGGCTCTCTTTCCGGCCAATACAACGTATCCCCTATATCCCTTCCCTCACCTTGAAAGAAAATAAGTTCCGGTGCTCCGTCTGGACATAGAATCGGTATGCATGCATATGCGGGTAGGGGGTTGCTGTAAATGGGAGGCACAATTGGTCCACTGTAGAGGGGAACAGCAATTTTTCGATGCATTTTCGAAGCTGCGCATTATCCACCACCTCCCCTGTGAGCATTGCACGGGGAAGGCGCCGAATAACGATGAGCGAGAGCCAAGGGACGAGGGGATAGATAAAGAGGAATAGAAATACAGAGACAAAGAGAGATAGATAGAGAGAAAGAGAGAGAGAGAGAGAGAGAGAGAGAGAGAGAGAGAGAGAGAGAAAGAAAGTGGAGAAACCGGGAAGTGGTCAAATGCAGCTGCGGCCCTCTCCCGCGGGATTCGGGTACGCGGCGAGGGGATGGGGGTCGAAGCACTGCAGTGCACTAAATCAATCTGTAGACCGCCAACGAATGTCCCGTGGGGAGCTAGGGGATGAGGAGGGGATAGTACCCCTTTCCCCGAATCCACGATCAGCCGTTCGGTCATTCTTTATGCTTTATTCGCGTTTCATTTCGTCTCGGCCGACCCGGTATGTCTGCGGCACTTTTGTTTCTTTATAGGAGCCCGGAATTTTCCACCTCGTTTTTCGCTGCAGGACCAGGGCACCTCGTGATTCCTTGCCGTTTCTTTACCCCCCCCCCTCTCCCATTTGTAATAGAACGTTTTTTTACCAGCACGTTCCGGGTAACGAAGAGTGCAGAGAAGACAGTTTCTGATGCAGAGAGTACAGGTCTGATCGCTTCACAGCCACTCCGTTATAAAATTCTGAGGAAAGATCCCACATTTGTGACCTGTCGGATTGTATTTTAACGAGAGTATCGTAGAAAGCTCTTTTCACCTATTTGAGCCTCATAATTTCCTAAATGTTAATTTTTCTTTTACAATAGTGAAAATTAGAGAAGTTGCTGCAAATTTTTGAAAATACATGTCCTACTATAATCTTATTTTTTGTTTTATTAAACTAAAAAATAAAGAAAAATAAAATCTATTTTGATTTGATAATTTTGAAAAGATATTGTGCATTAAATAAATTTAAGTCCCACAATAAGGCCGCGGTGTCACTGGTTGCCATGTAAATTTCTTTATTCAGCATCACTTCCTTAGCATAAAGGGTTTTATTTGAAAGGCTGATTGATGAAGTTCTATCAAAATACTCACATACATGTATGTAAAATATTGTTTAAAAACGTATTATTTTTTTAAGTCATTAAAAAGTAGGAAAAAATAAATTATTTTTTATTTATTTATATTGCTAGTTGACAAGTAAGCTGTGTTCATCAAATCTCTCTGTTTTTTACGATTAATCCTTACCACTATCTCGCTTACCAGTCATTCCACTAGTATTACCACTATCTCGCTTACCAGATTCATTTCCAAAATTAATTAATTCTAAATTTATTGTTTCATCGTTTATAATCAAAATCTTGATCAAATTTAACAATATTGAAGCCGACATATATTTTTAAGTTATTCAATCAAGAAAATTGATTTACCTACGTCGCGGTTATTTTTTACCACCTGCTTATAATTACTACACGAGCATGCCAAAGAAAAAATTTCTATCTTTAATTAATGTGCATGTATCGCAAAATAGGTAATCGATCTTTTACTCTATCGTCAAAATAATGAGAGCTCCAAGTTCGTAGTCCGTCATATGGAAGAGCCCGATAGATTGTATAAAAAAGTAAAAATGTGGTCAACTCCTATTGTCGAGTCTTCTTGATATATACTCTCAGCTAGAGATTCGTGACATGAGGCACAATTCCGGCATTATCAAAAACTGAACCAATTGAAATATGACAGAAATGAGAATAATAATAAGTATAATAAGATACCGTCCGATATATCCCTACGAAACTTGCATATTTATCCTGTTTTTATAAAATATTTTTTCCCCAAATTATTCAGGACTATCGTGCTTTTTACGACACCCTCCTGTCTAGCTTACTCATTCCAGCATATTTACTTTTCCCTATTTGTCTTTCTTTATTTTTTCACCTTATTTCCAACGGGCTTCAACTTTATGTTCCTTCTTATTTTCAAAGGATCTTCATTCTGATTGTCTTTCTCTATTTCCATTCAAGAAGATGGACTTTAAGTACTGTGGTTTATTTTCAATTTGGAAGGGCAGCCTTGGTCTTACTCGGATCTGATAGATACAGGACTGAATACATTTGCCTTGATTAGTGGTGGTATTATTCTCGTGGAAATAATTAATACGTTATTATATACAGTAGTGCGGATATATTCAAAGTAATTCGAACATGATGCAAATATTTTCTTCTCGTAATTTATTGAAGTGAGTGAAAGATATAATTAACTGATAAGATTTGGTTATATAATTTTCTACAATTTCTATAATATTGTGTTATGTGGAATATATAAAGAAATATTTTTCATTTTGTTATTTTTACATGCACACAAAAGTATAAACTATGTATTCACATTTTATTGTTCTAAACTATAAAGTATAATTGAATTAAGTATAATTAAACCTTCATTTCTCTTTCAATATTAAAAATTAATTTGGACTTTCTGGTTTGCCAAAAACAATGTAAAAATCAAAAACCAAAAAAAAAGGCTACGACCCGGGAGCAAAGTGATATACACATTTTATGAAGTGCAGCAAATTCATATATACATAATCAAAAAGCCACTTACCGTACATCTGCTGGATACCGTGCTTATCGTCGTCGGGCAGCTCGTAATCCTCGGTTATACCCTGGTACCAGGGGTACATGAGGGCGCCGCGCACCGAGCTGTGCGCCAGCCCGAGCGAGTGGCCGAACTCGTGGGCCGCCACCGCGAACAGGCTCGTACCTGGAACAGGAAGAGGGCGAGCGCCAGGGTTGAATATGTGTATGTGTGTGTGTATGTGTGTGTATCGATCGTGACGGCTAAGTCACGGATATATAGATGGGGACGAGCGGAGAGCGCGATTTCGAAAGCTCGATGGGGACGGGATGGTGTGAGTAAGGGGGGGGAGGGATTTTACGTTCGCAAAGAGAGCGAATTTAAGATTCGACCCGGGACCGTGGTGGGGAGGGTATGGAATGCTCGGATATAAGTCGATTTGTTCGAGGGGGAAGAGTGCATTTCGCTTTTATGCGAGTCTAGTGTTATATGGTTGATTTAGTTCAAAATGAACTCTTCAGAATTGATTATTGCTCTTTTTTTCACAAGATCCCGGTCTAGATTGACTGGATACTTAGGCTAATACTAGATTCGCGTGATCATTTTTTCCTCGTTTAGTCCACGACTTACAACATTAGTAACAATGATTTTGATTCTCATAAATGTCTGGAATAAAATTGATGCCTTCATCTTAACGGTTAAAGATGAACGATCGCGATACATTGTTTTTCATTTATGATTTTAGCTTTATAAAGATATTTTGATTTTATTGGATCGGTACAACTCAATACTTATTTATCTACGTGATTAGATTATCTACTTATATCCATACTTTCGTCAGCAGAAAAAATTACAATACTCTGTAACTATACTACTCTGTGACTTTATGAAATATTTAGTAATATCAAATTTGTTATTTTTCTCATCTATAAATTCTTCAATTTTATTTTTATAGAAGTATGAAGGCTAGAATAGATAGAATAAGTTATTAAAATTGGTTTGATTTTAATTAAGCGTTAGGTCCAAATTGACGACATTTTGTCTAATATAATATATGACATCCTATTGTACATTATTACATGAATAGAATAATCACTATATACTTGGTGAAAAATAATTGATAACTAATAAAGTACAATGGGTAAAAATGAAAACGTTCGGAAAATTTCACGTATGCTTCATGTATATTTTTCGATAGCTGCTTCGACTCTTGTGCTGTTGTCAAGAATGAGGAATTACGTGAAATTATCCGAGTGTTTTTAGCTGTATTTTATTAATTATTTCTGCTGTGTCATTTTTATTAGTAAATAATTTTTACACAAAAATTGTAGAATTGGAAGAAAGAATTGTCCTATGAAGAGGTTTAATCTTTAAGGCATCAATATTTGCAATGCTATTTTTAACTTAATATAAGGTCTTTTCATTGGCAAGCGCCATGTCTGATCTGCGATCATGCATTATTGGTCACCAAGCAATGTTATATAAAATAAATAGCAAAATTAAAGTGTAATTTCAATGCGGTTACCCTCCAATAGTTTCCTAGAATACAAAAAAAAATTTAAGCTATGGTATAAATGATATCTGAAGTGGCTAATTAATAAGGAAAAATGCGAATTACACGAAAGCTTTATTGTGTACGAGAATAAATTCATGCTTTGAAACGATCCCCTTTATTTTATATTCGCCGAGGTATATCATCTAGCATTGTCTTAAAGATATTTCGGAACTGTTTATGTTCGAACAATATTTTATCGAATTGATTTGTAAAATCCAATAACTTAGAAAATAAATTAATTATCTTATAACTCGAAGCCAAAACTCAATTTGATCTAGAAGAGAATCACGATCCTGGTAAAACTGGCCCGAATGATCGATCCCTAAAACATGCAGGAAGTATCGTACTGTTATATATATATATATATATATATATATATATATATACCATGATCCCAAACGCCACTACGAGTCGAAGGAAATGCGTATATACTATCCACATCACCATTTAACACTTCTGGCTTTTATGGCATCGCAGTTATTTCACGGGAGCTCAAGTGCGCAAGATCGAACATGTATTGCCTTCGAATGTAAGATGAATGAATTTTTCACACTCGTGCTCTTCCATACTTTTCCATGTACGAGAATATCAATACGGATTCTAAATCAATCACTGCAAACTACGCTGTTTTTAAAATACGGCATTAGTTGTTACGTAGTCGATACCAAGTAAATTACATATTATTATTTTGTATTGATTTGAATTATGACTGGAAACCAAGTTAGAGGGAAGGGAACAGATTCGAATCTGAGATTTGAAACTATTTGAAATAGTTCAGTACCCTCATAGTTCAAGTAGTTAGAATATTCCAACTGTCAAACCCTTTGAATAGTTTGGATATTCGAACATTACGGACATCCCAATTGTTCGAAAATTCGAATAAAGTTCAAATATAACTTTAACGTCAGAATCTTACAATTATGTCTATGTGGGCATATTTTATGAGTAACATATTATTAAAATACACTAGCATTCTGCATCTTCGTAATGTTTAACTCAAATATTCAAACTGTTTGAATATATAAACTGTTTCATCGTTCGAACTGCTCGAATTATCGATCTCTTCGAATATCCAACAACTACTCTAAAATACTCACAATACTCCATATTGTAGAGTGATTTTTTGAGGAAAAATCAAAAAAAGCAAAAAAAGGCCTGGAATAAAAAATCTCACTCAGGACGGTCGAAGGATATCCTCAGCTTTCCAAGAATTTTCCTACCTTTTCCCGACTGCAAAGTCAGTTTTTACGAGACACGTATTGTACGCGAACGATACTCTTTTTACAACCGACCTTAGGCGCGTTTAATGATGTGCACGAACGTAAACGGAACAACTCTCGAAGCGGCGTGCATAATAAAGTCAATCGCAGGAAAAGCAATTCCCATATATATATATATATATATATATATATATATATATATATATATATATATGTATATATACAGGAATCTATGCGTGTGAGTGTGGGCCACGTTACTACACTAAAAATTAACATTGAAAGAAGAGTTACATTTTATGTATTATATATATATATATATATATATATATATATATATATATATATATCGGAAAATGTAAAACAAATAAACCAATAAGAAGTCAAGTTTAGTAGTGGAAATTGTCGTGGAATAATTATCAATCCTGTGAGCGTGTGTTGATTAAATCGTCTGCGAATAAGAAAAAAAGAAGGAGTGGAAAAAGAAATTAAAGAAAAATACCCCGAAATTCTCCGTGGTATGATCGTCGAATGGCCCCACTTTTTTCGTGCCTCCGCTCTCCCCCTCCTCTTTCTCTCTCTCTGTCTCTCTCTCTCTTTCACTCGCAAAATTTCCGCTCTCATTCTTTCCGGCCCTTCTGTCTCTTCGATTTTCTTTCTCTACGTTTGTTCTCAACCCCTTTCTCACTTTTTCAGCTGGGCGACGCAGCGAACGGTCGCGACGGGCGGTGCATTGTACTTATTTTCCAACCCCGTTCCCTTTCTTTCCTCTCTCGTTTAAATTAAATTCCCTTCATTAATTTTCTGTTGTGAATCTTACGTTTTTGTTATATTTATTTTTATTGTTCGCTTTTCGCTTCAGTGCCGTTACAGTCGTGGCCCGGCTCTTTGTTCCATTTTCGTTCGCGACGGACTTGCGGCTTCGGTCTGACGCGCGGTCGGGAAGATTTTAACGCCGTTTTCCAGAGAACGAGGATTTGATTAATGCGCCACCAGCGATTTTTATTCTTATTTAATTTCTTCCAATAAAAATCAATCGATCGGTGGGGCGTTTTTACGATCACAGACGATAATTACAAATTCAATGTAGTAAACCAAAAAATGTAGTCCAGAAATCAAATGTGACCTCTGAATTAATCACTTTCTTGAATCACTTTCACGAGACGTATAAGCATTAAACATAAAGCAGAATGCAATAAACTTTTCTGCTCAAAATCGAATTTATTCGCTTGATTTTTAATTCAATGATAATTCTTTTTTGTTCGCTATTCACAAAATTATGAAACATTTAATTCTTTGTCTACTATTTGTTACATTTGGACATAGAATATGATAGTTTTATATTTATATAGCTATATTAAAGATTGTAACTTAATTTATCACTTATTTGATTTTCTGATTAAGAAAATCTGATAAAGTTTAAGTACAACAATTACATTAATAGTAATCAATTTATTTGAAAAAGTTGATCGAATTACTATGTTTAAGTAGTTAATTACATTATGTTGTAGTTAAATTTTGAATGTACATAAATATATATATATTCAATGCAACTTTTTTTTCAAAGAAATATTATTATTTTAATTTTTATTGATTAATTCTCTATTTTACAAAATGACATATTTTATATGAAACAAAATTACTCAAATTATAGAGATCATTTCTCATTTACATATTTAATAAATGTATAAGGAACAATGAAAATAAGTATACCATTGAATACTGGATTTTATTAAAAATAAATCGAAGGCAAATATTATTATTAATAACCTACGATGCCGATGGAGTAATTGGCTAACCAATATCACGCTACACACCCTCATTCTACGTATCAAATTAATGGTTCAAAGTAGCGATCTTCTAGGTAGCAATTAGAATGAGCGCAATTAGATGGCTTAATTAAATACCTCAGAGTTTCCAGTGTATACATTTATGTCTTATATTTATTTTATTACATAGGTATGCCTAATGTCGTTCTTATTTTTCTGCCAACCATTTCTTCTTCATTCCAATCTTAGGTACAGACAAATTAGCTACGATGCACAATTATCTCGATCGCTCCCAAAATATTCTCTAGCTAGGAACAGATTATCTGAACAATAGCGCTTGATACAATGGTTGCTAAGTATTCAACTTACTACTGCGATAAATAAATGATTAATTCCTCTTTTAATAATTTCCCAAGATTGCATGTCAGACAAAATAAAGGAAAGCATTATAATTAAAATGCACGTGTCGACTTTTTGTACGAAAATAAGCTTTGTTGTTAAGCGGAGGGGGGAGGAGCAAAAAATAAAAGAAATGAAAAGAATGGAAAAAACCAAATGCAAACAGTAGCGCGAGTCAACTTTTAACTTAAAAAAGTCCCTTCATAAAAGTATGCCCTTATCTGAAGTTACTTACTTTTTGACGCTCCCTTACAGAGCTTCGGCGAATAATGCCGTCACCCACTCGCGGAATGGAAAAAAAGTTTCTCCGGGATTTCGCGCGCTCGCCGTTAGAGCGCGCACCGGCCAGGCCAGACACCTCGAGAGCGCGGCCGCGTTAAGATTGCCTCGACGCCCGCCAAAATAAACGGTCTTAAAAAGTTCTCCCTCGCTCTGTCTCTCTCTCTCTCTCTCTCTCTCTCTCTCTCTCTCTCTCTCTCTCGTCTCCTCTCTCTATTTCCCTCTGTTCCTCTGCGAAAGTTGATCCGACTTAAAAAGACGAGTCTTCTCCCTCGCCCCGTCCCGACTCGACGGGATCGATATACGGGCGTCTCGGCTATAATGCCAAGTTTTCAATCGGTGCAGCGTTTGCTTTGCTAAACGAACGACTTTCAGATAGTGGCGAGAAAGCGGGGGTGGCGAATTCCGAATCAATTTCCACCCCAATCCCGCTGCATTGGAAAGCCGTAAATCTGAAATTCCATGTTTAATAATTAGCCAGAAGGGTCGTATGGTTGCCCAGGAGCAAATTCTAAGCGGCGATCCTGCGCTATCAGATCCTTCGTCACCCCCTCACTCTAACTCTGCTGCTCTCAACGGCGAGAAATGTACGACTTTGGCATCGATTCCAATGATATATATATATATATATATATATATATATATATATATATGCTTCTCAATCGCGACCCATTGTCGCCGCCCATTGTCGAGGCATTCAACCGAAAAGTGGAGGCGCGTTTTCTTTCGACAGGAATTGTGCATCTGTGCAGGATTTATATACTTACTCAGTAGACAATATTGACTCGAGAATCGTCGATGTAATAATATTATGTCCGTTGTTCAAAAGAAAGGGAGAGGTCGAAGCTCGATTGAGCGCAAAATTTCTGAATAATGATGGCTATTTGATCTCTCGGTTTTATTCTTCTTTCCGTCGAACAGAAAAGTGTAAAACATGTTTACGAAGAAATTTCACAAGGAATTGAGAAATTTTGAAAATTATTCAAATTGTCAACAGAGTATTTACTTAGTTTTAGATAATATATGCTTGCGACTTATGAGAATTTCCATCTTAAATAGATCAACTCTCTTTCTCTCTCTCTCTCTCTCTCCCTCTCTATCTGCCTCTTTATTCTCTGTTCATTTTATTCTTCTACATCATTATCAATTATAATTGGTGAAGCCTGAAATAATTATTTTTCCTTTATTTACTTCAATGGAACTGCTTGATATATAGAAACGCAAAACAAAATGTAAGTTAGTTTAGTAAAGGAAGTTACATTTCAATAGATAGCATATAATATAGTTGTACTATATGTTATGTTACTGTATCTAAACCTATGAACGAACTGTTTGCATAAAATATTTTAACTGAACATTAGAAAGAAACAAAATTCTAAATATGCTGTCAAATGGCTAATTGATCAGATGAATTTAACAAATCAATATATATATATATATATATATATATATATATATATATATATATATATATTATTGCAAAGATACTCAAGAGAAGTACTATCGAAGATCGAAGTAAGTAATACATTTTATGTCACGAATTATTGAAAATTGATTTTGAAACTAACTTCAAGAAAAATTAATTTACGAAGTTGTTTGCATATTTATATAAATCTAGATTATTTTGAAATATTTATTGACATCCAATTTTTATGAACGTTTGAATATTATACTTTCATGCAAATAACACATATAGTTGTAATATTTCTGGTAAAACTTCGTGACTTCATTTAATTTCTGGTCCCGTCTTCAACTAACTCATTAATAATACGAATGTTTTTGTCAAATTTCGCGAATCAGTCTTTACAAAGCCTCTTCCTACTATATTTACGAATAAAATCAATTCTTTAAAGGAATAACACCGAATTGTATGTTCCGGTGGGTATATTTGGAAATCAAAACAAGAAATTATCAATAGCTATTTTTAGTTATCAATAGTCATTGATCGTCATATTAGGATCGACGCCTTTTTAAGGGCAAAATTTAACATAGTATATAAACGGTCAGCAACTTCATATATATATATATATATATATATATATATATATATATATATATATATATATATATATGAAACATTGCTTATGTAGTCCAAAATGAAAGTTTCTGGTCGAATTAATAAATCGTACGACGTTAGGATAACTCAATTTCAAAACAGATTTTTCGATGCATTTATCGGTTAAATTTTTAATTGATTAGAAACCGGATTTGACCGTCAATATACGCGTCAATGACTGTCACTTATAATTGGAAAACTGCTCTATTGTCAAGTGCACTTAGATGTCTGGCTTATGGTCTCTCTTTCGGAGCATAGCTCGTACATTCTTGTGTAAAACAATCCAAGAGATAATTTCTATATTATCAAGGACACGTTAGTATAAACAAGTCATATAATATAAATAACGCAAGTAAATATTTAATATATTATTATTTATTTTAAATTCAGAAGAAAGGCTATAACTTGACCGGAAAGTTATTATCAGTTATATACTTCTGTTTTTTCTAGTAAGTACTAAGCTTAAAACTTCAAATTGAAATTGAAATCCAGCCGAAGTCGGAATAAAAATGAAAATGCGATTTCTTCGGTATTCAACTAAATAATTCGGAAATCGAATTTCTGTTTTGTTAGATTTGTATCAAGGGTTAGCTGACTCATAACCGAATTATATGTTTGAAATAGGATTGATTTAGCAACACCCAGAAGTCTGATTTATTCAATATTCTCATTATTGAGTTTTGATATTTCCTTTATTAGATCGCGATCGAAATCGAATGTGGCTAAGTCGAGTTACCGCAGCAGCGCCCCATTCGAAATGCCACCTGGCTCGCTGCTAGTTTTCCTCAGTCCCGCTTGCGTAGATTACGAGTGGCGTTTACAAAAATTTCCAATCCGATCGCTTCGCGTCTTATTCAATTCTCCATAGTCGCGCCGGGCACGATGACATTCCCGTATCAGAGTTCGATATGATTTATCAAAGAAGAGCAAAAGTATCGCGGATTGCGAGCGATCCGATGAAGTACGACGTTTCCCGCATCGCCGAGTCAGTCTTGCAGCGGATTCGCGAGGAGAGACGGGCGCGCTATTTCGAATACAGTCGTAGAAGAGTCGCGAGAGCTTCTTTACGACCTCCCGTACTTCTTCTTATTTTATGCACGACAGTGTGAAAATATTCTAGGACTTTGTTTGCAGAGCTAACCTATTTCTGCAGATTGCGTTATTATATTTTTTGTTTTCTTTTTTTTACGTATGACAATGCTATTTTACATAATTTTTTACGATAGACTGACGAATAAAACGCACGTCTATCGATATATCTTTCGCTTTGGATTTTCCTTCATCCAATTCTCCGACTACATCGCTGACATATTGTCAGCTTTCATCTTTTCAATCAAAATCTCAATATTGCGACTCGGAAATTTATTCTACTCAGATTTTGCGCAGACGTTCGCACGCGCGTACAATCTCTTGGCATATTTTACATTTCTTCTCCTTAGCGGTGAAAAAAATTTCAAAAAAAGGCCGCGAACAATGCACGTAAAAGTACAGATTTCACGAATATCCGCAGTTTCAAGAACTAACCACAATCTTTAAATATTATTAAATTAATTTTTGACGCTTGGATGAGCATGTGATTAAGATTTGAATTAATTATGAAAACATGAACATTGCCATTCAATTTATTTTCAAATATAATGACTCAGTATTATCAGATTGAAATTATTGTTATAATTTATTTCAACTTTTCTAAAGTAAAATTGTTCACTGTGTTCCAATTTCTATATGAGTTTTTAAAAACTGCTCTAATGAGTCGCTACGAAATGAATGGAGATCCAATTAACGATTGAGAACGTTGAAGTTTGTGATTCTACTAAATCTCTAATATATTCAGTTGAATAAATTTGATAAAGAGATTAAAATTACAATAAGAAGCATTTCTATCAAAGAATATATGAAATAATTCGAATGTTAATTTAAAAAAAAATTATACTAAAAAAAACCATATTAATTTGAGTATAATGCAATTCTCGTATAGATTATTACATTATTACAATTATTCTTGAGGCAGTAGATTCATACACTACTGAATTAAATACAGCCAGTGAGAAAGTATCTGACATCAAAATTTAATCCCTTCTTAAGCGAAGATAACCTCATAAGTTTATCGTATTAAATGAAATCGCGAAATCTGGGTGTGGAGCGAGAGGGAAAATAACTGCTCTCGTCACCCAATTCAAAATGGAACGGTCAACCTCTGCACCAAGCCGCGCTGCTCGGCTCAGTTTACCGCTGGCCATTCGCCCTCCCGATTTCTATCGCGATCTCCAAGAGCCCGAACCCATAAATGTGCGTTCGGCTTAAGGTTTCTCGAGATGTATAAAGGGAGAGAGAGAGAGAGAGAGAGAGAGAAAGCGATCTTTGAAAACGCGCTCGAATCTCCGGATTTGCCGGGTAAGATGTTTATCCTGGCGGGCTATTGTACGGTTCTCCTTAACTCGTAGATATATAGAAAGCCCGTGAATAATAAAATGGTATAATGGCGGGGTTAGGATTGGTAAGTGTATTTTAAAAAAATCTAAGTGCATTAAAAAAAACCGATCCTGCAACCAAGCTAAGAGATATTTACAAAAAAACAACAATATTTGATTTATGATTTATAATGACTAATTTTATTTTCTCAATATTCCTTATCTTTAAATATAATTAAACAAGTAATATTCTGGAATCTATTTTTATAATGATCTGAATGAATATAGACCGAATGAGGTCACACGTTCCATTATTTGTCTCCTTGATAAATGAATCATTATTATTAAATCAGAACTTAAAGTTTAATTAGTACTAAAGTTTATATTTTAACATTGATGTAATTTAAATAAATTAAATCTATTTGGTAACTTTCTTTTTTTTCAATTTAGATTTAGATTGACCGATAAATCATGCATCAATTTATTTTTAGTACAATGCTTAAAATATCACTCGTTATGAAAAGTAATTAATACATATTTTTTACATCGTCATGTATTGAAATTGAAGGGTTCAAACTACTTTTTTCATCCGAGCTGAAAGCTTTTGCGTTGAGTTGGAAAAACGATTTTTATATTATATTTTTTAAGAGAAAAAAGTTTTTACCCTTTATTTTAAATTTTACAATTTTCATTTTAAATTTAGATTCATCGAATTAGGTGCGAAGGTTCTTACCTTTATTTATACTAAAATCGTTGAAAATATAAAAAATACATATTCATTATTATCCATTATATTATTTATTATTCTTCTAAATATTTTCAAAAGAAAGGCAAATACTTTCACTTCCGTAGTGTCAGTTCTAAGTGATATTCTGATATACACTGATTTTACCACGGCCGGCGGACTATATCTCGATAGTACTACTTGCTCGAGCGAGAAAACTTCACGTGACTCTCCTACGACAAATGAATAACGAAGTCAGTTGATAATTACGGTGAATCGTAGCAGGTCCTTGTTGTTTAATTTTTTTTAGTTCTATAGATCGATATATAAGGTTAAAAAAGTCAAGAACCGATTTAAATTACGCCGTTCTACGGACAAATTATCAAAAAGAACGTTACAAGAAATGTTTTTGGTTATTTCAAGATGTTCTTGAATTTGGCTTTGAAGATTATCAATATGTAAATCACAGGTTGTCTTGAGCAGAGCAGCAGTGACACCAATTAAATAGATAATACACTTTAAGATCGTTTATGGAAATTTTAAGGAATATGCTCAAAAAATCTCTTGTAATCAAAAACTGTTAAAAATGTGCAATGAATAATTCGTAAAAATATTAAAAAGTTACAATATGTAAATAAGAAAAATTTCTCTATTTATAATACCAAATCCCGATTCCTAAACCAGGTTCCAAGCATACAATTTTATTTTACAGAATGGATGAATTGTTTATGAATAAGTGATGAATCATTTATTTACAGAATGGTGTTAATTGTTTGGGTTCAAATTGTTAATAATATTAATAATTCGAGATTAAAAACAATAAAAGATATTATTTACTTTCCTTCTTTATGACAAAATTGCGGGAAAATTTTTTTTTGCAACCATTAAACATGTATTGTGTCATTTTGATACATTGAATTACAGAGATTTATTTTTCCCCGTTAGCAGAAAATTGCAGGTTGATTGATTCAAAGATCGACATATATTTGAATCTAAACAACTGGAGATATTATAGGATCGTTACTCTCTTGGTTAGCATTTCAATGAATCGAATATCCAAAGCACGAACGCTCCCGTCACACGATTGCACGCGAACTTTGACCGTGTTACGTAATAAAAATTTATGCGCATTCGCAGGTTAGCCGAAAAATTTGCTAATATCGAGCCCTTCGTCCCTGAAGCAGCAGCGCTCGATACGGAAATACCTGTATAGAAAGTTGAAGAGGAGAAAAATATCCGAGAATATAGGGTGCGAGAGAAAGGAGATCGAGCAAAAACAATGGGTTAGCTCAGATTTATGAAAGCCAGGTATAGCCTTGCCCGCCGAGCAAAGAAGTAGGAAAGCCGCCGAGCCCTGTTACGATCCGCTCGAAAGCAGGGGGCGGGGGGTGGGCTCGGGGTGTGGATAAAAATCGGACGTGGCGTCTCCGGCGATAAATAATCGAACGAGCCAGCAAGCGAAGCGGTTTTCTAGCGCTCGTTTACCCTCCACCCCTCCCCCCCCAACCCACCCGCGCGCTCGCTGCCCTTTCTTTACAGGAATAAAGAATATATTATGTACATCGGGGTAGGGAGGGCTGGTAGTTGGGGCTGTCGCTCGAGTGCACTAACACGGCGGATCGTAATTTTACCCTCTTCTCGCCCCTCCACCCCGCTGCCCTTGCCACCGCGAGCGGCGATCCCGATTTATGAGAGCGAGCGATATATTCTTGCCGCGATATTGACTGGCCGCGCGCCGACTTCGGGCTCCCGGGCAAGGAATGAAGAATTCACGCGGCCCCCGATATTGGCACGACTGTGGATATAAACCGCAGAGGAGGCGGGGAAGAGGATTTGTCGATGAATGAGTTAAATTTTGTATTATATATGTATAGATATAGGAATGCTCTGCGTTGGAAGCGAAGAGAATCGCGGTATATTGTATATGCCATGTTTTTTCGTCGAGGCGATAGAGCACCAACTTTGGCGTTTTTTGTGTGGCTTACGTCTATTGCGATATTTAACAATATTTATCATAGAGAGGCAAGGCAAAGAGCGAGGCGACTGCGAATCAACAAAGAATTACAATTAAATCGCTTGTTTAACTTTATGCAGATAACTTATTCGGAAGATTCGGTTATATAAAGAAATCCAATTAAAATGAAACTGAGGAGAGAAAAAAAAACGTAAGCTTTGCAAAGCCAATCCAATTTGTAATTAAAGTAGTATTAAACTAAGAGTCTACTATTTCCTGGAGTGCCGTATAAACGTTAGGAAAACGTAGGCGACATAACGAACTTACGACCCGCTATCTCCTCGAAGATTGTATCTACTCGTATGGCTGGAATATAAAACAATAGTTTAACGGCATTTTTTATCAAAATTTAGTATGCAATAAATTCGTGAACTATAAGGGAAGCTGTATTTTTTAAGAACCCATGTAGCCTTGAGGTGGAATTGTTTCATAAAATACATCTTAATTTAAGCATAAGGATGTAATCACTGAAATATATTCGATGGAATTACAAGGACAATGAAAAAGAAAATACTTTTGATCCTGTTTACACGTCATAGTTTTAGGGAAATTGCGCGTACCGGCATCCCATCAGATTGTTTGAAAAAAAATATAGAATAAAATTTAGTTTCAAAAATTTATATTCGACTAAAAATAACATATAAATTTATGCTAGAAGAACAATCGAAGAGGCAGTAGTCAAATTTTCTTAAGTAGTAACACGCGAACGATTCGAAATTTCTCCAAATAGAGTCATATTAAATGAGTCAAACCGTTGCGATGTCATTGTATAGATATTTAAATAGAAATTGCAGCATCTTCCATAGAATCAGTCCATTCATGACCGAGACTCCTTAAACGCAACAGATTCTGTTCTCTGCGATTTTTCAAAAATCTCGACAGGCCACTGTTTCCTTTTATTGAGAAGCCATTTATTAAATTTCGTTGCGTATCGCGTTTTATTGAATTACGAGTGGAGCGCAGGACGCTGGCACGATTAATCATCGATACTCCCTGTCATGCCGAAAATACCATGTCGGTTTGATCTTTGGACCGTCGACGTGAAAGGGGCT
The DNA here is from genome assembly GCA_018907035.1 of Sycobia sp. Sy_11. Lineage (NCBI taxonomy): Eukaryota > Metazoa > Arthropoda > Insecta > Hymenoptera > Epichrysomallidae > Sycobia > Sycobia sp. Sy_11. The sequence goes on along the minus strand of JACCIC010000015.1, from coordinate 3,398,144 downwards.
TATCAGTGCTGTCCGTTGCAAGAAACCTGCACTGCTGGGAAACAGGCACCGCTCCGGATTCTTATCATAGACGAAGTTCTTGCAGGTACACCGGAGGCTGTCAAGACAAAGATATAATAAGTTTCAAGCTTATTATAAATCTACATATCTATATAACCACACGCCTTAGAGATATTTCTTTCCTTGGATAGACATATATGAATAGTAATTCTGAGTTAACATTTTTTTAGCAAAGATAGTAGAATCCATAATCAAGTTAAGATCCCAATATTTATACTTGCATTCTTCTTCTTCTTCATCTTATTATTATTATTATTATTATTATTATTATTATTATTATTATTGTTGTTGTTGTTGTTGTTGTTGTTGTTGTTGTTATTATTATTATTTTATTGTTATTGTTTTCGTTGCTATTATTATTATTTTATTGGACTGTGAGTTTTTCTTTCTCATTATGACTCCATCGGGCAGTTTTAGTAGTAAAGAAATTAAAAAAAAGTCGCGATGGAACAGGTAATTTATATCGATTTAATTATACAAATGTGTTCAGTTAATTGATCGATTCATACAAAATTTAGCTTAAACTCAAGAATCTTAATTATCTATTTTAAACATCGATCGGTTTACTTTCCAATGCTTCTGCAAAAATCTCGACCTTTTCAAAGACCATCCATCAGATATTCGTCGCGACAAATCTTTTCAAAGGCATTTTTGGGAATCTGAAACTTTTCAGTTAGTATACATTTTTCACATAGTATAATGAAAATGACTCGTCATGGCTGATCCAATCCTCTCGGGCCGATCTACGCCCCTTCCGTTCTCTGAGATCTTATTCGAATATATATATATATATATATATATATATATATATATATATATATATATTCCCCCAAGGGGACGCGCGCGCGCGCGACATCGGCGGCAAGAATTTCTCGAGAAAAATATGAAATACGGGCCCTCGTTCGGATTGGCTTGTATTTCGCAGGGTCGGAGGGGGGAGTGTCCTCGCCCCCTGGCAACTTATGTGATTAATAGAGCCGGCGGAATTTCATACGATCGTGATTCCGTCTCCCACGAACGAGGGCCGACTTCCAGGATTTAGCGTACGCGCTGGCTGGTAAAATTTGGAAGTGCAAGCTATATTTCAACCACCTTGTCAATTACATAAGTTATCGTTTGTTTTTATAGCAGCTACGTGGACAAATGAAGTTTCGATCAAATTGTATGTCAGATTGATGTCACTCGACTTATTATCGGTGAACATTTTTGCACAAAGCGTATTATAGGACTTGCCAAAGGATTTTAATGATATCATATTAGCTATATAGTCCTATGAGATTACGTTATTGCTTTCAAAGTTTATGTAATTCTTCATACACATTTCGAAGTAATGCCGAATGCAATGTGATGAAATTTAAAAAAAATACCAAAACGTACTTTGTATTATTATCAGACAATTTAACCTATTGAAAAATATTTGCAACAGGTAATATTTGCAAGATCGATGAATAGAATGCATAGATTCAAACTTTGAAACCGTAGAATGCGACTAAATCGAAAAATTGCAATTGAGATAGGAATGATTTTTCTCTAGATAGTTGAACAAATTATTGGACTGTAAAAATCCATTACCAGCTGATAAAATTGATATGTATATGGATAGCAAAAAATACTTCAGAAATATATGCCACATTCTTGTTATGTCATGCGCATCGTGGTGGTAAATAAAAATATTTAGAAATTAAAAAAGTGTTCATTTTTTTCCTTTTACCCCGTCCAATACAGTAATAGAATTCATTTTTATAAGTTAATATTTCCTAAATTATCAGAAATTTTCTAATGATATTCGCGTTTCTAGTAATTTAGTGAACTCCCATATATTAGTGTATTTTTTGAGAAATAACTTTGTCTAAATTTATATTAAATTATATAGAATTACAGAAGAATAAGCTATTGAAACAAATGTAAAATTTTAGAATAAGTGGAGAGATTTGCAGAGTAAAGAGAGAGAGAGAGAGAGAGAGAGAGAGAGAGAGAGATAGACGAGACCAGATATGGGGATATCAAAGAAAAGAAGAAGAGATAAAGATAAGTCTCGTCCTACATATAAGTAGGCAGTTTTCGGGTTTCCTTCTAAATTTCTCAACCAAACTTTTTAAACACAGTTTCGTGAATTTCTCCTCGATCTGAATTTCTACACAAAAGTTCAAGCTCAAGCTACATTACTAAGCCAGAATTTTTAAATTAGTGTTTGTGCATTTCTTTACAAGTGTTCAATATAGGCATTTTTGCACTTCTAGGAGATTCTTTTCATGCTCAGTCTTTCTGAATTTCTCTATCCCAAATCAATGATCAATTTCAACTTATTTAATTTCTCGAGATCAGGTTCGAAGCTATGTTCACAAGCTTTGCTAGTCAAGGTTTTAAAAGAAGTCTGAAGCCACTTAAACAAATCAATTATTTTTATTTAAGGGTACAACTCTCTCTCTCTCTCTCTCTCTCTCATTCCCTCCCTACGTCCCTCCCTCACTCGGTCAATCCCTCTCTCTCTCTCTCTCTCTAATATCATCACGAAGGTCTAGTTGAAAGCAAACTGAATTTTGAAAAATAATTCTGTTTTTTTCCTCTCTCTTTCGTAATCTCAATCCTCAATATTTTTTTCTTATCACATCGGAAGTAGTACCAGGATTCCTGAAGAAGGAATAGTACGTGACTCAATTATTATCAAATTCTGATTACAGTTGGAAAAGCCGGGCAACAGGTTTATTGGCTTCATTCACATCCGGTCGAATTCTTATTCTCAACTTAATCTTAGACTGGCTGCAGAAGCCAAAATAACAAAAAATAAAATAATAAAGCGGCCCGTAAAATCCAAAATCGAAGCGCGACATTCCGTTTGTGGCAGAGATCGGACGTCGCGTACGTGCGCGGTGGGGAAAGACGACAAAGCCGCTGGCATTTCTCACGCCCGGCACGCGCGCCCGCCGGCGCGGACTTCTTGCCGAGCGCCGCCCGCCACGTCGCCCCGGCCTGCATTATTTAGCGGGTCGCGGCGTTACGCGAGGATTTTCCGTTTTGTCGACTGCCGTGCTTCGTGCGCGAGTTACCGTCCCGCGATCGAGCGGCACCGTGCACACGAGTACGTAAAGCGGAAAATTAATTATTCGGTCTCTGCTTTGGGTTTTCTTTTATTATTGGTAATTTTGGCTTTCTACGTTACAGAATCAATGGCAGAAAAATGTACTGTGTAGTTTATGGGTTTAATGTATATGTATGCTTCATATGGAACATATGCTCTTTTAAATTTTCGATTCAAATAAATTGTTCATTGTCAAATAATAATTTTAAATTAAGGGTTTTTTTGTATTCGGTGTACCCATCTTTGAATTAATTTTTCGATAGGCCGTAGAATAAAATCCTGATTTTAATCAATATGATATGGATGGCACAATTCATCTACTTCATGCATATCGATTTAAGCTATATGCAGATTATTGTTGTAAACAAAAAATTATTGCGTGTGATCGCCTTTCCAAGCTGACTACTTACGACCTACACGTGATCTTCATTGAAATCTGAACTCTAACCGGTTCCCAATAGTTACAAAATAATTAACAAGATTATTCAGGATTATGCAAACAATACTTTTATAGCACTCCGTGACCTAAATTTGCACTGAATGGATGTTTTTGCACGGGCTTCTCCATTTATTTATGATGTAATAATGAAATTCGTTAAGTAACAGGCTCGTGAATATCAACTAATTGATTACCAATATTCCTATATAAAGTATGGTCCTATACACACACACACACACACACACACACACACACACACACACACACACACATATATATATATATATATATATATATATGTATATATCTTAATAATGTACTAAAAGGTAATATAAGTAGTAATATCAATTCTGGAATTGAACATTAATTTTAATTGTCATTGATGCGTACCAAACTGCATTTGTGCTTCAATACTCCTTTAATTCTTCTAATTTATTAATAAAAAATATTATTATTTCTGAAAATATTTTGTATTTAAACATTTTTATTGCATATCTTTCCCAGTAGAAAATATAATTGGCAATTTTCTGAGATAGAACTAATTGAAATTTATTTGAAAAACATTTTATGAAATTCCCCGTTAACTTTAAATAAATTTTTTTTATTCAAATATTCCTTATTGAAATATTTATTAAAAGCAATAAAGTAACTTTTTTGACCTTTAGTAAAAGAATTGTATCATGTAAATTTCATTGCATATTTTTTTAAATAAATTTTCTACAATGTGTTAAATAATAATACAACAATTTTGTCATAAAAATTATCAATTTTTTTGAATTATTTATTGTATGATTCATTATTCCATTTCAGTGTGTTTGATTATTCTACATAATGATTTTAGTTTAAACAATTATTATAAACAATATAACATTATAAAAAATTAGCAGTTCACTAATATTTTTGCATAGCCTTGGCATTTTGCCCTTACGAAATCGCCAGGCATAATGGAATCCATTTATTGTAATATTAAAATACTATTAATAATGACTACTTTTTTCAAGATCTCGTATTATTTTGTGAATCAAATACGGGAATTTAAACGATTTACCTTGTCAGCATGAATCTAAAAATTATCATTTTTTTAACTTAAGTAGACTCAATAGTCGAAGCAATTCCGCACGGCTGCGTTTCAGCTCATTGTAGGAGAGCAACGAGACTATTAAAATAGTTTAAACATCGCCGTTTTTTTTTTTAATAATAATAATATATTACTTTTAGATGTATTGTAATTAAGTATGGCGGGTTTACGTCGCACGACCTATAAAATATTACACGACACGTGAGGATTAAGTAACCTCATTATTTCACGGCGAGTAGTTAGCGCCCGAGCGGGACGAGGATTACTTAAATCCCATGTATCGTAATATACTATTTTGAATATTCTGGTTTGAATTACTGGAAAATACCGGAATTTTCGCTAATTAAGCTCTACTTCCCACTGAACAGACGATGATAAATATTATTTTGAATTTTATCGTTATTATCTGGCACACTAACCATATAATAGAAAAATTCTATTTTTTCCTATGTTTTTTTAATGAATTAGCGAATGACCTTATTTTATGCTTTCATAGAAGTAATAGTATTCCGTTTTTCATTCAACGTTACGAGATTGCTGTTATAAATCAAACCAGATATTACATTCACTTCTACAAGTATTTCACATAGTATTTGATGCATTAGTAAATTTTGACATAATTAATAACAGTTGCCGTTTTGTAATTTGAAATTACACCTTCGGTATAATAGTAATTACAAAAAATCTACTGCTCTGTTTTCTTTTAGGCAGGCTGATTAAAGCTATAAATCTCCGTGTTGATGTTAAATTACGATTGGAATAAAGTCGCTTGGGAATTGTGAAATATCCGTATCTAATTTATTGCTTTATCCGGATTAATAATTGAAGTTCATGAATGAAAATTGCATTTTGACGACACGTTTTATTTTTTTCTTCTTTTAGAGTCCAGCCAACTTCAAAGTACATTCATGCATAAAATAAAAGGATTTTTTAAACTTTTTAAAACAGGAAACAGTGGATTGGAATATAGATAATCTTCTAAATAATCTTCTAACCGATAATTAGTAAAGAATTAAGAATTAGAAAATTTTATTTTATTAAGAATAATAATTCTTATCACATTTCAAACAGTCTTCCTAAATGATAAATTCACGCGTCGAGGTGACATTGTACTTCAGTTGATTAATTCTGAAAACATACTATCTTCCTTTTTAAAACTGCTTTTGTAGTGCAAATTGGTTAGCGACTGTCCACTAACATACAGATGCACGCATTATATAAGGGAAAACCTTAAAAATCACATCTTGAAAATCGCATGTTTCATTTCGTCGGTGTCGTTCGTGCAAAGCTCATCGCCCTCATGCGCGCACACAGTCGCCAGTTCGCCGATTCGCATAGCGCCCCGGGCAGCCTTCCTCAATTATTCCGCAAAGTTATGAGCGGAGCGCGGCAAATTTAACGTCGCGACGGCGACGAAGACGACGACGATGACGACGACGACGACGGCGGGCCAAAGTAATAAAACGAAACGAGGGCCCGGAGAGCTTTCGAGAGCGGGGCTCCGATGCGGCCTCGGCGTCTAATCGGGCGAGCCGAAATTCCGCGTTCGACGCCCTGCGGTGGCGTCGGCGAGCTGCAGGCAGGAAGGGGACGGGCGAGCGGAAGTGGAGCGGAAATTGCAGAGGAACGCGACGCGTGATGTAAGGGGAACGAAATCCCCGAAGGCGCAACGCTGGGGGGGGGGGGGATGGCGCGGCGATGCTCTCCGCGCGATGAAAAGAACCATCGATTCTTCGCCCTTTTACTTTCGAGCGTAGCCTAGGAAAAGGTGCGCCCGCGCTGTGTGAGGCTGAGGGGGCAGGAGGGAGGCGTAGGGATATAAGGACCGTAGATGGGGGCCGCGTCAGAAAGTGGAACGAGGTAGAATGGAAATGGGAGATGAGCGCGAGAGGAGAGATTCGAGGAGTAGGAAATGAAAGGATAAGAGGAAATGGGCAGGGGGGAGGATAGGGGGACAGGAGCAATCGATTCGTTCTAAGGTCGTTCCTCTTTGCCTCGCGCCTTCGCTATTTTTTCAACCCTTCATTGTTTAAGATTTCATTCCGGTTTTTTTTTTTTTTATGAATACCCCCGCATTGTTATTGATCGTCGATGACTCGAGTAAGCATTGGCACGCGTTCGAGTGGCCGTTATGACAGACTGGCGTAGACAGATTTTAGTGAGGAGGGGGGGGGTATTTGTTGCGTAACTCTGGCTTCTGGCCATAGGAACGAAGGGCTATCGAAATTTTGATAGATTGCTTGTAAAACGAACTTATGGAGATGGCACTCCATTGTGTAAAATCCAATAATATACCGTAAATGCCACTCGGCTTTCATTCACGACGTCCCTGCAGTTTAATGAAACGTTATTAAAGGCATATGCTGAAAGCTTTCCCATGCTCCCGACAGATGGCGTTAAATGTTCCGAATGCAATTAGCAACTCATCTGTTCGAGCTGTCTCGATGTATTTATCAAAATTTCGAAAAGTCTTTTTAGCCCCTCATTGTGCATAAAAAGCTTTAGGTTACATAAATAAATATCTACATCTAATTTGATTTTAATATCCGTAATCGTAGTAGCGATACATATATAAAAAATATTAATAAATATTAATAAAGGTTTCGGCAAATTTCATTCGCAGAAGTTATTAAGCAGGTAATTGACAATTCCATTAGCGGCATTCGAAAACTGGCCTCATTATAGGCTTCTTCAATGGTGCTCATTATGCGAGTCTTTTGCTGACAATTGTCCAACAAAACGCTGAAAATACAGACACGATACTACAAAAGATATTATATGCAGCAATGGACAAAAGGCCCTTTATTAAGATTCGATTTAGTTAATTTGAAAAAAGAATTCCTCAATGAAATAGAGTAAAATTACAATAAGTGTAATACCGTTTAAATAAATGATAAAGATATAAAAGGCTAGAAGAAATTACCTTTGTTCCAATTGGATCCGCGATCTATTTGATTTGAATATTATGCTGCTTATTCAATATTACCTGATTCATATTAACCATACTGTTGATTGTATTAACGGAAAACTTCCACATCGACTGTTTGCTTATACGACAACAAATATTTACTAATTATTGTACTGCTGTAATGGATTGGAGCTTTTATCGCGATGAGAGAGTGATCAAGCATACTACAAGAATTAAAAAACTTTGAATACTCTTTCTTACTTGATTAAAAAGTGGTCAATATATTTAATAATAACGGAATGATTACAGAAAAATTAGTCACCATACGTCTTAGTTTCTATAGAAATTTTTCATAAATGAATGTACCCTATGCGACTTCAACTCATCATCGCATAATAATGATTAATATTATAAAAGCTTAGAAAGTAATTCTAAACCACCGTGGTAATTTAGAGAAAAATTACAATCAAACAAATAGATTAGAGATGATAAAGTTTTTTGGAATTTTATAGTAACTTGAAGTGCGATTGAAAATGAAAAGTTTGAAGGAACTTTCTAGGTTAACTTAAAAAGTTGGAAATGGAAAAGGTGACCGACTGACTTTGCTTTGATTAAACAAAGCATTGCTCTTTTAATTTTTTAATCAACATTAGTGGTCTTTACTTAAGTTTTCTTTTGAAAGTTGACTTTGAAACAATCTTTACAGCCTGTATCAGGGTCAAGTTCCTTATATGCCACTTCACGGAGAACTCTAAAAGCATTTTAGCTGGAATTTTTTTGAGAAGCATTTTCTTTCAAGTTCTCATTTGTATTCAACGAACGAAAAAGTCAGAATACAAAACCGATGGACTATTTGTGGAAACTGTGCAAATCGTTACTCGGCTTTTTTTTCCCCCCATTGAATCGAAGCTCCAGCGGCCCAGAAATGTATAAAAGCAAACAGGACACAGCCTCGGGGCGATGAGGAAGCAGTCGGATATACCGCGGGCAAGCGCAAATACGGCGAAGACGAGCGTTGCGGTAGAGGGAAGGCACGGGGCGCTTGTGGGCGGGTAGAGGGAGGAGAGCCAATCAAGTCAGCGTTAGAGCAGACCGGGGGAACGACTCGCGGGGAAATCGAGTATTAACGTAGAATCTCGAGTTAAGCCGCAAGTTGGCGTGAGCTTCGCGGCGAAAGGAAGCGGAGAGGGGAAGAGGGTGGCTGGGCAGAGGGCGAAAAAGGTCGCCAGAGCTAATCAGATTTCTTGCCGGGTAAGTTTGTCAGGCCGATGGAAAAGCGACTTCAACCAGTAACCGAGGTCCAATTAATAATTCTAATGGCCGGAGAACGTCCTCGTCCCCGGAAAATCGGGCCGTCTCCTGGAGAACGCCTACATTCGATTGGCGAAGCTAAATTCCGTCCTGTTCAGCCGAGGGCGCCGATCGTATTTACATTTTATCGTAATATTCTTATTCAGAACTGTCGGACGCGTCTCTCTGCTTGAATTAAACGGTCGAAAGCCGCCGATTATTTCGCGACTCGATTAAAGATTTTCTGAAGTATTTACTATATTAAATAGACGAACTCGCGACGAAATTTTTGTCAATTTTGTTTTGCTCGTACCTCAAACCGCTGTGATTCCAAATCGTCAGACGCGAGCCGAAGTTAAGCATTGTTTATATTCGCGCCGAATTTCCGCGGGCTGCATCGTTCTGATGAAGAGCGTGTTTACCTTGTTGTTACAGCTGCAGGTACGACTGTGGTTTACGGTCTATTCCAGTTAACGAGACATGGCGCTGGGAGTGGAACCCTCTAAATTTTGGATGTGCACTGAGCGGGTGCTCGTGAATTTGAGAGCAGAAAAGAGACAGATAGAGAGAGAGAGAGAGAGAGAGAGAGAGAGAGAGAGAGAGAGAGAGAGAGAGAGAGAGAGAGAGAGAGAGAGAGGGGTGGGTGAGACAGAGGTGTACACTTAATAAATTACCTGCCAGACGTAGCGCTTAATAGTAAGTCGGAGTAGAGTGACTTTCATAACATAATTAAATTCTAAATTAATTCTTTTTTGGTAATAGTGTCTAGCTTAAGGTAATATAAAATTTTATTTTTCTGTGATACTAATAGTAAACGAACAATCTTTGAAAACTAAAAAAATTTTAATAATTCTAAAAAATTTAAAATTCTCAATTTCATCACCATTTAATACTCTAATAAAAATTTAAATTTTTAAATTTAAATTTAATAATTTAAAAACTAACGTTTAAATAAGTTTTACAGTTGGGTTTTCTCTGCTACGTGGTCATTTAGTTCGTCAAACTTATTCGAATTTTATCTAATTTCAAAATGTATCTTCATATCTAAATTCTTAGACAGTAATTTCATCCCCACACGTTTAATGTGCAGTTTTTTGTTGTTGTAATTTTATCATTTCAGTGATTTATTAACTGTAATTAGTCGCGAAAATCCTAGGCAAATTAAACTTATTCTTGGTGAAGTACGGACTCTACGATTTTCCGGCCAAATTGCAATATTGCCGTGTGTTGCGAGAACTGATACTCGCAGAAGCGAACGGTCGATGTACATCAGTAGCTGCACCGCGTTGGTAAGAGGTATGTGGGGTGAGGAGGGGGTGTGGGGGGACAAGAGACTCCTACCGAGAAAATCTATTCGCCACTACCGGTGCAGAGCGATAAGGGTCTCTTTTACTCCGTGAGTGAAGTGGATGAGGAAAAGCTCGCTATAATGGATTTGGCTGCTTCGTACATCGGATCCCTATTAGAACGTCGGATTTTAACGTAAGCAGATTTATTATGTGATGTTAATACAGTTTTCAGTACAGGATCGGTTGATTTCGATTATACTAGCTAGATTTTTCATAAATGTCAATTGAACACATTTGTTAATAAATATTCAACATATTTTTAGATTATCCGTTTTAAAAAAGCTGTTATCTGCTTACATAATTTTTCTCGGATTAACGAACCAATTGAACGTTTATAAAACTATGGTTTAAATTTATATTTAATATTTCTGTGTATCAGATAATTTTTTAAGATAAGACAGAAACTTAGTCTTTCTTAGACATACAGAAATAAATTTGGTCATCCATGAACTGGAAAGGGAATTGCGTCGAATGTGTCGAAACCCAAATATTAGTGTTATAAAATTGGCAGAGCTCTTCAATTATTTTCATCTCAAGTTTTGCGAATGTCATTCGGTACCTTCAAATTGAGAAGATTAGCTTACTCATTCTTTATTTATGAGTTTTTAATAATCCGAATATTTATGTCTCAGTCATGCCGTCAGGTTTTGACTTATAATAGGGACGCAGATAGAAAAAGTTGAACAAACTGTAGTCACATAATAGAATTAAAAACGATTGTCATTATTAAATTTTTCTAAGCTTGAATTTTTAATACAATTAATTATGGATTTTATCTTCAGTAAGCTCAATAGATATAATTTTCTAGGCTGAATTTTGGTCATTTTATTTTTAATTCAGGCTTTTTTAAAGTAAAAAATAAATAAATAAATATAGAGTTCTCACTGTCATTGTAAACTTTATTAATTAAGAAAGTGACGTCTTAATTACCGTGATGGTAATCCTTATTAAACATTTGAAATATTATTCCAGACTTTTATATAATAACTGAATTGGTAAGTTCTTTGTTGTACTTCTCTATTTAATCCGTTAGCACAGAATTGACACCAAGATAATCGAGACATAAATAGACATCATTATAATAATTTTCTAGATTGAACTCGTATAACGTCTTACATTTCCTTTTTTAATTTCACTCAAAATCGAGAGTCATTATATTCGTAAATAACGGACACGTTGAATAATTGATCAGGATGTACACGCGCGCAGGACGCAAACGAAGCCTTTCATTAGGAAACGAGGAATCTCCAGCTCGGTTGCACTCATCCCTGATTTTTCCGACTGTAATCAGGAAAATTATCCTAGGACTTTGGCGCGCGACCGGTACGCCGTTTCCCCGCCGCCACCGCAGCACCCCGATGCGGCTGGGATGCGCACTCTGCCGCAAATCAGGCTAAAAGGCCGCGCGCGGCCCAAGGCTATACGCGTGCATATATATATATATATATATATATATATATATATATATATATATATACGCAAAAACGTCCGAGTGCGTTACCTTTGAGCGCTCCGATCCCCTCCTCATCTTCTAGCTTTTCCAGGAAAATCTCGACGGTCAGACCGCACGCCTAATCTTACTACGGAGCCGGGAACTCTCGCGAGACACGCGTAATCTTAATAATCGCAGAGGTTCGGATTCTTTTGGTATTTCATCAGTTTGGCTGAATCGATAGCCAAACTTTTTTTACATTATGAATCGATACGGTTATATTGCATTTTCAAGGTAACGATTTAACTTTTACCAGAATTGAACTGACTTTTTTCATTATGCAATGTATGAAATTTACTAATCTAATAAAGGTCAGACAATAAGACTATTTTCATTTCATTAAGGATCTTGAAACTTGCCGAGATATTTGATTTAAAAATTTTCAGCTCAATTGAATTTCGGTGAAAATCAAAGAATCCAATATAGGAAATCAATAATTTACAATATATTTTATGTTCTATTTTTGGAAACTCAATAGCAACATGAAAATCAGATATTTTGCTCTGAGCAGAATATCTGATTATATTTATATATATATATATATATATATATATATATATATATATATGCTACATTGATTTCGAATTGATTTTTTTATTACTATACGTGTTATTATAAATTTATGGTAACAGTAAAATATTTTGAAAGCAATCTACCGTTGAATAGTGTGGTCAATAGAATTACAAAATATTGAATTCCCGATTGAATGGGAAGCTTGAGAATGAATTTTACGATGGAATGGATGTTTATAAATAGGAGTCTTCATCCTGAAAAAGCCAAGGATGAAAAATTTTACAATCAGATAGATGCACTGAAGCCCAAGGTTTCCTACGTGAGTTAATATATCAGCTAACAAAATATAACCTCAGTATAGAATTGTCGTTGAATTTTTTAGTTTGAAGTAATTAAATTGGTCTCTTTGTCGACATGGATTATGATATTGTTAGCAGTGAAGCGTAAATTTAATAAAGTAATTTCCAATTGCTTGGAAAGAACATCAATTTATCCCTCGAATAATGGCCAAATTCGTGCTTCAGATCAATATCGTCATAATCATTCGACTGGGTGATAAAAATTCTACAATATCTGCATCGAGTGTATTTTTTGAAAATCAGTCGTATCAAACATAGTTTGTCGCTCCCATAATATTACTGCCCCGCGTCTTTATAATTTTTGTATTTGAGATTCTCAATATCGAAATTCTTATGGATAGAAGAAAGTTACTTTTCTTCTCGGTCAGAAGGCTGCGTTGTTTTTTTTTTTTTTTTTTTTTTTTTTTGTAAAGCACTTAAACAGATTGAAAATGTCGGCTTTTACTCGACCCCAGTGGTTCAATAAAAGTTCTAATATAATCGTGATGACATCGAAATAACTACGCATACATGGATGGACTGTTTAATATATGGACTGTTTATAATAAGTGTAGCCAAAAATTTTATCGCATGCATAAGGTTAACACGTAATCGATGACCTCGGTTTAATTTTTTACTTTCATAAAGTACAAAATCCGTATATTCAAGCTTTACTTTTATAACGTACAAAGTTTATCAACACAGCCAGCTTTATATTACCTTTAAATTCTCGATTTTCTCTCGATTCTTTCCAGTTCTTGAGATACCGATAGAATTGCAGGCACCCACTAGTTTGCCTCCTAAGAACCGCCCCAGTACTCGGCACAGATGTCGTCACATACTTACAAATATATTTGTGTCTGTGTGAATGCGTGTACGTTTGTTTGTGTCGCTGTGCCTACAGAAGCGAGAAAGTACGTGGGAGCTAATTGAATTGCGACCGTTACGAAGAAAAAGCACATAAATCCGCCGTAATTTACGGAGGCGCGGGTGTTTCGCGCCGCGATCCGAGAGGAAGGGCCCAGCGAGGATTTTTTTCTTCGTTTTGCCAGCCAACGCGAGACCTCTTTAAATTTGCCCGTTCATCCGCTAAACCGGAAGAGCGCTTGTCTGCTACGCCCTCCCCCCTTTCATCCCTCCGCCCCTTTTTGCCTTCTTTCGCCCCGAGCATTTTTGCAGGTGGTGCGCCTCTGTTCTCTTCTTCCCGGCGCCACATCTACCGTCCCCATCCCCCAGGGACGATAAATCCGTTCCACGGGAAGCTAAAGATTTGTGTGTATGCGCGGTGGGTGAATTTCGGCCGAGCGAATGAAAAACAAACGAGGTGAGGTGGACGGATCGTATGATACACTAAGTGTTGCTTCAGCTTCTATTTCTTCTTTTTTCTGTTCGCTTTCCACACCTGTCACTGAATTCATAATCGCAATTCAGCGATAAACTATTCGAAAGACTCTTCGCTATCGCTTTATTAATGCTTAGGTTATTATTCAGTGACTAAATTGTATAAGCAAATTTCCATCATATATATGTTTTAGCAGATCCAAAGATTGAATTGGTGTTATGAAGAACACTTTTTTCGTTTAATAACTCTCATACTATATATAATTTAGTAATTTAATTCAATGAAGATATTTGTATTCCAAATTAAATATCATCTAGGGATGGAAGTAGCAATCGAATTATAGTTCTCAAACAGTTATCCATTACGAATGGATATATGTTTAATTTGATTTACAATATATTTACAGATGATGAAAAAATTAAATATTGATTATATCGATTTTTTGCTATTAGGCCTCTTATTAGGAATTAATTCTTATTATCACAAATTAGTTTATTGTTAGTGAGCTGAAATGATTATAAAGATTATTAATGAGTCTGTAGTTACAAATAGTGTTATTCGTGTTAAATACAATCATCTTACTACTATCATTGGAATTAATCGAATGATAATTCTTCTGACTTAAAAGTAGTTATTCTTTTCCTAAATTTTCAATAAATGACTGCACGTAAAAGCTATTTAACTTAACTAATTTGTCCACAAGCGTTATATCATCTAAATTAAAAAAAACTAATTTAAAACAAACAATTCCTGCAAAAATAGTATTGCAACGGTTTTCTACGTTATCGCGCTAGCATTATTTCAATAAATTCAAGCTTGAATAAATTGGTCAAACTGATGTACTAAGCAGGAAATGCTAATAACTGCTCGCATTCTAATTAATGCCCATGATGATGATATTATATGAGTTTTGAAGGCTGCTCTGGGAAACTTTACGCTACGTCCTAACCTAATACTTACTGAAATGTTTAATTCTGATTAATAGTACTTGGATAAGTTTCATGGGTTCCATTCGACTTACATAAGAAACTTTTCGAACTTATATGTAAGGATGGTCATTAGTAACCTGGTTCAAGGATTAGCGGATACAAGTTATAATTATTCTTATTTCTTTTTAATCGAAATAACAGTTATGTTGTTCGAATTTAGCGATGTTACGTGAAATTTTTTAGAGGAATCCCCCTTGACTACTTCATATAATTTTGCAACTCTATTTTTTCCTATAAAATTATTCTAAAAATTTCGAAATTAATCATTGAAAAATCTGCGCTTACGAACGAAACTTTTTATTACATTTTAATTTTACTACTTAATTTTTTATTACATTTTACTGTGTTGTAGAGTATTATGACTGTTGAATTCGTGAGCATGACTGATTCACTCTCTCTATATATAAGATGCGAAAGAACATGGCGAATTAGAATGAAGCAAAAAAAAAAAGAAAGTGTCTTAAGAGTAAGTGACTCAATCATAATTAATTAAACTCTATTCTCCAAAATTTTCTCATAGATTTCCCTTAATCAAAAAACTGTCAAGAAAATCTGAACAGGATCCTCGTTGGTTATCCCTTATATGTCAGTTAATATCCGATAAAATTCTCTGAATTTGAGAAATCAATTTAATTCAGATTTGATAGTTTTAAGAAAGAGGTGGAAATAATTTTAATTTTCATGATGGGTACAGTTAAAAAAATAGAGACCGACTTGCATAGAACTAAAATCTTTAAATGAGCTTTAGATCATCATTCGATAAATTCGAAAATTCGCCCACTACGATAATCATTGCAATTGAACGTCTGAGCATTCCACGGTATCCGGGAGGGGGGAAGGGGTCTAAAACCATTCGAGTGTAGGGAGGTTCTGGGTTAGATAGGGAGGGTGGAGTCGACGCGAGAAGACCAGCACTTACCATCCTCGTTGTTGCTGCTGCCGAGGGTCCACTCCTCCTCCTCGTCGAAGTGAGCGTCGCCCCCGCGATCGTTGCCCGGGAAGAAGGCGTGGGCCAATATCTGCCCTCTGCCGTCGAACGGATATCCGTCGTCGTGGATGCGCCTGCGAGGAGACGAGAAACACAGTGAAGTCGTACAACAGATAACGGTAATACGGGATTTGGCAAGTAAGACTGTCGCTCCTGTCTCGGTGGGAGAGGATTGAAGGTTTCAGGTGAAAAAAAAAAGGAAATACATTGGAATAGCTGGACACGAGATCGAGTTTGAGTTATTTATCGTATTTACATCGGATATTTTTTTTCAATCTTTGAGGAATATCTCAGGACATATCGATTCGTGGATGGATTTCGGTTAGGAGCGATAGTTTTGGATATTTACAAACGTAGACAATATACCGAAGTGAAAAATCCATTATCAAAGTTGGATAAACAAAAAGAGATTATGTTCATTCGTTATTATGTAATTTAGTCGCGAAAAGTATTTGATACAAATATTGTTAAATGCAATAATAAGCCTTAAAATTGTAAGATAGCTAACTTTGCAAGGATCTATGTTGAAATTATTAATGTCATTTAATAGCAAAATCTATCCTGTCTTTGATATTTATTTAAAATGAAACATTTCCCTTCGTTATTTGAATAATGGAGAAAATTGGTACGAGTCTGACTTACCGATGGAAGTAGATCAAAATATCGGCGGAATCGGTGTTTCTCTCGTGGAACGTTAATTTGGAATTCTTGGCCCAGAGGTTGAGAGCACGGCTGAGTTCGCGGCGAACGCCGCCGGTCTCGAGTCCGCTCGGCCTCTCCGTACGTAAACTGGAAAAAGAAAATGAAGAAAATGAGAAAAAAACAATAATAAATCACACCTTGAATTTCTCTCTCTCTCTCTCTCTCTCTCTCTCTCTCTACCGCTGAACTAAATGGGCGCTAAAACAGGAAACGCATCAAGCCGACGTATTTCAGATGTCTAATGACTTTCCTTCTTTTTCTTTCCTTTGCACGTACGCGTGAACCAAACGAATGTTAATTAAAATAAATAAGGCCTGGGACGGGGGTGAAATATGGAAGGTAAAAGTTCATTTTTATCGCTCACCTGTGCGGGGTTAGCAGTGGGAGCCAAAACGAGAGCGCAAGGGCCAAGGAAAAAAGAGGAGGAGGGGGAGATTTACATTAACCTTGCGCGCGGGATGAAAGGCAACGGGGCAGGTATACATTTGCATTCATTAAGAGCAATTAGTGCCCGGTAATAAGTCGAGTATGCAACTTTAAGCGCTCGGCTATGCCAGTCGGCTTAAACAAATTAAAGTTAATGCTCGCGCGGAGCACTGTGGCCCTTAAATAACACCCCCCCCCCGCTCCCCCTCCAACACCACCGGCTGCGAAGCGATACCTGCACCATCCACCCCCTCTCTCTTCGTTCAAATCCAATTTTCCGTGCGCGCGCCGAGCCGTTATTCGCCGCGACTCCTCGGGCATACGGTGCCGATTGGCGGTGCGCGGGGTGGGGGGAGGGGGGCTGCGATCTTCGTTGTATCTCGCGGGTGCGAGTCGTCGTCGTCGCGAGAATTCGGACGAGTGGGTAAGGGTTACTGTGGCGGGAGGGGGGGGGAGGGTCGATTATCGAGGGCGAGCCAACTATATGTAGCTGGACAGTTTGAATTAGTCGGGCGGGCAGTTCGGGCCGCCGTTGCGGCTGGGGTCGGTTAACAGACGTCGGTTCACTCCCGCGCTCTTCTTAAGCGGACAGTAATGGGGACTAAAACACGGAAGATTTGAGGAGTTCTGACTCGGTTTCCGGTTGGAATGGTTGCTGAGATTAAGTAGTTTTTGCAGTGAATTTGAATCGAGAACAGGGAATTTGTATCTATGTAGATCGAGACCAGGAATCTAATATGGATTCCATTCTTCTTCTTTAAGGCAATTCGTTTCTCTATAAACGAGTGTCGTCTTAATCTATACTGATCTAAAAATTCTTTTTTTCATAATGCAAAGCAATAAAAACTGCACAAATACAAAGGACAATTAATAAACGTTCGGAAATTCTAGAATTTCTACAATAATTTAAATATATTTGGTCCAAATTTTCTCTAATCTTCTTTGATTTTATTTAGTAACAAATGATGGAATATTTTACATTGAACTTTAGAAAGTTTTCTATCTCAATTGGGAATTTGTTTAAACGGATTGTTTCGCAATTCTTATCAAAATATTAAGAAAAGATATGTTTTATTCTTTTATGTAATTTATTTTAATAACTATTACACAGTGACATTATCTGAATATTCAGCCTGCTTTTCAATGGATATTATACTTGTGACTGAGCAAAACTCAAAGCGGACGTTTATGCGTATAGGTATAAAGAATCGTGTATAGAATCTTTACATTTAGCATATCATCTAATCTGCAAAAAGCTTCCTGCTACGGACTCATACAGCTCGTCATATCCGTATCTAAACTTTGGTTTTTGCCCGCGTCAAGTCATGCGCGGAATATCCCTTCAAAAGAGGGTTTAATCTTCAGATCTAATAGAAAATTAATTAGCGACTAAGTCCGCGTAATGAACAGAAACTATTCAGCAAATTGAACCAGATTGATCATGAATTATTATTTAAAAATCGTCTACGGAAACACTACCGTCTTTTCTTGTTAACAGTAATTAATGGAAAATATCGCGTATTTTTCGGTGCACGCAACGAGTTTTTAGCAAGCGTCAATGTTTTAAAAATGTAGCGTGCATTAGAGAAATGAAGGTTCTTGGAAGTGAGAGCTGGATGCGAAATATTGATGTTCCCGCGGCGTCGCCAATTCAACAAGAGTAGTTAGGCCAAATGTATATCTCGACGAGAAAATGATTAATGGGCTCTGTAGCTTCAAAAAATCCGAGTTTTACTTTGTTATTACTGATTAATGGATTAATAATTTATGCAATTATTCTAGATAATAGGGAATTTACCATTTTTCTCATTTCAGTTTATCTTAAAATGCTTATTTTAATTAAAATAATAGATTTTATCGAAAAGACATAAGTTACTTCGTATTTTATTATTTTTTGCGTCTTTAGATTATAATTAGTTATTTGTTTGTACAATATAATTTTAACTCAAATTAAAGCCATTCGCGACGAAAGGTCGCAATAAACTGATTATTTTAAATTCTGTTGATCAGTTGATCGCTGTCACAGCTGCTCGGACGAGAATAAATTCTTCTTCGGTCAAAGAATTAATCTGAGCCTAGAGTTTTTCGTTACATCTTTTCTTCATTAACGAGTTAATAGCCATTAATCTCTGTTTATACTCAATCGCACGTTACATTCCTCTTGATTTGGTGACAAAAAGTTCGTCAGATTTTTTCATTAACTCCAGTCGATACAAAAATTACAAAACTTTTTACTTCGATCGATGTAACTTAACTATTTCATCACCGTGCAACGACTCCTCTTCGGTGGTAACATCACCTACACTAAACAAGCCTCTATACTCCAACATTGATTCATTCAATCTCCATACAGGTTACACGCTCGATTCGGCCTCAGGACGGATCAAAAATTACTTTGTTTCAGAGCCCGCAATCCATTTCAACATAGGGGCTGAGGCAAGAACGAGAACGTGGCCGCGCGATAATAAAAAAAGACTCCATCGTCAGCGGAAAGAAGTTCGTACATTAAGGCTTTAAGAAGTCGCCGTTCGGCCAGCCCTCCGTCGCCCCTACCAAAGGATATCGATCCGTAGGTAGGCGCGACCGGACTGCGCGTTCGCGCCCATTTAATAAAAATTGTCGCCGTGCTGACCGGCTGTGCTCGAGAGCGCGCGAGGGCTCGAATTGTCGCGGGAATCGTTTGGCGTCCCCATCCGTCGCTGTGTGTGTGTGTGTGTGTGTGTGTGTGAAATGGAGAGTGGGTGAGGGTGGAATTGCCTCGTCGGCATTTCCATTCTTTGCCTGACGTCCACTTTTTTTTCGCCGGGAGAGCCGAATTTCACAGACGCATATGCATAAATATTTGCGTTTGATCGGGAAAGTTTTACGAATCCTGTCTATTAATATCGTAATCAATGTTAAACTCATGATTATGGTACTTTATTTATTTGTATTTTGAATTTACAAATTTTTTTTTTAATAATCAATCTGTTTCGATTGATCAAGTTGAATGCGCTACAATATTGAAACGAATCATACTTTGTTGCGAATTAATTCAATAGCCAGTCCTTATTAATCAATGTGTAAAGAAATGGCAGATATTACGGCAAATATAATTTCTTTTTTATGTAATCATGAATAAAGAATATCAAACTGCCCAAAATTCCGTATTGTGTATAGGATTGAACTTTCTGTTTACTAGTACAATTGTCCATTGGTATTTTTTCTACATTTTTTTACATTATCGACAGTTATAATTATCGCTAATACTCCGTCGAATTCAACGTTGACATATTAGTCATGTACAAATAAAGCAAATAAGCATGAAATCTTACTGAAATTTTAATGCTTTGAAATGCTAAATTTGCAATATAGATAAAGTAAAATAATAATAAAATGCGTATCGAATTGTGATCTGAACTTTTTTCCTATACGGAAATGAATTAATTCTTTCATTTACCTGTAAATTCATTATTCGGTTTGATTGAAAGGAAAATTAGTCCCTTGCTGCTCTGAATAGCCATTCACAAATTTGAAATTCAGCGATTAATGAAGAATCATTGATGAAAATAATACAAGGTCAAGTATTTAGAATGATTGAATAGTTATCGATTAGTCAATTAGTGACATTGAAAGTCTGATTTGTATGCAGTTTTTCTGCATTTGTCATTTACAGATTCAGTAGTAATGTCGAGTAGTTAAGCATTAATCTGAGTGCTAGTTTTACAGTGAAAATAAAAGTAAAAAAATAAAAAAATAAAAAAAATAAAAGTAATACAGTGAAAAAAGATACTGAATGAGCCAGCGAAAATTTTTCCGACTGACTTTTGTTGTCACTAGATAGTTATAGTTGCACTAGACTGAAACTATACCAAATAGAAATTTTTTTCTATTTATATTATTGTTCGCATTAAAAGTGAACGAAACCCTTCAATCTTACAGGTGTGACCGTAATCTACGTTCAACACAACTCTTGTATTTATATCTTCCCAATCTCAACTTACGACCGTAATCCGGGAAATTTATTTCTTTTTCTTCTACTCTCAATCATGACGGTATGATCCTCGTCAAAACCTATTTACGATCGACCAAAAAGAATAATAACAATAATTAACAAAGAAAAAACAAAATAAAATAAAACAAAAAAGAAAATAAAAAATCCCGAAGAACAAAGAAGTGTCGTAGCGCCAGGCGTGAAGCCCGTGTTCTTTACAATTTCAATAACAAAGCTTAATCCCGATCCGTCACAGCCGTGCATGTATATATATATATATATATATATATATATATATATATCAACGAAACAAGCTATAGAGTATTGAAAAGCCGGATCGCTTAAAAATCAATTCTTGAAAGCACACACACACGCACACACACGCACATATATACATAAACGTGTCTGTATAACCGAGGGGATTTAGCGTGGTTGTCGTCGTCGTCGACGTCGTCGTTGTCCTCGTGTGGAGAGCGCCGAAACCATTTCATCGGGCTCACCACCAACCCCTATCCAGCTCACTCTCCCCGCGTCAAGCGCAGAGCGTCAGTTTCAGGGCGCGCATATCGCCCTCTCGATACGCTCGAGTCCTGGTCGTGTAAACACATACGTAGACATAGATCCACACACACACACACACACACACACACACACACACACACACAAACACACTTGCGCGTAGAGTTTTTTAACGCGCCGACCGGACGGGTTTAAAACAAAAGAAAGGAGGCTCGCGAGCGTTGGGCGATCGAGTGCCTCGGCGCCACCGCATCGTGTCGCCGGCGTCATCAAACGCAGGCAACGCCATCGCGTCCTACGCACTCGACACTGCGCTATCAATGTATATATATATATATATATATATATATATATATATATATATATATACTCGATCAAAACCCAGGCGCACGAGTCCACTTTGTTGGCGTGACGAAAAACCGCCTCTCGTTGGCCGGGATGATTTTGCTAATTATCGCGCGGGCTCGACGTCGCGTGCAACCGCCTCCCCCGATCGCGCGCTTATTACGGCGGCTTATATTCTCTTCGTGCGCGAATGGAAATCAAAGCCGGCACGGAAGAGCGGAGGGCTTTCTTTTTCTTTTATTTTTTTTCCTTCCGTGGCTGTTTGGTTTTGTTGTTCTTTTTTTTTTTTTTTTTTTACCTCCCCTCTGTTCCGGACTGACGTGCCCCCGTCCGTAACAGACGGACGTTGGTTTCCTTCTTCCTTTTTGTTGTGTCTCGATGGGGACGAGAGGTAGACAGGTATGGCGAGGGGAGGGGGTAGGCAAGCTCGGCCGGCACGGCAACAGTGGATGAAGTCAATCGTGATCAGACGTGGCACGCACACATAATGGCGGGGTTAGGGGCGGGACACGGGGGGGGGGAGCAACGAAAGGATTTTATGCCTCTCCTTCGTGCGGCATGAAATATTTAGCGCGGCCGCCGCCATTCCTTTCCTGAATAAACTAATCCTACAGCGAGTTGGGAATTGAATAAAAGAGGAGAAAGACTTTAACCTTATCGGTATCTTATTTTGTATTGCTTTTTACTGTTTTTGCTTTGGCATGAGAGCTACGCGTTCGGTCTACTGAAAAAGTTCTCCGTTCTACGCAGTGACGCCAATTGAATTGATTATTTTACGACCGTTGTATGTTAATTAAATGAATATGTTACAACGAGTATAAGCAAATTTTAATATACATTTGATTGACATCATTAGGAATGCAAAGCAAAATATTATGTAAATAGTTATCTACAAGTAACAACATGTAATTTTTCTGTGCAACTTAATGAATTCTAATCAGCGTTATTGATCATCGATTAAGATGATAAAAAAATATTATCCGATGAATCGAATATTCCTTTTTAAATTTGTAAAGTCATGGAAATTGATTTATACATGTTTGTTTCCGATACGGATAAAGATTCAATTTTAAGAATTGACGTTAATCTTTTCGTGCCATTTGATCGCTTTTCAATTAAATTGAAATCGGCGTAGAGATTTGAAAAGTGAAATACGTACTGGGGATATTATAGATATATCGCTGAATCTGAATTTAAAGTTCCAATTGTAAATTTTAAAATCGCGAACTAAAAATGTTGCCGGTTGATTAAAAGCCAAGGATTGTTGAGCAGGATTTTCCATGTTGATAAATTCAACTCATTATCCGTCTTAGCTTCCTAGAAATGCTGTTTCACCCAAACCAGTAAATTCAAATTGCTGAATTCGGCAATTTTATGAAGATTAAATTTGGTGGTAAAAATTTCTAAATGAAATATATAAAAATACAGAATTAATTCAATTTTGTAATGCGATCTCGATAATCCATGAATTAATATCTGTTTGAAAAAAATATAATTAAAAACTCTTGTTGAATTGTCACGGATGGAAATTCAACGTTAAAGTCATCGGATCGGTGAGATTCATCCCTCAAACTTCAACCATTAGTCGATGTAAAAAAAAAGAACCTATTCGTTATTATCCATCGCCCTAAAAACTTGCCTGAAATATCGTGGAAAGCGTCGACTGATAATTCCGCAGCGTCGCGCGTCAGTAATCTCGCATGAATGCATAAATCACGGCTACGTCCGATCGAATATACAATAGGCACAGTCCACTAGCAACGGTGGACTGTTTTTTTTTTTCTGTCCCCCGTGTGTAAAGAAAAAGCGTAATTCGACGTTCGTTAGTCCGTGCCCTATTGGATTTGCAGCGAGGGTGCGGCGTGAAGCTTGAGGCAGAACAGCCGAGTTCCGTCTACACTCGCCCCCTCCCCCCTTCCCTCAGTCCCCATCGCCCGGCTTTATTAGCCCGAATGCCTCGCAAAAATTTCAATTTGCCGCGCGATCATCGCGAGGTTTTCCGATTACCCTGCCCCCTACCCGCCCCTAACTCCTTGATTACACTCGGCGTCTATTGTGCCGCTACTAAGAGCGCGGGCGCGGCGAGACGGAAGCTTATTAATAGAAATTGAAAAACCTGGCCGACGGCACCGAAGTCGCGGTCGAGAGTGGATGGGGTGTCGGCGAGAGAGGGTGGCGGGGGTTAGGCGAGGGGGGGGGGCGGGCAAGCCGAAAGGGAAGGCGCGCCTACAGCTCGACCCCCGGGGAACTCGTGACACTGTATATCTATATCTATATAGCGCGCAGATTAGGGCGAAATTTTTGCGCGATTCTTTGTTTGCGCGCGGCTTTTGAAATTTGCATTTTTATACAGCCCGCTCGAGAATTATTCGAATGCGGGCTCGGCAATAAAGGATCGTAATGAAATTCGGCAAGTTATTGGGGCTCCGCGGTTGATTTGTGTAAATTTTTTTGCCACGCGCAGCAAACTAGTCCTCTTTTCCGCACGATTCTTCGAATGTTTTAAAAGGGAAATTCCGTGCTAATAATTTCAATTTGTCGAGAATTCTGTACGAAATAGGAATAACACGAGATCTCGGTTATTCTGTGTTAATAACGTATTGCGACATACATTAATTTACGTAGATGATGAGTTATATTCTACAACAGAATGCGCGCACTCGGTATAATTATAGTAAAATGAATTTCAGTCAGGCTGATGAAATGCTTTTGGGCTTCGTTTATGATATAGCATTTGTCACAAAATGGAGTGCAACGTAATGTAGCTGTGTGTACTTGACGTATCAAGTAGAGAAATTACAAGGGTATTCAGAATATGAATAAAGTGTTGTTCAATTGACTCCTCGTGCATGCATTGAGAGAATATACAAATTTTCACAATTCCAGTGTTGTTTAAATCATTTATTTGCTTTTCATACTAATGCTAACTAATAGCATTAGATAACGAAAAATTTCGACTATGCAAATTTTCACATAAAATATCTACCAGGTTAACTCGATAATCAAGCGATCGTAAAGTGCGACTAAGCCACGACATTATCTACGCAGTTTTATATCGACATGCAGAGTTTGGTATCATAATTCTGCCTGAAAAAACCGTTCTTCTAACAGATAAGCCTTGTAATAGGATTGGAGGACAGATTCACCTGTTCGTCGATTAATACTATTTCTAATGTTTTCTCCCGTCCATCCATATGGATAAGAAGTTTACCGTTCTTATTGTATTTGGGATCGAATGTACAGCGTTTAAAAGTAATCTTAAAATATTATTATATCCCTTGATCAAATAAGACGCGTAATAGCTGTGTCTCAATTGGCATTCTTTAGCACCAATCTCCGAAGACCCCCCCAAAGAGATAGAAGCGCCGTTAAATCAGACCTCAATTCCCGCCGATATCTCCGATGAACCGCGGTGCAATACAAATTCAGCGTCCCGAGAGTGGCGTAATACCGACCCGATCGTTTACGGGATGCACGCGCAGGGTCCTCGCCACGTCCCGCGAGGAATCGCCGAAGCTGCGGCGCGGCCACTTTCTCGGATCGTCCGCATAAAGTTTTTTAGCCCGTAATAATGCACGGCCGTGGCGGCGAGGTTGCACCTTAGAGCGTGGCCTATATAACGAATACCCATACCGGGATAGCCACGCCGAGTCGGCGGAGCGCACGTATTCGGTTCTTGCGATATATCTATCTCCTTCTAAGATAGCTCTCTCGAATTGCGGTCGAAGACTGGTATATATATATATATATATATATATATATATCTAGCTAACATTAGATACATAGCTATCTGTATCGTTCGAGACGCTGGAAAAACTTGGCCGATAGAGCTTTTCATTACGGTAAGGCATTGATTTATGATTTTCTTTTAAGGTCTTTATGATTTTTCGTAAAAATGGTAATTAGGTATATCATCAACACAGGATCGATAAGTCATTTTTTGCATACTACATGAGATCGAAAGTGGAACGTAAAAAATTTAGTTCTAAAGTGACGCGTGGATTCTTTAAATCATAAAACCAGAAAAAACTTGGATATTATTACAAAGATCAATTTGATAAATGACGGTTCTTCTTTAGCTCTTCCTCTTGATAAATTTTAAGTTGTAGATAAAAAAATCAAAGTTTTAAATTATAGTTATATATCTGATTTTAATATTGTTTTGACTGAGTATTAAATTCTAGCAAGTTGAAAAGAAGTTCAGCTACACATTTTATGAAAATTCTAACGATTGTCAATTATTTATTTTGAAAATTATTTAGAGTAACTAGGAAATTTAAATCGAAAATATTTCAAATGAATGATTCCTAATAGTTTTAATTTCTTCAATTATTAATAGATATAATAATACTATTATCATTTCAATAAATTTATTTACCATATTTCTAAACGCTGTTAATGAAAATCTGAATTTCTCTCTCTCTCTCTCTCTCTTTCTTCTCAAAATTATTATTCCTTATCTTCGAAAGATGATAAGACTCCAAACAAAGGGACTTTCATTACTAAAATAGACTCATCCAAGCGAGAGCAATATAAAAATAAAAAGTCCTTTCTAATGAAAGTAAAGGGCGGGCTCTGGGAAATAAATGTATTTTACCCGATGCACAATAGCCGCACGGTCCAGAACTCGAAACGACTGACGCAAAAAACAACAAAAAATAAAAAGAAATAAAATACCGTAAAACAAAGGATGAACTCTCTCCGTCCCTCTGAGTTTCGGAGGGAACAGGGGAAAATGTGAATGCGTCCTTCTCTAGTCAGAGAAGGACAAACAGGGGCTGCTGCCGCCGACACGACCAGCGCAACAACGGCTGTGTCTTTTGAGAGTACCAGCGCGCGCATACAACAACGGGCCACCAATTTGAAAGCGAACCTGGACGGATTTAGAATGTTCGAGGCTCTGAGGAGAGAGAGAGAGAGAGAGAGAGAGAGAGAGAGTGAGCGAGTGTGGTAGGGTTTGCTCGCGCATTATCGACAGTTCTCCCGGTATGGATTAGGTACTGATCAGTTTTGTCTCGACACCGCCGAGGAGCCTTCGCGTGGGCTGCCGCGATTGACAGGAGTCCCGGACTCCATCTCACCGAGCCAGCCGAACATTTTGTCACGTATACGCGCGCATCGGGACACGTGTATGATCGAGAGGCAGTGGAGAGAATGGCCGCTGATGCACAGCCCAGCCGAGGCTCGGAAATAATTAAGCCGATTGATCGAGGAGCGACGATTCGACGAGTACCGCTCCCATCCCCGCTTTCTCCCCGTGTCGTCGTTGACGCAGCCGTTGTCGTTCGGATCCTCAAACGCAGATTGACAGTGCGCATCGATCCTCTATGGCTCTCGTGCTATTTATTTATTAATTACTTTTTTCATTTTCCGCCCATCGAGAGCCGATCCGCCCGACGTATACGCCAATTAACCTACATTTCTCTTTTGAAGCGTCTATTTTACGTTGGGGAATTAAAGCCGTAGCGGAGAAAGGGTCGAGGGTGGCGGGACTACGCTCGATCGCTTTCTGCGTTCGCAGCCTGCACCCTCCTCGCCCCCCTCAGCCCTGAACGGCTCCATCTCCCTATCTCTGGCTGACGCGCGACAAAAAAAAAAAAAAAAAGAAAAACGAAGTAGCCGTCTCGATGCAACAAAGTACTATCGACGCGAAACCTGCGAGCGTCAGGTTTGACGAGCCTTTCGGGATCCTTTTGTTTCGACGTGTCGGCTCGTATAATCCCGACTCGTCGATTATATTTTCCGTGCGCTATTGCCACATTTTCCTTTTATTCGCTCTTTGACTATTTTCAACCTGCGAACAGCGACTGGCGAGGATAAATTTCGATACGGTTTAACAAATTGAACTGCCGAAGCCGTGGAATAATAAAAATAAATCGGATATTTGAAACACAGGTCGCTTTTTAGTCCAATTTGGATGATTATCATCGCAATGAAAGAATGAAGAAGAAGCAGTGAATACCACTAATTGAGATTGTCGAGGCGAGAGTGAAAATAATTTGGAGTCTTTGACATTATATATCCTATGCTATTTTTTGGAATAAAATATACTTGGCAAAAATATGAATGTATGAAAAGAAAGCTTGGTTTATTGTTTAATTTTTTAATAGTCTTTAGGTATGCAATAATTCAGATGAAAATCATCTCATTACGAACTCATGGTAGTTATACACGACTAAAATATAGTTTTTATGCTGATGATGGGTTTCTATCATTCTTAATAACAAGATTAATAATACACTTTTGATATAACTATATTTGTGGTATTCTATGGTAAAATTAGCAACACTCTAATAAGGTTACACGCTGATTCCTAGTACTGTCTTGTTCACCAAACACATTTCAATTTTCTTGAAACCAATAAAAAGTCAAAATTGAATCAAAGAACAATTGTCTCTAGTAAGATCATTGACGTTATATAATCACTTTGGTTGTACAAGCAATTTAAGAAATATTACTTTGTCCTGTCATTGACTCCTAATATTTGTCCTTCAGTTACAACAAAAACCTTTTTAATTTTGAAAAACAAGAATGACTAATCATGATTCGCTTATTCTCTAAAAGTCATCCTATAAATTTTCAAGAAGAAAGAAAACGGAAGGAATAGAGCTCTAACGCGATCGTGACCTCCGGTAGGATCGTAAACATATCTCACGGGGTTCTTTCCTTTATTCCAGCCCCGTGGCTCTACGTTCGGTCTGCCCTGCCGTTAAGCCTCCATTTCCTCGGATCACTCGCGTGCGCGAAGACGCGGAGGATGAGTTTCGCCGTGGGAGACGCAACCGAGTAATTTTACGAGAATTGCCGTTTCAGCGAAATTTCCGAATAGCGCATCAGCAGAAGTGGATAATTCGTTGCTCATTACTGCTCAGTTCTTCTGGATTTCTTATATTATATCGATATTTCTACTCGATCAATAGGAATTTCGATTATTCGCTAATTAAATTCTTCGAGTCTAACTAAATCGGACGGGGATTAATTGTAAAACAGTACGTCGAATAACGAAGTACGGTATCCGTCAGAGGCTCGGATATTTCAAATTGGGATGTTCGAATGAGCAGGACGGTTTCCGCTTGATATTTATTCGATATAGTATAATGTTAACGTTTAAAATAATATCTTGTATATGTTCCATTGGTTTTAGAGAAATTATTTTTCGGAACGTAGATATTGTTCTTATGGTATAATTAATTTTTCGCGGTTTGCATAGACAGATTAGAGCTACCAATCTTCTAGTTACAGAATTTTCTAGTCTATAATACACAATGTATAAGTTTTATTTCCAAGTTTTATAACAATTGCAAGAGAATTCCATTGACACACCTTGCCTTTATGAAATCGCAAACATACTCTAGAACTTATGATTCTTTCATGATTACGTCACCTGGAATAAGTCACTCTATTGATTTCAATAAGTATATACAGCTATTACAATATGACGAGCTGAACAGAAGTTAAAAGTTGTATGTATGCAGATCTAGAAGTTGATAAAATTTGGGCAATGTGCAGACTAAAAAAAATATACAGTTTTCAAATAATTCAATTCGCTGATATTTGAGCCTATCCATATATTATTGATTCTGACCTTGCTCGAAATCAAAGCACTGTCACGTCATATTCGGTTTAGCTTAATAATTCCGACACCACAGAAATTTCCAGTCGAATCGTCGATTCACAATGGCGGGTATGGGACACGCTGCGATTCGTAAACCCAATGGCTCGTCCAATCGGGGAATCAAGATCCCACCCCTCCTAACCCCCGGTCACCCCAGCATCGCAACGATCCTCCATCAGGATTGCTCTCTGCATTACACCGCAACGGATAAGGACGGATCGAGCGACCTCTCGTCGCCCCATCCCCCCACCCCCCTCTAAGCCTTGCGCGCGGATATCAAAGTCAGCTTCACGATCGAGGATGCAAGGAGGAGGTGGGTGGGTGGTTGGATACCGAGGTACGGGCAGTGGGGTGGCAGTCGAGAGCTTCTCGCGCCACCGGAGGAGGCGATCGACGCCTGCTTCCCAGATCCTGTCCCGAGCAATTGGCAGAGGCGACCGCACGATGTGGAATGGGAGAGGTAGAGGAGGGGGTGGGTACGAAATGCCATCCGATCCATGGCGGTAGCGCAGCAGGAAGGCCTACGACAAGGAGGCCGCGCGGTTATTACGGAATCTGTAGCGAATCTGCGTTCGAGCACGGTAGGTTCAACGAAAGGTTTGCTTTATTAAGGATATATTTGATCAGTTTAAGGAACAGCAGTAGTCCGAAGAGATGTTTAAGAATAGTTAATTCTACTCTTTCTTTGTGTTTATAAATTTGCCCAACACAAAGATTCGTAAACTATGAGTTGACGATGGTTTCTTTCTCATCATTTAAGTGTTGGAAGTTCAAGTGTATCTGGGCGAGTTTTGTCAAATTCAGAGAGTTTAAAAGAGTTTACAAAAGTTTTGAATGTATTGACAAAAAGTTCGAATGAAATTGAGAAAATCGAATGGTTTATGAAAGAGTTCCAATGAGTTCGCAAAGATGATACGAGTTTGACTTTAAGAACTCGTCGAACTCATTCCGAAAACAGTCCAAGTCTGTACGAACTCGTGTAATTGATTGAGAATGCTTTCGATATCTATACGAACTCAATAGAGAATATTAGACAATTCATTCGAACTCTATAAATTTTAGTCTTCGCTTGATTTCTTTCCAAACAATCTAGTTCAATGAGTTTGTAAAGAACTCGTAAGAATATTGAAGAATTATAATAACATCTGCAGAATTATAATATAGAAAGTTGGTATTGAACTCTTAAGATACTTTTTATACTTAATAAAGTATAAAAAATTTATCATAATATTAGACTGAATCGATAACAAGATAAAAATATATTGATCTTCAAAGAGACGAGAAAACAATCAGATCTTCAACGCTCGTACAACGAATTTCTCTGGACCCAAACTCTACCATGGCCTGACAGTCGGGAGGCTCGAGGTTGGTAAACCGAACACGACGAACTTCATGTAAAAATCTCAAAATGTTCACAAAGCCAGAATACGATTCGCTTTAACGAAAATCTGTAAAAAGTCTTTTCCGTCACGGCACGTAAGGCGTGTGCCAAATTTATATACGACGTGTTGGCCTGTAGTTAGGTTTCGCTGGCCATCGCCATTTCCTAATCGAGATTTTGCGATTTAAAATAAACGGAGATTGTTACGCATACGAATAGTCCGGGCTTACAGAAGACGTCCCGAAACCAATTCAAAGTTCCTTCGATAACTTCGAGTTACTTTCAGTTTTTCAGTCAAGACTCACTTTTGTCTTAAATTCGCTATTTTTAGAGAAAATTAAATACATTTTATTATGTAAGCCTGCGTTTTCGATAACTAATTTACAGAGTTGTTTGCTCTTATATTTGTATTCCTAAAATCTATATCGAAAAAAATGAAGGACCTCATTCAGGATACCAATTTCTATAAAAAAGGGTACGCATAATATTTAAATTTAATTTATCAAAGATATTAAATTGAAAGATGTATTAAGCATAACGTATATGAATAATATTGTAGTAAATACAAATAAAATAACTAAATTTATTAAATTCAACATATGTTATATGAAACTAAAATTTACAGAACATACAAGTATAATTGTTAAAAAATAATGTACCATCTTATGTTGTAAAATTCAATTATTTTAAATATAATCGAAATAAAACCATAATTATAAAAGCTATATGAACTTTAACCTAACTTACTTAATAAACACAAATTACAATATTTCTTGTCAGTAACAGAGTTCGTTGATGAGAAGCTCCTCGCTACAAGCAAATTCCATTTAGGTATATCTCTCTTTAAAATAAAACTTTTACCTTGCTCGTAATAAAGTATTCAGATAATTATAAATGTATTATCAAATATATAATTACGAAAGGTGAATCAACGAATTTATTTCTACTCAAGTTGTTGTTATTATTATTATATAGATATATTGTTCTTGTTTCCACCCATATAACGAAAATTTATTATTGAAATTAAGGATTTGGGTAAATTGCGGCAAATTAAAGAGAGGATGTCATTTTCTTATTGGCAATAATACATTCGTACAGACATAAAAGTCTGCCCAATTCATGCAGCTATTGAATAAAACATAAACCAGACTTCGTGTAATATTTCTTGAGTGAATATTCGATCCAGGAATTTGTTTGTTTATCGAATTACTCGATATATATGGTAAGCTCATATTGACAATTACATTATGCAAATGCAACGTAGCTTATCGCTATCAACTTGTAATGATTTTTTTTTATCCCAACAAAATATTATATTGTAAAAGATTTTATTTCTATAACAATTGCTTTGACTGTTAATATCTATTAATAAAGTTTTGTTGATAATATGAATTTTATGATTGACATAGTAGATACAATTATTAAAATTAGTATGTATTATAAGTTTATTTATTTACATTCTATGTTCTTTTAATTTG
Source organism: Sycobia sp. Sy_11 (assembly GCA_018907035.1). Lineage (NCBI taxonomy): Eukaryota > Metazoa > Arthropoda > Insecta > Hymenoptera > Epichrysomallidae > Sycobia > Sycobia sp. Sy_11. The sequence goes on along the minus strand of JACCIC010000015.1, from coordinate 3,365,840 downwards.
CACTTAACAAACTTTTTAAAAATATTAAAACATGTAGCATTTATTAATACATAAAATAACTTCATTAAAAGGCTTCTTCTCAATAAATATAATATAAAGAAATCTAATAAATTTTGTTATTTTGAAAAAAGTTCGATAGCATGCTCGCAATCTCTTTCCAAATCAATATTGTTTTATAATAGAATGTAATACTATACTAGATTTCCCTTTTCATTTACAATTCAATTTGCAAAAAATCAGCGAACAGATTTCAGGTCGTTCAACCCCGTTTCAGTGCTCCTTTTTACCACCAGAGAGTCGCCACTCAAGACGTCGCATTCCAATAAAGTGGAGTAATCAACTGTTACGAAAATAGAGCCGGCTTGTGTACACAGAGCTGATAGAGAAATTGGAGCGCGTGTCCTTTGAGCGTCGCAGGTGCCACCGGCACGCGCCCCTAGCGCGATCTATTGCGCAACCCGAGGCCGTGGAGTGCGCCAGAAGAAGGGTTGCGTTTCTTGCTGCACCTCCCTACTTTCTCTCCCTCTCTTTCTCTCTATCTCTTTCTCTTTCTATCTCTCTCTTGCTCTCGTCCTTTCTTCCCACGCAAACAGTCCACGCGCGTTCAACTTCGGGATGAAGCGAGTGGTACAGCGAGGAAGGGGGGAGGGCTGCATTCTGCGCTCGACGTATGTATCCTGGATTTCGCAGCCGCGCCTCATTCCCCTCCCTCCACACCCTCTACTCGCCCGCAAAGCGAACTTTGCGCATCCCGTTCGTCGCGAACGCTCGGCCGCTCTTTGTCCCGGGATTCCGTGCCGACTTTGCTCCGCGAACCCTCGGGATTCGTCCCCCTCCCACTACCCCCACCCACCGAGCCAAAGATGGAATTCTCTGTCTCTACTGTGGCACCGCGTGGATTATCGAGATGGCACACATGTATATATATATTTGTATATATTACACAGAGAGAAGGCGCGGTGAATTCGTTTGCGAGAGCCGTTGATGAAGGAGTTTTTTCTGTCGACGTTACACCCCAGGTATCCACTAACGTTTTTTTTCTCCACTTTTACTCTCTTTCGCTTGCGGTTTGCGAGTGGGAGAGTAATACTCACGCGCACGCGGGCGCGTATAAATACACACACACACACACACACACACACACACACACACACACACACACACACACACACACACAAACACACAGAGACACAAACATACAAATACTCGCATCGACCCGACACTTTTTTCCTCCTTCTAAACTTGTGCAATTGCTAATTAAAGTGACCAATCCCGGGAGTGTCCCCGCATCGCCCATTGTTTGTTTTTACCCGGCGCTTATTTATGCGCCCCCCTCCTTCCCTGTTTTTTCCATTTCCGTGCACTCGCGCGAAAAATACAAAAAGAACGAGGGAGGAGAGGGAGGGAGAGAGAGAGAGAGAGAGAGAGAGGCAAGGAGAGGAAGAGGGAAATTTCGCCGCTAAATACATCTCGGTCCCGAAAACGATCGACGACCCTATAAAGCGCGCGTGCTGGCTCTTTACGAGTTTACGGCCAATCGGACGCCTACAGATCAGACACTACATCGCCTCGCCAAAAATTTATTTCAACGAATGCGCCCGTGCCGCTGCGAAACGACATTACCGCCGCCCGACTGTAGTTGCTTCCTGTGCCGCGAAGCCCAAGCTGTTTCACTAATGCGGAGTTGGTGCCAACAGCGGTTGGAATAAATTCTTAAAAATTATCCGGGTCGATATTTTCTGTGAGCACATCTGTAACACAAGCTTTTGGAACTAAGGGCGCGATCGCGGATTCGCAGGAGACATGAACTCACGCGGTATACTCTCGGCGAAATTGTGCAAAGTCTTTTGGATGAGGTGAATATTTCCATAATCTAAAAATAAATGATTTACGTGTTACGAAACAAGAAACTCTTTACTTGATAATTAAGTTATTTTTAGTGCAGATTTATGTAATAATTTCGTAAATTAAGATTTTGATTTTTAAATCTGGAATTGTCCAAAAATAAAAGAAAATTAGTAGATTTTCTAACCTAGTTAATGCGAGTCTCATGTAAATGCGCACAAAAGTTAAATTACGTACGTTTCCGTGGCGAATTTTAGAACATGGCTTGAATAATAATATGCATTACCTGAAACAAAAAACATACGAGTAATCCATTATTCTAAATTCGAAAAAGTAATTTGATTATTAAGAAAGATTTATAGTAAGAAATTATATTAAGAAAGACGTTCCACTACGTCAATTACAGTGTATTGTGTTGCAACTCGGAAATGAATTTCTCTAAGTATATAAATATGATAAGGTATGATAAGATCCATTTTTTCATTAATATTATTCATATATCATTAACAGATATGAATACTTTTATTGTTAAAATATTAAATGAAAATTGACTTCTCGTCATCTTGATATGTGCTATCAAAGTTAAACGTCTAGCTTTTTTCAATTCGATATGCACATCAGTCTCCAATAATCAATAGCAGAGCATACTCATTTATTTAGAACTACTCCAATGTACATTCATTGTTTTCCCATTATCTCCGGCGATTTATCGAAGAAAACATATTTAATTATTTATTATTTACTAGTGGCATGAACAAGACTATACGTGTATGTGAATCAAATAATTAGTAAAGGAACGTAGAATATAAATTACATTTTGAATTATATTTATAAATTTTAAACTAAAAAAGCGATGGTGCAGTGAAAATAAAGTTGGATTTCTCAATGTAAACTTTAATGACACGGAGATCGAAATGAATGACAGAGTAAAGTGTTCTTCGTTCTCACCGAATCATTTAACACTATTTGATAGATGATAAGTCGAAACAGTTATGACTGAACATCCTCGAAAAATTTAAATGGAACTGGCTAATGATGGGCAATCCATCCAGCACCTTCTTTCATTTATTTACTTAATAGTTGGAAATCAGTCATTATATAGAACTTTCTTCGAACGCTATTATCGGAGTCGAGAGATTAGTTTCGCACGAGAAGTAATCGTCAATCACTGCAGCTTTGTTTTGAAAGTCCGTCTAATCTAGCCGGGACGCGGATGATTTCTTCAGTGTTCCTACGCGACAGTCGCCAACGAAATTTTCCACCGACAATAGAACCAGTTGTCTAAGCACAACCTCCTTTTCCCTGCTTTCGATGATGTTTCATAAGTAAAAGCTTTTTCAGGAGCTGAAAACTGGATATTTTACAAGAGCTTTAAAGGAAGATGAGCCGATATTTCGTTGCAGTATCCCAGTGAGGAATTCGCTAAGAGCCAGGTTGAGAAAAAGTTAAGGTTGTCATAAAGTCAGTTTTGTATCAATTTGAAAATTGAAAATTCCACCAAGATTTAGGAAACCGCATCGCCGTTTTTACTATTCATTCCTTCTTCACTTGTGAACTAACTTCACAATCATCCAAACGATGAAGATAAATCATCAACTGTTCCAGCATTTCAAACTTACACTAATAATTTTCAAAAACCGGAGATTTAAGAGACTAGAATTATTAGTTTTACGGGAATATTATCTCTATTAACAACGTTATTAATGATGATTAATAACCTGTTTTGAAACTCATTGTTCAAATCGCGGCAAGGCCTAACTTATCATTCCCCAAGCGCCATTTCTCGAATGCCCGAATAAAACTGACACTTCAAGTACTTCCTGTAATATTCAACGTTTCGCTTCAAATCCTTCATCGTGCTCCATTCCACATTATTAACTTGGATAACATTTGTCGCGAAACGCGCGAGAGGCATTTATCAATTATATATACATATATATATATATATATATATATATATATATATATATTGTGTGTGTGTGTGTGTGTGTGTGTGTGTGTGTATACGACCGTAAACTCGCGTCCGACTCTTTTTCACGGCACGCGCGCATTCTCGCGACTTTCGTATAAATATAAAGGTTTGCGCGTCGAGCAGGCGCGCGCCGAATGAAAAATCACAGCACCGGTGTATAGAGAAAGTGGGGTTTTCGTGATGGAACGAGATAGACATCTAGAAAAGGGGGGGGGTGAGTGTAAGACAGCTCCAGCAGGTGAGGGGGAGATGAAAAACGATGGGGATGATGAAGTTTAAGTGAAGAAACAAGAGAGAGATAGGGGGGGAAGACAGAACGATATCAAGTTTGATAAAGACGCTGAAATGGATGAAAGGGTATTAAAAGGAAAACTTGTGATAAAACTTAGAATTGTTACGTTGACCTGCAATTTATTTTACACCTTTCAGAATTTAGAACTTTGACCCCGAAAGCTTATTGCGTCGATAGAAATTTACCGTACGTTTCAGCCCCGAGTGTCGCGCTACGATATTTTTTACAGTCCCATAAGGAGAATTAAAACATTCCGTTTTAATGCAGGTTACAAATTTATTCTACAAATGGCACGCTGCAATGGTCGCTCTATGTTTTAGTATTCATTCAAGATGGGAAATATCATTTAAACGTCGCGCTCGTATAACGACTCTGAGTATGTACGTATCGTAAATATTATGGCTTGAAATATAAAATCTAGACTTAAATTTTACGGGGAGGGGGCGCAGAATTTATACCCTGACGCATCGTACGTATTGCGATAAAAATATATATATATATATATATATATATATATATATATATATATACATAGCTTTTTTCATCTCCTGCAATCGTTTTGAAGAGAATCCTAGACAGCGAGCGGAACCTTTTATGAATTATATGTAGTATGCAGTATACTCTACTTCATTAATATTGTTAGTAAGTACTTAAGTATATAGTTCATTGTGAATTGTAGCCGAGGTGCCCTGTCATAAAAATTAAGCTTTCATCTATATCGAACACATCCTCAAATACTTTCAAAGGCCTCGGTGCAGATCAATAAAAAAGAAAATCCCGATCCTCCGAACAATCACAAAAATATAAAACAGACATACGCAGGAGGTTTCCTGCGTCCTAGATAACTGTCAAAACGTTTTCGCGGGAATGCGGTGAGGGCATGAGGTAGAGAAAGAAAAATAGAGTGAGAGAGAGAGAGAGAGAGAGAGAGAGAGAGAGAGAGAGAGAGGGAGGGAGAGAGGCCGCACGGCACAAAAGGAAGCGTTTCGAATAAAAACGCGGCATCGTGCGCAAGGTAAAGGGCGGGGGGGGGAGGTGAATGTGCAAGAGTCGTCGCCGCGCGCCGGTGAAGGAAGGGGGAGGCTATATGACGATGCGCAGCCCATGATGCATGGGGCACTTGGCCCGCGAGCCAAATGAGTCCCCCGATGCTCGCGGCCATGCGTATATGCATCGCGATCGCTCGCAAAAAGCTAACGGAACGCGCGCCCCCGCGCGCACATATACATATACGCACGCGTGCACGTGCACGAGTGAAGAGACGAGCGAGTGAAATAAAGGGAGACAGAGGGTCGGGGCCGACTATATGAAAACCGGAAAGACACATGACTCTATCCCGCAATTTATATATATATATACATATATATATATATATATATATATATATATATATATATATATATATATATATAGATATAGAACTCTCTCGACACGAAAATTCCGCGGACAGCTCGGAAGATATTATTGGAGGGAAGGAAAAACATTTGAGAAATTACCGTGGTCTAGATAGGAGAGGGAAGGGGTGATGGGTCGACGGCAATAGAGGGCCATAAAGGATACTTCGAAACGTCTCTGCCATGGGTAAATGGTATATATATATATATATATATATATATATAACAGTCGGCGTAATGGTTTTATTAAATTCTGGAATTTTTTGCGACACGGACTCGTCGTTCGGCGATCGCTCGGACGAGTCCGTTAACAGCAACTTCGATCGTTCCCTGAAAAATCTTTTGCAAAGCGAACTTCGATGGCGTAGACGCGTAAGTTTCATCTAGTCAGTGGGCTGTTGCAAGCTCTGCAGCTCCTTATCACTATCTAGTCGCTATATTTTCAAGCCTACTCATTCGGAATTCGCATAAGTACTACAAAATCAAGTATATACGTATGCTTTAGAACATCAGGACTTGCAATTAAATATATATTTCGTACGAATTTATTTACATTGTTATGTCATTCGATAATCTAGTGTGGATTTGGTAAATACATCTGGCGTTCGTGTTTGCTTCACTCAATGATAAATTTAATGATCAACTCTGAATTAATAATAATGTAAACTTTATAATTGTATCGTTGTGGCCAGCGTTACGTACGCTTACATTTTATAAATTACATTGAACGTAATTCATTGATTTCTGCCTATCCAATGAAAAATCCACTCCGATGCTGCGTATGGTCATCTATTTACACATATATAACATTACGCACTCTTATCTGTTGCCCGGTATTAACAGGATTATTCAGCCACCGTCATATCGATTATTTTCACGGACCAGCGCGCGAACCATTTGAATTCCAATACAATAGGCAATTAATTGCCAATTCACCTGTAGCCGGATTAAGATGATTTTCGAATTGCACGAGAGTACAATAGAGAGAATTGCCAAGTCGATTGCCCATTTCAAGCCAGCGTTTTTAAAAGATTTATTAAATTCATTTCTCGAATTTGGCGAGAATTTAACTGTGTATTAATACTATAGCGGAACATTGTAATAATTATATCACGATTGCTAAAAATCATATTCCTGTAATCGAGTTTATTTTTTTCAAATGTGACATACGAAGTCGAATATTATAAGAATTTTCTAATTAATCTGAAAAATAATAAATAAATAAATCAATGTACATCTTCCTACTTCTGTTTATAGAACCTTCTGTGCTGTTCGGTGAATCACTAGAATAAAAGACTCTTAAATGTAACTGTAGTAAATTTCAACAATATCTGGATAGCTGAAGATAATTACTCTTACTATAATTATTCAAAAAAAAAAATGCTTTATCCAGATATCGTAATTCTATATCAGAAATCATACTTGTAGACTGCCGAATACCGAATATTTCCTCCCCATCGGGTTTATCAATAAGGCCGGAATAAATAGCCGTAAATTCATTACGATTAAGCATCGAGATTGAATATTTAGTTCGGTGCATTGCCCGGGGACGGTGGTCGGGGGGTCGGAATTCATCTTCTCGCTACGAGCGAAGCTTGGCAAAATCTCCGCGGGCAAAGTTTCGCGGGCGCGGCGCGGCGCCCGAATAAAAATTTCAAGCCACTTTTCCCCGAGCGCAAAATAGATCGAAAAAGTAACTTTACCATTCTTTGCCGACTTAATTTTTCAGTCTCTCACTCTCGGCCCGGCTGCGCGCGCACCCAGCGCCAGAATTGAATTTTATTCCGACGTTTAAATCCAGGCGGGTGAGTCTTTCGTTTTTTCTTTGCGATCGCGCGCCGGCGCGAAACTTTCTTTTTATTTCTGCTGCGTGCCGGTAGCGTCATGTAATAGGGCTCGAAGACTCGTCACTGTGGATACATCGTTGAAAAGCTACAGAATGATGTTATTTGCCGGGACGAATGGGCAGGACTTCGTTGTACGTGGGATGTTTTCTTTCCTTTTTTCGGCATAGACGGCGGTTCCGCGGCTAGGGTTTCGAGGGGAAAGGTGAAATGATCGCCGGAACATTCGTGAATTCCTTCAACGACAGTGAAAGACACGTTGTAGGAGGGATGAGGTTATGAATTATTGATACTACCAGCAAGAGAAAAAGACAGACAGAGAGAGAGGGAGAACTATATAAATGGAATTACGGAATACGGAATTTTTTCGAGGGAGTGTATTATGTTTTGTCGTTTTTTCATTGTGACTCTGTGGAATAACAATTTATTATTGGTTCTTGGTTTATTTTTTGTTATTCCAATTATATTATAAAATAATGTAGACTGATTTTCAGTGCGCTATTGGTTAGGGAAAAAGTGATAAAACTTCAAAGTATTCCCGAGATGTAGAAGGTATTTTTTTCTTAGAGTGCTACATATACCTTCGGTATTAGGTATTATAGAAGTATTTATATAGAAGTATTTTTTTAATCTTAGAAATATAATCTGACAAAACCATCATGTAAACATTTACTACGCGCAATTTATAGAAATAATTTGAGCAATTGGTGGATTTAAAAAATTTACTATAAAATACGATGTTCAGAAATACGCAGATATTAAACAATTAAAAACGCCTCTTTCCCCTTTGATACTACAGTATTATAGGTTTTTCAGTCCGAGGAAAGTTACGCTCTACAATATGGAAGTCGTATTATTCCGAGTTATGTAAATTTTCTTTTCTACCGCGTTGCATTTGCATGTGCAAGAGCTTAAGAGTTAAAAGTAACCTCAAAACTTTCCCGACTCCGACAAAAAAGAAAAGGTCTCGGGCATGTTTTATCAGGGAAATAAGGTATGTTTCGCGAGTCTTATTACAAAAACAGATCGGATGATAAAAAAAATGTATTCTTTTGTCGTTCTTTTTTCCTTTAGAGGATATTTATTCAATAGAATAATTTCTAAATAAGAATTCAAGAACACGAGAAATGTTAAATGTATTTCACTCTCAAATTTTATATACAAAGTTCAGAGATCCACCTCGTATTATTTTGCGGGGGAAAGAATCACCCCTTGTCCGATTAAAATTATTCTTACACGCTACGTGGTACACGAAGTTCTCATATTAAGCATCTGGAAAATCCTTATATTTATAATTCTATAAGCCCGTCTTTACTTGAATAATGCGAAACAACTTGACATGATAAAACAATATCAAATACTTTTAACGGACCCATAAATTTTCATAACAAAATGTTCAACTGACGAGTACTTTGAGCGGCGCAGCATCGCCATATCGGTGGCTCGCCTCTTCCGAGAGCTCGCAATGAATCCTATACCAGCAACACCGATGAAAATTAGTTAATAATGCAAGCCGACGAAAACGAGGTGGTCGTGGGGGAGGGGGTCAGGTAGCTTACCGAGAGCACCTGTACTTTTACTACCTTCAAGTTTTCGACATGAATTGTTAGCCGTACGTGGCTCAGCTCATTATGTCACTTGCGGCGTCGAGTGGCTTCTTAGACAATGGCCGTTGATAGGCAAAATCGGTGATTATCCTCATTGGAACATGCAGCATTTATCATTTTTCGACTAACGATTATTTACAGTGTGCCCAAATTATCTACGATGCTCGGTGTGACGGGGACAAAAAAAAAATCTGTCTATTTGCGCCGAGCTGAAATAAGAGAATGTACGCTTACGATTCGTAATACAGAATCGCCCGTCGGCCCGTATGTCTGCGGGAATGGGAGGGGCTGGGAGGTGGGGGGGAGGCGAGCAGAATCGTGACCAAGAATATAAGAGGGTTCGGAAGAGCGAGCCTTAACTCATCCGTAAACCGCCCTATCGATCCCACGAGAGCGCCACTGTCTGGCCGCGCGCGTTAAATGCCCCGCGCGTAGGAGCTGCTCTTTTTTCCTCCTCCACCTCTCTCTCTCTCTCTCTCTCTCTCTCTCTCTCTCTCTCTCTCACTCTCTCTGTCTTTCACTTTTTCTCACTCTCCCGCCCGTATTGCCACGCCAGGCGCTTTATAATTTGTCCCCGTTATATTCGCCGCGCATACACTCAGACATGGACACAGACACATACCGTTTCATTTTATCTTCGTCTCTCTTCCTCTCAGCTCCCGCCGTTTCTCTTACGGTAGATCGGCGATTGAGCGCGTTTTCGTTCGTACGCTCCCTCTCCCCGCTAAGGAAAAAGAAGGAAAAGTACGACGCGACTATATATGTATATATATATATATATATATATATATATATATATATATATATATATATATAGGACTGTGCCTCCAGTGCGCGAAAGACGTCTCTACGAGAATAAAGCTGGGGGGAGTTCAGGGATGATGATCCCCGATAGTCTTCCGCGCAAATCATTCAGATTGGAGAAAGACCGTGGAGTGGATGAGGGTGGGTAGGAGAATTTGAGATAGCGAACAAAGACTGCGTGCATATATATATATATATATATATATATATATATATATATATATATTTCGAAGGCTGTGCTGGATAATTGTTGGATTTTAAGTGAGATCCCTCGGGCACCATAGTGAAATGCATAATAATCTTTCTTTTATAAGTCACGTTGAATAGGACGATTTGAAATTAAAATATTTTATCAGAAAGAACGATGGTCGAATTTTCTTGGCGTTAATCCGTAAGTCCCGTCAGTAACAATGGTCTCGATATCTACTAATTTAAGTCTTTCGGGGTTTAAAGGAGAATCAAAGTTTTTTTCCGGAACATTTTTTGGAAATTTAAGTCACAATTCAATAGTTTTTTAAAAAAATCAAAAATTTTATAGAAATATTCTTATGCAAAAGAAGATTCTCGCGCAATGCGTGTGTAAGTTGATAAGTGTGTGTGAGTAAATAAGAATGGTTTTTTACAAAAATTTGCAAGGTAATGAGTTAATTTGAGGTAATGAGAGGTGGTTTCGAATATTCCTATTTGCTATTGGATTAAAGCTCGTAATTTTTGCGGGTTTGGATAACCCGTAACTTAATTATGAGACTGCACTATTTGAGGTTCTTATTTTGCCCAAGATTTTTCTTTCTCAACAATGTACCGTAACATTAATTTCTTAAAGACTTGCAGATTTTGATTTCTTCTTATATGTTACGGTCTGAGACGATGTTTCTAATTTTATAACTTTTAATAAAATGTGGAATTTATATTAGCGAAATATTTATTAGTTTTAAGTTTAGTTTATTATAATATGAGATTTAACGGCTTCGTCGTCAGTTACTCTATATAGATGTAATATTAGTTCGTTAATAATTTCATAAGCGTGCGTATGATCGAGTAAGATTGATATAAACAAGACTTATCTAATAACTTCTAAAATGAGGTTTCGTTGAATATAGCTGTAGTTCGAGTAGAGGTAAGGAAATGCGACTAATGTTACTCCGTCTGTTTATATTTGCGAGCGGCGTCACCGGTATAAAAATCCGAACATAATAGTTTGATTATATGATCTCAGCGCTCGAAATCACAAAGGAAATCTGATAAGCGGTTAACTCGTACAAGCGGCTACACGTGGAAAGTTCTAGTAAGATGTTGTAATAATATATTTTATTGTAAAATTTGTGTAAAGCAAAGACTAGAAAAGAAAGATTCGAGAGAAATTAAATTATAAAATGAAATAATTTGAATGTATGTATGAAAATGATGGAATGCCGATGCACTGCACAACGCGACCGAATTCACGTTATAGGCCGAGCTTTGTGTACAAAGGTACATGCTTGATCCGTGCCGTGACGGGAAAACCGAACATTTTACCTTAAAATGGCTTATATACGGTGATACAAATAAGGTATTCGAATACTTGCTGTTGGAAAAATTATGAGGTTTTCAAAAGAGGTAAAAGGTTATGCTTCCTAAAAGAAGCCTTTCTACAGACTTATGTTGGAGTAAGTCCGTATTCTGGATTTTGAAAAATATCGAGAATTTCGAAATCAGGGGACGTCTATGGTTTGCCACCTTGGGCTCACCGACCGTCCGGCTGTCCGATAAATTTGGACTGCGATTGGTGCGCTGTGTCTATAAAGCAACGCTATGAGAGCGCACGATTATTATTCTTTCCTGGTCCTTGCTAAGGTTAATATCTTGTGTACATTTTTATTATTATTCAATAAAAAAAATTCAGTCTAATTTTTGATTTTGTTTCATCTTTAATCATTTATAAAACATCCCAGCATTTATTCAGTTATATTATATTTACAATGAAATGAAAATATGACAATAGAGAGGCATGCCCTCGAGATAGTATATAATATATTATTTACGTTTTCTGATTTATATATACAAATTTTTTGAATATTTGTTTTGTATGCTTATACAATTCAAAGTACATCTATCTCTGAGATACATTCCTTTTGCTCGTCAAGATTTTCACTCACGTCTGCTATTGCAGGCAAGAAATGATGTATTGTTTGCAAGAAAAATGTATATTATCACTTTCTCATTTGTAGTTGTAAGATTAACTGTGCGTGTGTGCATGCGTGTTTAGGTATGTATATATATATATATATATATATATATATATATATATATATATATAATTCACATAAGCAAAGATACAAGAGGCAAAAATACGAAGAAATAAGGAATAAGCCGCGTCATTTCGATTGGTTGATTTTCTAACCGATTGCCCCACTTTTCCTGCTGTCATTCCCTTCGCGGCAAACATTTTCGTACGTAGGACAGCACGCCCAGGGAGCGCAGTCAGGAACGCGGAGACGCAGAGTCAACTCGTCGCCGGCGCGCCTTTGAATTCGGCATTGGGTCGAATGCGAAACTGCCGGCGTGAAAGTTTGGCGTGCTCACCGGTGCGCGAGGGAGGGGGGGGGGGAGGGGAACGATGGCTCTTTGACTTTTCGAACGGATGTACCGTAAAGGAATTTAACTCGCTCGCCGTTCGTCCGCGGATCGGGCAACTTCCTTTTGGGGGGATTCGGCCTGGTGTCGGTGTGAGCCGCGCGTCTGTACAAAGACGTTGCAAGCTCTATTCTGGCGAGAGGAACGTTCGATAGGATTTAACAGCACGAACCTTTTTCTTGTAAATCCATGAATAATTCTTCTTTATATAAATGAAATAGCACTGTGCGCAAAACGTCTATCTTCAACGACTTCAAGATATATGCGATGCTTTATCAAGCTGTTTTTAATGGAATTCAGCAAGCACTAAACCAACTTCCACTGAATCGGCCATTTCAAAACTGTCCGTACTCTCGCACCCTCGCTACATCATGGAAGACAGCGCTATCCGTCATTTTTTTTAATGGCCCATACCTTCTTCGTAGAACTCGAGCGGTGCCGTTTCTACGATAAACAACCATAAACGATGAAAAGTCGAGCGCCTCGATCGCAGCCGGGGAGCGTGCGCGAGTGAGCTCGAACGTACCGCTAGAAAAACAGGAAGAAACGAAAACAAAGCGAAAGAAAACGCAGGAGGCCCCCGGGTGCGGTCTGTATCGCGTAGCGCGTAAATTAAGGTTATAAAGTCGCCGCTCGATGAAATCGTCGAGCCCGAAGAGCTTCTTGAATTTTCCACGCGAGCAGCGGTGTCTCGGGCGTTCGCGCGCTCCTCGCGTCCCGGGGGCTCGATCAAACTTTCAGAGGGCGATGAAGATATAACGGCCGCGGCTCCCGGGCTTGCAAGTTTTACGATTAGTCGCGGGTGGAGCGAGGACTGCGGGAGGATCACGCGTGGGCCGAGGGGAATCGGTATATAAGGAAATGACATCGACTCGGTCGAAGTCGTGGTATCGGCGAGAGCTCCGCTGCTTGGGGCGGAATACGCGACGAGCGAGGAGATGAGCTTTTGGCCGGGGGGTAAAGTATCCGGAGAAGGTCTGGATGCGAACCTAGCGACTGAGGCAATTACTGAGTCCTAATTCGTCAAGGTTATAATTTCGTTCTTTTTAATTCGCTTCGACGAGAAGTTAAATATATATTGTGAGAATATGTACTCCAGATTTACCTTTTTGATTTACATTTCACTGTTGAACGATGACTTATTAAATGGTTTCGTTCTCCGCTTTGAATTTCCATATATTCATTGACAGAGTTTCAAGAATGATGCACGATTCTTTATTGAAATATGTATTTCATTGCTCGTTATGCATTTCCGTTGATTAATTTCTAAACGCTGTCTTAACCATTTATCTAATGATTTTTCTTACGAACAATCGAAAGGATGCAGCACCACGCACAGAAAAGCTAACTAAGCGAAAAAGATATAATGTACTGAGACTGAGACAAAATAAATGAAACAGATTTATGGAAGCCTGGTCTATTTCCTCACAGGACACGGTGAATTAAGATAGATACGTAGATAGATGGAAACAATTGTATTCGTATGAAAGTACAAGAAAATATTAAAATATAAAAAACTAGATAAGAATTACAATAATTCTAATGGATGTAAAAATATTGGTAACATTTATAATAATTATAATCTTATAAATAAAATAAGTAACTGATTATCAAGAGATGCCGTGCGTATAATATAAATATATGAAAAATAAGAATTTGTAACATCAATTAAAAAAAAAGTCGTTACTGTGAAAAGATATATCACTGAGAAGTAGTAATAAAAAAATTATGAATATCAGTATATGATACTATAAATTCATCGTCTTCTAATCAATGTACAAAATCATATTGCTTACATTTATCAGTAAATGAGATTAAAAAAAGTATTCACACAGACAATCTATTTATACTGAGAATCACTGAATTGGGCTAGAATATTTAGTCATAGAAGGTACTTCATCATTACTGTCTGAAACCGTGTGAGAGAGGGAAGGTTCCGAATCTCAGTGGAGGATCTCAGTGGGGGTTGTTAGAACAATGCGCACCCTGAACTTGCAACGTTTCCCAGCCTCAGTACGCATTAAGAGAGGAACGAGTTGTTTTGCCAGATCCCTAATACAGGAACTAAGAGCAGTCTTGGGCTAGAGACACGACAGCTATTTTGATTCACGCATACACATAGTTTTACGTAATATAACAGCTATGAAATATTGTCTCCAAATATCAGTATGCATTCACTCCAGTACATTCTTGAAATTAGTGACGTGATCATCATAGAGAGAGAGAGAGAGAGAGAGAGAGAGAGAGAGAGAGAGAGAGAGAGAGAGAGAGAGAGAGAGCGGGATACATTTACACACTGGTATATAGATATACCGCAGTTGGTCTTCAAGATAGGTTTCTCAATAGATTTGTGATATTTATTCACGAAAAAACTCTTATAAAACAGGAAATTTACCAATGTCTTAAGAAACTGTCATTCGCGATGAAAACATTATTCGCAAAGGAATCGATTGAAGCAATTGAAAAAAAACATTTGGAACTCCACCTATTATCGAAATCATATATACTTTGTATTTTATATAAACTCATTACTGAGATTGCAGTAATCGTGTAACGACAAATGGTATATATTGTTTACTATATTTTTTTTCGAGAGCTACTTTAGTGAGACATCCAGAAAATCCAATTTCATTTTTCACATTATTAATCCAGACTTTGATTATCATGATTAAAAAGAATAAAGTGTAGATAATTTCCAAGGCTTATAACTTTTCAAATTAACATATGAAATTGGCTTAAACACTTGATGGTAAGTTATATGAAGGTGCAGCAGTTTATATACTGTAACGGTCTGTATTGGAGAATAATTCAAATTCAATCATCTGCTATTAAAATGGATACTCAATATATAGTGCATTAATGGAAACAATTAATTTTGACAGATGAGTAAATTTCATTTTTTGTACTGTAAATTTCATTTTTTTTCCCGCCAATAAATAAACACAATTAATAAAATTAATTAATAAAATTCTTTCACGTTTCAAACTAAATGTTTACTTTGTAAATATTTCAGCGGCGACCTAGCTCATTTTCATATAATGCAGCTTAGCTTGTGCTGAAAAAAATGTGAAAGCATCGCGAAAATAAGAAATAGTCGAGCGCCGACCCCGAGCGCGAACGCGCGAGTGCACGGGCACAATGGATACGGCCGCGTGAATTCGTACCGAATAAAATATGCGCGTGTATGAAATAAAGGCAAGAGTCGCGCGGACAGCGGAGGAACGGCGCAGAATTCAGAAGCACCGGACTCGAATAAAGCGGGAAAAAGCGCTCGAGTTATACCGGGATAATATGTTATTCGCGTACGCATATTGTATTGTATTCATAAAACATGCATTATTAGGCATTATATTACTTTAAGTATGAACATAAGAATAATAAGTGTTTAAAGCGGTTGGAGCGGCGAGGGGCGATCGTTTTTACGATTGGCGACGATAATTAGCGAACCTTGCCCGTGAGACGCTTCGAACAAGATAATGCATTTGACTGGCGTGACGACCGTGAGAAGTCACGCGCAAAACGCCCCGCCGAGCTTCTCCTGTCCAGGGCACGACCGTCCTAAACAGTAGCCGCGTGACTCCGAATGCGCGAGGCTCCGTCGAGAACCAGCAGACTCCGTTCGCATCGAAATTTGCTTCGTCTTTAATCTTAATCGGAACGAGTAGTAGTCGGGCGACCTTTGTAATGCGGGAACATTATATTTATATGCCAAAGCTACAATCCAATTCTTCAAACTTCATTATTTTCCTTTTTATTCCTTACAGGAAACGAGGATCGCAACGCAGAAAATAAAGCGGTCACGTAAAACTTTTTTACATATAAGAACTGTTCTGAATAATTAAATTTTAAAGATTACATTAGTTAGAGAAAAGTAAATCGAATTTGCAATTAAACCGATATATCTTTCAAAAATTATACACTTTTTTAAATATGCAAAACATTCGAATTAAAAACTAACACTAATGCAACAAGGCTCTCCACAAGATAAGCATATCTATGCTTAACAACCAAATAAAAGTACTTATTAGAAATACGATAAGGTGTCAGATAAAAAAGAGAGAACGACTTTAATAAAATAAACCCTTGAAACTACCGAAAATAATTAGAGGGCTGAACACAGAGCAATCAATCGAGTATCTCCAAAACTTTAAACTCTCGCTCTGTTCCCTCTTTTTGCCTACCCACTAAAACGGAACGTCCAATAAACTTTAAAAGCTTTGGAAACCAATCGTTCAATGCATCTGTTTCTCGGTAATAAAAAAAAAAAAAAAAAAAAAAAAAAAAAAAGCTGGAACAAGGGACAGTGTTAAGGGTGTAATCCTCAATACAAAGCTGTAAAAGTTAGCAAATATGTTATCAGCAAGCGCTCAAGGCACAGCCCGTAACGAGAGATAAGAGTAACAAAGAAAAAAGCGGGTTTGCGAATGAAATAGAGAGATAAAGTACAAGGAGAATAGAGAGAATGAGTGAGAAAGAGAGAGAGAGAGAGAGAGAGAGATAGGGAAAGGGAGAATGAGCAAGGCTGATGGTTGGAGGGAAATACTTTTTCCAACAATTGGTGCTTTAACTAGAAATTCCGCAGTTTCTTTTTCTCTTGTCAGATAGGGGGCTATAAGGGTGCCGGAAGACAGCCGGAAATAAACGCAGTCAGGCCTTGAAGGGCCCGGGACCTCTCGTAATTTACGTTCGGTGAGGAACGCCAAGAGGGGCGTCGATAACTAATTATAGGCAGCTAATCCGGTAAATGCGGAAGCAATCGGATCAATTGCCGTGGTTGGGGCTAGCGGTGTTACCGTCGCCTCGACTGAAGCAAACAGCAAACAGAAGGTCTATACAGGAGGCCGGGATCGAAGGTCGCTTTTCATCGGCGATGGGCGATCGTTGGGACGTCCGTGATCGAGCGAAATGGGGACGCGGCTCAAACGAGCTGCCGCTGATTCTATTCATGTCGTAATCCGTCTTCCAAGATTTGTCTTAAGGGCTGTTATTGAGATACACGTGGAGTTGGACTAAAAGTTTCGAATTATATAATATATATCAACGTAGTACTTTAATTGAGCTCGTTTAGCAAACTCACAGAATGACCGGCTACATTTATTCGTATGATAAAGAGATGATCCTCGTGCTCACATTATCACGTCTGCATTGATTGCTCTAATTTGAGGCGCGATCAAATGCAAATCAATTCTAATGGTAGTATCATCGAACAGTTAAAATACGTATAAATCTATAAATCTATATACATATGTGTATATATATATATATATATATATATATATATATATATACACACAGCTGTATACAGTTTAATGGATAGAGTACCGTTGATGAAGTTGAGAAAGGATTGTAAAGTTTCCTAGAAGGTATCGGGAGTACACGGCTTGGGGCGAAGGGATGGAGGCAAAAAGTGTCCCTCTATGCATTATCCGTACTTGTGGACCATCGCCGAAACAACACGACTAACTAAACTTTGAAGGAAGACAGAGAAAGAGACAGAGAGGGTGGAAGACGTAATTTAGCTGACTTTCTCGCTATTCTACCTCTAAAGTGTATATGTAGTATGCGTGTGTACGTGTGCCGTGTATACTTCCGTGGGCCGATATAAGCGCGACGCTGCGTAAGCACAGAGTCGTCTCCCTCCGGGGAGAAACTTCTTAAGCCGTAATCACTCGGTCGCCACAAGGCTCGGACGCGGTTGGTGACGGGGCACAAGTTCGAAATCGTCGTTAGACTGAGATCATATCGGGCAGTTTTATTGTGCACGATAAACTTCTGTATATGCTTCCCAGAAATGTTCGTAGCACAGTTCGAATGCTAATGTGGATTGGCTAATTCGCTTTATCTTGTTTTTGATAATGAAAGTATAAGGCAGTAAGGAAATGTAAATAGATATATACAGCATTGCAGGAACAAAGAAAAAGACTGATAATGTGAATTCAAATTGATTTTTTTATATCATATAGACATGTAAATTCTTTGACAGTGTCCATTTAAACTCGCTAATGTCGTGCAATTCCAGAAACTCTGCTTTCTGCGCCACTATAGTCTGTCGTTTGATATTCATATCAAGGCTATTAATGGTATTTTTAAATTTTTTCAATAAGAGTTTATTTATCAAATAGTTGTCTTATTCAATAGACCTGGAACTTTACCTTTACAACGTCGTGTCTTACAGAATTACGATCGGTTCGATTTCCATAAGATAAATATTTCGAAAATCGTACAATAACACCGTATGATCTGCTTGAATATCGAAAAAGTGCCAGAAAAAGAAGACACTCAAAGAAATTTTTTACACTGATAAAGAGTAAATGGTGCGGCTTTTGGTAAGGGCTCGACTTTCTATGATTTGAAGCGTAAAAATCGAATTATTTATTGCGGACAAATAGAGCTACGCGTCGGCTATAATCGAGCGAGAGCATCAACGGTAGTTTGGAAATACTCTGTAGTACGCCCCCCCTCCCCTCTGAACACCTCGTGCCCTCGTTTGGCTCCCCCCCCGTTTAATCATCGTCCATATACACAAAGGGACGCCGAGTGTAATGGCTAAAGGGGTCCCGATGAAATTTTTTACTTTCTTTTTTTCTCCCTGTTATTTTTTTTTTTTTTTTTGTTTCATTACCCTTTCGGTCCCTGCTAACCCAATCACCATCTTAAGCGAATAAAGCGACGGGCTCGACAAAGCGAAACGGCACTCGTTACTCTCGGGTACAATCAATGAGCGAGTTTCCGTTGGGACGCGGGCCTCTGCACCTCCTGGTTTCGAACCCTACACTAATCTACTGACAATCCAGTTGGCAGCGGATCGTCGCCCGATGAGAATAACCCTCGGAATTAGCCTCGTTCCGTGATGAACACTTGCGTGGAATATCATACAATTATGTTCGTCTTTATCTGTCCATTTTTTCGTCTTTACGACGATGATATTCTTCAAAGCGTTTCAGCCTGCCAGCTTGCGTTTGATTAAAAATATAAACTACAAAGGAAAAAAAAATAGAAAGGACAACGGAAGGACGATAAAACCCGCGTGCAGTCTGCATAATACGCAACAGTATATCTACACACACATACAGACACACACACACACACACACACACACACATCTATACATATATATGTATATAGATCAGGAAGGTCCTGGCGGAAAATTTTCCGAAGAGAGCGCGGGAGGGCGGGGCGCGAAAGGTATAAAAAGAGGTGAAGCGGAGGAGAGGGCGACGAATAACGTGAGCTGAATGCCCGGACGTGGCAGTTACCGTAATCACAAGGGCAGTGCGCGCCCGTCGCGAGCTGGCCGTCGCGGCGCACTTTTCCCGTGAAAGGGCAATTAGGGCAATTAGCCTTTCTTTTTTGCCCCCGCGGGCGAGAATGCGAAATTGAATTGGGCTGGGCGGCGCTGGGGAGGCGGTGGGCGGGGGGGGGGATGGGTAGGAGGTGCGAAAGGCCCATCGGCGTGCGCAGCGTGCGCGCGTACATGATAAAGCGTTGGCAAGCCTGCGTCTAATTAGGTTTTCCGAATCATGCGCTGAGTGTCTATCATTTTTCTTCTTTTTTTTTTTTCTGCGAACGAATGTGCACGGAGCTGCATGAAAATTGCGGGTGGCTGATGTAAACGAGTTCTCCAAGAATTTTGCAAACCACGTTTTCAACCAGCGGGTGAAAAAATGTTTTTCGATGGGTGAAATTTTTTTGCAGACAAAAAATGAATTTTCTCTGATTGAGAAAAAAGAACGTGCGTTCAAATGAAAAATTCTCGATTTTTCGCTCGATGCACAGATCTAACCGAAGAATTTCAATAGTGAAACTGTATTTAATAAAATTCTTCGAAAAATATTATTTTAGTACAATTTTATACGTATACATTTCACTTAACAGACGAAAAATAATCGCCAGTATAATATCCTTGTGAGCTGTATTAAACATGTGCACATTTTTGTATTATAAGCAATATTCATACTGTATTCTAAAACTTTAAACCCCTTAATCGAAGGTCGAGTATATTTTTATGCCGGTATCATAATATTTCATCCCGGTGATATGTTGAGAGTTATATGCTGTATGTTGAGAGTGCTGGGTATATGTTATAAGTTATATGTTGAGGTGTGCTTTTGAACTTCATCACGATGAAAGTCAAAGTGAACTTTAAAGTCACCAACGGTTAGCGAATGCAGTACTATTGGCACACTTCCACTTATTTGGTGTTTACAATTGACTTCTATGTGAAAAATATAAAAAATATCGATGTACTTAAATAAAAATTTTTACTGCATTTATTTATTCCAGTCTATTTTTACATTATGTATATCAATCTAAGTATGAAAATGTGGTGGTCATTCTACCAAAGCATAGATTTATATATAGACCGCGTTCTCTGGGAACAGAGATGAAGCCTGAACCAGAGAGAGAGAGAAATACAAGGCGTCGTGTTGTCTTTCTCTTACAAGCGAGGAAGTAAGGAGACAATGAAAGTAGGGGAACAGTTGCAGTAGAAATACGTTTCTCCTATACTCTATACCATTATTATTGTTAGTCTGCCTCCTTACTCTTTGCTCGGAGCAAGAGAGAAAGCACGGCTCTAGGACTATCTTTGTGCTTCAACATGGGCTTCAGAGACTCCGTTTAAGCGCGCGGCCTAATATACATGTCTATGTACAAAATAAACTGGAAACAAATTTTTAGCTTAGAATGACTGTTAATCTCCAGATGACCGTTCGATCTTCTGTCAAAAATTCCAATAGTTTCTTTTCGATACTTATATATGATTGTTTTAATTAATTTCTAAATTAGTAAACTATTAATGAATATCAACTTGGAATTTCGAAAGAAACTAGTAGATAAATTATCCTTATTCATTTATAATAACTTCATACAAACTTCAAACAGTAAAGTAGGATAAACTAGGTTACACGATAATATAATCAGTATGTGAGAATAAATACATATACAAAATCGAATTTCATATTAAGATTTATCAATACCAGACTATAGGTCTCACATAATACATAGCTGAAAACGCGGTAAAAAATTATAATGGGGAAATGAGATAGGAAAGTAGACAGATACAGAGGGAAATAAATAAATAAAAGAAAAAATTCATTGATAGAACATGTTATAGGATGGAAATTTGTATTCGAACGAATCCATCCTTTACTCGAGCGAATTTAAATAACACAGGTTCCGAGGCAAAGTGAGGCCCGAAGCGACCGAGTTTCCCATACAGACACGCAGACTTATCCTTCAATCAAGAGAGACGTCACTTTCTCTCCCTCTCTCTCTCTCTCTCTCTCTCTCTCTCTCTCTCTCTTTCCCTCTCTCTGTCCGTCCCTCTAAAACGAGTCGAAAAATTTCCCGATGCCGCGCCAAATTTATCTCCCCGCCTGAATTTTTCCCCTTTGATTCTTTATTCGCCGGTCGGGTTAAAAATTTACGAAGCCTAGCTCCTCCTCCCGCCCCCTGACCCCTTCAGCGCGTTGCTTTTTAACCCGATCTCTTTGCGAGACCGGCTCCCCTTTGACGCAGTCGCGACAGCATACGAGCCGAATTAATCGGCAAAGGCTTCCGACTCTTATTCGACCTTTCTATCGCGCCGATATCTTCTCCGTGTGCATTTTCGATTCTCGGGACGTTTTTTTCCTCCCAATTCGATCGTATTTATTCTCGTTTCGGGACGGGTATTTGAACCGTGGGAGGCGATGAATTAATACTGGCATTTTCCTACAATGAACTCTGACGATGGTTTTTGGTCCATAGTGTACTCTAGCTCCACTGTTCTATGAAAAACTGAAAAAAAAAACAAGAACTGTAATGTCTCAAGCTGTGAATAACTATAAGTCAGGAAAACCTTTGTTTACTTGTCAAAAGTAAAAATAATATAAAAATCTTCTACGAGTTGAATAATACTTTTTTCTCTAACTATCAAAGTTTCACGTGTACTATTACAGAATGTTTTCATCGTAATGAAATTATAAAACTACAGAAATAAAAATTGTAATTATTTTCAGGTGAAATCTGAATAGTTAATTGCTACATTCAAAAAAATTCATTTTACGTGCTCTAATTAAATTGAAATGTTTACATTATATTATTCACCTAGAGTTTCATTAGTGTAATAGTGGTGATGAAAGATTTAAAAGAAATTTCTCACTTTTTCAATAATTTACTTACTTTTATTATTTTCTACATTATTTTTATTTTCTAAATTATTTTCTACATTAGGATATCTATAGGAAGAAACTTTACGTCTACTTTTGGTATTTCATATATTATTATAATATACAAGATTCAATCGCCTCTATCAGTCTTTTCAGGCGATTGGCGATGCAGAAAAGGATGAATTAATATCTTGAGTCTTATTGTACTCTCGTATCCTCATTGTTGTAGTTTAACGCGTGCTGTAAAATTTCCATTGTTCGACCTGACTGTTATAGATTATCTCACAGATGTAAATTATCTCTTGACGCTATACCCAAGTAAGTGAGTATAGCATAAAAATTGTCGGATATCGTTTTTCTATAGTTTTTAAGAATATCGGCCATTTGAAAAAATAAAGATTACCTTCAAAGAAGCGCATAGTTCAACGACACGGTCAAATTTTTTAACACACGGAACTTACAATTTATTGTTCCTCCGATTGCAAATACGTAAAAAAGAATATGCAATAAAAAAATTTCAGATTGAATCAACCATGAAGGATGACAATAAGGATAAATTCACAAAATCGCCATTTGATCCGTCGTTGAAAATTTTTTTCCAGGATAAATTTAATCTTAGCGAAATAAATAATGTCTCAGCAAATTTGTGGCTTATTCAATTGTACCAATGAAGATATGCGTAAATAAAAATGCAAAACTCATATAAAAAGTATTGAATAGGATAGTGACACTTTTTCATATCGACTTTTCACTTCTACGTATCTTATTTAGTTTTCTATATATCTCTACCATATAAAATAACCGGTGATTTGCAAAAATTCGCCGCAAAATTTCAGAAATCCCAGTCGAATAAATCCTCAATGACAAACCAAAAATAAAAAGAAAAAAAAACCGGCGACGAAGAAACGCCGCGAGTCCGCGCTGCAATTAGCCGTCGCGTTGCGGTTGCGCGAACTCGTTAAAATGCATCGACAGCTCCGCGCTACGGGAATCGTTGCGGGCTCCAAAGTTTTCCCATCTAAACCAATTAGCCGAGCCCTTTGATTCGGCCACCCGGTGGCCGCTCCTGGCCGACTCGTCGCTCGCGCCTCGTGTGTCGCGCCACGTCTGGAAAAGTTCCACGTCGAGGAGAAGCGAGCGTTTACGCCGTCGTCCGGGCCACCGGCCGAACGTCAGGCAAGCGTCGAGGAGGGTCGGAGGGCCGTCCCGTTGGCGCGTAAACGGGACGCGGCGAGCCGCCCCCCTCCCTCCCCCGAAGGCGCGAAGTTGACTAATGGCCGTGCGCGGGGCGCGCGGGCGTTTTCACGCCCTGTGAAAAATCTTCCGCGCATCGTTCGATTAATTTCCCTCACTGGCCTAGGAGTAGTTTAATAGATAGCAGTAGCGGGTGGGAGAAAGTGTTCCTTCGCAGTTCAGTAGCGTTAACTCAGTTTTTATGAACTGCGATTTCAAATAGACGGCTGTCGAAAATAAATAACGAAACTTATGTCGTTATTATTAAATATCGAATACACATGTCGTTTTATTGTATAATTTTTGAAGGGGCTGCTTAGTAAACATTCACGTTGGTATACAAAGATGATTTTTCTCGATTCACTAATTCGAGAGCATTATCAGTGGCGAAATACCGATCAGAGCTCTATTGGCGACCAAGAGATGAACAATAGCATCGTGCAAGATTTATGAAAAATGAAAATTCGCGGCGAATATTTCAAACTACAATTTAAGCTGGTAAATAACGTCCGAGAGAAACAAATACACTGAAATACCATATGGGCCGGGTCATAAAACGAAGTATATTTTTTCGATTAATCCATTTATGACGTTAAAACGCTCTCGAACGAGGATACTGCAATAAATCAAAAGAATCAACAGTTCTTTAATTTGTGCTGAACAAAAATTCGTTCCGAAAGTTTGAAAATACAATGCTAAGCGAGAATGCCATTTTTACTGTTGATCGTCGCGAGCTCTTCCGACGTCCCCTTAGCCTATAAAGGCCGGACTGAAAAGATTCTTAAGGTTCATTTGCCAGCGTGCATATATTCATCATCAGTCCTACCTAAATATTGCAAATTTATTATTTTAAATAAATTGAGAACATTTTTGATGCATACTAAACATCTTACATTTGTTTATTCAAAAAAAAAAAAAAAAAAGAAATCCAAAAGCAATAAATTTTTTATTTTCCATTTTGTAATCAACAATCGTTACTGGCATCATTTGATGTACAAATTGAAAGAGTTTTCACACAGTTCAATGGTACAAATTTAATAGTAAACTTTGAAAAGTCAATATAGCGTCATCGAATATGGCAACTAAACATCAAATAATTTTTTATTTAAAAAGTATCTTTTAGCATAAAAAATATCTTTAGTATTTATCTATCAGGTTTTTTATATCTGATGAATGATTGCTTTGCTAATGAAAATTATTCTCGAAATTCCAAACGATGAATCCAATATAGATTCTATGGGCACTGTTAATGAATAAATTAAAAGAACGGTTTGGTTTCGAAAATTGCTTTTTTATTTGAAATTTTATGTTTTTTGTTACATTAAAGTTTTTTGATAGAAGTCTTTGCTTGCATATAATTCTTCTTCTCGGCATGACCCAAAGCTCAAGATGTAGATGTCGAGTAAAAATAGTTTTATATTTTCTTTTTTATTTTCTTCATTTACTTTATTTTATTTAATTATTTCATTTGAAAATTTTGGTCTGGATTTGTAATCGGCGACCTCGAAAATACTCGCACAACGAATGTCAATTATTCATTTTGGGACCACGTGGAATTTAACTTTCTTTTTATTGTTAATTAGTCCCATCTAATTATCTTCAAGGTTGCTCTATCTTTTTAGCAAGGAAATATATTTACGAAAGTTCGTGGATTCTACTGGCAAAGTATACAGCGACCTAGAACTTAAAATATTCGTGCTATATAGAAGGCACTCAAAAAAAAAATAGGGTACCACTAAAGTGTCTTTCTCTCAAAGGGTTAATTGTACTCGTGAATGTGAGTAGAAATCGTAAAAAAATCCAGAAATGGCTTTTTCATATTTTTCTCTTTGAGTTTTATGCCGCGGAGCTTGTAAAATTTTTAAATTGCGCCCCACGTAACTATGCGTTAAACTGAGAATTTTTAATAAAGTAATCGCCAACAAAATTTCTACATCGTAAAGCACGCCCGCATTTTTCTTCTACGCGAACGATCCCCTCATAATTTATTCAACTTTGCTTTTCGAATTAATCTTATTTTTTATTTTTATTAACTAAGAAAAATCTGTTCCCATTGTTTTTCCACTACCTTGCGTGTGCAATAAATTTTCGAGTCGAGCAAAATAGAACAACGGCTGTCATGCCACAACGAGCTATATCAGATTTTATATTAAGTATAGGTAAGGTGCAATCAAGCCATCTCTGGGGAAGCGAGGATCTATCTTATAATCTACGGTGATTAAGACAATCGAGACAGATGATCCGCGGTGATTAGTAATTTATGATACGATTATTCCTGCTCGAATTTAGAAACTCTATATACTCTATAATGAAACTCAATATTGCAAGCTGAAAAAGATTTCAGTCTTCATATATTATATAGATGTAAACAAGTATTCTAGAAAAACATTCAACTATCATTTGTAAATTGTACGAAATAATATGAAAAAAATTTTAAGACGAAATTAGTATGAATTTTACGCTACTATCTCAAAAATCGAGTAATTTCTTTCAAAACAAATATAAATCCCAGATTTCGCTGAAATGCCACACAGAGCAGTGAATTCATTAGATTCATACAATTGTATCGTAATTACGTTATACAATCCGATAATTATAATTAATAGTAATTCAATAGTAATAAGAGAAATTTCAGAATTTAGAATTATCTAACAGATACGAGACTTTGACATCTAAATTTGTTAACTCGTTCTTAATTATGGTACTAAATATTCTTTTTACTTAAATAATCTTTTGACTATAAGCATTTTCCAAATGCCAATTTCCCATTTTTAAATTATATTGAAATTTCCTTTTTTTTAACATTTAGTTTTTCATGGATCGAATTGATTAAGCACAGCCTTTACGCGTTTGCTGAACTGTTAAAATTCCTAGGCTATATGAAATATTAAACGCGTGTATTATAATAATTGCATTATAGTTTTATATCGGTACATATTAATGCCACTGATAAAATTCCCGATAAAAGCATAACAGCAACGAAAGACACTGTCAGATTTATCGATCGATAAATCGAACGCAATGTCGTTACACTGCAATATTTACGATATTTATGATGTTTATGCCACAATGTTTATAAAACTTTTATACGCCGGCGCTGTAGCTGATTCGTGCTTCTGTAATTTTAATTATATCGCACGCGAACGGTAAAAATTATTTTAAAAGCGTCTTCTTACGAGAATCCGATCAATTATTGTATTAATAGAAATTTATCGACGCCATAAAGGGAACTTTTAATACATTTATAAATTTCGATTAATATGCAGCTTTTATTTTTCAAATATTTTTATTGTTCTTGGAAAATTTGCATATAAATTTATCACAGACATTCATATTATAAAATTTTTACATCGAATTTTCATAAACAACCAGAGCATCGTCTTACGCAAATGGGCGCGGCATTATTTGTTTGCCATTTTCCATGAGTAACGCTCTCAATACATTTCAATTAACTTTTAATCGCATTTCAGTTAATTTAGCTTATGCGCTCGTAATAACTACGCATAAATATTCCGTTCAACAAACGCGCAAATAAGTTATAAAGACAATCGTATTTAACAAAGGGAGAGTGAGAGAGAGATTATAATAATTGGTTATAATGACTTCGGTGGATGGAATGTAATCATTCATCGTTCGAACAGTTGGTTTGATTATCACAGGAACATTAAATATTTCTTTCCAATTTCAAATAAGTTTTCGATATGAATATGTAATAGATACTTGTTATTATAAGATAGAAATCGTGCCATGTTGCATTAAATAATATATACATTGCAGTTTATAATCAATACGGCCTCGTTTGCTGCAAATACATTACTTTCATGCAACTATATTTGCTTTTCTGAATAAACGACATTTTATGCCGATTAGATTGGCGAGAGTGTCGACACGATGGGCAGAAAATAAATCGCGAAATGAGATTAATATTCGACGATGAGAAGTCGACTATATCTTTCTCCAATTGTTTCTTTAATTGTCTACGCTTTATACGCACGCAGATATGTTTTATATAAATGTTTTGATATTTTTCAAATATTGACTGCAGAAACCGAGCCCCGCTTCCGTTCATATCGCTAAGAGCTAAAATTTGATTCATAGTCCATAATTTTTTTTATTGCTTGTCTGCCTCATAAATCTTAAAAGATTATTAAAGAATTAAGAAGAAACCTAACAGCTAACAATGTTTTTTTAAATCTGGGCATCTAATTAAACTAAAAAGTATAAAAATGCTGTTTTTAAACCGATAATTTACCTGTCAAACTATTTCAGTATCGACCGAAAGTTAATTAGAACTTTAAATAATGTTAAGATGCGGAACTTATATAAAATACACTTTCGGAATAAGGTTTCGACAATCTCACAACTGAGATAAAACTGATGAATGTAATCTTAGATAATACGGGATGTTTATATACATCACTCTAATCTCAAAATCGCAACTTTCTCAATATTTTTCGATCCTCGCGATGCAAAATACAAATAATAACTGACGTTTACGTTGATTTTTACCTCGCGATTGCTGATTTGCTTCTCGTGAGGCACACAATTTTTACTCACTTCCAAAGCGGTTAACAAAATTGAAAACAAAACACGTCCGTACTAATTATTCAGTTGAAGCTGTTTTTTTTTCACAGTTTTTAGATGAGCATGTTTTGAAAGAAAAAAAAGACGAATAAATATAACAAACTCTCAAATTTCACAACTTTGGCTTCTTACACAGTCCCACTACCTTCGCTATATACGTATGTAGATATAGATGTTCTAAAGAAGACAGGAGGGTCGTCGGCGAGCGCGGCGGAAGTGCAGCTCCGCGCACTTACCGCCGCGTACGTGCCGAACTCGCCGTCTGCGAAGCGCTGATGGCTCTGGAAGTGCCGAGAGTTCCGGGGGGGGTAGGGGTTGGTTGGGAGGGTGGATCTCGGAGCGGTCCGCGGAGAGGAGTTAATTAACGAACGCGCCTCGCGCAGGATGAGAAAAAAGATCGCGCGGGCGCGCCGGAGGGCGGCGATGGGGGGTTTCGAAAGCAGGGAGTGCCATCCGATCTCACCGCCGAGCTGTCCCGAGACCGGTGTGTAATAACGTCGTCGTGGGTCTCGCAACGGTCGCGAGATTATCTGTGCGCTGTCAGTGCTTGTTTTCTTCTTCTTCTTCTTCGTCTTTTTCTCCTTTCTTTTCTTCCTTTTCAGCTATGTAGAGGATTTTGAATAATAATTCATCTTCAGGTGGACGAGGTATTGGACTTTTAAGGATTAATCATCTGTGATTCGTATTCGAATACGATGAAACAGGTCGGAGGCTAAAAGGAAAAATCGAACGGTGCCTTTCGATGACTTTTGAACGGAATGATACAGAATTGGAATATCGCATCATTATTAATTTCCTCAAAGTTCATTCGACATAAAAATCCATTATTGATGAATTGTATAGGTATATTTACACAAATGTTGAGATACGCATATAGTCTGATGTATGACTTATAGTATTCAATTTATAGTAACCAATTATAGAAATTTCGAGCGAGGTCAAATTGTAAAAGAAAGGACTTTTGTACTGTGTCAAGTGTCGCTCCTCTTTGCTGCCAATATAATGCTGGTCGAACGACTTCGCTCAAGGTATATACGTGTAATTTAATCATATACCATATGTATTACATAGATACTGAACTCAGAGTTCTTCATCCCCCTCCCTCAATGCCGCGGCCATCTCGCGCGACCAAAAGGTTATTAATAACGCATAGGGAAATTGGATCTTGGATCGGAGCGGTACAAGCTCCCAAAGGGGATCCGGTCAATTACGATAGTCGGGACGCGGCCCGGAAACACCATCCCATTTCACTGCTGACGCGGGGTCGAACGTTGATAGAGGAGTCATACTCGCGAAACAGGAGGTGGGAGCTTGTTACCCTAGTGACAAACTTCTGTAATTGCCGAGCGGGAGCGCCCAGAAACGTCGTGGCGACCCTCACTCCCCAGCCATTGCTGCAACTGAAGATCATGCTCCGTGTCTGTTGCTCTCCGTCCAGGCAGCCGCCCTTATTACTATTAAGACGCTTCTTCGACAAACAATACATACAACTGGATCCCACCATTAGCGTTGGATTCTTATTCAGCAAACGTATCCTAAAGCTTTCTATTTATTTTAATCCCTCGATCAGCATTAATTGACGGTTTACGATGGCCAATGGCGAAGGCGAGGGGCGTTAATTTAGAAGATTCGTTTAGTTAAGAAAGTGAGGTTCAGTTGATTATATAGCTACAGTTTCGAATTATTAAATTGACTTATGTATTCTCTAAGCTTTTGATTATGGAAAGAATGGCTCTCCTAGCATCAAATGTGACAAGTAGTGTACCACAGGATATGGTCAGACGTGAATTCGTGACATACTGACATACTGAACATTCCTTGATATTTATCAAAATACCGACCATCTGCTGGGTTCAGAATGAAAAGTTAATGATATCTTTCAAGGTGTTCCTTGGCAAATCACGTATTCCATCGCGTTCCCACACGACATACGGAACAGTACTGAATAATCATTAACTTTTAAGTAGATTAAACATTCAATGGAGATCGTACTGAAAGGCAAGTGATGTTTGCATCATAGTGAGCGAGAAAATAATTAGAAATTCAATCGAGATCTTTCCATGATATATAAGGATTTCTAAAATTATAATTTAGACTTTACTTTATATCAATGATTAACCAATCGGAAAAATAAAATTTGCTAGCAAATCTTGTAATCATAATTTGAGCGTCTAATACTAAGTAACAAGAATTTATAGTTTTAAAAACTTTTTTTTATCAAATAAAAATTGGAGCTCGTAAAACAATTATTAAAATTAGATTAAATATAAGAAATTATTTTTTGTAGAGCCATTATAGCAGAGCTTGGTTGTTAGAAGCGTAAGTTCAAAATGCTTTTAAGTTTACCCAAATCCGGAGCTATACTACTTGATGAAGATTACCATTCTTTAAATTCAGCAAATAGAGAACGAATCATTTTGATAATCATTTCGTTCCAACATTCTTCGTTCATACCAAAGAGTCTATTTTACGTGATTATTCAAGAAAGTTAAAGAAATATTAATTTTTCAATTAGTGTTTAAAATATGAGGCCTTGCACATTATTTTCCAACTACCAGTCATTAGCTTCCGCAAAAAAATTTAATTTCTCCGTTTTTAACTTTTAATCTTTAAAATGATATGAGAATATTTTTATTAAATATTTAATATTTGAATTTAATAGCTGGATATATTATGTGCACATTAATTTATTGAATTTATCAAACTATGACTGCATGTACGCATATCGATTGTCAATCACAGATTGTGATGAATTTATTTCTATTTTAACGCACCTGCACGACCTAATTCCTTAATTCCTCGTTAAATTGTACCTGTACATTCATATATCCAATTAGTGGGTGGAAGAATTTTTTCGTTCTAACTCTCTATCTTTACCACTCTCTTCCTCTCTCTTCCCTTATCCCCTCCGTCTTTCTCTCTAGCGCTCTCTCTTTTCTAAATGGTGAAAGCGCTTTGCGATATAAAACATATAATAAAATAAAAGCATAAAATGGTAACCGTTAAATCGGAGAGCACCCAGCACGCCCAGGACAATGGAATTTTACGGTTTAAAGGGTTTCCGAGCCTATATTGAGGCTCCCTTGCGGGTTAACGATTCGAGTTTCGCGGCGTAATCTGTTCTATTTCTTCTCCTATCTAATATCCCGTTTTTTTTTCATGTTCCTTCATTCGACTCGAATCCAGAGTTTTTTTTACAAAGGTCAAGCTAACCGTCGCATAGACGTAGGTATCAAATTACTTGGAATTGGAAATGCATCCATACACGCACGGGACACCAAATCAAACGCATTATCCGAGCGCTTCGTATACGACCGAGTATAACGTTTGCTTCTTGATTACGCGGCTAAAATCATCCTTTGGCAAAGCTACAAAAAGATTCCACGATCGAAGACTGAGGCGCGGAATCGACTAATCGCTTGTACCTACCTCCCTCCACGCCGGCCCCTCGTGAAAATCGCGCTCCACATCTCGCGCGCTCGTGCAACTTTATTTCGGCGTGCTCTTAAGCAAAGCTCTCGGCTTCATTCACTCGCGGATGAAACGACAAGCGCTAAATAAACAATCGTTCGCCAGGACAGCTTAAAAATAAAAGACATGCGAAAACCTAAGAATTCGATAAAGGAACAACTATTTTAATAGATCATTAGAATAGAACAGTCCTATTAGAATGGCAGTCAAATGTTCTTGTTCAAAATATCTAACATAGACAATATCTAAATTTATTAGATAATATCTAAAATTGTAGAATTTGACACATACAATTTTTATGACTATAACATCACCTGAAAGAAGTATAGTGGGTAAAGTATAAGGAGGATCCAACTGACCGGACCATCAACTTATCTGGCCTTATCCAAATAAAGTAATTCCAAAATTTCTTTTATTTAAGAATAACGTAATCGTTTGAGTGAAAAAGAATTATTTGAAAAATTAATTTTAAAAATTCAATTTTTTCATACACACACACGCACACACACGTTCAAATATACACACATACATACAGGTTAAAAAGGCTCGATTTTTATAAATGTATAGTAATACACTGTCTTAATGGTTAGTAAAGAAATTATTAATGCCGCTGATAAATTTCAAAAGGAAACTAGAACGATTTAGCAAGGATTATTTCCCTAATCGCAAAATTTTATCGAGATATGATACAGTAGAATCTGAAAATAATTATTCTTAAGATCATCCGAGTTAACTGTTTTATGCTTACTAATACTTGTAACTTATTTAATACAATGCCGAATAAGTAATACAGATATGAATATTAATTTTAATATTATTTTTATGATGCATATAAAAAATATTAATTGTTGAAAATATACTATAGAGACTGCATTTCAGTATTTCCTTTGATTGTCACATGCTATGGCAAAGTATGTAGAAATAGCCAGAAGCTCTAGAATGAAGGTTCAAAATTTAATGCTAATATATTTTTTAACATTACTTTATAACTCTTTCATGATTACTCTGTTTGATAAAAATATATAGTAGACATCAGAAAGCAAAGTAAATAAATGTATTTCCATAAATATTCATTATTAATCTGACATTTCAAAAGATTATAACTCATTTGCCGGAGAGTCGATTCTATCGTAAAAGCATGTACAAATCGAGTAAAATTTTAGATAAAATCCGAAAACACAACTTCTCTTCTGAGCGGAAATATCGATGAATCACATTATTATTCGACAGTTTTCTGAACAGAGGGGGTTACAAAAATATCTAACGCAACAGAGCGACAGAGAAAGAGAGAGAGAGAGAGAGAGAGAGAGAGAGAGAGAGAGAGAGAGAGAGACCTTGACACAGCCGCGGATTTATTACATTCTTCGGTTTCAGCGGCACGACGGTATTACACTTTGTTTAATCCCGTCAGCGTTCTGTCAGCTTCGTTTCGCGAAATTCCGCGCGAATGAAAATTTTTTCCCCGGTTCCGCGGTAGCCCGAATTGTCGGAAAAAGTGTCGGATTTCATATTTGCCCGTGGAAAAAGTCTCCCAACGCCCCCGTTCCCTGAAAAAGAAAAAAAATTGGAGGAGGGGGGGGGGCAAAAAGGAAGAGAGAGGAAAAAAGTTCTAGTACACGAATTTCGTAGGCAAAAAATACGGGATATATGTAAAGGTGTAAAAATCCATTATGCGCCGCTGTCAGCCACGGGACTATTTATCATGATAAAAGAAGTTTTTTTTCTCTAATATTTAATTAGGAATTATATATATTATGTATATATTTAGAACAGATTAATTTATTGATTTAGTTACAAAATTACATGGAAAATGAAAATGTTTAAAAAGTATAAATTTAAGGAAAGTGTAGAAATGTTTGTTCTACCTGTAATTAACTCTGGGAATTGCTTTCACGGGAGAAAATGAATCTTACCTGAAACAGATAAAAGAAAACGAATAATTAAGTAATTTATTTTCTAGTATAGCGTTTTGTATGAAAGTTTCTTAAGTTCAAATATTAGCTATTTTCAGTGCTTTAACTATAATGTTATAATATTATCATTTATAATTAACCGAATAATTTTACAATCTAGTCCGTTGTAATTAGTATCCTAGTAATATTGTGAAAATCACAAAAATGATTTCATTTTCGAGAAGGAAATGTTTTGTAATTGATATTTTATGTTATTTGAGGAATGTGTAAAAATAAAGCATCGCTGATTTGTTGAATAATGTATTATTATAAATCTTATTATTATAATATGTTCAACAAGGTTTGAAATAACAACATTAAATTTAATATTAAAACTATCCTTCTTATGAATGTGAATGGAACAAAAACACGAGAAAACCAGTGAATTATCGATTTTAATTCTGTGGATTACATTCCGTTACATATAAATTATTCATATTCTCATTCGACCTTCGGTTCTGTGTACGACTCTATTTCTGGAATATAGTTATTAGACATTAATTATCAAGTATTGACAATCCAGATTGAATACGATAAACAATATTTAAATAATTAATGAACACGCCACTGATGATCGTTGATGTTCACAACGATTAATGTAGTCTTTGATGACTATCAGAATAAGGAATATATTTAATGAATCTTCCATGTATATATATGACGTATATATAATATATGTGTTATACACTTTATATTGTTAATAATTTGATAAATTGTTAATAATTTGATAAATTGTTAATAATAATAGACAAATGATGATTCATTTACGAGATCTCTAGTTTATTAAAAGGACAATGTACAGTTTTTGATTCTGAAAATTCCGATATTTCGGATAGTTTCCGTTTGCAAAGAACAACAGAAAAAAGGAAACAAATTGCATATACTGTGATAATACTGCTCACTGTGCATAACTCTATGTTAACTGTATAATACAATATCGAACGAGCTTCACGTCATACTTTTTCTCATTAAAACGCTGAATTGTACAATCGGGCCCCGATGTTTTCTGCTGATTAAATTATTATCTCTAGCGTTATGCGTTAATACAATTGTCAATTTGGTGCACGAGAAACTTTTAATTTAAATTTTTTTTTTTTTTAATCAAAACGCGCGAGAGAAAAGAGCTTTTGTCAATATGGTCGCGGCAGCTAATGAAATATGGTATATATACATTGTGCGACCGTGATAGCTTGCGTGAAGCGTACTTTTACTCCGTGAAAATAAATAATGCGACATTATTTGGCCGATCAATTTTTCTTATTCCGACAATCGTCGACCGAGCGAAGCGAGAAATGTAATTCTCACGAGATAAAGATCAATCTTCGCCCATAGTCGGCGACTCTTTTGCGGCCATCGATACTGGCGAACGAGAAAACTCACTCGCGAGTTGCGTACGTGCGATACTCTTTAATCGTCCGTAATACTAGTTTTACCCGTAATACCCGAAAATAGTCGTGCATGAAGTAGCTTTGCATAGTTCAAAACACATAGAGTGTGTAAATATATAATATGCATTTCGTACTACGAGATTGATTTGCTGCACGTAAAATGCAATTTTACGCCTTAATTAGGAGGATATGAAATTTTGTATTATAAATTTATCGTTATAAAAATGAACTGGAATTGGGCATACGGTAGAATTTTCTATTAAGTGTCTCACATTGTTGTTTTGTCAGCATGCGTGAGTAAACTTATCTTCTTTGACTGTTATGGAGAATACGAGAATTGTTATTATTATTTAGTTTAGATGAGAAATACAATTTTAACCGAATGATGATTATGTCAAAAATATACGGCAATTTGCAAATTACAGTGATTATTTTTATTTAATCTTACGTATATCGTTTTTACAAATCAAGCACTATTATTACGCGTCATATTTATGGTTATTATTATTCT
Source organism: Sycobia sp. Sy_11 (assembly GCA_018907035.1). Lineage (NCBI taxonomy): Eukaryota > Metazoa > Arthropoda > Insecta > Hymenoptera > Epichrysomallidae > Sycobia > Sycobia sp. Sy_11. Next base: position 3,330,179 of record JACCIC010000015.1, on the reverse strand, counting down.
TATTATTATTATTTATTAACCGATACTTATTAACATCTAATAGTCAAAAGATACCGGATCCCCTCGTCAACATCGTCAACTCCGCGGGATAAATTTCCAAGCCAGATCGCGATGGTAATCAATGTTAAATATGCATGTATACGAGGAGACGAGCGTCTCGGCAGACCGCCGCCGCGGCTATTTTGCATCCATCCTCCCTCCTCTTCCACAGTCCCCCCCTCCCCGTTGCGCACAGAAAAGGCTCCGCGGCGCCCCCTCGACAGGAGGGCGCCGCAGGGGCAGGGGGCTGTGCGCGCCGCACCGGTGGCTCGAGTGGCCCCGAGAGCAATCGAGGCACGCTCTTCCTCTTGCTCTCCCCCACCCCCCATCCTCACCCCACCCTCGCTCTTGCTTTCTCGTTCTCTCTTTTGCTCTCTCTCTCTCTCTCTCTCTCTCTCTCTCTCTCTCTCTCTATCTATATATATATATATATTTCGCTTTCTGGCGAAAAACGTGTCCGCGACTCGCAATGGCTCCGCCCTTGAGGCGCGTAAGAGCGCGTCCGAGAGAATTTTTTGCTTTCAAGACTCGCGGAAGGACTTTTTTCGCGTACGAGAGCACTGCGAAACAATACTCGTATATATATATATATATATATATATATATATATATATATATATATATAATATATGAACCAAGAATGAAAGCTCTGCAGGATCCATCAAAGAAATAATGAAAGCTTTTGCAGAGGTGTTTGAGTCAAATTTTATTTTTCACAAAGTGGGATATTTGATAATAAAAGAACTATTTTTTAGAAATTTAAATTCGTTTTATTTTTAATTGTGCATATGAGATTTTATATGAAAAGGTCTTTTAGAAGAAATTGAAAAGTTTCATCGTATAAAGAAAATGGAAGAAATGGAATTGAGTAGAAATGGAAAAGAACCTAATGGATTATATGGACCGGGATAACAAATAAATACGCAATGACGTATTTATTAATAATTATGGTTTCCTATTGTAATCAATTGCGCAAAATGTATGCAGTAATTATTGTTAAAATTTCCTTGCAATAAAACAGGTAAGTAAGTTATAATCTAACTTACTTTTTTCTTATTATCAGTTTATCCCTTTTCAACAATTGAATATCAGCAAATCAGTCGATACATGTAACTGTCAAGCTTAAAAATTCTTCTGAAACGTGAATAATCCGGAAAACGAAAGCATTCAGTCTCATAAGACTCAAGAATCCTCTGAACGACAGGTGATTGCAGACTTCAATAAAGACATCTTCGGTTATTCCTTTGTAATTTAGCATATTCATCTTATACGGGTTAGCCTCTCATACATATTAATTAATAGTTGTTATAAGCAGCGTTTTTTTTAAGTAAAATAACTAAGCGAGATTTATTGTCAGAAAGCAGCAACATGTCTCAAGCGAGCGATAGTAGCAGTAACGAAATATGCGTAGGTATTATCACACTGAGAGTGATAATACCTACATTTTAATACATAAATAAATATTCACTTAGAAGAATTAATTATTGTTAAATATTTCTTTTTTCTTTCATAACTATGAATTATTTTGTAATTAAGTTTATCAAGCGCAAGCGACTGCTGTGCTCCTTTCGTCTATTTTCTCGTGAGTCGAAAGGATAAATATATTTAAAATCTTAAATCAAAAAAATATATTTTATATTAATTCGATAATTCACGGTATCGAATTGTCTGTAGTCGGTTGAATCAGATTTTAAGACTCTTACTTGAAGTGCGGAATATGCGAGAAAAAAGATAAAATTCTAAAATTTAAGACTGAAATAATTGTAATTTTCGACTGTCCGAAAATAAAACAACGATGATAAACTCGCGAAATCAATTACTCGTCTCGATGCGTAAACTGGCGTCAAATATTAGAGACGCGTTTTTCGTCGAAATGGATTGGAATTTCGGTTGAGAGTGGCGAAAAAGCCGTGCGAGAGCCTACGAAATTCAGAAAACTGAATTCCCTCCATCGAGAAAGAACCGTAGTCGGGTATTTGTATGGAAAAAGAAACGACTTGCGCGCTACTTCGCTGCTCGGGCATTAATAGCAACAGTTCGCAGGTGGGTTATTTGCTCGTAGACGATGTTCCCCCGTCCTTTTTTCATTCTTTCCTCTGAAACACAAGACAGACACGCTCGGATCCGCTTTCGGCGCGGTTCATTATACGTTTCCCCCCATCCGTCGCGTCCATTCGTTATCCGCGAAAAACGGTCCGGCCTCGGTTGCCCCTTCCCCGCCCCCGATCGAAATCACCCAAAAAATGATCCCAGCCGCAAAGACCGTGGATATTTGCTTTTCCTTCGTTTCCTTTCTGCTCTTGTGCTCCGGCTAAATCGGGCTAAATTTTTTACAAGTTTTAATAAACGTCACGGGCAGTTGACGCAGACGGTGTGCGGAGGGCGGGGCGGGGGGGGGGTGAGGAAGCGTTCGTCGCATCGCGCCGCAGGCGCCATTAACGACCGAAGCGCCATTATCGGAGCATCTCGAGCGCGACGGGGTATTAATTTCGGAATTAATGAAAGGGGAGAAAACGGGGGTGGGGGGGGGGCCACCCGACGGTCGATGCGGACGGGGCACGGGCATGCCGAGGGATATCCGATATAACGGCTTAAGTCAGGCTGACATCTTTCGGATTACAAATCGTGCAGACGTCAACATCCTGGGCTTGTCTCCCCGTTGCTGTCGGCCCTATTGCTCCTCGGTGTGTATATTAGGTTTTCTCGGTCTCTGATGACGTTCTCTATTAAAATTTAATTTCAGACTTCTTTTTCCGATATTCGCGTTTTTCTTGTTTTTATCTACTGAGACTCAATTATTTTTCGTTTTTTTTTTTTAAAGATTAAGTAACTAGAATAATTAAAAGGGATTTGACAATTTTACAGGATTTGACAAAGAGATTAAAAATAAAAAGCGAGGAACAGTAGAGAAGGTTTCATATCATGGTTGTTTGAGCGAGTGTAGAATTAACTATCTTTAGTATTTTGTGTGTCTGTGTGTGTGTGTGTGTGTGTGTGCGTTTCTTTGCTTTCTCCTGCTAGGTCCTTAGGAAACTATAATGTATATTTGTAAAAACGAGAACATGAAAACGTAAACACGTTTCTCCAATATATGACCCATATCCTGGGGATAAGTCTGATTGCCATTAAGGCTTAATTGAATTTATTCTTCATCTTATCAGAGTTAAAAGAATTTGAGGTGATTATGATATAGATAACGAATTAAATCGCACTTATCCGCGTCAATATACCACGAACTAATACCCAAAAAGAATACAGAAATAATCGCTGTACTAAAAAATTTCATTAATACATAATTCATCTCTTTCGCTTTAACGTTTACCGATCACACGGCCCATTGCCTAGTATCCAAACACAAGAATATTCAATGCTTGAACAAAAAAAAGAAATAACTAATATTATATCCGGAATAGAATAAGGGAAACTTCATTCCAAAACAATGGGCCGGATTGCATTTATTAAATCGAAACCGAAAAGTTCATTAACCGCGCCGATAAATCTAGGAGCGATCGGGCCAGTAGGCTATAAATAATCTATAAAGAGCCTATGGACATTGAAAATGCAGTCTGGCATTCGCGCGAGTCGATTCGAGATTGGACGCATCCGAAATTAAATTGACTGCTCTCCTACGGCGTATTGACGGCTCGATTCGTTTGCGTCATTTGCCGGAATAAGCCGGCAACGTACGCTTAAATTTCGAACGTGAAATATGCCCCCAATACGATGATTAATCAAAGCTTGTATTCAAGATTTTTTTTATCACGTATGCAGGGAGCTGCCTGATTTTCAACTGGATCGACGAGATTTTTTCTGCGCGTCCTTATATAAATGCTTTTCACTCTTCTTGTACATATATTAGTGGTATCGTTGGATGATTACAGTATATAAACTAAATCAGGCCGAAATTTTATATTGCGAGAGATTCCCGATTCTGGCAGTCCTAATACACGAATTGAAGTATTTTTCCAGCTCAAGAATCAGTTTATTTCCAATTTACTCTGGTTATTGGAATATATATTTTATTCTTCCTATATCCCAATCGTTGAAAAGTAAAATTTTAGTCTCTAACTTTTCTGAGTAATCTGACTTGAATACTTCAGGTACATGTGCATTAACGGAAGATATATAATTTTATATTATATAAAATTATAATTTTAATGTTAATTTTATAATTTTCCAAATATTATTTTCCATTTACCAAGTATAATTTTCTCATACGTTATTCTTAATGATCCTATGGAAACTTTTTTTTTCCATTCGACAAGATTATTAAATCAGTGTTTCATTTCTTGATTTATTTTGCAGTTTTGATGTATTTAGCCAACTAACAGTCTCATGTTCAATTCACTAAAATCCTGATATAAACAAGTTTCCTTTTTTGGCAACTCTTACTTGATACAGTTTCATCGAATTCAAAATTTACTTCTTATATGCGGTTTCATTAAAAACAACATTTCTAAGCTATCCAATCACTTGGTTTTTAGATATGCAACGATGAGGAGTTGTCGACGTCAGTTTTCGATATTATGTGTAAACATTAAATGAAATTTAGGTTAATCATGTCGTTTAGTTAACGGGTGCGTTGCTGCAAACTTTGATGCGCAAATTCATCAAATGCTCTGAAAATAAAAATTTTAATATTTAACTTATAATTTGTTTTTTTTTTTTATTTTTAAAGAAAATTCTTATCTCCACGTCCTTTAGCGAATGGATTTGTACAAAGTTTGGAAATATATGTATTAGATTGGATATGATCAAGTATTAATTTGCGATAATATGCAATTTTTATTAGTATAATATTATTGTAAGTCGAGAATTTCTACTCGATCCAGCCTTTTAAAAAACTAAATCCAAATTGGTCCGCAACGAATAATAACCGATGAAAATGCCTATAACAGTCTCATAAGGTCGGCTCGTGGAAGCGCGAGAGTACGCGCCAGAGCGACCCCTCACCTCTCGCCAATATCTGAAAATTGCCTCGCCCAGCCGTAGCCAAAACCCGGCGGGACGGACCGCAGCATCGCGAGGCCGTCGTGACATACCCGGCCTCTGCGCTGCAGGTCCGTGCGCGCGGATAATCCCCGCGGTATAGGGGATCGAAGTCACATGCACTGCGGGACAGACAGTGGGAGAGAGAGAGAGAGACAGAGAGAGAGAGAGAGAGAGAGAGAGAGAGAGAGAGAGAGAGAGAGAGGGACGGGAGAATGCCCCGCGAATCCAGAAATCTCGGCTATTAGCCTTAAAAGCGCTCGATCTCCGCTCCCTCACCCCGCCCAACCATCCCTGCCACCCTACAGCTGAAACAGCAGCCGATTCAGTTGAGGAGCAATGGCCCGGTATTAATGCGCCAGTTTCGCTAACCCGTCTGAACATAGAACGAGGGTCGGGGATGGCAGTGGGGAGGGGTGTACACTCGTAATATCCCCGCATTAGCGATCCCCTCCCCCCGCCCCCATTCAGGGTCTTTTCTAACGGGGATGCTCGCGAAAATGAGCTGGGGCGCTAGGGCTGGATTTTTTTTTAGAGGAGAGGTGTATATATATATATATATATATATATATATATATATATATATAGAGAGAGAGAGAGAGAGAGAGATATAATTGAATCACTCCATGATGCGACAGGCTGGTTTTTTTCAAAAGCAAACGTTGAATGAATGAGCGTTCGCTTATAGTATTAATTTTTGCCTCATACGCCAGCTCGCTCATAGATTATTAAAACGAAAAACAAAGACCTAAGCGTATGTAAAACGAAAGAAAATATTTCAGTCTCCCACTCGGATAGGTTTTGACATTAATACACTTTAAGCCTGGATTACAGAACGTCTTAAATTTAATAAGCTTTTAATCGTCTACCGCGTGTGTTTCTCTATTTCGTCGCCATTGTTTTGCTTTTCGGCCCTTCTGCCCTGCTCTGACGTCATTGCGCCAAGGGCTCGCGTCGATACAGGAAGATTGATTTGGAAGCGATCGCCCTGCTGTTCAATCGGCCTGCGCCGAGGCAACGGAAGACTGATGAGCGCCGGAGGAGCATTAATTTTTTATCGGAATCACTGGAAAAGTATAGCATTGCCTGCTTCAGTGTCGTCGTTTATTTCTACGATGAGCCACGATTAGAGTTAAGAAAATTAAAGGTCCCACGTTACATGGCAATTTATCGATTACGTTGATTAGTTTTTGCTTTTCAGACGGAAACAATTCTTTTATCGTTAATTTAAATATCGTGTATTATTGGCCGCTAGCAGAAATAAATAATGCCGAACTAACAATAACTTTAATGACAAAGCAGAAATATCTGTTTGCACTAATGAATTTTTGTAAGTCTGTTAAAAACAAGGCGAAAGTAAGAAATGTCTTCAAGTTAACGGAAGAGCAAAGAATAATAATACATTACATTATTTTTTAATTAAAAAATAGCTTTTCTTCATTCTAGCTAAACCCTATGTTGCAATTGTTTGTGATCATAGTTTATCGCGATCTCTGGTTCACACCGGCGATTTTTAATTTCTTCATAGAGTAATTTGGAAACGCTCGCTCGATGGCGATCATCCGAAGGCAAACTCGTGTATTCAAATCGGTCAGAAAAAAGTATGCTATTCATATCTATCAATTTTAGATTCGTAAGCTTTAATAAAGCAAATGTTTAAAGTAATTTGAATTAGTACATTGATAACAGTACAATTTTTTTAAAAAGATTATTTTTATTATTGTTTTGTATTTATGGATTAGTATATTTTATTATCTGGTATTATTAAAAGTGTGCTTCGCCTTACACTCGCCCGTAAGAAAAATTCAACATTCTTTTTAAGAATTTTATTAATTTTTCTTTCAAAACCGCGAGCATTCCATAATATTTTTCAAAGTGGACTTTCTAGCGCGATATAAATGCATTAAATCATTACACGTCGTTATAATGAAATTCTAGGCTATTTCGAAATGACAATTACATTGTTCAACTTTTCTTCTGTTAAACTCCTTTAACAGAAATACCGACAAAAGTTACATGCATTTATTCCCCTTTATCGGTCGCGCTTTAATTCTGAAACCGTGTAAATAACTCACTAAATATTCCGAATACCAGAAATAATTATGTTCAGAGCGTACCCTTAAGCGTTTTACTCGTATTCGTGAACTTGTTAAGTGTTACATTGAAAAAGAAAAGAAATTTAGTGCAATAACGAAATATTATTTGTTGGAAACTTCCAAGAAGTAAGTGAAGCCCGCATTCTACGAATAATTAACATTTACGTGCTTCACGAACGCGGTTTTTCAGTTGAAAAATTTTTTATTCAAATAATATTACATAATGAATCAGGATGAGAGTAACGAATGAAAAGGGTACTTATAAAATAGACTTTGAGCGATTAACAGCGCATTGATAAATTAATTAGAATAGAAAGGTTTTCTTAGCTTGGGAGTTTACCCCCAATTCCCTCTTTAACAAATTAAATATTAAGTTGAACTAAGTTGTCAATGTAAATGAACCAAGAATCTCTAGAGAATATACAATTTGATCTAACGTTCTACTGAACTCATCAGTAATACGGAAGGTAGTCTGATCTTCGACGGACAGAAAGTTTCTTAAAAATTTTGCAAATGATTAACAAAATAAGAGCTTCTAAAAATCAAAGCTTCATTGAATTCGAAGAAAAAAAAGAATAATCCACATGGCAAAAATTAGTTCAAAATAGATATTTTGTACATCTAAAATTAGACCACCGATCATCTTACTGATGTGCTCCACAGGTAATTTAGATCCCAAATTATTGGAGCTACATATTATGGACTCCTCGATATTACATTTTAATTTGGAAAACCTATCGCGTAAATCTTTTTCAAAAAAAGAGAGAGAGACAGAATGTTCCCCGGTGTCCAAGTTCTCTTCCAGTCGTCCAGCACAAGTCATTTCCAATCCGTTCCCGTGCATTCGGCTCGAGCGTATCGCAAACCACGATTGGCGGCTCGTCGGTTCGATCTTTCGTAGCAGCGGCAGAGGGAGCACGGGGGGGGGTGGAGGGTCGTCAATAGGCCGATGAAAAGTAAAAAATAAAAGACCGTCGCATCAAACGAGGGCTCTAGTGCGGCGACACGATCAAAGAGAAAGAGAGACAGAGAGAGAGAGAGAGAGAGAGAGAGAGAGAGAGAGAGAGAGAGAGAGATGGCGGCGGCACGGCGCCTCAATCGGAGCGCCAAGTGGGTCGCGAGACGCCACGCTGGGGAGGAGGCACTGAAAGGAGCCAGCTCCACGCGTCCCTCGATTATATACACACACACATACACATACACACCCACATACGCGCGCGCGCACACACACGCCCACCCGCACACATATGCTCGCAACACGAAGCGTCGTCGTCTTTATAGTGCCACATCGCTGACAACCGATCGTCTGCCTCTTCACGATACTGCATCCCGCGAGTATATATGTGTTTATGCATTTTCTCCGTTGCGGTCTGCACACACGCGAGAAAAGTAAAAATTCTGAAATATTATTTTATATTTGATAAAAGTCCCTCTTATTTAATGATAGATTTGAGAAGAATCATTCCGATGGAAAACGACTAGCATTGATTCGTTGGAAGAAGCAGGGGCGGGGTTCCTTTCGCCAAATTGACTTGTGTCAAATGGTAATTTTGCTGAAAAATTATTAATTTTTTATTGATTTTTTATTGATTCTTTTATTGACTTTAAAACTGCATGTAAGTATTATTGCAGTAAAACAGACATATATGCAGAATTCATACTGAACCTACTGATATATTATTATTTATATTGTAAAAGTAATGTAAGTGATATGAAACTATTGAATTATATGAATATTATGTACCTAATGATAAATAACATAAACAAGATGGGAAAATCATGAATATTAAAAGAAATAAACAAAAATTGTATTTTTCAGCAGAAGTTCATTTGGTAAAATTTAATCCAGTCGGAAAATTTGATCAATATATACACTGTGTATTAGAATATCAGCAGGATAATTAAGTGTTAATGAAATAATGAATCTTAAATACAATCGATATAGATATTTTTCTTGTATCTTAAATATTAAAGAAACTTCGTGTGCAACACATTAAAAATCTATTAGTTGGGTATTATAAAATAAACTAATTATCTAAATAATAAACAATAATAAACTAGTTTTTTTGTTAAAAAAAGTAATTAATTATAATTTTTTATCGAAACAATGTTTTCTCTCTATTTTAGGAATCTGTTTATTTAAAGCTATTTTTTTTTAATAATCTATACGTATTGGCATAGGAATTGTCTTTGTAAATGATTACTTGTTTCGGTCGATAGACTTCGTTGATTTTTCCGGAAATCTCCGTAGGCAAATTAGATACTGATGAACATTTTCTAAATTGAAGTAAAATTAAACGTTCATTGAATAAAATTATATCACGAGTAATTGAATGACAATGTTGAAGATAAAATAGGCAGTAACTTAATCTGCTATTCAATTTAATTTAGCACATTTAATTTAGTTTGCCGAATTTTATAAGGTTTTATGAATATTGAGGAGAGAAATTACTCTCCTCTAATGTTTTAAATAGAAATTATCCCTCATATAATGAAATTTTCAAAATTATTTCTACATATGAATTTTGTGCAAATTTATAATGTTCACAAAATTTAGATTTTGAATTAATGGTCAAACTTTTAAAACAATTTTTATTAGATCATGCATATCCGCTACATTCCATTAACTATTTACAGAAAGTGCCGATGCAACCAACTTGAAGTTTTGTATTGTTTCACATTATAGAATTTTAGAGGCATCTTTATTACCCACATAAAATTTCGATCAAAGTTGAAGCGAAAATGTCGTTTTCTACAGTATTTTATTACGAGAGAAGTTGCGAAAATGGCAAAATTTTACTGTTTGCTTCTCACTGCTTCAGCAATTTTAATCCTGCAGTACGTCTAAGAGTTATTTTATGCGAGTATCCGTTGATATAAACTTACAAATTCGAAAATAGTATATATTAATATAATCAGCATTAAATTATTAGATTAAAATAATAAGTATTTTTAGATACTTAAAAAAATCAATAAGAGTGGATAGATTTAATATCCAATTTCTGACCTTCATAATAAAAGTATGAAATTCGACACGTCTTGAAAAATTACAGTTAAAATTTTATATTATTAAGAAAATTAAATAAGAATAGAAATATCTTATAAAATATTGTTAAGTTTTGTTTTCAAATTGTTTACTTCGGGACCATCCTTTCAATTTCTATAGATTTCTACTGTTACCTGTTTGCTTATAGTTTATATCAATTTATTTGCACCTTTTGTATCTATTTCTATTCATGAAAAATATTAAATTCGTCTCTCTGTAAAATGATCAAACTATGTTTATTTAGATAATCATTTTTTAAAATGAAATTTTTAAACTTCGTCGGAATGAGATACATAGTAGCTCGATTTAAAGAGGCTACTTGAAAGATTAAGTTACTAAACGCTCTCGCACTAACGAATCGAGAACAAAGAAAAGCAGGGACGAAGTAACTAATGAATTTCCGGGCAAAACTTACGCGACAAAGTTGGCCCCCGTCCGAGGACCAGGGGCGCTAAAATCCCGGATAAACCGAGGCGAAGACAGCCCTCGCCCACCCCCCCCCCTCATGGAAGGCGCCCGGTGGGAGGGCGGAACACGTACGCCCCATTGTGTCTTTTGTGGCTCGTGCCAGCGCTTGAAGTTTTTATTTTCCGTGGACGGTTTTAGCCGGGTGGGTAAATTTAGGATCCCGCGGCTGTAGTCCGTGTGCGGCTTGGTTAGTAAGACACAGTTGCGAATTTACAGCGGATGCCAAATTGAAAGGGATTGCGTTGCATGTGGGAATAGGCGATGGAACCGATTGTCCGAATGTGAATTTAGACGATACTTTTTTCTTGTTTGTTGATGAAATTTTTTTGTAGACATTTTTTAACTATAATGGTATAGCAACGAAGTTATGGTACCCAGGCACGACCTGTTTATATGTAAAAAATATCACATAATCACAGGATTAGTTAAATCAGTCTCGATTGAAATGTATGTACCTGTGTTAGGCTAATTTAGTTTTTAATTCGAGGGTACAGATTTGCATTCAGCGAAGATCAATAATTTATCTCCAAAAAGAAAGGTAAGCTCAATGTTCACGTAAATTACGCGGTTATCGTTTTTCAACTAAATCCACTGTTTGAACTTCGGAATTTAGTAGGTCACATTCAATGTAGACTACACTAGGTTAGCTGTAGATAATGGGACACGCGGTCCCACCAACTAGACCGCTTTTTCATGTCTTGGTTAATCAAATTGTTGCAAACAGATTGTAAGGAAGAATTGTGGCTGGCATCGATTTTCGTATATTCAGGTGTGAGTTTAAGTCATAAGCAGAGTTTATTGAGTCACGGATGATGACTGTATTTTCTAAAATCAATTAAATGCTTCCAATGTAAAACAGATCGAGGTTATAACTTTGTGAGTATTATCGATGGTGAAAAATATCGAAATAAGAATATCATTACATGTATTATCTTAATAAAAAAATACTGCAGACAGCATTTCATTAGAATCGACTAAATCCATTATATTCAATTTAACTTGGAGAAAATATGTTATACTGTAGGAACAGACTGAGATAAGCGATAGCGATATCTGTAAATAAAGCACCAGAAGGTGATGCCAAATAACTCGATTAATGTGAAATAAATAATCGATTTCATATCGAGATTATCTTATACACTAATTCAATTATATAATATACGCAAATCGCAACAGTCCGACTATCAATGCCCGATAAAGTGCGATTATCGCGTTAATGTGCGATAAAGATTTTGGCTCGGTAATAAAATTTCTACGTTTCGGTATATAATCCTTATGTTACGTATCAAAAGTGGATAAATAAATCATTAGAAAATTGAAAATTCCTCGATATTTCTACAAAACTGCGCGGTAATCTTAGATTTCTAAATTAACAATTTTTGTCCGCGTCAATTTACCAGTCGTTGGTCGGTGACACCGCGGAGGAATTTATAATACGTTTAAACTTCTACGGAAAAGAACCGGTTACAAAGTGGCATTAAAGAGCCGCGCGCTCAACAAACGATTCTCTCCTGTTACGAGTGGGCTTTCCGTTACAAAGCCCTCGTACCCTCGCCGCCCTTTCTCGCCCCCCCCCCTCCCAGCAGCAGTTCTCATTACAGCCTTTTAAAGCATTCGTTCGACAAGCTCGGACAAACAGCTCTCATTAAATGTTAAAAGCGTTTTTCTAGGCCGAGAGATTCAGGTCTGAAAATACTTTTATTCGTGAAATCCGAATGCTTACCCGTGGATGAGTACGCGGATTGGCTCAATTCGGCGGTAAATCCACTCGGTCAATATTAATTTGTCGCCAGTGGCAAAAATATAAAATTCATCTGGATTATCATTTTAATGATACATTTTGTACGAGCGCGCTTTTGCCCGTTGATTAATTTTCAATGCTAATCGAATATGTTAAAATTAACTTTCATTAGAATTATTTACCTTATTATTCTAGTAAAATGAAAATTTCTATCGTAAGCCATATAAAATGAAACTACGTATATGAATACGGAAACGGGTATGCTATTGTATGTACGCTAATGCGGTCAGCAAGTGGCGGCTTAGGAATAAACGTATAAAATATTCTGCTTCGTTTCCATTTTTATATATGTTTTTAAACCGCTCATTTTCTGTGGAAAGTAGGATGATTAATTTTAATTGCAGAATTGAAATTATTAACAGGCAGTTAAGTCTTTGAATTAGAAATAAGATATTCGATAATATTCGAATCAATTAAAAGAAAAAAAAAACAGATGCGTACGACAGCAGTAAAGCGCATGACTCCGTTTAATTTGTATATAACTATTTTTAGGTACACATCATGCTCTTATTTTTGTTCATAATTTTTTAAGCAAAGTGTTAGCAGGGATAGTTCTGCTAAATTAATGGAGGGAAACTCGCCTGGATGAAAGATAAAAGATTGTGAAACCCTCAGTATACGGTTGGAAAGCTGATACAAAAAAACCAATAGTGACGAAGCACCTATTATTACATTATTATTAGTAGTGTTTTTATTGTTGTTGTTGTTGTTGTTGATGCTGTTGCTGTTGTCGCCGTGATCGCCATTGTTGTGGATGTTGACTTTGTTATTATTACTAGTTCTAATATAAATATTCAAGATATGCTTAATGAATAGTAGAAATAAAGAATATTAAGTTAATTATAATTATTATTTAAACAATTGACACGAATGTCTGCTGCAGAAAAACGTTCAGATCTGTAAAATATACGCGAGCTGTATTTCTTGGAGTCATTTTTCAAAGTTCGTTTAGGAACTTATTATATAAAAACCAGATTGGATTTAATAAACAAATTCTTAAAGGTACAAAAACATATAAGTTCAGATTCATATTAACTTTCAATATACGTTAGTAAGTACAATTATCTTAATATTTTGTTTATGAGAAAAGAAAAAAAAACAACGAAACAGAATTCGCAATAAAAGTCTTCATAAAAGTAAATTTTCATTTTCCTAACAAGAATTACTTATTTTTCCTTGAGAATGTTCAAAAAGTTAGAAAGACTGAAGTATACAACTCGCTGTAATACGATCCCAAAGGTTTAAGTTACCATGGAGAATTGAAAAAAATCTAGCCGAGAGAAATTCATTCTTAAAACTGTCAAAGTTGTAACTGTATTCGCAAAGAAAAGCAATGCTTAAAGTTTCAATTGCTCGACTTGCATTACCTCTCTCAATTGGCTTAATTAGAAGCGATGAAATTTTGCGGGAACGTCGCTTTAATTAAGACAGTCGCGTGGTCGCTTGAAATATGAGGAAAATAAAGGCCGCGAAGAATAGTATATATATATATATATATATATATATATATATATATATATATATATATATTTAAAACAACAAATTCAAGAAAAAGACTATCTGCCTCACATCTTCAATTTCATTTGGCCAATTTTCTTACGTAAAAAATATAAGTAAATACAGGGATACCGTTAAAAAGATCTTTAGTCAAAAGTCAAATATTTGGAATGTTGAGAAATGAAGTTATGAAATTAGTATCATCACAAGAAAGTATTAGATAAAATCTTGTCGCAGTACCGACATTACTCCCCCCTCAGCACTTTACTCAGGTATAAAAAACTGAAAGAAAACTAAAAAGAACACTTCGTTTTTCATTTAAATGATCAAATAATCTTTTATGATAATAGAATATATTATCTCACTGTTTTCAAATTTTTTTTATCAGTTATAATGTATTACTATATAATAGACGTAGATAAATTTCTCTAATTCGGGCAAAATCTTTTATATTACAATTTCTTTTTCATCTTTTTTCATTATATCAATGTAAATATGGCTTATGAAAAAGTGCATAGTATACTAAATAATAACAGCCATGTATATAAAAGGAACAATTTCACAACCACGAATGAGGTTTTCGAAGCTTTTACGGTTTTATCTACAATTCTGTATTTTCTATTTTGATCGTGTGATAGTGGAGAAGGTTGTAAAAGCGAATGGGATACATGAAAAGCGTTTATTACTATTTGTGTTTATTTCCTCGCTTGCGAATGAAAATAAACACGGGCAGCTTTAAGTCAATTTTATACAGAAGACTGGATATAAAAAACTATTCTCTCTAAACTATTTACTTCAATGTCTAGTTTTTATATGTATCATCCTATTTAGTTACTTGAATAATATTTTTCACTGATCTTTATATTCAATTCGTATACTAGTGGATTGTTTTAACAAATGTTACTATCCAAATCATGGAAGTATATACATTATTATTATTGGCTCTATAGAAATATCCTCGATGTATCCCAATTCCGATTAGATTTTAATGAGTATTATTGAGAATTTTTTCATATACGTAATACTCGTAAGATTTTATTAAGATTTCCATACAATTATTTAGTATTTATTTTTACAAAAGAAAAAGTATAAATCTTATTAATTAACTCGGTAGACTAACAAAATCAAAATTTGGTTCCCTAATAGAAATATAAAAAAAAACTAGGGCGTCCCGAAACCAGGTTGAGGCTATATTTCCTTGCTCAATCTTAACAATAAATAAGGAAAATAAACCATATACTGGTTAGATTCTAAAAAACTTTCTCCACAAGTATCTTCAAACTGATATAACCATATTCAAATGTCCACAATATTCTTTAGTACTTCATATCGCATGAAATAAATATGCGGAATAAGTTAAATTTTCTATACCATTGAAGGATTCGATCACTATTCCGAGTACTAGAATTAAGTCAGTTTTTCTACCAATATATATATATATGTAACTTTGTCCAAATAAAGAGTCAGCCGACCCGACGCAAAGGCGCGGTTTCAAATACCAGATGGTAAACTCTGAAAATCCACGGATCCTATATGTAGGACGAGCAATTATATAAGCTCCGTTTACCCGGGCGGTGAGCAGCGACCTGACGACGCCTCCCGGGGCTTTAAATCGCGGAATGCTTTAGTGGCATCGCCGCGCTTCGCTCCGAAATTCCCTCGGCAAAGTTGCAAGGGAAAAGCCCGACGGCCGTTGCGGCGACCGAAACGATATCAGTTTTCGTCCACCTCGCCGCATCCTGGCTCCACGGACCTCGTGACTTTTCGCAGATCAAATAATCGACTGTCGACGGAGTTCTGTGAAAGTTGCGCTTTTCCTCTTTAATCATCTCCAAGTGGCCGAGAGAAGCGTGAATTATTGAGTCTCTCGCGGTCGCCTAAGTGGCTTTCTGCTACTTTGTTGCCCCATTTTGTAAATCTGCGCTGCTTTTGCGCATTACTTTTTATCTCCCCCTAGGTTTATTTATAGAGAGCAAAGGGAGTATCTCAAAAGCTGATTATGATAGAAGCATTAAACTCGAATATTCTTATATTCCGTGTATGTAACGTTTGAAAAGCCTTTGAAGATAAAGTAGCTGTTTCATACTCAATATTTTCCCTACAATCACTGACACAACAATATGTAATTCTGTTTGCACAGATAAAGTTGATCTTTATATAACTGAGAATTATAGCGAAGATGAATTTTAAAATCATGATCAAAAGCTTTAAGAGCATGAACAATCAAATGAATCTCTTGAAATCCAGATATTATTATATGTATATAATTAATGACAAAGCTCATATTCGTCTATGACATATTGATTTCATATGACTTTTATATTTGATGAAAAGATAGAAGCCCTTTAGAATACGACGATGTGTCATATTTGTATAGCTGAAATGGCAGTCAGCTAGTTCATCAAGATGCAAACATTTATGCAGGTTTGTGAAGGACTTGCGCATACTATTCAAATAATAACTGTTCAATGTGAGCAAAGATATTTGTCTTGAACGAACGCGTTCCTGAATGAACAATCCGGTTATGATATAACTTTATAGAAGAATATTTGAACAGAATAATAACATGTTCAACTTTATAATACAATATGTACTGTTTAAATTTAGAGCGATACAAGAGTTTGACGGCAATATGTTCGATTTGAGCGAACTCTCTAGAGAATCTAATTTTACCGCTGCAATGAAGATTTTTATCATTTTTACAATAACGGTTAATTCGGGGACAAGGGGTAATTCGGATCCAAGCTTACGTTACTCTATAAACGTAAGAGCACTATGTGCATACATAATTCGAAGGCGGCATTGGATAAGTATAGACATTTTCCGGAAACCTGTCTTGACTTATGAAGAGAGCTATGACGAGCTTGTTGAAATATAATGTACTTTTCTTTGCTTCAGTCTGTTAAGCTATAAGTGTAGCTTCAGAATAATGTTCAGCTACAGTTAATAAGTATTTCAAGTTCGTGCACGAAAACAATTTGTTGACGATGTAGATGTTAATTTAATGTATATTCAATTGGAATATTATGATCACTTTTACACAAACATTTAATCTATATCAGTAGTTAAAACTATGATACATAGCAACTCTATGTTTGAATGAGAACCAGAAGTTAATCTCTCAGACACATAGCTTTGAATCGTTTTACCTAGAGGAAATTGTATATGTGTATTTAGGTCTTTTGTGGTTAAAGTAATTTATCTGTACATCGGTTAGTCTAACTTTTTTATTTGTAATAAATTGTTAATGTAATAACCGCGTATCATTGTGAAGTGTAGCTTATAAAGTGTAGCTTGTGAAGTGCAACTAGTGAAGTATATAGTATTTATAATATCCACCGACTACTATTGCTACTAAATGATCCATAAACATCGAGTTGAAAACGTTTATAACGTATTAAGAAATAAACTTCTGCAATCCTAAAATAAAATGTGTACTGTTTGTAGCTAAAGCGATTCATAATTGAGTCACTGGGCGTGGAAACTTAGAATCGCTTCTAATGTTACCATAACGTACATGTACGTGTTAACGACCACGGTTTTGCGCAAACGTCACACGAATCTTCGTCAACAATGAAGATTCTAGGAACTTTGCAGTGCTAAATCATCACCTGCGCCTCTGTTTCCATAATATGGCACTTCTATGTCCTTCATAAATATAGAAAACTACATCTCCACTGAATTTTAATTCGCACTTAAAGCATTTGGGACACAACTGGAATCGCCCACCCATCGAGAACCGATTATTGCACATCCCACATCGACGTACTCGTGCGCGACACACTTCCGCACTCCCTCATATCGCCCATGACTCGCGCTGTATTCGAGCATCATTAAACACGTACATACTATATATACCAGGCTCTTCTCCCCTCAACTGCTGTCCCTCGCAAGCCCCGACTCCCCTTCCTGCCAAAGAGCCGGAGGAGAGAAGACTCGCTCTTAAAAGAAACAAGAGCTATGGGCGCGCTTCGGTTCCGCGGAAGCTAACGAGCGCGCGCGTCGGTCGTCGGGTCAAAGCTCACTCCCACGGATGCTCTCGCGACTTCGATCCAATTATACGGCGGCGCCGACGGCTGGCGCGCGAGGATGGGGCCGAGGGTCGCGGCGCTGCCTTTTGACCCAATACAGCCGCTTCGACTGTTCTGGGATATCTCTGGCTCTCGGGGGTGAATATATGCATATATATATATATATATATATATATATATATATATATATATATATATATATAGGCATCGAACGGAATACTGGTTAACGAAGGGAAGACAGCGCGCGATTGTTATTCTGGTCGATGGTTCGACGAGTGCGCATCTTTTATTCGTTTTATCAGTGATTTATGAAACTCTGCGATGAGAAGGATTTTCTCTTTTAATACCAATTTCTTGTAACATTGTCATTTCCTTTTCGTCGACGATAGGAATTGAATTCGGATATTTTTTAACTTTTGGATTCTGCGTGGCTCGAAAGTTCATCATATTTCAATGATTATAATTGACGTCGTTTTTTATCAATTTAATTTCAAGTATAGTATAAGATTTCGATTCAAAGTATTGCATATTCTTCGTATTCATAGAACTAGTTATTTCTCTTTTGATACACAAAATCCATAAATCAAACAATTTTATTTAATATTTAATCTAGCTTTTCATTCCTTTACATAAATTTAAATATATATAGAAGAAAGTGTAAACTCCCTTGTTAAAGAATTTTAATCATAGTTCAATATTGATGGAGGAAGCTGAAATTACTTACTTGAGGTTTATTTATCTTTTTACTTAAACTGTGTCTTCTTATTTCAGATGGAATAACATTGCCAATATAAGCAACCACCCTAAAACCTCTTCTAAATAAATAATATACTAAGACAGGAAACAAAGTACAGCTAGCGTGACGTGGAGATGAACTTATGTGTCTTAAGATGCCAAGATCCTTTGAAAGCCAAAAGGGAAATATAGGTCAACATTGTTATATCTTTTCAGTAAACAATGTCGCACACTGCGGCGCTTCTCCTTTAGAAATTGAATTGAGTTCGCGACGAGTTAATGTAATTCACGTGCTCGCTAACTTTCACTCCTTCCAGAAAATCCACCTGTTTAATAGCTATTACAATAGAGAGAGTGAGTGAGAGAGAAAAGAGAGAGAGAGAGAGAGAGAGAGAGAGAGAGAGAGAGAGAGAGAGAGAGAAATATGCATTGACTCCTTCACCCAGACTTTCATTTCAAACCATTTCACGAAATTGCAGCATTTCGTTGAATTGCATAAGACAAATTCGCTCTGTTTAAGGAAGCTCCATGAAATATAAACTCTCGACTTCCGCCCGAAGCCGACAAATATTCTCGCTTTAATTTCGCGACGAGCTTTTATACCAAACATGTTTTTCCCGCTTCCCTTTTATATACCCAAAATAGTTCAAGATGATATTACGCCCTCGCATAAAGTATCAAAATGCACCCGTCGACCGTTCGAGGTGAATTAGTAAAGCAGGGAAAAAAAGCAGCGGGGGAAGAAAAAGACAGAGAAAAAAATATTCCAGGGGAAGGCATCGCCGAAGCAGAGCCGAGTAAAGCAAACCGCATACGCGTGCTTCACCGAATACAAAGAGGAAAGGGAAATCGAGTCTAAAAAGAAAAGCTTGCCACGTGTCTCGATATACGCAAAAGGTTTCCGGTTTGACAAATCGGGTAATCTACCGTACAAACGTAATCAGAACGTAAATGCATATATATATATATATATATATATATATATATATATATATATATATATATACTACTCCCATATAGAATTGGATACGCACGAGGGACCGAGAATTGTGGGATTGAGAGTATAAAGGAAAATTGCGGAAAGGGAGAAACTCCAACCGTGGAAACACCGAACAGGGACCGGTCGAGGATAAGAAATGAATGTAGAAGGGGAATCGCGAGCCAGCGTTCCAGGCGGATAAGAGAGAGGGCGAGAGACGAACTGTAAGTTTGATTTTCTCGCGGCAAAACAATACAGCGGACGTGAGCGCGAATAAATCCGTACCAAGGCTGGAATAAGGATGGGAGCGAGTTCGGTCGGGGAAAAGCCATCGCTTTATTGGCTT
Source organism: Sycobia sp. Sy_11 (assembly GCA_018907035.1). Lineage (NCBI taxonomy): Eukaryota > Metazoa > Arthropoda > Insecta > Hymenoptera > Epichrysomallidae > Sycobia > Sycobia sp. Sy_11. Next base: position 3,310,152 of record JACCIC010000015.1, on the reverse strand, counting down.
TCCCGGTAGGGTCAAAAGCTCTTTTCCGCGTGTCCGTGTTTTTTTTTCCTTCATTTTTCGTCGTTTCTTTATTTTTTCGCGCCGAGAAGTTTAAGCTCGAACAGATGGAGAGGAAGCCTAGGAAGACCTGTTATTGAATAGACGAAGAGAAAGTAGTCTATAGGATCAAGCTAAAGTTCAAATTTCTGCTGTTCATGGTTTGCTATGGTCGATTTTGCATTAGTACTCATATATATTGTTCGAGGTTGAATCGGAGATAGGAGGTATGAACGTACCGTTGTTGGCTCTTTCCATCCATCGCTGCTACGATACTTCGACTCTTACCAGGCGTCGATTTCATCCTGACGTGACGAAGCGCGACATTGATGGTTTTTGTTCATCTGTTTTTCATGTACAGTTACATTTTCATTTTAGGACAGATTAAATTTCAAGGCCGAATAAAATAACATTTCTAGATGAATATTGACAAGGTTACAGATATCATTGTAGAAATATTTATTTTTCAATGAAAGCATACATATGTATAATACAGAGAGCGGTGGCAAAACATAACATTTACAATGTTTTCTTACAATGTACAAAAGCATGCGCAGATAAACATCAGCGTCGGTTAGACACACGCACACACATACGCGCGCGCACACACACATCGATCTTAAATAGTTTTAAAAAGTATAATTGACGATTATATATAATAGGCGCAACCATCGCCATTCTTTCGTCGCTAAAATTAGAACATTTCAGGCAAACTGCAAGTAGACATATCGCAAATCATGATTACAGACGAAACCTTTATCTCTATAATTATCTCTACAGTTTTCGACGCAAAGTTATGAATCGCTCTAATATACTGCCCAAAAGTAAATGTGCTACGGTTTTCATTTGGTCACCTTGAAATGTGATAAATTTCGTCGGGGTTGTAAATCTATCGCTGATAAATAACATAGATATACTATATAACGTTAGTCTGTATAGACATTCATGAGGAATTACAATTATAAGTGGTGTTACAGTGTATGTTATTCGTTACGCTCTACTTTTGAATAACAAAATTCAAAATAACAAATGGAGGAAAATGATCTTGAGGTTCTGTTCCTTTGTGAATACCAAATTCAATACAGATCAATATTTGAGATCGATATTAAGACAGATTTGAAACATGAACGCGTTGGATATTCATTACATTCTAATCGTGCAAGGATTTGCGCTTAGTTACATGGCACTGTTGAAATGTCCAAGTCTGAATTGATATCGGTTGGGCTGTAATTGGACTGTAAACTGATTATAACAAGTTTATGTAAACCTTCAGTCAGATTCGTTTAAATTATTTTTAGCCTTATTGCCAATTTGCTTATCGAACGATGGCTTTGAAAAAAATTACCTAGTTGAAAGAAGAATCAGGAAATTCAATATCAATTTATAGCTTTCGAATACAATTATCGCATATAATTGTACACCATAAGTTAATATAAAACCGTATGTGAATACTTAGTCTTTACGGCTATGGTTAGTAAAAAAAAAAAAATCTTCTCTCTGGAATAATTAAAAAGTTTGGAAACGTAAAAGTAGGACAGTTTTACGTACAATATCGTGGAAATGCCGCATTTTATCAGACTCATTTGCATTCGGTATTATATCAAATATTTTATATTTGTAGCGGTGAATTTCAGCGGAACTGGCGGGAATAGGGAGATCCGAGAGGCAAGAGAGAGAGAGAGAGAGAGAGACATATTCTCGTACAGAAAGCGAATATCAATACTTACTTCCTTATTCCGTGCACATACCGAGTTTAATTATACGAAATCGTTCAAAATTATATTTATACAAAAATGTGTTTCGCTGGCTGATTGTTGAAGTCGAATTTCATCAGATCGCGATTTTGAATATTTCATCATATCGACACTGATTGATCATAAAAATTAACAAACTCCGTGTAGAAAGCAAAAAAAAGCATTTTCCCGCGTTAATATTAAAGCAACTGATTCGTTTAACAGAGAAGATAGATATTTCACGTTTTCAAAAAAGTGTTTCATATTCACCTGCAAAAGCTACATTATTGGACGAGATAGGACTGATTAGTAATCGTAATAATTCTCATGATAATTTTTTATTACATCACGAAGATTATATCTTCCTAAATACATACATGATCGTGGACAGATTCGAGTAAGAGGCGAGGGGAGCAGCGTAATCGGGGCCGATGCTCGTGGACGCATGCGCTGAAACTGGCGAACGCGTTCGCTCACTCAAAAAGGTTGTGATGACCGCTAAGACCCTGTGCAAATTCTGCGGGCAAGCATCACACCCAGGTCGAGTGAGTTCACGCGATCGACAAAAGGTGTCCCTCCTGATCTGGTCCCGGCTCCTTTTTCGTCCGTCCGGACACCGTTGGGTCCCATGTCCTGTCTTCCTCATCGCTCGTCGCCGCTTCTTCTACGCCGTGTACAGATTTCCCAGGATATACATAGATCAATTTTCGCCTGGTACTTATATTACAGTATTAGCATCCATGAAGAATCATGCATTATGAAACGTAGATGAAACAAAAGAAGAAGGACTAATAATCACATTCGTTCGTCACGCAAAAGTTCTCCTTGATGTTTATTTACCAACGCTTCGACTATCTAAGACGATAGTCCTTATCCAACGTGTATTTGCGACGTTTTTGATTTTATTATTATAGAATTTATTTCATAGCCATTCTATTACATTAATATCATTACATTTATACAAATGCTTATTTAGTTTCGGTCGATTTTCCTCGGGAATGTCGGAGCATTGATAAAATAATTAATGAATTTTATTAATTACAATAACGATACGATATGTTGCGTATAAATATATGCCAGTTCTGTAATTATTATTTTCCGAATAAAAGAAATAACGGCATGCCCCCCATTATACTCATTGGCACGATCGGCGGATTCGACCAACTAATTAATTTGATTAATTTGCATAAAACGTCAAGAGTTTAAAAGCCCCTCCAATATAACGTTTTGTGAATTCGTTCGTTCGCATGGACGTTTAATTCCCCCCTGCCCCCTTTCCGCATATGTAATTCCAGCAATGGATCGAAGCTTTATTAGCGAAAGCCCGCACGTTCTGCCATGGCGCGCACGGGGAGGAACGGCCGTAAGGGAACGAGCGGCTGAATTTGAAAGTGAAATAAAAAAAAAAATAAAAAAAAACGTTGCGCTTTTCGTTGAAAATATCGCTAAGCATTGAAGAGAAACAAACTTACGTAAGCGGATATTCTTTCTCGCGTGACTAACGTTTAAGTTTATACGCGCGTTATATTTTATAGAACTTATACGGTCAATGGCGTTATGAAAAAGTGCGTGGTTTCAGGATGGCTACGCTGTTTCACGATACAGAAGAACTCTAATTCCAACGTAATTTTAACGATATTCATATTACACTTTTTATATCGTGATAATACAATTTCTAGAATTATATTTGTAATTACTGAAGTTGAACACGGTGACATAATTGAATTTTTCTTATATATCTCACTGTAATTCAACATTGCCAATTTTGTATTTAATAATGTGCGCGGTATATTATAGATTCTTAGGATTATGATTATAATGTAATAAACTTGTACTGATTTTGTATGATTTTCTGTATCACCGAAATTATTATTGAATACTATTATATTATACTTGAGTTTAGGTATCATGAGATAAAAATTAAGAGATAATTGTAACCTATGTACCAATCATGTAGACCAAATGCAAAATAATATACGTTACAAAACTAAATACCATGTAATTTCAAAAGACTGTTAAAAAGTAATTTTTTTAACATTATATTTTTTTTTGAGCACAGTTAACACAGTACTGTAGGATGACTGAAGAATAAAACGAAGAATAAAAATAAGAATCAATATGTCAATCGTGTGTAACGTTTGTCAGATGTGTTAAAATGTAATACATGCGTTACATTTTAACTGCGAAAGAGTTACAAAAGAATTGTTTTTAGATAATAAATTTGAACAAAAGTCATTTTTAATACCCCAATCTTTCTTTTTTTTTCTTATTAAATTTGAGTTGTTGTTTAATATTTAACTTTTTTTCTACATAAGTGTAATCAATTGTGCATTTTCCATATTGTAAAAAAAAAATGTTCAAAGCTGCTGGAATTTATGTCGGTTTCACCTGTAGAACAAAACAATTAAAACGATTAAAAGCACACTTTTCTCAGAAAATTTATATGAATGGTGGCAACGATTACATTTAGATAATATTTAAAAAAATGCAGATTGACATCTCCCCTGGTTGATGCTATAAATTAAAATAAGTGCTCAAGTTATCATTGAAGATTTTTCTAAAACTTATTTTTTCAAGGAATGCGTTTTTCATAATATTTACTTATATCGTATGCTGAAAAAAAAGGTTTTTTGTTAACAATTAACTGTTACTTAATCATTATCACATCAACGGTTAATTTGGATATTTGTTAAGTTTTAAAGATTTGTTTTTCTAAAATTTACGCTTAACAATTACACGAACAATACAGTATGAAATTTATTGAAAATAGTACAATGCATACTCGCAAATTAAATCGCGATAGAATTACACTGGTATGGAGTAAAAAAAAAAAAAAATGAAAAAACAGGGATCGGCAATTCATCACTACACGGTAGTCCTCCCATTTACATCGTAATCAATTTGCCTTGCCAACGGCGAGGCAGATTAATATAGAGAACGAATTCGGCTCGACGCCGCCAAGAAAAGTCGATTAAGCTTTCATCGCCCCGCGTCGTCGGAAGCCCGCCTCCCCCCCCATTCTCCTCCTCCATCGTAAAAGTTAACGAACCACCCTGACGTATCGAGTTCGACATCGCAGTTTCGACGCGGGCGCGCCTCCCGTCTACCCGGCGCCGTCGCAACTCGCGATCCGACCAAATCCCTGTACATCTAATCATCCAATAACGTTGCTCCCCCTCCCCCGCCGCCCCTTGCAAAATTCATCCGATTTACACGAAACTTGCTGCGATTACATTAATTTTTTCGTGCACTTTGAATTTTTACGCACGGTAATTATGAATTTATAGGTACCGGGCTTGAAATTTCCACGGTTCCGTGGAAACGTGTAATATGAATAGTGAGAGAAAAAACTGTCCATCGTCTTAAGTATAAAATCATAATATGTATTATGACATATATTATGGCCTTCCATATCGATACTAATTTTGGAGTAATAATTAGTATACTAAACTATTATACTTTCAAAATAGTCAGTTAGCGTATTTATATATTATATATATAGTCAGTTATATATATATATATATATATATATATATATATATATATATATATGTATGTATATACTTATATAACAATATATTGTTCTGATTTTACACTCATTCATATTCGTTCTATGCTACATACATATAAAGCGGGGCCGGACAACAGCTAAATAAAAAAAATTACTGTAGAAATAAGAAGTCATTATATTTTAGCAATATATTTTTATATGCGGTTATTAGTAATTTATTAGTAAGTAAGTAAGTGAGATATTAGCAATTATAATTGTTTATTAACAATTTATGTATAATACTGAAAACGTCTCTGTATGATTTGATAATTCGTACGTTGTGGTGAATTTGTAGTGAATTTGGTGGAAAATAAAAATTAAGACGATAAATCATGCACATAGTGATTTATCTACGTTCAACACTCTTTTTTATGAAAAAACTGGCTAATACAATTAGGCTGCGAGTAAGCATCATGTCGTAGAGAACAGATTAACTGTTCATCTCCACCTCTTCGCTCTCTCTTTGAATACTACGTTGCCCCACGTAACGCTATCGACGTGTGGATAGTTTTTCCGAGCTTCGGTACTATTTTGAATGCAATAGACCGATCGAGCATATGATAAGAAAAGAAAAGGGCTTCTCATTTAATTCATTGTGTATCCGAATGTCCTAACGGAGGGCAGGCGGAGCGACTTCTCTGAACTGTCTCCTACCGCCTGAGATGCATTTCCCGACCGAGATACCCCGGACGTAGTTCACTTCCGTGTGCGCGACGACGTTTTATTTTCTTTTGAATTGACTGTCGCAGCATCCGCGACGGCGGCGAGCAACGAAAGTAGGCGCGCGTAGTCGCCGAAGAACTCAACCGATAATCGCTTCCATCGCGTCGCCGCCCTTTTTCTATCTGCCGAGGGCAGGTGGCTTTCGGGCGCTCGCCCTCTCCCTCCCCCACCCTCTGACCTCCTTCGAATTTGGAGAGGAAGCGCTGGCACCGTAGCCTCCCGCGCGTGGAAACTCGAGATATATCCAGAATATGATCCCGCGCCTCGCGCCGCGAGAATCCGTAAAAAGGGGGCGGTAAGTCGATATTCCTTCGCTTTCACCCCCTCTCTCTCTCTCTCTATTTCTCCTCCTCCTTTTTTGTTTCCTTTTGGCTTTCCGCTTTCGCTGCCACCGCTCCCCCACGCGCCTCAACGTTACTCGATTTACCGGCGACCCCCCGCGCTCACTCGGCTTCTTGGAGTCTTTTTTGCTTCTTCTTTCCCGCAGAGCAGGGCACGGGGTGTAGGATGCTGCGTCTTTATTTCTCGCCTGGGTGTTAAATTTTTGCCTCGTACCCCTGTTGCAGACGTAAAATGAGATATTTCGAAAGAAAAAATCGAGTCATCGAGTATGACGAAAAGTGAAATTGAAAAATGTCTTACAGCCGTAAGCTGATGTGATGCCAGTGTCTTAATGAAGAATCCCACGATACTCCAGTATGACGGAGCATCTAAATCCGTATAAAGAGGACTTTGTGGTCAGGCTAGCCGTGTTTGTGACAAGCATGGAAAATTAATCCCATTGGGTTGGCTCTTGTAAGGATGTGTTATTTTAAAAATTAACAGTTTCCTCAAAGTGAATTTTTTTAAGCTAAATTAAATCGTATTTGTATTAGTTCTTTGAGGTGTTTAAAGTAATACTAAAACAACAGTGAATGATATCGCGTTCAAGATAAGATTGGATGATACGAGATATCTTTTTAATAGCGCTAAAAGATACATTTAGGTGAAAATCGTTAAATCTACTTATTTTTCGTAAAAGGCGTTAGCCGGCGCTTAATGGGACAAAAATAAAAAAAAATCTAGGAATTTTAGATATCATAAAATAGTCCATTGGATTTAATATTGAAAAGAAATCGATTGGGAACTAAATTTGTATAATCGAGTTCGTATGCGTTTCGTTTCAATCTAGTTGTCGGGCTTATTGATAATACGACGTATAACCCATCTTTAGACCTAGACAGATCCCATAGTTTCTTATTCAACTCACGAGAAAATCATATTAACATACCACAAATGTATCGAAGTTTTCCATGGCGGTTCATATTTTTTTTTTACAAATTTTACGTCTTACATCTATAAGAATAATCGAAGATATTTTTACTGCTATATTAAAATATATATATTTACTGAGTTCACGGAGAATTCGAAAGATTTAGTGGACATCCACCGAGTTCTTTTAGATATTTCGACCGAGCTCTAAGAAAGAGGATCTTCTTCAAGCGTATTTTATTTTCGTGAACTCACTTCTCTTCGCAAACACATTGACTCCTTGTCTTCAGAATACTTCTTTAGGCCTGAATACGAGATCCCTCCAGCTTTACATAAAGTAATTTAATTAAAAATTACTTGGGAACTAATTTCGTACGACCACTTTATCATCAAAAGCTCCCGCCTATTACTAGGATGCTCGCAATTTCGATTAAAACGTCGAATTTGATTTAATTATGCATGTGTCGACAGTGTACCGCCGTCCACGAGATCCGTATACTGGAAATTTGGCTCCGTAGTACGCGTGGATTCGTGCTTTGAAGGCGTCGCTTGCGTTTTTTCGCTAAAAGCTCCGGTGGCGCGACCGACTGGAGGAACCGGGCAGGCTAAAGTGCGCCGGCCATTAATGCTAAAAGCTAGGTAATGAACATAGAGACAGAGAGTGAAAGAGCGATAGATGGAAAGAGATAGAGTGAGATGAGGGGGGGGAGAGGCTGCCGATTGGCCCTGAGAGGTGTCATGGGGGCTAAGTGACAGAATTAACCTCGTTACGTCTTGCGTGCTCTACCCTGTCGAACGATTAATTTCACGAATAAGTTATAAGCGATGATCGCCGGCTACGAAATGTAATTGTGTTTTTTTTCTTCTTCTTCTGCATATCTCTTACTTCCGTACTTTGTATCCCCGGGGTTGATGCCAGGCGCTCGTATTCCCATTCCGTGGATCGTAAGACGGGCGCCGGCTCAATCGACGCCCATTAACCCGATCCTGCGCGCGAAATATTTGCATAATTCAAAGAGTTACAGAATACGTTATGTGAGCCGACAGCTTACAATGAGATCTTTGCGCTTTTACTTTTAAATTAATTTACATGCTAAACTTAACTTTTTTCCCCATATTACTCGCTAATAATATTGACACGGGAATTTTGTTCTGGCTTTATTATAACTTTTTGAATTTATTGAAATTTCTGACTGCGGCAGCCTTTAAATTATGAACTGATTATTTTAATTAAATTGAATTCGGTGCTACGAAGTTCATATATACATATATATATATATATATATATATATATATATATATATATATATATACACACATTATAATTATAATTATTTAACTTTATAACTTAATTCATTAATGAATTTCGATTTTGCAGCTAACGCATGAAATTTTGGCTGAAAGATATATTAAACTCTGCAAAGCTTATATTTCTTATATTGTTCCCTAAACGAAGATAATTTCTAAGCAGCCAATCAAAAGTTGAATTCTAAATTTTGTTTCTTTATTTTTAATTGAAATCGATTAACATCTAAAAATTCTTTTACTGCTTAGTTCTCTGTTAATTCTTAGCTGAAGCTATTTTATTTAGCCTTTCGATCGATCATCTCTCTCATGGATAATTCGGTCACAAGTAAATGGCCGCGGCTCCTAATTAATTACTACCGTACATGAAACATAATTATTATTATTACGTGTTGGGAAGCACGTGCTCCTTTAGCATCGAGGTGAATATACATATGCCACACACACACACACACACAAAATCAATGTTCACCTGCGCGCTGCGTTGAAAATTATCATTTTCGTCGGGGCAACTTGGCTAACGAGAGCGGAAGCGCAACTAAATTTGAAGCGCAATAACGTCGAACGTCGATAGGAAGGGGGGTGAAGAAAGTGAATTATCCGCAGAACGGTTAACGTTTCACCTGACTTCGACGTAAATCCTACCCTTGGAAAGTTATAATAATAATAATCAATAATGAAATTTATTGGTGTATCTCATATTGGGATAGAACCGCAACCCCGACCGGATGACGATAGGAAGAACTTTTGTCAGGTCCGGAGTGGAAAATTTACAAACTTCATAGTTTATACATATTTTTTCTATAAATAATGGATTTCTATCGAATCGTTGGCATTTTAATTATACAACCAATCTGTTACATAATATAGACAATATGTAACAGTTAATATACTACCGTATATTTGATAGAAAATAATGTAAATATTAGTATATCAAAGACGTGGATGAAAGAACATAATTTTAATTAACACTTTAATTATTGATGGAATAGTTCTTTGAATAATCGACAACGATTATTGTTTATATGCTATTTTGAAAATGATTTGACGATCGAAAGTACATACAAGCGTATTAATTTTTGTGATAGGTGTAGATATTGCATCTAAATTTTTCAAATTTTGCTAACTATAGACATTTTAATGCGTCGCTATTGCAGCAGATGATAAGGTAATTATGAGACACATTTAAAGACAAACGTTTAGACTTCCAAAGCCCCTTTAAAAGAAAAACATTAACGGGATCTCCTGATCATTGTCTACAAATGAATATATAAATCCCTCTGCCTGTCTTCTCATCGGTGTCGCACCTCGGTCGTACCGCGTCGCTTTAAGACCGTACGCCTCGGCTCTGATGATTAGCTCGTCGCCCCCCCGCCCCCTCCTTCTGGGGGCCCCGAAGGGGATGATTCGATAACGTCCCGATGAAACGAGCGGGGTGCGCGACTCGGCAGGACAAAGGGATCTAGACGGGCTTCCGTCGCCCGGTCGCGCTCCCCGGCACGCGTCATTTAATTATCTCGTCTCTCCAATCCCCACCCCCCCGTGTCAGCTACCTGAGGGGTAGGGGTGGGGAAGGGGCGGTGGTATTGCGTAACGCGTCCGCCGCGGTGGCGCGTCGTGATTAACGGCTAATTAAGTCACGCCAACGCGTCAGACGCGCTCGTGCGTGGCAAAGGGAAGAGGCAGAAAGCTATAGACAGAGGGAGAGAGAGAGAGAGAGAGAGAGTTGGGGGTAGACGAGTGATTTATTCCTTTGACCTCGTAAACGGGACCGATGAGAGAGATTTGGCGTAATACAGAAAAAGAAAATGGTGCATTGTTTTTTCCTTTACGAATTGTGTCGATAGTATTGGAAAAGGTTTGTTTATGATTCAAAAGAAAAACGAAGAATTAAGATTAATTTGAAAAAATAATGGTATTGAATGTAGTTATAACAAAAGGGTCTATAATATGAATAGTCTTTCAAGAGATAGATATATTTAACGAGTAATGTGCCTATTTGAACTCCTTTATTCTGTCTCTGAAAAATAAACATGAGTTCGATTAATTTTATGGATGCTTTAGATGACTGCGTAAAACTATAATTTGATATTCTCTAAGATTGGTTTTTTCCTTTTTTAATACATACACATTCTCTATAAACAAGGATCAATTAAATTCTATTTCGGAATGGCTTTGTCAAGGAGGTAAGATATAATTGCAGATGTAATTACAAGAAACAAGATATGATTCGTACTTTCGGCCAAATAGTAGAACGAGTCGCGATACGGTCAGACCAATTCCGCGTATACTCTCATCTAGACGCTAAGAGAATTTCCCGACGTTCTGCAAAAATACAATTCAAAAGAAATTTCTGATATTTTACGAAGAATATCGGGAAATGTATATAAATGTTATAGCCTTGGCAAATATTTAAACGTGCACGAGCAGTCGGATGTTCGGAAATACCAACGAAAAAAACTCGCGAAACGTAATTTTATCGGGATTCGCAAAGCCAGCAATGAAATTTTCCTCGACAGTTTGTGAGAGCCATAAAATGTCTATATTTACACGATCCCGCTTATTCTATCGATACTAATTTATTTAATTTTTCTTTTTTTCCAAACGAATATTATTCGCGCATTTTTCTTATATCGCTCAAATCGTAAACGGGAAAGGCTTTGTTCAAGTTCGCGCAACGAATATATATATATATATATATATATATATATATATATATATAAAAATGTATATATATGCACGTATGTATGCATGCACGTATGTATGTACGTATGTATTCATATATGCCCTCCGAAATCGTAACGCGCGATTGTATATCGTAGTTTTCGCACCTGCGATCATTCCGGAGCTGCAGGGCGACCTCGTAAATTTGCCGCGGGGGGCGACGAGGATAGAAAAGGGCTGCGCACCGAACCGAGAAAAATCGAGTCGTGCCTGTATCGGCGGAATATTGCCAGCTGTATCCAATATTCAGCTACCCCTCCCCCCCAAACCCTCTCAACCCCACAACACGTTTCCTCGTCACACTTTTTGCCGCTACGTCGCGTCGCGAGGTTACCAAAAGAAGAAAAGTCTCCCCTTCCTTCGCTACCAGGTGAGTTCTTTCTTTTTCGCTGCAACGGTTTTCCTCCATCTCCTCCCCCCTTACTCCTTTCCCGCGCACACCCACATACACACACGCGCGCGCGCGCGCGCACGCACGCACACAGAAGCTCAAGTTTCAATCTCGGCAATGGGTCAGAAAGGTACGTTTAAAGACTTTACCACTCCTACCCTGCCCCTTCTGTCTCGCATACATACGCTCAGACTTGCAGCGACAGTGGCTCTTTCTTCTTTTCCACGGAGCGCTCGAATTCAAAGAGAATGCTCGCGTTTAGCGAGCCCCTCCCTCACCGCCGAGCCGCTTGTAAATTTCATCGCACGCGCGAAATGCTACTATTCTCCTCTCTTTACCCCCTGTCACTCTCTCTCTCTCTCTCTCTCTCTCTCTCTCTCTCTCTCTCTCTCTCTCGATTTATCCGACTAAAAGCTATATTCTATTGCATCGCTACCACTTCTCCTTCGCGCTTTCTCGCGCTGCTTTTTCTGTCTGTTTCTGCTTGTCTGCCTATTACGCGCGATTGCACGATCGTGCACCGCTGCATTCGGCCTTATAGAAATATAATTTTTCCACTTTATCACAAAGACTGCAATAGCAGATAATTTATTTGCTTAGTTCGTGTGAACGAGCTGCGTTCTTCTCTTTGTTATGTCCCAGATAAATAGTAGACAATTATGAGTTGATTATTATTACTTCCATACTTTTAATTATTATCTACAATATTTATTGATGCTCGGGCAAGTAAATAGTTTATTATCAAATGACTTTTATTCATATTTAAATCTATACATATGTATAATTTTCAATTCCATATACTCGAGATTATTTTATAATATGAATATTTCGCTCTCGTTTATCGATTTGTATGAATTTAGCGAAGAATGGCAGTTAATTGACTTATAATTTAATATATGCCAATAAATTGAATTTTAATTGGAAGAAAATTTAATCTTTGCTTTGAATATTTTTAATATATATTTATATACCTGCTATTTCATTCGAGAACGCAAGGTGAGACATTTCACAAAATCGACATTTGCAAACTTCATCTATTTCCGAGCTTACGTTTGAAACTGTCATCTATATGACGAAAAATAATTTTTGTCAAAGCGATAATTCAGTTCATTTTCATATAGAATTTATATATATATATATATATATATATATATATATATATATATATGCGTTCGATTTTAAAATAAATATATTTTTCAGATACGTTAAAAGGTAGAAGTAAGCCATTTCAAACGTTAATCAATTCAAATACGAACGTTATTTATTTAGTTTATGGATATGTTAATGAAAATAAGAATTTAATTTCTATATTTTTCGAACCATTTCCACTTTTACAGTCATAAATAATGTAAATCTATAGAATTTTGATTGAAAAATGTAAATGATGTCAAATATGAGTCTACTCTAAATAAATCTACTTTAAACGGTGCATGAAATTCTCTCGAATTGAACTCTTATGAAGTACAGTAATGTATAAGTTTTGAATGAAAAAATTAAAGAAAAAAAAATAATTTAATAAAAATATGATTTAGTCTGTTTCGGTTTGTCAGAGGAACTGAGATAAAGCTGCTGCTTCTGTCAAGTTCAGATACTGGAATATAAATTCACGAAAAAAGAGATTTGAATGCTGAAAAGATTATAAAATAAAAAAAATATACTGCGCTGTGTTGAATTGAAATATAGCATTGTAGTATATTTCGAACGAAGTATTTCGCCGTTTTTTTCTTAAATCAGAATAATTTACAATGCTGATTTGATTGTCAAATACATAGGAAAAAAAGTAAAATAAATTAAATTTTTTTATATATTAATAATTGTTTATATATAGATATATTTATTCCATTTGTCCGATGGTCCGGCCCCATTATCAGTTATGGTGTTCTTGCTGAAAGCCACTCAAATTTAAATGGAGCGGGGGATGGTCATACCATCATAAAATTATAAAATAATAAAAAGAAAATTTGAATTGTGTTAATGGATATGACATAAAAGATGTATTTTTTCGAGTATTATCAGATATTATACTATCTCTACTTTAATGACGATTGCTTCAACTGCAAACTGAAATGTTCTTTTTCTTCGATCATGCCAAAGATCGTGAATCGTAAGCTTTTGTAATTAAATTGGGCTGACAAACGGTCAATATCTCTCGATGGAGCACTATTTAAATGTCTTTAACATCACCAGGATCCTCATGGTCTCCTAACAGCGAAGCCTCGCCAGTGAAGGCGGGATTGTCATTCCGACGCAGCGACCCTCTACTGTCGTCTTCAAAGTGTCTATATTCTCCGCCTCTGGTCGGGAAAATGGTACGCGCGCGCGCGCGCGCGTGGCTTTAATCTCCTCCTATCATAGTCGCGGCTCTCGGTCGCTCTCCGCAGAAGAGCCCGTGCGCTTTAATGCAATTTCGGCCGGACGAGGCCTGGGCGTACGAGCACGATCAAAGTGCAGCCGGTACAGCTTCGGGGCGAGGGTGCCTCCTATCGGGCTTATAATTAAGCTATAAAGCTTTTTTCATATAAAGTAAATGCACTGGCGTTTCATGAATATACGGTCCTCCTTCTATAGCAATTACTGTATGGATATGTTGGATTGGACTAACACTGGAAATACTATTCGAATTTTCTTCTTATCCAGATAATTCGGGTATTTCAGTATCATACGGGGAAAAAAATCGGAATATTCAAATAAACCGGATAGATGGTCATCCGAACATTTGGATTTTCGGATACCTAAAAAGAAGATCATAGATTACGAACTTACAAAGAAATTTTCCCATGTATTAAATAATTATCGTTAAATCAGTCCTTGTGATATACATGCCAAAGTAATTTATAGAAGAAAAAAATACACTTATGTGCATCTCAAACAATGGCAGATTGCAGGATTCCTCCGAACTTTATCCTTACGCAAGAATAATCCGAACGAATATTTATGATGTGCGAATGGATAATCCTAAGGCTAAATTGTATTTACTTTTCTACCAAAATTATTCTGATTATTGTACGCAAGAGCTTTTTCCTCTTATAGCTTTTGATTAGTGTAAAAAAAATTTACACACAAATTTAAATTTATTACTATTCAGCGCTTATTGTCAATCCTAGCTTTACTGACGATGCCAACCAACGTGATTCGTCGAATTGTCTTCGTTTGCATCGTTCCATCAATGCGCGCGCTCTAATTCCTGAAAGCGCGCCCTATTCAGGTAGCAGCTGCAAAGTGCGCGCGAGGTTCTCGCATGGAGAACAATTATTCAGCGATCTAACGAATAATGTGCACGTGCTCAATTATAACTGGACGATCTTCTGACTTCGAGCTTTTATGACGTCCGCTTTACGGGCAACCGTAACGTCGGTTCCGGAGCAATCGAGAGAAAGTGCGAAATATATAGAGAGAGAGAGAGCGAGTATTGGAGAGAGGTAAAGAGAGGGAGATGATTGCACAACTTTGCGAACAGGATATAATTTTCAACGGATTTATACAAAAGTATACGCGCATCGAGCGAAAATTGGCCGTGCGAGATTCGATCTCCGAAACGCGCTCTCTCAGTGCGACATTCGACGTTATTCAACTGACAGTTATTCGCCTTCGTACTGCTCGCCCGCATTTTTTTCTCGCGCTTCAGTTCATACGGCAGTTATCGTCAATTGATAGTGCTTTTAGCTTACACGCAAACTCATAGAAGAACGCTTATAGTTGAAATTTACGTAGAAAATATCGCTACGTGTACCCGCGTGAATTCGAGGGGAATAAAAATAACACGGTGTAACGGATAAATGAAAAAGATTGTATCGTTATTCTTTCTTTTCTTCTTTTTTTTTAAGTAATTATTTACGAAAATAGATCGCGTCCGGGTTTTTGGAGAACGAGACACGAGATAGAAGACAGTGTAGCACCAAAGGATTGAATAAATTCACCCAAACCACAGAACTAGCTCTTGGGGTACATATTCGATGTATTATACATGTGTGCTTGATATATTCATATATACATCGAGTAGCATGTTCCGATAACAGATTGCCAGTTACGTTATCGATACCACTTCGGACTCGAGACAGGGATCCCAGAACCCTGCTTGGAGCGAATAATAAATCTTTCGGTAAATTTCGCAATATCTTAACCCTTTCGATTTGATAACTTTTGAGAGAGAAAAAATTGTTTGCTTCATTCGCCATACTTCTGGAGCCAAAACTACATAGTCAGAGAGAGAGAGAGAGAGAGAGAGAGAGAGAGCTAGGGAATAATTATCTTAAAAAATGCATCTTCAATACTATATTTCTCCTCGCGTGTACCTCGCTGGCGTATAATAACAGTCCATTATATAATGCTAAGTATACGCCGCTGACGCGGAGCTCGGTAGTGCGGCTGGGGTTGGGGGGTTAATCTTGCGATCCCGAAATTGTGTATTATTACTATGCTAAAATATGGACGTCAACATCAATTTTCACATCGTAATAACGGCCGGCCGATAATTACCAGCGAAATTCAACTATGTATTTTCCAGAACCGTGTGAGAGATAAAAATCGTTGTTCGAAATTCAAAGCTTCAAATTGCGATTTTTCCTCCATCGGTACGCGATCGTAATCGCCTGAGATGGGTGAAATGATGCTAAAGTGATAGATTGCTAAAAGGCTTGGATGTAAACAATCTCATCGTTGAACTCTATGCTGAAACTCAAGGAAGCTCGTTGAAATTCGTAATGCCAGCCTTGCTTGGAATTAGGGAAAATTTGTTTCACCAAGCGGGTAAATAATTGTCCGAGCAGTCTATCCAACTTTATTTTTTTCATTTAAAAAGTTCTAAAAATTGTTCTGTTGTTCTATAATATCATTCGGTCAATTAAGGACTTTCATTGAAATTCTCTATCTTCTACAATGAAGTGACTGTCAATGACGATGTCGATTACATAGTCAATCATAGCGTTATCTCCTAGTTGGATCCTGTAATTGGTCAAATGTTTGTTCGAATATCGTTTTTCCAAATTTTTCAATCGATTTTTCAATGGGCAGTGAAACGCGTTTTAATCACCTTCAACAATCCGGCGCGATGAACTGGATAAAGCCGTGAAATTCCTCCCTTGAAATCTCAGAATAAACCTTTGCCTCGGGGCTTTTAATGATTTTAGAAGCTCGGTGCGATCCGGCGACGCCAGTTAAAAGCAGAGGAAGAACGAGTATTGATTCGTACACGTGTCCACGGAAAACTCGCCGAGACGCGCTGTCCGACGCGAAAGAATAGCAGATTAGTATTTTTCCATTTACACAGGCGGAAAAATTGCCAGCTGTATTTTCAGGTGACCGCTGTCTTAAACCCATAGGTGCATTCGTTCGAACGGTATTGCTACTGTTGTTTACTCGTCCAATATCACTTTCAATCGGATTATAAAATTATATTATTAAGGTAGCTAAAGAATTTTTGTGTGTGAGAATAAACCAGTAATATCAAAGTCGTTCTTTGAATGATTGTATAATAATTTTAAAAAAAACTTTCATTATATAAATATATATGATTGAAAATTTTAGCAAAAATAATAGCGGCTCTATTATTGTTACAATAATTATTATAATTATTCTTTTGTTCAAACTAATTCATCGTTAATATGAACGAAGTCAACCTCATCGGCTCTTCTCGAGCTCCCGTCACGTCGATTCTGTTCGTAAGCTTTTACAATAATCATTTTTAATCATAAAAATGAATTTCAACGGGTCCGTCATTTCATTCGTCTTTTCACAATTTTCATCTGTCTGAGACAATAAA
The DNA here is from genome assembly GCA_018907035.1 of Sycobia sp. Sy_11. NCBI lineage: Eukaryota > Metazoa > Arthropoda > Insecta > Hymenoptera > Epichrysomallidae > Sycobia > Sycobia sp. Sy_11. The sequence continues at coordinate 3,292,681 of JACCIC010000015.1, read as the reverse complement.
GGCAAAACTAAAATTTGTACAGATTGTCTAGCCGAATATTCCCTAAAATGGCATCCGAATGATGTTCGAGGTGCTCTCTTAATGTAACACTATATCCAATGCATTCGAACCAATTGACTGGCAGCTGTTTTGCATTTTCTATTAATTGCAGTCGATTTACTCGTTGATTTTTTCATTTTTATAATTTCTATCATATTTTTTTACAATTGTTAAACGAAAAAATTTTCTTGATTACGTCTGTTTTTCGTTCGGAATGATGCTATTTCAATTGACTTCAATTTTACTTTCGTACATAGAAACATTTCTCCAAGAAGCAAATTACATTATTTGTATTTCCTTCAATAGATATAACAGAATCCATTACATGCTTTCATCACATTTATTTTACACAGTTTTTTAACAGTTTTTATTCTACAATAATGCGATCAGTACAGCTTTATATGAGATAACAGAGTTAATCAATTCGTTAAAAAATATCATAAATTATATGAAAAACAATAAGCGAATGAAAAAAAAATTATTTTTTCAATATAAATACTTAAGAACGAGGTGAAAAAATTAAAAAAATTAAATTTCATCGATTTGAATAAGCAGCAAGTGAACCATCCAAATATTTCTTGTTATTAAATACAACTTCCTATAAAAATAATAGTTTATTTTAAAGATAAACTATTATTAAAAATAAAATATACATTTAAACACGTTTAAATGTATATTTTTAAAAAAGCAATTAAGGATGGTGTGATTACTTAAAATTAATTACAAATAGAAATTATTAGATTTACGTATAACGTGAGTGATATTACCTTCATGAAAAAGTTCATGGACAGTTCTACAAACGAGGCCGTTTGCAATGCACTAGTCTCAATGCCAATATTTAATTTTTAACAATTTCAAATTTATATTACATAAGGAACGTAAGATTTTTCGTCAATAAGTGTTGAAACGATACGAGAACGTTGAAAATGCTGAAACAGTCTTTGAGGTGGCGAAAATGCTGAAACAACCTTTAAGATGGCGATGGTTCAATTGAGAATTGCAAATACAGGAGGAAAACATTTACCGTGAAAACTAATAGTAACATCGAGAAAGTATTTCCGATAAAGATAGTATCGAAACACCCGAATCTGAGAGAAAAAAAAGATATCCAAGACTTATATTTATAATATTAGTATTTATTTATAAACATAATACTAAACGGTCATTCCAAGGGATGGACTATAAGATTCCAATCGTGTTTTATAGAAAACATGAGATTTGCATGGTATTGATTAAGTATAGAAACGGCTAAAGATAAATTTTGATAAAATTTTCTGAAAGATCTAATATAGTACAAGGAATCTTTCCGTGAAAGTGAAGCACTTAGTTAAAAAAGAAAACGCTTTTGAAAAGAATTTTTGAATTTTCAACTCTAATTAAAAAGATTGTGTTCCACAATATGATTATGAGTGTAAATTGATAAATTTTGTACGAATCAGAGAAATGAAAAAACAAAATTGAGTTTCTTAACAGTAGGAAACGTGCAAAAGGAAAAAGAGATTGAGATTAGAACCAGGCATTGTTTATTTATTATTAAACAAAGCCATTGTTCTTTTGAAATGAGGACTTTTTCTCGCTTATCTTTTAATTAATAACTGAAAGACTTCAATAAAGTTAAATAATAAATGCTAAATTAAATTCCCGCTTATGAAATCTTATTTCCTTTTATTGGCTTATACTTTTATCTACGCTTATGACAGACTCTTTCCGCTAGTATTTCATCTTGGGAACGTAATACTGGATCTATGTTTGATTTACAGTTCAACTATCTCCGTATGAAATAACAGAGAGACAGCCTGACGATTATGTTGAAATGACTTCCCAAGAATATTTTTGTTTTTTTTTTCGAGTCCAAAAAAGAAACACGCGCAGACCATCGCGCACTAGAGTCTCTCGAATGGAAAGTTTTTCTTCTTGAAAAGATTTATGCAGCGAGCAATGTGTTCTATTATACAACGCGCATACAACCTTAGAAATTTTCCACGTATTTATCGTAGCTTGCCAAACTTATGAATACCATGTGTTAACAATTCATTTCATCTGACAGTTTTTCTTTAAGTTTTGGAAGGACTTAATGAAGAAAACACAAAATCGGCTGCGATGCCAATCATGTAGATCGATATAATGAGGAGTTTTTTGAAAATACTGCATCACGAGTCCGTATAAAAAATCAGATGACAGGGGAAAGTACCTTATATAGGAAAATATGAATTTTGATGAAGATTTAAAATTGAAACCTATATTGTTAATTTTCCGAACGAATTACGAGAAGAGTTTGACAAAGACGATATACTTTCCTTATGCCTTGTTAATGTTAATATGGAAATTAGTAACTTACGCACAGATGGCGTTATTACGTGCATCGAAAATTACGTCTGATTCTCGACGGCTCTTACCTGGAACAGAAAAAATGAACGGAGCATTAATATAATTTTTGTATTTCCGTATCATGGAATGATATTATGTTTTATAAATAAGTATACTATTCTGCTTCTACCGTGTTGCGTCTATATTTTTTTTCTAAGCGCAATTTAAATTGAAACATCGCAGTATAGCTTAACTCGATCATATGGAATCGAATCATGATTTGAGAGGAGGGAAATTTAATATAAACAGCCTACCTCCTCCCGTCGATACTGTGTACCATCGTTAGAAATAATTCTGCCCTCCGCGCTTCCGACTCTGCCACTCCGGTGCTCTCGTCGGTACAAAAAAGAAAGAAAAAAAAAAGAAAAGAAAAAAAGAAGAGAAAAAAAAAGAATCAACAAGGAAGAAGAAAAAATTTACTCAGCTCGAGCAAATAAGTAATCGATAACGCCGGAGAGCAGAAGCGCTACTCGAGAGTTACGTTACAACCCGAGAGCATCCTCCAGACCAGGGCCGCTCGACGAAACGAACCGAGGACCGTTCGCCTAACGCGAGTAATATCCCGTGCTCCCTCACAACCCCCCCCTCCACCCTCTACCCACTCCGATCACAAACTCGATACGAGGACCGTAAGTAAAGTCGAAATCGATGATTCAATTATTGGGAATGGCGCCGCCGCCACTCCTCTGAACTCCTCCCCCCCCCCGGCCATCCACCACTCGTCGACTCGTATTCTCCCGTCTCGGGTTACGCGAATAAAGCTCGCCTTAAGATTTCCCAGGGGGGGTGGGGGCCGCCGCGGCGAGGCGAGGCGAGGATGAGAACGAACCGGAGGAGGGAAAAAATTCAGCGATCTCCGTAATATAACCGCCCGGCCACCCCTCGCGCTCTCCTTTGCCTCCCGAGGCGGAAAAACGCGGGATGCAAAACCGGGATAGCCTTCGGCGAAGCCAGGGGTCTTGGGAGAGCCGTCGCCGCGATTATTTCTTCCGGCCCTCGTTAGATGTCGGTTGAGCCGGTCGTTCGCACTCCCCCTGTCTCCCCAGCCCCCGCCCTTCGCTTCTGTTCCGGCGGCTTTGGACTGGGGGGGGGGTTGGAGGGGGCGAGGGGTTATCGAGCGACCGATAATCGTCTCTCATTATTCGACTGTGTGTTCAATTACGCGGACTTTATTGATGATTCCCGGCGCCGATTTCGCCGGGCTCTCGTGTTAGTAAAACAAGCGGTGCTCTTTAGACCCGTTGAAATAAATGAAACGTGCATAAGGCAACAGAGGCATCTTCTTGCGTGGCTCGTTAATTTCATCGAAATACGAAAAACAAAGGCAAACAGACGAAGAAATTAAGGAGAAAATTTTTTCTTTCTTTTTCATCGGATAATCGAGCTCTCGCTCTACGTGGAGATCTTGTTGAGCCGCAATTTCCGCGATCACCAGCCCCCCCCCCTCCCGGTCGCCCAAGGGACTTTTTCTCGAGATAGGCGGCCGCTGCCGTGCTGGCATGAAAGGCTCGTTTGCGGCCGCGGGACGTCTCATATATCTACGGAAGATTGTAAGATGTGCCGGACCGAGATAATGGGGCCGCGCGCAGGTAAAATGCGCGATTGGATTTTTTGGGGCCGGAAGGGGCTTGGGGAGGCGGAGGTTAAGCGGCGGTGAGGGCGTGAAATTGCTAGTTCCCTCGGCTATAATCCCGCTGGAATCTGAACCAAGCGAATAATAAGCTGTTTCTAGTACACTTAATATGTATGCTTTTCACGCAAGACATTATCATACTGATGGACCTATTCTGATACGACGATTGCTATGCAAATCGGGAATGATTAGTCCAAATCCTTTTATTTAGGTCACTCGTAGTTTTCATCTGCATAAAATAAATTCGTCTTTAAGATACCAAGACATGGTCGATAAGTATGTAACGCGGCTAGTTTTTTAAGAATTCGTTGAATGTGGTCTCTAAATAGCGTCAGTGTCGGATTTTCACAATAATTTCCCATATACAAACAATTGTTTTTTTTAAGAAGTTAACTTGATCATCTCAGTCTAAATCTCATTTATGTAGTAAAACTATATTTTGAAACATACGATTAAACGTCACAACCTTGTCGATATGACGGCCCATAATTTACCACGTTTCAATATCCCGTTCTTCTACAAATACAAGATCAACTCGAATGCGGCGAAAAGAATACAAAGGATTATTCCTTGCCGAATATCCCCACGGGATATGTCTTGGAGGGGAGGGGGCAGAAGAATCTTGGAGAAACTGGACGCGCCAGAAAGGAAAATCGATTCGATTCCTCATCGCACTGGCAAGCGGCCACGGGATCGTGTCTGAGAAACACAGGGGGCGCGAAAACACTGCCGCGCGACCGTTATTTCTTAGACTGGCGTTGCGAGAGCCACCGGCTCGAAACGGGCTTCGATAAAGCTTTTAGAGCCACGTTTACGCCCTTCTTCACCCCGCCTCCCGCGCCCCAAGCCTCCGTACGTTCTAATTCTCTTTGAACGCTCATAACCAGATACCCTTTCTGTCTTCCCGTTATTGCTTCCTCTATGGCGCACGGCACATGGAGGGGGGAGGGGGGAGGGTAACTTTTATGGCGGCCATTTCTTTCGAGTACGGGCGTAAAGAGAGCGTTCAGACCCGTTGGCTTAGCGGACGCGGTGGTAAATTTTAGTTTTTCAAATTTAACGGCACACAGCCCTGCAATGGGGATTTGATGCCGTTTTTACCAGCGACCTAACATCGAGCCTAATAATAAATGAAATGGTAAACCACGTCCCTTTACGGATTTTGGACATGTGCATGCATATACATATATACATATATTTGGAAATATATAAGATATTCATGGAATATTTGTATTTGATAGGAATATAATGCTAAAGGACTCTCGTCCGTTCCATATTCGAAACTTCCACCATTCGCGCACATATACACTTTTCGAAGACACGGCTTTGAAGCATACGAATGGCCGCTTTAAACAAATGTACGGCTATCCGTTCTCTTATCATATTCATGAATCAAATATCCAACCTTCCGACTTTGGAATTACGGAAAGAGTCGCGGCATTGGGTAGAGAGCCGTTGGAATGTTTTTTTTTTTTTTGGAAAACGGCCGAGGTACGTTTTCGAGAACTCACAACTGTCCTTGCGCATAATTCCGCGAGCATATCGCGCATCCGCTTTAACGCGTTATCCGCGTGCTCTATCGCCCTTTAAACGCGACGCAGGACCGAATAACCCCCGCAGCCTCGGCGACCTCTCCTTCATTCCCGTGGACGTGCGGCGCTGGCATCCGTTATTACGGACGCCGAAATAGAATCTGGAAAGAATCCAGCGTACTTTCGCGCGGGGCTTCCTCCATTGCCGCTGCGCCTGCGACGTTCAAATCTCCGATATCCGTTTTTGGTCGCCCGACAGAAAAAGACCCTTCCTCGATCGCGCGCGGACCCTTTCGGGCTTTTAGTCCCTACCCCCCCCCCCTTCCCGCCGTAAATCTCGTTTCGCCTTTTTCCTCCGAGCTTGCAGTACTGCAGCCCGCGCGCGGGCGTACATACGCACACTTATGCTCTCTCAATTGGCTATAACAAATAAGGCGCAAGAAAGGAGGTCAAAGCCGTGATTTCGAGACTCGTTCGGATGGCTCTATATCGATTTCTTTGCCTTTCCGCGCTTTTTCTGTAGCGTCTAGTGACAAAGTGATGTCGAAATTTTTGCTGTAAGAATTGCAGAGGCAAGATTATTCGAAGAAAACATCTTGACGATGATAATTCGAATATGGTATCCATTTATTATCTAGATTCAGTTAGGAAAAGTAGTTCCAAATTTAACTCGAAAAATTGGTAACTTTACCGTAATTTTTCAAATCTTGATAGGCGTAATGCAGGACGAGGCAGTCTTAAAGTATCATTGTCCCAGCGGTTTACATTCTAAAGTAATCACCGCATTAAGGATGCACGAGCGGGCTGTGAAACAAATCTTCGTGAATTTACCCTGGACTGTTATAAATCATCCAACCGCTTCCTTACTTCATCGCGCGGCTCGATTATCAATGTATAACTGGAGCGCATTCTCAATCATTGTTGAAATATTTAGAATCCTGTTAGACGAGAGATTATTCTGAATCGCGAAGCGAGATACGCAGGGAATTAGCGATGCGCAGTCCGCAAGACCAAGCGGCGAAGCCTGGTTTTACTACGGAAGAAATTACGAAAAATTGTTATTAAAAAGCTCGAGGATAAATTGCGAGGATGCCAATAATACAAGTGAAATAATGGGAAATTATTTAAACAAGATTTGCAGAGACTGTAAGGAATAATACTACTTGTCATCAAGCTAACTTTCGATAGGCGATTCTAAAATTTAATTTAACGTCGTTCGATATTTCTTAATGAACTTTAATATGTCTTAATACATACAGTTATCTATTGTAATATTACGTACGAGCCACAACATTTTACAAACCAAATTTTATACATTTTTCTGATAGGAAGCAACCAAGACGTTTTTCTAGATTGCCAGAGTAGATTATTTGAATCTTGGATTTAAAATCCGCATTAAGAGCGTTTTCTTGAGATTAATCCTATCCGACTACCCGGGAAGAAGGGACATAACAGTGACTTAATTATCATTATTTTATTATTAAAAGTAAATTGAAAAATGTGCAAATTAGACAAATATAAGTTAAAGTTAAATCAATGTGTAAATAAGTTTTTATTGATAAATAATAAGTAATACTGCTCAGATGTTATAATTTAATAAAGCGATCTGCAGAAGGTATTTATTATTTTGCGAATGTAGGATCGTCTTATATTGATATTCTGTATCGCATTTGATTGCAATGTGCCAAATTTGTTAAAATATATAACAGTATCAGTGAGGATTTCAAAATGAAAAATATGTAATCAAGATACTTGTAAATGACTGTACGACCTTCAATAGAGTAATGTGCGTAGATAAAAATATCGTCCTTATGTAAGCCAGATAAGTAGTAGTTTATCATAAATTATCTAATAATTTATAATTCTATAGATACCAAATGAGGATTTCACGCAAAGTGCTACTTAAACGTTCTTTTTTACAATATATAATGCATAATTACACAATATTCGAATGAATTAATAACGAATTAACTTGAACAGAAGATCAATTAACAAAACTGATAAGCCCATACAAAGCTGAAGAAGAAACGAAAATCGAGATATTGCAATATTATGCATTTTTATACTCAAACGCACTTGTTCAAAAGTATACAGTGTTTCCATCAAGTTTTGATGAGCTTCTTGCCCAACGAAAAAACGACCGCGATCCAACGTCAACACCATGTCGTCTCCAAGCTTCTAACCCGTCAGTACCTCCTTAATCAAGATCGTCCGTGCCACGAACTCGGTCCTCTCCGCGCGCATCATTCACGCGAGCCCGGCAATCGTTATCCCGCGAATCGCGAAGGCCGCGCAATCAAAAGACAGACTCTCGGCTGCTCGCTGCGCAATGAAAACCCTCGCCTGGCGTGGGGAGGGGGGAGGGGCAGCCGTCGAGGAAAGAGGGCCCCGCGCTTCGTGACTCACGCACCCGCGCATTATCGCCCCCGCCCTCCCCTCCCGCGCGTATCCTCTCGCGCCCGCGGCGGCAGTTTAATATGTATGCGCGCGCGAGCCGAGGGGGGGGGGCGATTATCGCGCGCATCGCCGGGGTTGGGAGCACTGGGCGGTGGGCTGGGACGGGAGGGGTGAGAAGCCCTGCGCCCCGCGAGAATTTCAGCGGTCGCGCGATGTAATAATTGCGCCGATAACGCTGCCGCTAACTTGCCTGATGATATTCGCCGGGATATCCGTGCCGTACGAGCGTCGTTCGCATTATTTTCCCGAGCTTGACTCGCTTCGCGCGCGAGTATGTTGATCGTTCTGAAAAGAAGCAAAAAAAAAAAAACTTAAAACGTTAAATGTACTGCGGTGTGAGCAGGACGACTATATAAAGACCCCCACTTTTTCTCATTTTATTCAATTCAGTTCAACATACAAGAAATACTAAAGCCGATAATGATTGTTGCTCAAACTGCCTGAGTCACTGGAAGTAAAAGAGGCTATTTTCATCTAATTTACCGATAACATAAATATTTATAAGCGTTTATTAAAATAACATAGTTCCTATACATAGAGCGAATAGTATTACTGAAGATGAATGCATCACTCAAAATTCTTATATCGAAATTTGTGCAAGTGTGTGTCACGTTAATGGTTTGAAAATCTATTTGACGGCCCTATCCTTGGAAAAATGATAAAATTGAGAAAATGATCAATAAAAAAACTTAAGACATGAACAGATAAGTTCTTCGGAAAATAGGCCGAAAGTTCTTTGTCCTTACAGCCAGGGCATATGCTGTTCTCTCAATGTTTGATTACTCAATTTTCCCAAGATTTCCAAAGGATCGGCGCTAACAAAATTCAACACTCGGCTCGACTACTCCAGTCGACTACTCGTCTACAACTTTATAGAAGTTCATAGAAGTTCCATAGAAGTTTCATTTCATCTGTCGCCCCCCGCTAGAAATTCGTTATCTACGTCAATAGTAGAAATATTTAAATAGAAAGTAAGTAAAAACTTAATAATTCCTAGCCCGAAGTAAGAAATGGATCCGTATAACGAAGCACTATAGGTGATTTTTATTCATTCGTAAATTGTTGACGGAAAGCTGGTGTTTCAGAAAATTTATCGTTAATCATCTGGCAATGTGGCCATGAACAATCTGGCTGCGGGCCATGCGGCAATATTAATTACACTGAAAATTTAGAACCTCGAATTTTATAAAAGAGGAAAAAAACAAAATTTATCTGTCCTACAGGGCAAATCTACACTTCTTTTCACGACAGTACCGTTACGCTTTGGAGCAATACGCTGTGGAATCCATTGAAACTAGATGACACTGTAACGACTCCAGGAAAATGTCGAGGCAACCGAGTCAAATCAAATGCTAAATCGATTCATCCGTATTCTACCGGTATACTATAACTTGAATAGCCATTACCATTTCAGAAAGTACTCAAACAAGAACCGGCGGGGATGAAAGGAGCTCTGTAAGTGAATAAGAGATTTTAACGAGAGTGGCGTAAGGGCGGAGGAGGGGGGAGAGAATATATATATATATATATATATATATATATATATATATATATATAGACACCTAAAAGCTCGAGGAAAAGCGTGGAATATAGAAGGAGGTTGTCGGGTAGGAGGAGGGGCGATAAAGAAGGAAGAAGCCGCTATATGGAGAAGGCGCACTTGACACGGGAAAATTAGTAAGAGGGCGCGGTCCCTGCAGTTAGGTGGGCGCCTTGTGGCCAGGTGCCCTAATTACTTGAAAGCCCGAGCTACTTCCAGGCTCCTTCTCTACCTCCGACCGAGCCGACCTCGCTTTCCCGCGGATTTCCCCGGAAGCGAGCGCCTCTTTTTTCTTTTTTTTTTTTTCTTCTTCTTTCGCTCGTTACGCGCTGTATACGTACGCCCAGGATTGAGGAGGTTCGGGAAATAATCCATTTTCGCCCGAGATCGGCGGAGGGAGCGTTTCCGTGTGCCACCCGTCGACCTCGTCAATTTTTCGCGCTACATCAACTGGTAACCCCGAGCCAAAGTCCAACGGTAATGCGCGGACGAGTTCGCGCCCGAGCGGGTGCTCAGCTGCTGCGATGGGACCTAAGATCATATTTTATGATCACGCGGGCCAAAAAATGTTCTAGCAAGACTTTCAACTACGAGACTCGATATTTTTCCCGCAACTGTATTCGAATCCATTTCTTACGGTTTTACTTGCAAGAGTAAAGCTTCCACATCGAGCATATTTATTAAATATTAAGATAAAATTAATAAGTTATTATTTTTCATTCAAATGGACTTTCATCTCTTTATTTATAATTAAATGCTGGATTAAATAGTATCGTGTACTTAGATCATTATACCATTCTAAAATATTTAATACTTTGCCATAATTTCTACAATAGGCATAGCATATGATCAATTCATATCAATATAATTACAATGAAGCATCTGAATTGATTTATATTTATTTATTTTTGCACATCATAAACAGAATCGTCGAAAGCTTATCTAAAAGTTCAAGATAATGGTGCTTAAGTTATATCAATACATATAAAATTATATTGCGTAATATATTTAAATAGTTCATTACATTCAGTTGAAAACTAATTTTCGCTATATATATATCTAACATACTCCGTCATTTACTCATTCTATCTTGAAAATAATTGGCAAATGAAGCTATTTTTGAATTTATTTACATCTAATACGATGGATTATTCAAGTATGTTGCAGAAAATAATGTATGGATATCACTCAATTATTATCATTTCAATTTGTCAGGTAAGTTGATGAGGTGCTCTTCACGTTATAAAAAGTTAAATAAATAATAATTCATTATTATGTCTAAATTTAATTATCTAATTATCATATATTATGTCTAAGTCTCTAATGTAAATCACGTATTTGAATGTAGGAAAATGGTTAAATATTTGATAATTGATTAAATAGCTAATAAAATAAATAAAATAATTTAAGACAGTATTAATCGATACAAGAATACAGTAAATGAAGGTCTATTAAAACGTAAAAATGGTAAAACATTTTTTTTTTCTTATATATAATCATATACACTCGATTGATTAACCAGTCACTGTAAAATCCCCTTGCTATTCTTTTTTCATATGCAGTGTATTATAATCTTTAATGGAATATTCATATTTTATATATGATATTAAATAAAACATTATTTGCTGCTCTAAATAATAAATTATTTATTCGAATATTAAAGTCTACAAACCATTTCTTCTCTCTCTCTCTCTCTCTCTCTCTCTCTCTCTCGATTCACGAGTCTCTGATTAAACGGATCGGTATGGCACAAGCCATCATGACGAAACGGTTCAATTCGCACAATAGATCGTAATAATAATAATGTATGAGAAACGCATTCATCGTGCTGTCCGCGAGTCGATAGCAAGCGATCCGTGGGTCATCATTCGACCATCCCCGCCCCCTCCCCCATACGGGCACAAGACCAACGCTTTCAATATCATCCCTTGAGGAACTTGACAACCCACTTGCAATACATGCAGACACGCACGCGTACACATACACAGACAGTTACACGCCCAAATCGCGGCAATAAAGGAGACGAGGCCGAGCAATCGAAATCGCCTCCTCCAATACGCTGCGCGACTGCACTATACATTCTCGTACCGATCCGCAACTCCTCGTCGCGTGCCGCGGGCTGCAATTTCGGCCCTTTTGGCCGGCGCGACACGCCTCGTGTACGAACGAACGGGGATGGAGAGGGGTGGGTAGAGGGCAGCGAAATGGATGTAGCCGATTTAGATACTTACCTATATATAGAGAGAGAGGTCGATAAAGGTAGACGGCGATGTCCGGGGCTACTAAAAGCTCGTCGAGAGTTTCGAGCGCCTCTCTCTCTCTCTCTCTCTCTCTCTCACTCTCCCGAATGCCCGCGCTCGACGGCGAGAGCCCCTATAACCCTCATTAAGTCGACCCCGTTTACTCTCTGTCTCTCCCTGTCTCGCTCACCCTCCCTGTGACGGAATACCGGAAGCCAATACAGAGAGGGAGAGTTTCGCGGGCGAGCTTTTATCTATCCCTCCCCTCCCCCACATTCCCCCTAACTCCGCGCACGGTCGATGCATTTCATCTTCTCTCGATGGGGCGCCTTTCGAATGTATCGCAAACGCGTCGGGTTCGCTCACTCGATTAGCCGCCGCTACGCTTCTTGATTTTTCGCGGCTGGCGCACGGGCCGCGATCACTGGGCGTTTAATCAATTTTCTCGTCGAGCGACGACGCTCTTTAGATCTCGCCGCCTTTGAAACGTTCGAGGAACATTTGATTAGTACCGTTGTAATTTCCGTACGGCGTTTACGCGCTGGAATTACGCTATTTAATCGGGATACTGCAGTAATCCGATGCGATAATTGACGATATTATTGAAATGAGCTTTATTTCCTTCCCCACAGCTATCTAGATAGAATTCATAATTATAATTAACAGGACATCCTCGTTGTATACGTTTTAATGCAGAATTTCTGCACTCAATAACTTATTAGGAAGCAAATGGGGATCTAAATTGTAAAATCTTCTCATTACATTTTTATATTATATACCATTTTTTTTACATCCCTCATGATCTACGTAATAAAGAAATTATCATTTTTTGAAAAACCTAATCGGCATCAGCTTTTACAATTTCATGACGTTGCGACAAGCTTTTTTCTGACGATCAGTACTATATGCATGGAAAATTGCATTTCACGGTGAAATGTTAGAAAAGGATCAAAGGCAAAAATTTGCGACTCGCATCTCGCACGCTGGTGGAAAGGCCGTAATTTAATCTGCTTGCTGGCAATCGCGGCCCCTTTCCACGATGTAAAGCCAGTGCTCTTCAGCGCGCCGAACGAGCCCAGCCGAATCCGTCGAAGAGGCGATGGAAATCGAGCGAGAGCCAAGAGAGCGATGGAAAGAGACGGAACTTTGCGCGGCTTCTCGTCGAGCGCGCAATTCTCCCCGTGCCGCGAAACTTCAACCCACCGTCGAACTCGCAATCGGGCGCACGCCGAAAGGAGGCGGGAGTGGAAAAACGCGCAATCCCCCCCCCCTCCCCTGCCCCCCTAAAATAAAGAGGGTGCCGAAAGGTCTGCGCGAAACTGGCCAAAAAAAAGCACAAACGGAGAAGAAGGAACAAAGGAAGAAGAGGAAAAAAAGCCATAAAACTTGCTCGAACGTCGCTTTCCCATTACTTTTCAACGATTTAGCCGCGCTTGCCCGGCCATTATACCGTCTCGCTGATTAACGCGCCGCGGGTGTTCCAGCCTGTGCATTGTTTGTTTGTTTATTGTTTTTATTTTTTTTCAGCTCGGCGAATTATCGAAAATCCGGTGCCAGACGAGGCGCGTGAAATTACAGGGCGAAGGGCTCGATATAGAGCGCGGTCCGTCGGCAATCGAGTCCGCGTTCCGATAATTGACGAGGAGAGCGACAAGCAAGCGCATTGGACGATGCCGAATCTTAGAGCGAGCGCATAGACGCGACGGGAGGGCTGTCGGTAAATTGACGGCGCGGAGGCAGGGCCGATTTTAATTACAACAATCGTTAAATTCTTCTGGGTCGACACGTTCCTCGGCCGAGGGCACAGCTCAAGAGTCGGCAATCAAGATGGAGAGCGCGAGTCGCGTCGATCGGATTCCTTTTTCTCTCTTTTTTTTTTTCTTCGCAGCTCGATCGAACGGATGGTTAATGGAATTGCCGCCGGGAATTTGATGTGCGCTCGTTATTTGATGGTTTCGATCGAACATAAGATTTTCAGTAGTTTTTCGTATAGATTTTTCGAAGATTAAATACTCGGATATGATGTCCGGTGGATTTTTAATTTATTTGCTTAGTTTGATACTAATATAAGTGGATATATGATAAGGCCCTTACAACTTGGGATTGACTACTTGGATACTCAGCTATTTTGATATTCGCTTAGAATTCGTGCCTTTGCTGATCTGTGTATATGGATAGACTGACATCCGATGAAGTTCCTTTCATTTAGTCATTTGTATACCCTTCATTTCATTAATTTCTTTCATAAATCCCTTCATTTTATTATGCAAACTCTCAGAGACATGGATACTCAATTAAAATTCGCAGGTTTGTTTATCTAAAGGAGAGTTCATATAATATTTCATTGGGACCTGATGTCTACAATTTGTTGAGATAAATTATTTTCAAAAATTTTTTCCACTTTTTATGCGTTTTTTGAAAAGAATGCTTCGAATTCTTTGTCTGAATCGCGATAGTGTATTTCTACCGTTCAAAATTTGCAAACCATTTTGTAAGCTAATTGAGCAGGTCACTCTAATCTAATATAATATAGAATTTTTTCTAATCTAATGTAGAAAATTTTTAAGTAAATCGATTTTTTTTGAATTTCAATACTGCAGTCGATACTTTGAGCCGATCACAGGAATACGTAGATACTGGAACAGAGTCATAGTGATTATAATATATATATTAACCTGATTGCATCTGACACAATTGAAAAAAGTAATTTATCATTTTCAGTCAAAAGCTCATCGCTCACAGAATTATTCCAAGGCCGAATGGGAAAATCTTACATCCGAGTATTGGTCAATGGGTAATCGAACGTGAAGCCCTCCAAAATTGATATCTAGAATACGGGGAAGTCCGCAAAATGCCTCGGACCCTAACGGCCAGCTAAGGTTCAAAGTAGCATCGGACGATCGACGCCCAATTCTCTATCAATTGCCTAAGCCGAAAGCGTGGCTCGGGAAAATATGAGAGGGCGGTCGAGCGACGGGGGGATGTGAGGCAGTGTCTCCACGAAACTCGACGTTTAAGCACCCTCGAAGTAGCATTTTTCTTTGATGGAGTTTCGCGAAATATCGAAGGGTGCACCGTCAGTATTTCCTGCGGCAACAAGACGCTCCATCTAGATATCGGAATCATCCCTTCAACCAATGGCCATTTTATATGAACGAATATATGTATATATATATAGCCCAATAAATCGAGCCAGGCTTCTTTTATCTATACAGACGTAGGCAGGCAGAAAAGAGAGAGAGAGAGAGAGGGCGGGGAGAGATCATTCCCACCCTTGCACCTCAACCGCGCCGTACAGGCTGCGCACTCGATAAATCGGAAACTTTCCGTTCCGCGTGGTTCCTAATCTACGCGCGAAAAGAGAGAGAGAGAGAGAAGAGAGAGAGAGAGAGAGAGAGAGAGAGAGAGGGAGGCGCTCTCCTCCGCGATTCTTTATATAACGGCCTCGTGCCTCCTCGCGCGCGGATAATGTAGAGCGATCTCCTCTTACTTAGACACGTCTGATCGAGCTATCGCGTCCTCTTCTCTCTCTCTCTCTCTCTCTCTCTCTCTCATTCTTTTTCGCTTCCTCTTCCATTTTTTCATTCCTTTTCACCCGCTGCCTCGCTCGCTCCCTATTATCGCCCTGCTCCGCGCCCGTCTCCCCCCACCTCAGCCTGTTTTAAAGGCTTCTCGAGAGGGCAAGGGAAAGGCGCAGGGCGGGGAGTGAATGGAAGAAATGTGCTTCCGCGACAATCGAATTATATACGAAAATCGAATTCTGGCAGACTGTTTCTTGTATTCCTCCCCCCTCCCTTCCCTCCCCCAGCCCTTTTCTCTCGCTCTCGGCGTCGTCGCAGGAGGACGCCTCAGGTGGGCGGCTTAACAATAATCGCGGATGCTCGGCGGGTCGGAATGATTATTATTTGCCGTTGCTGCAGTTATGGACAAGTATTCGCGAAATTCTACGTAAGGAGCCTTTCTCGAATCGTTGCAAATATAAAAAGTACCTTTTTATGCAAAGGGCGTTGGGACTGATTTGTCGACGTCTTTTATCGATTTCTCATTTGTTATATATATATCATTACGTGCTTATTCAGTAGCCTGTGTATCGGATTCTGATTTTAAATAGTTGAAACCTCTTTGGATACATTTGATATTTTTGTAAGAAATATTACTAAAATCACAACAGCAAAAGAGAACATATGTAATAAAAATAAATTTTTAAAATTTTACATGTTCTGGTTGGTTTAAATAATTATTTTTTGAAACGTATAAAATAGATCTTATTTACATGAAAAAGATTGCATAAAATTAAAGAAATACCAAGTTTCGATCCGTGCCTTTGAAAAGCAATAAAAAATACGTTTCTCTGACGTGTCTCTCATTAAATCTATAATAAAATGAGAATTAAATCTATAAAGC
Source organism: Sycobia sp. Sy_11 (assembly GCA_018907035.1). Lineage (NCBI taxonomy): Eukaryota > Metazoa > Arthropoda > Insecta > Hymenoptera > Epichrysomallidae > Sycobia > Sycobia sp. Sy_11. Next base: position 3,276,469 of record JACCIC010000015.1, on the reverse strand, counting down.
CTTTAAAAAAAGAATAGTTCTTACTATATTCCCTTGCCGACAAGGGAATTTTCGGCATTCGAAGTTATCATAGCTCCAGTTTTATTTTAATAACGAATCAACTATTTTCATAATAATTATATGTATTAATTATACACATATAATTACACCATACATTTCAATGAATCTAATTTATTGAAATTTTATGCAAAATTATGTATTCGGTTTTAGTATTATCATTTTATGAAAAGCATAATTAGAAAAGGAATGATACATTTAATTTCAGGAATATCTGATATATTTGTTTTTTGTACGGCAAACTGAAAAATAAAAGTATCATCGTGTATCCAAATACAGAAGTCGTCGAATTGATCTGCAGGAAATTTCACGAGATGATGGAGCACAAATTGAATGAAATACAAAAGAAAATTCATACCTTATCATAATTCACTCTGTCAAAAGATCTTTGTGTTTCTAAAAGCGTTTGCTCTTAGGGGAATGGGATTAAAAAATATTGAGTTAAAATTGTATATGGAAATAAAATGTAGTTCAGTGCCATACCCAAAAACCAAAATTTCCAAAAGGTATTCGATACAACGAGTACGAATCTGACATGAAAATTGCATGATTAAATCAGGTTTCTCGTTTATTCTAAATTAAATTGAAAACAAAAAAAAAAACAGTTTTTAAACTATAATTCTAACTGTCCGACTTTGAAAATATGTTTTTACTAATACAAACAGATACTTAAAATATCTTTGTTTGAATGAACAATTAAAAGAAAATCGTAAGGCTCGTTATCCTTTACAGTTATGCGATACAATATCTGGTAAAATACTAATACCTATGGTTATGTAATCATTTGTTATATCTATTATCAATGAAATGATGTCTAAACAGTTGATTAATTAATTAATGCACATAATTTATTATGCTTGTAAACAGGAACACAATAATTCTTTATTTGCTTTATAATTATATAAAAGCTTCTCGCCTATCTTAAATTGAATTTGACCTTCTCTCCTTCGTAAAAAGACTATCTTTCCATTTATTACAGTAGAATAGAGAGGATTCGAAAAATAAAATCTACGTTTTGCCTAATTATATTAATATTAGTAATTTTAAGCTCTTCACAACGAATTTATATACTATTAATATTCTCTAATCCAATTTTCAAGCGGCTCGCTCGCGACTCACGTCCCCTTCGCGTGCGCGATAAATTCACCCAGCTCTCTTCGTTATCGCGATCGAGGACAGAAGCTAAAATCCGGAAAATAAAGAATGAAAGAGAAAAATACCAACCGCACAGGCGATCGATCCATTTCGCAGCGGGGCAGATATTAATCCTCTGCGGACTCGCGCGCCCGAATAAACTCGCCTTGTTCCGCTCGGCGATCAGCCCCGGGGCGGATTAGCCGTCCACCCCCTCGCGCCCTATGGGACCGCGAGCTCACGGCTGCCCGAAAACGCAGAGTGCAGCACCTGCCCGATAATTGGGGCTCGCAGTCTAACGGAGCGTCGCGCCGCGCCGAGCTCGCCCTATCGCTAATTAGCCGTGCGCCGATAGGGGGCGGGGGCGAAGTTTCACGGGGACTCAAAGATTCGGTCCCGCGGGCGATGTTTGCTCTCTCTCTCCCTCTCTCTCTCTCTCTCTCTCTCTCTCTCTCTCTCAGGCTCACCCTGTCCTTCCGTTTTAATCGACGAGAGCTTCGGGATAGTGGATTCCGATAAGAAATCCGGCAAGGTTAATAACTGCACGTTTCTTATCTTTTTTTTTACCCTCGGTTCAAGCGGCGAGAAACGCTCCAACTTCTCCGACACCTGCTGTGCATACGTGATATTGAATCCGGCCAAGAAAATACGAAGCCCGCAGAAAAGTGCCGTATTAAATTAAATTAAATTTCTCTCGCGATTTTACAAACGGGTAAGTTTCCAAAGCGGTCCCGACGACTAATATATTGCACTGGCGTGGCTCCGCGATGAATTACAATGAATCTCTCTCTCTCTCTCTCTCGCGTGCGCGCGCCTTCGCGTAAATTCAGTGAGTTAAATTCGTCGCGAGAGTACCGCGAGTGTGGCGAAATTCGCGAATTTACATTATTATTATTGTTATTATTATTATTATTGTTATTACTACTATTATTAAATTATGCGTTCAAATTCGATATATCCGACTCCGCTTGGAATAGCGCCGCGAATACGTGAATTAGAGATGGAAATTGGGCTTTTCGTTTATAGCGTTCGTCATTATTGGAAGATTGTGAATCTATATATACGTATTCGCGTCTGAGGAATTGTTTCAAACGTTTTGAATAATAATGCGTTGAGGAAATTTTTTTTATTTCTTTCATTTGATTGATTTTATAGTCTCACTACTTGTGGGATTGGAAAAGAGATATGTGTAAATTATAATGCCCACATCCAGAATAAAGTAATGTCAATAATTTATAGATATATTCTATTCTACACAATTGAGTCGAGAAGCAGGCTAATAACATTTATCAAAAGTATTTATATGTACGGGTATGTTATACGAATGAAATTACACTTTAGATTTTTATTGTAAATGTAAAGGTTTGGTTTTAGTTTTAATATGGGAAGTTTACGTTGTTTTGTTTTCCTCTAAAGCATCTTAGAGTGTGACTTTAGTCTAGATTTTAGTCGTTATTCTGTAATCTAGATGTGACTGATTCTTTTATTTGACATAATCAATGAATCTCTAAAGAGTGAATAATAATTCTTATATTAACACGGAGAATTTAAGAAAATTTTAGTCAACAAAAATAGTAAATACAGCTATAGCTCTCGCTTGTAGTTGAAGCCCCCCAATAAACCAATGAGTTATGCACCTAATTAGTTATGATAGGTTAGAAAAACGACTTTAATAGTATAGAACGAAAGTATCCTTGTACACACATGGAATTAGAGATCAATTAATTTGTATAGGATAAAGAAGTGTGGATTACTAAAATAACTTGGGATTCTAAGGTGATTAGAATCCCAGGACTCGTATGATTAAGTTAATCTTCCATGCTGCTACTTATATATGGTCACCACCCAACATTTAAATAACTGCACGTCAAAAAGTAGTGCAACACCATCTGGTGGCAATGATGTCACATTGTTACTACTCACAGCTAGTATTTTTAGTCTTTTTCAAATTTCAGAGAGGCTGAATATATATATATATATATATATATATATACTGCATTCGCTAGACGCTACGGAGAGATGACGATAAAAATCACCGCGGGATTGCGTCAATTTCGGCTCTCGCACCCGTCACCGCCGTGTCGATAAGATTAAGTCCCCGGCCCGATCGGCGGCCGACACCGCACTCGCCTCGCTGGATGTCGCCGATAGCGTCCCGACGCAAAAAACAAACCGGAGGAAGCCGTTGCGTCGGTAATACGGCACCCGAATTTTTTGTCCTTGTTCTCGTCGACGACTCGGACATATTTCTCGCGTGCCAACGAAAGGCTCGAATTGTCGGAGAAGCGCGGCGTGATCCTCGAACACGGCGCGCGCGACGATTCCCGGCTTCGCGTGTAAAATACCTATAATAATAATTTTAACCCCGTCGCCGAGATTAAAGCGCCAAATACGCGACGGCATGCATTGGATGCAATACTTCCAAAAGTATCGTTTTAATAAATAAGGGCGGTGCCGTTGCTCGTTTTTCTTTCTCCCGTTGTTATTGTTTATTATTAATTCCGAGCTTTTGAACAAAAACCAAAAATAAAAGAAAATTAAAAATACATTAGTTAAATTCCTGCGGCCGGACATTGAATATTTTGTTTGATAACGGAAGAAATTATTGGCAAATATTCGGGATAAAGTTTGCGGTGCTCGATAAATTACAAGGTTAATTTGTGAAATATTGAAAATATCTCTAAAGTAAACGCGTAAAGAATTCAAATTATTCTAACGAACTTAATGGGAAAAAGGAATAAAATAATATTATGAGTCAGCGTTCATAACTTTTCCATAAAAATCAATTTGTTTGCTAATCATACAGAGAAATTTATTTACTTAGAATGCTGTCTATTTTTACCGACCCTACCCCCATGCCCCCCCCCCGTCGTACCCAGAAGGCCAATCGATAATTTAGCCCCCTATCTATTTTTCTTCTGCACGCGTGTAATTTTGTCAAAATTCATTTTTGTTTGCAACGAAATCGCAAGGCTCCGTGGTCGTGTTTCTAATTTTTCTGAAAGCTTGAACTTTCCCATAGATATGTATGTGCTTATCTAATTTAAATATGGGACTGGCTTACTCGCATCGCGTGCCTTTGGGTTCAAAAACCAAAAGAAAAAAAGATATATATATATATATATATATATATATATATATATATATAATTATTAGTTTATTGATCGACGAGCTTTATATAACAATTGTGTATATGCATACTATTCTAGTACGAACTATTCCTATAATTAATTTTTATTTTTTCCAAAAAATAAAAGAATGAAATACGTAAATAAAACTAATAAAATATTAAAAATTACGTTTCTGAAAAAATAAATAATATATAATTAATATGCCATAAAATAATATAAATAATATATCAGTAACAAACATTTTCAAATATTGTAAAGCAAATAAAATTTTATATCAGCCGGATACTTGAAATGGCACGGTATGTGGCAATATATGATTTTCGAAAATTCAGTCAAGTTTCATAAAGTAAGTATTGTTTTTTTACGCACTCGCTAATTGACGACTATTTATTCTAATTAAAACCTGTTCATGAATAAATATTATAATATTCTTGTTAGAATCATATAAATAAATTTTGTTTGACCTAAGTATAAACTCAAATGTTTGTCTTTGTACTTTCAGGCTGTTTGACTTTAGCTGTTGACGTAGAACGAGCCTTTAAATCCATCTTAAGTATTTTATAAAGTACGAGCTACGGTGAGCTCAGTATTGTTAATTTGAGTATTTTTATTTTGGTCCTAACCGACTGAGTTATAATCTATTGAGGAAACAAGTTAAAATATAAAATTATTCTGTTTAGTGAAATTCTATTATTTTTTAATATTTAAGAATTCGAATTGAAATTCCAGTAAGATTTCAGATTGTTGTGCAATTTTTATGGAAAGAAATTTGAAAGATTTCCCTCCATAACGAAATTTCATTCGGATTTAAATCGCATTTTCGAAAAATTGCAAAAGACAAATTGCAAACTTTTGTGAAATTGCGAGAAATAAAATTTTTTTCTCTCTCTAGTTTGTAGTCTTTTCGCCTTTTCCAAATAATACAAGGAATTGTAAACCAAAGCATCTGAATGCGATATTTACAGGTATTGATATATATGCGATAGTTAACAGGTATTTTGTTCCGAGCTCTCCTCCAATAGCACTTCCGCCTCTTAAGCTTAATTACGAATCGCGCGTATTCTCACAAAGGCGCCGTTGTACTCGTGTGGAGGATCGTTACAATTTCCCAATTATCCAACAGGAACACGTACCGCCTATAAGCACGCTCTGCGATCACGATGATCAATCGGCCTGCAATGATCGCCACTCGATTCGGCAGAGTTCGCGCCGTTTGCAATTATTCTCACGACTCTGCCGCATTTGCGAACAAGAGGCCTACACATCGAGCTCCGATCAGTTTCTTAATACATCAAATTCGAGCCACTTTCATTCCCCGATCGATAAGCTGCAATTCCCCGTTCTTCTTCGCTCGAGGGCAGCGCCTCGATCTCAAGCGGATCGGCCCTGTCACTGAGCGAACGCTCGTTTCTCTCGGACTCGTCAAATACCGATTCGTCGCCGGTGTGCATCTAACTCGATTAACGGGGTCACTTTAGGGAACGTTGTCCGGCCAACGAAATCGATCGTCTCTCCCATAATGGACGATCGGTTGGCCCATTGTCTAATGGTCTTAAGCCTGGGACACGAGAATGAGGGGCTGCCGCGGAATGCGATCGATACGCGGTAACGCGGCTGCCGCGGCAACAATATCCTCTTCTGGTCTTGATGATATTTGACTTGAGAAGGCGCATCTCGGTCTTGAAACAATATCCCTGTTTGTTCTGCAGTCCTTACACTGTCTGTGGGTTACTGGCGCAATTGAGAAACTTCCCTAACAAATAAGAATGTAATAAAAGCTTGATATATTCAAATTCAGAAATAGTATTTAAATCTCCGGAAAGAAATCAGTCAACTGTTGCGCGATTTCCAGCGAAATATTTCGTCTACTCCCGAAATTATATCTGCGCAGCACGGTCGAACAGGTAAGATTCCCCCATTTTACACGATCATACGTTCCGAATCTTTTGATCTTCGCATGATGACGATCGCAATGTTTCATCCGGGAGCCAACTGATTGCGGAGCAGCCGAGATCGAAAAATAGGCAAGGAGGAGAGAAAGAGAGAGGGAGAGAGAGAGAAGGAGACAAAAGAACATCACGCGCTTTATGGTATATAAAGGACGAAGGCGCGCGGAAGTTTGCGAAAGAAAATCCAACGCTCTTTATTCGCCCTCTTTCTCTCTGGCTTCGTATTTATGTACTTAGGCGTTTAATTCTCGTCTTTAACGTCTTTATTAAAAGCCAGGAGGTGGCGCTTTTATGGCACGGTTCGCGACCGAGATTTATTTTGAACGATGGACTCGTTGGTGAGTAAAACCACCGGTGGCAAATTTACACATTTCTTATATAAGCGGAACGTTCGGTGCAAAAATAAAGGAGTAAAGTTTTTTTTTTTTTTTTATAGAAAAAGTTAAGATGAAGTAATAAAGCGAATGAAAATAAAGAGGACGAAATGAAAAGCCTCGTGGAAAGGCGAAGAAGCGCAGAGGCAATGGAAATGTTTGTTTATCCGACGAAAATTTTCCGTTTGAAAGAGTAGACCATATTTAACCTTTTTCGAGAAGACACGGCCTCTATATACTTTGAGAGTGGAAAGTCATTACATTATATGCTCTGCCTATGGTCCTTTTCTGAATTTCAAAGCCGAATTATTTTCCCTTCAAGTACGGTCAAATTTGAGACTCCTTTGAACCCGCGCGCCAAGTCCGCCTTCTTTGATCATCCCCGTCTATATCGAAATGCAAGGTTGAATAACCCCTATGTTCGATAATGCGTCTTTTTATTTTATATTTCATGCAGCCAGGAAATGCGAACCCCAAGTTTCGTCGACGAGATGCTGGGATTTCTTTGTAAGAGTTTCTACCTTTTTTTTATAGAGACTATCAGTTTTCGAACGAAATAGGGCAGATAATATTTTCTTTCTAATGAAGCGTCCCCGCCGCTCGTGTAGAACGTTCAACATTTTGCTTTACTCTATGGAGTGACGTTATCTGACCACAACTATCAGTTTCTCAAAATTCTAGTTTATGATTAATCTGACTGTGGTAACCAACCAGAACTCTTTTCTTAGTCAATATAAATATAACATGGTTGGGAACTATTATTATTATAATTCTTGTTATTATTATCATGTACTTGTTTTCCATAATTTGATTTTGCTACAACGTAGCGTAGTCTTTAATGAAGGGAAAATTCTTATTTTCTCTTTTACTTCCTCTAGCTCTCTCGTTTTCCCTCCCTTCTTTAATAATTCATAAAACTAATAACCAGAAACCTGAGTCGACAATGCAAAAATAAAGGTAACATTGAAGAGGATGAAGAAATATAGAAATGGAATACATCTATATAAAAGATTATTTAAAGAGGGATATACCATTCTATAATGCATTACCAAAGTTTCAGAATTCTCGGAGTAAAAGTCTTACAGCATCGCAAAAAGTTTAATCTTTAAGACTTCAATGCGCACTATTTTCTTCGTCGAAGCCAGCTAAGATGGCGTAACTCTCTCCCGCGCGTCATCGACGACTTTCGTACTCAACCGTACGACCTGCCCCGATCATATTACACATCGTATTCCGTGTCGCTTCAATCGTGTCAATGAGAGCGCCCGCGATACTGCCCTCTCCGCTAAATAGATAAATGTCAACGCTGCCAATTGAGGTGGCGGCCGCGGCCCGCAAAACAATTAACACCAATCCCCGGCCGCCCCTCCCCCCTCCCACTCCCTCGACCCCGCATCATCCAGCCTCGCTCGCTCCATTATCGATACGCCAGCGGCGCGTTCGTTGGAACGACGGCGCGGCGCGCGAGTGCGTTGTTCCGCGGCCCGTCGCGCCTCCAATTGCGCGGATCGCCGGGGGGAGGGGGTAAACGAGTAGAGGGGACCGGCGGCGAAAATTCCCGGAATAAAAGCGCGCCGAGCCGCGGCCGACGAGCTGACAATTGCTGTCGAGAATCGCGCGAATCGCTCTAGATCGAAACTTTCGCAATTGAACGCACCGCGGCGTCGGGGGCTCGCGCGGGACGGCGGCGCAGCTGCTGGCCGGGCCTCCGTGAATTGAGGATGAGGGCGGAGGGCTTTAATAGAACTCCGTCTGAGCTTCCGTGGCTTGTTTTTCCGTGGACGCGTCGCTCTTTTTTTTTTTTTTGCATCTTTTTCTCGAGAAATTAGGCCTCGTGTCCAGTGATGATTGCGAATTGATACAAATTGACTCGAGTCCACGGGTGTCGAGATGGCGAATTCCTTGGAGTCGAGCAATTGAACCGGATGATTTCAGATCGATGCCGTAATAGAGAAACGATAGACTTTGCCGTGTCACGGAATGACTCGTTTTATCAACTTTATATGCTTATTGGACTAGTTATGTAGCAAGAAATTCATTGAAATATTTGTCGAATATTTTCTATAATCCAAACGATGACTCGAAGAAAATAATCGTATCATATATAATACTTATCTACGGACCTTTTTGTCAATACAAATCTGAAGTATTTTCCTAGCTGCAAAATTTTCATTATTCATTGTCGACGTTGGAGCAATAAACTGGATACGACTCGGCGCAGTTCTCGTACTATCTATAATCACTTTACATAGCAAGTAGAACTCCGTTCGAGCGGACGTCCTTCTCTACTTGTAGAAACAACGACGAGATCGCGCCGGGGTAAATTTTCATAGGACCGTAAGGTGGACGGATGTCGATGGAAAACATTTCAGAACTTTACGTGTGTTTCGCAAGCAAAGAGGATGTGAAAGATCGAAGTAGCTTTATCTGGAGATCCACCAATTGTAATCGACAGACTGAGACGGATCCGTATACACGGCGTCGGAAATCAGGTATAACGTAGAAGCGTTAACGCAATAAAAGAAAAAGCTGGGAATACGTAATTCGACGGATGCACGGTCGGTCAGCTACTTTCACGCATGTTTCGCGCGTCGTCTTAACGTTCGAGGAGTATTATTTGCGTTCTGTTTCTCGATGATATACAGCATACGACGAATTACGATTACTTAGGCATAGCTTCAGATGGTAATAGCCTTGATATCTATTCCCTGTCGAAAGTATTGTACAGTATACATAGTTGAATTAACCACGATGAAAAAATAAAATAAAATGAGTCATTTTTATGAGAGTACTTTCGGATGTAATGATAACGTAAATTTCGCGTGACAGTCAAGTACAGGAAAACCGTCAATTTTTCTTGCATCAAATGGGGACCGAAAAAAATACCGAGAGGTAGTTTGAGAATAGTTCCTACCTTACGAACTACACATTTAAACAGGTTAGGATCGATTTTTCCTTTCTCCAAACGAGGAATTTCAACTTTTGCCGTACTATCAATTCGATCTAACCAAGAGAACGGTATGAGCTCCTAAAATCGCCTACTAAATCACTGTTTCCATGTAAAATAAATTTCATTCGTCAAAGAAAACCGATTTTATAAAAAAATCAGCAGTATTCTACAAAGGGTTTGGGTATTTTGTCACTGTCAGCATTATCAAATGGGAATGCACAACTCGGATAAATTCATACGTTTGATCCTCTGTAAAGCCTTTAACCCTATAATTATTTCATAATGATAATAAAATAAAAATTTCCCATTTTATTTTATAATTCGGCCACGTTAAATTTAAATTTCAAGAGTCGCGTGCGCGTGCGCCTGTAAACGGCTAAAATTACCCTCGCATTAGAGCGTTGCTTCGCAGGCAAAAATTTTATTACAAGTGCTAGAAATGTGTACTAAAAATTTAATACTCCATAAAAATTAATTATATATAACACACACACACACACACACACACATATATATATATATAACTTTCAGGAGGATGCACAATCCTCGCACTAAAAAAGTTTCGCGGGACTGCATAAGTTACAGTTACTCTGTCGCAAAATTAATATAAAACATGACATTAATTAAACACTATATATAAACTTATTTTAAGAGGAGTTTTTAAATTTTGCTTAGAATAGAATTTTAAAGTAGAATATACTAACGACTAAGGCGCGAGTTGTTTTTCTTGTACAGTGAATATACAGAATCCGCGAGAAATCGTACACGCCACGTTCTAAACTTCCGATGCGCGGAGAGAAATTTCGAGGCTCGTACGCTCGCACCAAATTCTAGCGCTGAGCTGCACAAGTTACACGACTCTCGTCGATTATTTTTTGTTTGATATGGAACGCTTTCGAAAAAATTGAGTTCGTGATAGAGATCTATTCGATATTTACAGAAGCAAAGAAACGATATTTCGATATCGATGTTTGAGAGTCAGGGTGTGTGTCTGCCTACGGAAGTACGTCCGCTGAATTTTTAAAGCTTCGGGCAATGCATCCTGTACAGTTTCACCCATGACACTTGCAATGAGCGAGCAGGACAAAGTCCATCCAAAAAAGATCGGTGCGAGAGTGTGAAGGTGTGAAGATGATTAAAACGCAATCTCCCTATAATGATCATTCCGTGAATGATATACTGGATAAATAATGAAAACGCGAGCCAGCCGCGAAGAAGCGATTAAACTTCCATCTACCTATATCCGACCGTAATTAACGGCTCGCGGAAACAAACGACCCGGGCGACTTTACGACGGTGGCCGAATCCTCATCACCAAGGACTGCGAATCCGAGCTGTCGCGCGGTGCGTCCTACGAGCTCACCCCGTTCTACCGCGGAAGCTGAGCGCTGCACACAAACACGCACAGAGAATGAGAGAGAGAGAGAGAGAGGGGGGGGAGATAGATAGAGCGAGAAATACTAGTCGGCCTCTTCTCGTGTCCGAGAAGTCCGATGCTTTAAGCCAGCCACGGATGTGCGGTGAGCTTAAAGCTCTCTCGCGCCTCCGCCGCGCACTCTCTCTTCCCCCCTCGCTCTCTCTCTCTCTCTCTCTTTACCGGTCCTTTGCTTCTACCTGCGAACAATTTCCTCCGGCAGATTCAATTTCTGGCCGAGTCGGCTAATCGAAAAGCAATTAACTTTCGCCCCAATAAATCAGCGTCCTTCGGCGATCTTTCCCTGATTATCACTGGGTGAGGGGGCGTGAGTTGTCGTTAAAGAGGAGAAATTCGAGGTGAAATTTCACTCGGCCTCTCCAACCTCCCTCCTCTCCCTAGTAGAGGCTCTCGGTGCGTCGACGCACCTGAGCGGGGTGTTTCGTTACTGCATTACTACCCTAGGGAAGTGGAACGAAGTGGACGCGGTATGTAGTCATGGATTCGAGTGAGCGAAACGCAAAAAAAGACGGGGAAAATTTGCTGGGAGAAAGTTTCTCTCCAGCCAACTGAGAGATAAAGTTTCGCACTCGATTGTCTGTATATATATATATATATATATATATATATATATATATATATACGCCTGATGGAGGTCTGACCGAATCCGTGGATACACTACTCCGCTCCGAGCGCCACGCGCAATAATTGCCGCAGTTTCGATTTTCGATGATCTCTAATAACAACCTCGACAAAGATTGAAGTGTAGCGTACTTTGCTTCTTCGTTGCTCACACATAGAAAAGTTTTAAATGCTAGAGATTTCAGTTCGATTGAAAAGTTGTTACAGGCCGGAGAAAGTTTGTTTTCTTTTATTACCTTGTTTTCTTACAAATTTCGCAAATACGCTATATTCGACATTAAAAGGGTTCCTATAATAAACAGATTTGCTGAAATCGGACGAAAAATTTATCCTTGGAGGCCGTTCGAAGTGAAAGTCGAAGCCACGGTTAACTGAATGAATTTCCCAGAATTTCTTGGCATAAAATTTCACCGAAATCGCAAACATAAATAACGCAGCAGCAGACCGACGAGATAACTCACCGAAAATTAACTCTGGCCTCGGCAATCCAAAGAGCTTTTATTTATTTATTTATTTATTTACGCGCGCCTGCTGTCGATGCGCATTTATCAATGCGACATATACACCCCTGGGCTTTCCCGTTTACGTATAAGCACCGTTAACCGATCCACGCGCCACGTGTCCCCCGCCCTCCCGCCGTCGAAATTAATCGCGATAAATAAATTATTCGAGATAAACAAAACGCGCGAGTCGCAACGTTTGGCCTTCGCTATCCCCCATACCCCTTACAAACATTATTCTATAAAGCGGCGAATTATAAATACTTTTATTTTGCATACAGGCCGGCCGGGGCGATTAAAATTAATCACCTCCGCGTAAAGTTCGCAAAATGTAAATTCTGCGCGCGACGTGCTTGTGTTTTACGAATGAAGAAAAAAGAAGAAAAAAAAATTCATGCGCAGGAACGAGAGGGGGGTGTGGGGCGGTGATGAAAAATTGCGTAAAATTACTAATTAAAGAGCGTCGCCGCGAGTGCGAGGATTAACTCTCGTGGCCTGGCGTATATGGCTAAATGCGAGTTTTATAATCTTCCCTCTACGCCCCACCCCTCATCCCTCCACCTCCTCGTATATTACACGGAATCCGGAGCACGCGATAATTCAAAAGCTTGCGCTCGACGACGGTGTAGCATTCGTTAAGCAGCCTGTTAATCCTCGCGGAAGAGCTCTCGCGTGTCGCGGCGCGGCAGGGGGGCGGGGGAGCAGAGAAAAAGAAGGTCGATAAGCAGACGCGGAAAAAAAAAAGCTTAGACACGGGCATCGAGTCGGCATTTTGGCCGTTTCATGCTTCTTTTACGCGAAAGTACGGGCGACTTACCGTTGCTTCTTGTTTTTTCATAATGCGCATACGCACACGTTTCCCTCGGCTGATAGGATTTTTTAACTGCCAAAACTGACGAAACCCTCGAAGCTTCCTTCGGTCTATTTTGATACGCACGGTCAAATTACTTCTATGATAAAAAAATAAGTTATACTACCATGCTTATTACTGGAGCTATTTGTAACTTAATAATAACACATTTTGCGCAGATAGTTTAAGTACAAAAAGCAACGTGATTCGCCGAACTGAATTTTAGCAGTACTATCGCACCCGCACGCGCGCACACAAGCAGACACAAACATCGGGCGCTAGACCAAAATAGAATTTTTCAACAGAATACTTCACGATCTCGAGGCGAGGAGAAAAATGTTCCATCTGACATTCTCCAGATATGTAAAGTAAGATAGAAGTCGTTATGGTGAATCTGGCAACCGAGGCCTGTTCGACTAGAATATCACGTTCGTAATTAGAGCGCCTTTTACGCACTTAGGGTAAGGAGGGGAGATAAGGAAACTACTGAAATAACAATGATAACGAGAATTCTGTTTTCGCAAAAAGTGCAACACTCTTACAAAACATGGAGCATATTATTAAAGGTCCAGCTGGTCAGACGTAAACATAGCTGGATCATGTATTTATAAAATTTTCTATTATCTGCTATTGAAAAATCTTGTCTGCATATAATGTACAAAAACTTGTTTGTGTACAATGTATAAAAACTTGTTTGCATGCAATAAACAAAAAGTTCTCCCTGTATAATGTACAAAGACTAATTTGCGTATGTTGGTGTTCAAAGTGAAAAATAGTTGAGTACGTTACAAATACACAAAATGACCATATTTACGCCTGACCAGCAAACTTTTGACAACACCGACAATCCTTTAGAGAACTATGGTAATATGTACGTCCATTCGATGCAAGTCCGTGTGAAACGGCTAAAAGCGAAGGACAGAATTAGTTGAAGAGCATTACGGACGCGTACGATGTAACCGGGCACACGCGCGCGATTCAAAAACTTTCCGAACACCCAACGAATCCTTCTCTTTCGTTTTTTTCCCCAACTTCGCTAAAGTTTCGAAGTCTCGCGCGCCGCGTCTATAGCTGATCGCCAGACAGCGATATGAACACACATGCACGCACACACAGCAAGCAAACACATACACACACACACACACACACACACACACACACACACACACACTCGTGCACACGCATTATACACAAACTCGTACCTGCTCTTCTCTTCCGTCGAGCCTGCCGAGCGAGCTTGAAAGCTCGCTGGCGCGCGCGCCGGTCGCCGTGTCGGGACCGACTCCGAGGCCGCGTGAGCCTCGGTTCCGAGCGCCTGGGACGCACTGCGGCTACGCGAGCAGCGGCCAGCGGAGCTCCGTCCTCGTCGAGGGCCAGCCGCGCTCGCGCGAGACCGACGCATGCGCATGCGCCTGCGCCCCAACCGACGCCGACGCCGACGCCGCCGCTGTCGCCGCCGCTCCGGCGCACGGCTCCCCCGTCGAGGGGTGGTGGGAGGGAGGGGTCGGCGGGAGGGAGGGGGAGTGGTACAGCGACGAGCGTGCGCGCGACTTATGCGACTGGAGGACGAGGAGAAAAAATCGGGCAACGGCGCCCGGCGCTTCTTGGGATGTGTGTCATTCGGTGAATGCGACGCGAGCTCCTGTCGCGAAAATTTCCGCGAGTCACCGAGCGCCGCCTCGGGACGGTGAAGCGGCAAGGACTTTGGTCGCGCAAGAAATTGTAAATATGATATTCGTATCAGAGATACGAAATTCTATGCGAGATTTTCGCCTGAAACGGAATTGTCCTATTGGTCGGTGGCCTTGTGCCCCACAGTGTCTGTATTTGTAAATAGAGTTAAAGTCAGTCGAATTACGCCGACAACTTGATCAAAATCAAAATTGCCTCCAAGTTTCTTCTACTTTCGATGCCGAGCTATTTATACAGAGTCGGCGTGAAAAATTTCGATACGGCGATGCCGAATCCAACGAGGCTTGAAATACTCAAAATCTACGGAGGACTGTGGGCGGGGAGGTCGCAATTTTCAACGCGAGAAAGAGTATTTACGTGGGTGTGAGCTACGCCGATGGGAAGGGCCAGTTAGATTCACTTCGGTTCATCCTTTCGCAAAGTTACAAACTGCAAGTACCAAGTTGGCGCTACCGGAAACACGCCGGTGTAACTTCAGTCGAACTTTTTTCCCGATACGCATTAGGTGCTCGGTCGATGGCACAATCGTAACGTTTGGTTAGAACTACTCTTTGGCTCGACGGCTGATTTTATTCGACCATTAGTCCGTTGCGTTTAAACGTTCGAATAAAGTCAGCTCGAACGTCAGGGACGAGGGAGCGGATGTTTTTCTTTCTCAATGTATTGGCTTTTAACGAAAAAAAAAAAGAATATAACATAATTGCGCTTCTTAAGGATAGTTATCGCGAGAATGTGCCTATACGTATCTTTAGAAGCAGAAAATCAATGAAAATACTGACCAATTTTTCTACTGGTGTAATCATTGACTGGCAGGGACAGCGTGTCAATTAAACGAATCACATAAGCTGATGACAAGCAAAATTCAGCTTTTATCGTATTATCTAAATAGATGGTATTTAGTGCAGCCAGGTCCAACGCACGCAATACCCTTAAACTTATGGATTCGTCACTCTTCTCAACCCTATAATAATATTTAATGTGATTCAATAATTATTTATAATAATTACATTAACGTAAACAACTGTCATTCTCTTATTGCTGTCGACGATCATTCGTTTCGTACTGCCGATGTCTAGCTTCATTAATTATCCCTAAATCACCACAAGAATAATAATTTGCTTAAATCGTATCAAATTATTTTTACTCGTCTAATTCTGCTACTCACTTACTCCTCTATAAAATGAAGAATAATACAATACAAAAAAAAAATACAATAAGCTTCTATAGAGCTCCGTCGTAAATTGTAAACATTAAGTCATAATAATAGCTGACGACGATTTATGTAACCTCCTCAAGGATTCTCAAGAGTGGGAATCGCACGGCGCGTCCCTCGTCTTTAATTGATCGCGTCGAATCTCCGCCCAAACGTACGAACGGCGATGAGAAAAGGAATGACACTCGGCGGGGTTGGGACAGAGAAAAATAAACAGCAAGCATACACAAACAGACCTGAATAATACGCGGGCAGAGCTGAACGATTGACACACACACACACTCGTACACGCACGTACTTACGTATTTCGCATCCGCTGTGTCCAACCGCTCCCTAGAGGATCGCTATTAGTAGGTACTAGCTGCTCTGCTAGCACTTAAAAGACAGCAAATAAAATTAGCACTGTGCGTGCAAAATGTCCGATACACATACTGAGCAAGTTTTATTTAATTCAGTTCTTTTTAATTGTGAAAAGCTAGCACGAGCCGTATCAGAAACGATTGCCCGTTAACTTGTTCTTCTGTTTTAGCCATTATCATTTTCTCTATGGAGTCATTTAACGATGATTCAGAGTAAAAGACTTAACTATGTACTGACATTGCCAATTAAATGTTAATCCATTTGCAGGGATAGTATGCGGGATTATAGCATCATCATCGGTATAGCTGATGCTTTTCGATTAAATTTTTCTACTTCAGAAAAAATACTTATTTTCATGCAAAACGCAATTTCTCATTCGAGGAGCCAATGAATTTCGGGCCCGAATAATACCTTAAGCTGCATCCACAAGTCGATCCCAAGGTCTCATATTTCATTTTTATAATTAATATATATAATTTTCATTATTCTTCATTATATTGCTAGTCAATAAATGTATCACTGTAAAGTTTTAAAAGTATTCTTATTCATTCTCGCATTTTAAAGATATACCTCGATATAACTTCTTGAAAAAAAAATTTCGTGCCTTTTCTCATATTGCAAATTTGCAAAATCTCGCGCTTCTCTCTCGTTTACACTTTTTTATACAATACTTTAGATATAGAATTTTCAATAAATTAAAGTCAATTGAACAATAGCCCAGGCATATACAGATAATAATAGAGCAAACGTTCCAACACCTAAAAAATTCAAGAAACAAAGAGATTTTTATTACCAAAACCACCAATATAAAAAAGACTTTTGTTTATTATAATGAATTGCTCTGCATTAAAATATATCTTATGAAGTCCAGATAACTTTTCTCATGTAAATGTATAAAATTGTATGAAATGCCCGTAAAATGAAAAATAACCGTAACTATTGACAAATTGCCCAGTGCGCTACTATTATCACTTGTTACGCTAATCGGACACAATAATATATACGCGCTGTCGCGAAATCTGCTTAAATATGGAATTTTGGAAAATTATTGCCGGTACTGCCTCTCATCCCCCTCCGGCCACGCTTCGAGTACCGCTCGAATTCCCGACGAGGGACCGGGCACGTACGGCCGCGCGCTCGACAGAATTTCGAAAATTGCCGCCCCCACCCCACCCCCCCCTCAATACGGGCCTCGAACTTTACGAGCGCGCGCATCGGCTTTGTTATCAAATCGGCCGACTCGAGCTAACGCTCCGGAAGCGAGGCGGCCGAATAATTTAATAAAGCCCCGCGTATAACGCACCTACGAAATCCTATCTACACACACACACACACACACACACACATATATTCATATATAACTTATCAGAGCGCACGAGCGGGATAAATTAACGGATACTACACAGTCCCTATTCGATATTTTACGAGGTTTTCAAAACTGGCGCCCGTGCTGAGTCGAAAATTCATCGTGCGAGCGCATCCCGATGAAATTCAATCATTACGCCGGCTATACCATACATAGAGATATACATAGCACATCGATACGCGCGATTTCGACAGGACGATTGGTCCGGTACCATAGGTCGGCTGCGTGTACACTGCGGAACGCCCCAAACCAGCGACACTCGGCGACGATGTCCAGAGCCAGGCTGTTAAACCAGCTAGCTGCCACCCACGTTTTTATTATCGGTCCCCGAGAGAGCGGCTCGGCAACAGAATCGCGCGCGCGCGCGCGCATCACCGACGAGTTAATCGGATCGATTATTGCGATCTGAGACCAAAAAAGACAACCAAGTCGAACAGTTTCTCTCACTTCTCTCCGTCACCTACTTTTTTCCAGTATATATATATATGTGTGTGTGTGTGTGTGTGTGTGTGTGTTGTGCGTGTATCGCCATAGGGGCGTTCTATAGCACATCTCTGTTCTGCCACGATAAGGCGCGCTGGTATCGGACCCGACCGCCGCGCCGCCCGCGCGCCAGAGGCGTGTTATACGCGTTGCAGACGAGCGCGCATGAATCGAGGCCGCGATTCTATTATCATCGGCCGACGCGCTTCCATTGAGGCGCGCGTGTTTTTATTAATCGAGCAGGCTCCCGGCAATTAAAAGTTTCCACGACGTCGGCTGATGCAGTGTTTTTAGAGGGAGACGGAGACGGATATATATGGATCGACGGATGTTTATTGATTTTTCAAAGTTTAATTCGAAAAAGGAATAGAAAATCAGCAAGCTCATAGCTTATTGGGCATTAGAAGGAAGAACTTCCTACGTTCGCTGAATACGTATTAGAGATATATTAAGTTAATACTTATAATTCTACTAAAATTATGTATTAGTAGGAAAATAAATATTGTAATTTATTACGGCAGATTAATCTTAATTCAATATCACAGTTATATACTAGCAACAGTCGGATTTCAATCAAATATACATAGCAATCAACGTTGATGTATGTATTAGTCAATACAGAGCGAGAAAGACAGAGAAATTTATTATACAAGAGAGAGTATAATAGAACAGATTAATATTTATATTTGTAATTAAATAATACCGTGGAAATTAAATTGTTTACGCCAAATAAATATTAAACCGACTATGAAACATAGTAAGTCAGTCCCTTATAAATAATACAGATGTTTTTCAGAAAGGATTAATTTTCATGGCGTCATGAAAGATCTCATAGCGACGTAAAACAAGAAACAATAACAGTTTATGAAGCCATTCATGCACCCACCAGACAATGATGTAAAAGTTGTACGTGCTCATAATTTGGCCACTTGAGCCACTCGTGTCCTACATACGCGCATACATGAAACACCAAGCCAGATTTATACGGGACAGTAGACGAAATAAATGAATAAACACCGACAATGGGTATAATCGATCCTCTGAACGAAGGTGCCTCCCTGTTGCCAATGTGAAACTGCTGAGCGAGAGAAAAAGAACCAGAATGCCGGCAGCAAGATCGTTTCCAACTGCGCCGACAAGCCAAACGTAAGCGCCGCGGCAAGCAGTGCCCGTAGAATCTCGGCAGTATAGATCGGGCGGGTGAGGTAATGCATTGGGCTGTGGTGAAACAGGGATTGGGGCCTGACCGATATCCGGATAAGGGGGGGTATTTCAGTGCCGAGAAATGCGTAACGTGACAGGGAGAATTATTGAGAAATTGGGATATACATTAGCGTGGACTCATTCATTCATTTGGTTTTTAGTCAAAGTTTAAAGGAAAATGTTAAAACTCATAGAATATTTTCGTCTGATCGATAAAAAATTATGATTTTATAAATGAGATCATTACCTTTATCCGTAATGGAATAATTACCTCCCAAATAAAATACGCAACCAGCACACAATAAGAAATTCTGAGCATCATCAGGGAAATTTGCGTCAAAAGGCCGCGAAGTTGAGTGCGATAAAGAGCGTCTGATATTGTTTACTCAACTGTCGTAGTCATGACGAAGCACTTACGCTTTCTGGAAAAGCTTTATTCTCTCCTCTCCCCCCCCCCATCTCACAGTGGATTCGCCAGTTCGCTCGCCTTAATCGAACCGTGAGCTTGCAAATACGGATACGATCCGGCGCTGACCCGAATACACGGGATATTGGTAACGATGCGATTCGGCGAAACGATGGGTGAGGAAGAATCGGCCTAAGGACGATGGAAAGGTTTGGGAGAGCAAGGGGAGATAATTATGATGGCGATGGGCAATCGGCTGGTTATTACGGCATCGGGTCTCTGAGCCCGCGTTTTTTTCCTCGGCATCCCCGCGAAGCCTCCCTTTTACGTCGCTCGCGGCGTTGCGAAAACCAATGATTCCAGAATTACACGGTCATTTTTGGCTAACGCGACCATTCAATCGGGGCCAGTTCGCGAATTGAAGGAAAGTACGCACGAGGGGGGGGGGTTGGCCATCCTTTCGTTCAACGGAGAATTAATTATGTACCCGGAATTATTCAGAGACGAGTGACTAATGATTTGCACTAATTGAATTCCGTCGTGACGCTCTATTCGTCGTATATATATATATAGCTCAAAGAGCTTATTAATATTGATTGCGCCTTTGTAATACGACCGACGTAAGTGCAGCGAATTGTTTCGGGTCCAATAAATTTCGACGACAGTGGGAAAGCCCCCGTTTTCAATAAAATTAAGTATGATTTAAACGCTTTTGTAAAGCAAAAGAAAAGAAAAAAAAGAGTTGGGGCAAAATCATTGAATGCTAAAATTACGAACAATGCAGTGATGTCTGATGATAAATAAATATAAGTGTATGGAATATCACAAATATATTAGTGATTATCTGACAAGTGCGTCTTAACTTTCACAGAGATCGCAAAAATCGATGAAGAATAATATTTTAATCATTTACTGACAAACAATATTGACAAAAAGGGTTTAATTTATTACTAAAATAAAACATTATCATCAATTTAGAGCAGCTTTTTTTCGGTAGCCGTTCGAAACGTTGGACATCGACGTTTATATATATATATATATAGAAATTTAAATTTAAAAACAGTACTGATGGCGACTGTTCTTCGTTTTCAGTCTTGCACTCTGTATAGAATTTTGTGATTTTTCCAGGATTTTTATAAAAAAATAATTCATCAAATAAACAATGAGATATGAAATTCATGGGTTACTGTATTTTTGAAATACTTCGATTCGTACGAAGAAAGCTTAGATGACTTTATTTACTTTCTTTTTTAGTGACGAAATGGGAAACGTATGTATGTTCAATATTTTTCCGACAGCTCGAATTATCGCTATTTGATGCGGTAATTACTCGTTTCCCATCAGGGATTTTTATAAAATGGGGCGGACATCTCCATCATCGATGTATTTTATTTAATCAAACATTTGTTTTAAAACTTCTGCAACATCTCACGTGGAACCTCTTATCAGGAGTCAACGTATTAGATAATAAATTTTTATGACGAATAAATATTAATATAAGCAAAATTAATAATAATATACTCAGATAGTTGCTAAGGACATTAAAAAATTATCATTATTATAATATTATACAGATGGATGTTTCCATTAAACTATTAGTAATGCTTATCTGTTTTTGAATACCGAAGGCTGTAGCCGTTCAGTACATGCATTTATAAATTATTATTAATTCGTTGAAAACTTATTTAAACTACTTTTTATAATTTCTTGAATTTTTATTTTAACAAGGTATTTCTTTATTATTGTTCTGTTAATGAAGAAATAGAGAGCTCATTTCGAACTTGAAAAAATACAATCATTGTGATAATGGATGTGTGTTCTTTCCATTCCAAAAAATATTTGCAGCTTCAATAAATTCACAGAACAAAGAATCCTTTCTTTGAAAAGAAGGAAATAGGGAACATCCCAGGAATAACAATACAAATGCATACGATATCACATTAAAGGATGTTCAAATAAAACCTTTGTCTTCTTTCTTTCACACGAGCGACTAAATGTATTATTTCGCTATGGTCCGATGGAATTAATTTCCCTATGAGTTTAGAAATTATGGAACTGTGCAAGAATGTATTTCAATTAGAAATCAAAAGCCGCATATTTCATTAAAATTTAGTAATTTATTTCCAAATATAATAACAATAAAGTATCGATGTTAAAGGAGTACAACAATGATCGTTTTTACAAACTGCAACGTTCGGGCAGGTGGTTTACTGTTCTTCTCTGGCTATGTATCGAAAAAACGATCATAATTTATTCATACCTTTTATAGAATACACTCATTTACAAAATGAATATGAAATTATTTTACATCATTGTCATATAAGTACATTTTATCTGAAGCTCAAATATATAGATGACAGATTTGGTCGAGCAACTCTAATTACCTCCAAAATCAAATCTGTAATAATTAACGCTTTCACGCTGTTTCTTTCAGATAAGCCATAGCTATTTACTTGAAATTATAACTTCTCTGCAATTAAACTAGTAAAAGGATAAAGCCCTTCTTCTGAATAGAATAAGAATAGCATTTTAAGCAAAAGAATTGCAATCGATCTATGTCCGCAGATACTTTATTTCATATAGTCAGATTTAATTGCGCAACATTTACACGTAGCCTTAATTGAAAATAACTGAGAAATTCCATAGATTTCAGAAACTTTTATTTGGACATTTTAATTTCAACAATTCACGTAACTCCGCAGCGGATCCAATTTAATTACTGATTGTAAGTAAGAAAGTACCATGTCTTGAGGAAGGGACAGCTTTGCCTCCGAAAACTTTACCAACCTCATTTTGGAGGTAATGAGAGTTACGTCGCTCGATCCGAACTAAATCCATCGACCAGTAACTTCGAACTGTTTAATTGATTTTCAACTCGAAACGATCTTTGTCGAATCGAGTTCATCGATTACTACTCGGGGGATAATTTCAAAATCAATCAACGAAGAGAACACATTGCTGCTGCACGCCTTTATCATCCATGCCTCATCATTAGATTCGATGCGCCGATGGATCATTTGATAACAGCATCTCTATTCCTGTGAGGTCAACTAAACTGGCTCACCACTGGGTGGCGTTGCACTGTCGGATGGCCCTCGTCTTCGCAGTGGGTTAGCCGACCGTGACCGCGACCGCTGGCTTTGATCGTCGGCGCGTCTTCTGCCTTCATTCCCCGGCCAACGCGTTGCGAACTGCGCGTACAAGGGGGTAAAGGCAGAGCGGTCGCGGTGGTCTGCCACTCGGGGGGCAGCATCGGGGAGTTCTATAACTTGGCGCCGTAGTCCCGAATTCGACGGCTCGGCTGTAAGTGCAGTTTTTAATTATACTGGATCCATCCCCGATTTCCGCGCAATTATAGTGCGAACGACGCGGGCTTCTTTTCCTTCGGTACGAGCAGAACTTGTAAGTGCAAGTGTATCGTAGGAATTGAATTAGAGCTTCTTTTTATTTTCAAGAAAACATCTATGAGGTCAAAGTTGGATACAGCAAAAGTAAAGAATCGGGCAAAGTTATAATGCTGGAAGAATGATTTGTTATGTTGCATCTTTTTTATGTCTTTATCGGGAAAACAGGAAACAATTCCGTGAAAGTTTTTCATTTTCTTTATTCAACCACTTCAAAGAAAATTTAAATTCTATTTCATAATAATTACTCCACACACGTATTTTTTTTACTCCATACCAACATTGTTTTGTTTTATTTATTATTTGGAATGTCGTCTTCTCCAGAAATTTCACTTAATATCCAAATGGACAAAAGCAATATCGTCATAAATAAGATACTACTAGATTTTCAAGAATAATAGAGGTAAAGAAAAGATTTGAGTAATAATTATAATCAATATTTGCAGTAAATCGAATAAAATAAAATTTGCCTCGGTATTTAAAAATGAAAAGTGAATTACAAGTAAGTTCCATTGACTCATTTATCATTGACCTTTACCTTGGGCTTTCAAACTTAAAAAATCAGAGATGAACTTACATGCTAATATTCTATCGTAATTCTCTATCAATTCAAAGAAATACGTTTAGTAAATATTTAATAAGTGTTTAGTCTTTGAAGATGAACCGGAGCTGTTTGAAATATCGGACAGTAAAGGTAAATTTAAATTTAAAGTGCATGGCAGTTAGAGCCTTTTCTAACATAGAATAGAGATGAATTTTTAATTTAATGTAGTTTTTATTTTATATAAATTTTTAGCAGTGAATTCCCTTTCCAATTCCACGGGGGTGATTATAAATAAGAGTAGTCTGACTGTGATTATATTAATACAGTATAATATTGTATAAAAACTGTGGAACCGATAAAAATATATAGTAATTTAGTACATCCCCGAGACACGTTCGAGCACATAGAAGCGAACTGACAATAGATACATCGGTACAAGTAAACATAGCGAAAAAGAGAGAGAGAGAGAGAGAGAGAGGGGGGGGCAGATATGGAGTGAGAGAGATAGATAGCATCTCTGCGAACTTCTTTAGAACGTACCGCCGAAAGTTCTCGAGAACGATAACGGTCTATCATATTTTCAGTGCTTAATATCCACGTTCACAACCCGAACGAAATTTGACTTTGATGAA
Source organism: Sycobia sp. Sy_11 (assembly GCA_018907035.1). Lineage (NCBI taxonomy): Eukaryota > Metazoa > Arthropoda > Insecta > Hymenoptera > Epichrysomallidae > Sycobia > Sycobia sp. Sy_11. The sequence continues at coordinate 3,252,165 of JACCIC010000015.1, read as the reverse complement.
TCGACGTTACGAGCGGACCTGCAAAATTGATGCACGCGAGTGCATCTCTAGCATCTATATAATTTCGGATATAGCTGAAAATGATTGCCAGCCCGAGTATTGCATTTGAATTTCAGTTTGAATATATATTATACATGTAGAATCAACGATGCGGTGCGTAATTGCTGAAATTTGAGCGCGCTTCATCCACGATTTATTGAGTGTCTTCATTAGAAAGTGAATGGAAATTAATCAATAGTCGATGATTATCTAATTGTTGAAATTTCAATCAACATCTGCACGGTATTTACTCGATTTAAATTAATTCTTTTGAACACTATAATTATGATGAATATATTGAAACAGTATACCGACATGTATGCTTAATTAGTTTCGTAAATCAAAGAATTCTACAAATGTATCTAATAAAAACCATGTATTCAATAACTAATTTTGTTTAGAATGGATATCTATTGTGAAAGAAAAAGAATCCTAAGTAGTCGAAGGTGTGTATATTATCTACCTTATTCCAGGAGTAACGGCTTTTACGAGATACGCATTTGTAAAATTTAATCATTGACGCCGGTGCTGCTGGCTTGGCGCGTCCGATATTTGGCTTAGTCGACGAATCCGTATCCAGGACAGCGATTAATTACGTTGAAAATTCAACGAGTGGACTGCATCCATGCAGAATCCTCGGTCCTACCGCCTGAACGAGCGCTGGCTGTAGAGACTCCCGGATTTTCTTCTGGGATTCTATAATACAAATTTAACGCCTCATTAGCCTGGCTTGGCTCGTTCTTTATTGCAGCTCAAGCATGTCCAGCTCTAGCCAATCGGATCGCGGGATTGCGATCGAGAAAAGCGGCATGTCTAACGTTCTGATATCTGGCCAGAAAAATCAGCTTCCCCATCAGTAATACATATCGGTATAGATATGTATCTCATCCTATATAACATTCTGCTGAATAGAAGATCCATAAATCTGTTTTCCATTTACGGGAATAGGGTAATTAACCTTCAGACAATTTCAGAAAAGTCGTAGCCTAGCAAATTGTCTCGATTGAGTATGCGTCGCTAGATATATCCGGAAAAGCCATATTCATGGAGCGGTTTTTTTTTTATAAAGTCAGTTCAAATAAACACCTTCTATTTAGTGAAAAAAGATGCAAGTTTGAAACTCTCATTAAAAATATTTCTATATAAAAGTATTAAAAGCGAATGGAAAGAAAAGGAGCGTTAATGCAGATAATTTTCTGTATAAATTAGTAACTCTGGTGAAACTTTGGATGAAAGAATAGAAGAAAAGGACGTGAAAATCAACTGAAAAGATTATAGATTTTTGTCAACGTCATTGCCAGTTTTTAAAAGGGACAAACAATCAATGTATTCATTATTAAATCATCTAAATTTCCAAATAATACGTCAATTCCCATCAGAAGCAATTGTAAAATCCTTTTTGTCCAGTTAATAATGCTAAAATTAAGCAATGGAAGCTTCAGTTAATATTAAGTCACACGTGCACGGCCACGGCATCAGCCGATGCAGCCGATTCGCAAAAAGCGTCGAGCTCAGACGTAGACCTAAGCCCGCAGCTGTACCTACTTCTTTCTCAAATTTACAGCGTCTTTACATTATTTCGCAATCCGCGCTGCAGCTTTTTCCAACGCATCAGTTTTTTTTTTTTTTTTTTTTTTGCAGCTTCCGCTCGAGCCGGGCACATTATGCTATCTACATTCAAGGACGTGTACAAGTAGCTGTGTTAGCACCCTTCCCCTCCCAACCCCGTCTTTTGTCAAGCGCCCCAGCGCCTTTCGGCCAAGATTTATATGTACGCGTTGCCCTAGTATTTTAGCATTGCTGATTGCGCAAGCGAGCGTGCAAGTTTAACGAGGCAAGTGCCACACAGTCGGAACGTATAAGTTTCTCACAGAGATTTCTTTTAAGAAGAAATTGTGCTGATAAAAATAATTTATGATTCTACGATGAATGTTAATAAAGCTGCGTTACATAATTTTTTTGTGCACCGGCAATTGCGTTCAAATCAGAGTGAGAGAGACGGGCTAGTAGAGGAATGAACATAAAAATAGAAATTCTTTGTGCACAAGTAACAGACGATAAAAATATTTATTATCGCGTAAATCATTAATAAAACAGTGAATAAATAAATTGTTCATTTTTTTTATTCTCAGTGAAATTTAAGGCATATGTTTGAAACTACAACTTCGAAATTTATTCAAATTTTTCTTGCTTCCCTTAATTGCTTCCAGAAGTGCAGTAGAAATACTGTAGAAATACTGCAACTGGCGAATTGGAAAAAGATGAAATAAGAGATGGAAAGATGTTCCGTTGTGAATCTATCTTTTATAAAGTACAAAAATCATTATTATTATATTATTAGTTCATATGTCAAAGATGGAAAAACAATAATATTAAATAGAAATAATATAAAAGATTAAAGAAATTTCTTATTTTATGGGACCGGAAATCTTCATATTTCCTATGATAGATTGGTTTTTTTATCGTAATTATTAACCAATATAGAAGTTACTTTTCCTCTTACGAGAATTTTATTTTCCAAGTTTTCCAGTATCGATGGATTTTTTATATCATTATTTTCAATAGTACTTGTCATTTTTTTTTAATTCCAACGTACAGAATAATGAGATAAACCGTTGAAGGGCATATTTTGATATTTTTATAAATAACTCTCGAATTCCAAAGTTGAAAAGTTACGTATAATTCAAAGTGCGGATTTCACGAGTAAAAAAATGACGTGAAATCAAGTAATATATAAAAGCTTACAATAACTTAAGAATTAAAACAAGAATTATACGTATATCTTTGGCATACTTTTTTCATCATTGTTAAAGACGGTAAACTACGAGTTCGTCAGATTTTATTCAATAAAAGACAGTCTTATCTTACAACAATACTTAAATTTCATCTCATTGAATCTCAAATTGGCCAGCTATTCCTTTCGAGAGCTTCCAGTTATATATGGAGTATTCTTTTTCCAGTTTTATAGATATGGCAAGGAGCTTAAAGAAATACAAGAATTTGAAAAGGATATCATAGATTCGTTCTTGAATTGTTCAGAATATTGCAGAATATAATATATTGCAACCATTCTGTATTTGATCATATTGCTGGAATTTAAACTTTTGTAACTGTGATCATTTTTTTATTTAATAAAAACATCTTTAAACTATCTATGGACGTTAAATGTAAGTCTCAACTATGTGATCGATAAAGAAGTAAACTAGTCTATTGTCTGGTGATTTGAAGGCTTAAAAGTTATGAAATACGCTCTTTAATAATTTATTTAATAGGAGAATCCTGCAGCTGAAGAAGAATTTCATTCATAACTACCAAGTACCTAGTAAAGCGGCATATTCATCAAGTCCCTTATTATTTTATGTAAATTTAATTTTGCTTCTGCATAGAGGCTAATGAACGTAAAATTACATTTTAATTATTCTCGAAAGGTGTCTAATTAGATGATAAACTAGCAAATTGTTTGGACGATAGTCTATTATTATTTCAAAAATCAAAGGAAACAACATGCTCACTGATATGTTAAAGCAGAATAGTTACTCCGAATAATTTTTCATCCAACGAAATTCCAAATTTAAAAAATAAAATTTTCCTTAAGAATTTTATCAGGAGCGAAGAAAACATTAGGCGATATAAGCCCACGGAGTAAAAGGAGAGAATAATCGAAGAATCGAAGAAAACTGTAACTAAATTAGCCACTGAAGCACCTCCCTGCGAGTAAGATGAGAAAGCGACACCAGTAGGCTGTGGGGGCCGGCGTTTGATCCGCGGAGCTCGTACTCGAGACTATTTTTTGCCTCCGTCTCTTGGCCAGGACAAGGGGGGAGGGGGTCGAGAAGATCCTCCAACGGGGTTAACTTAATGCGCCGACGGGCGAAAGAAACTCGATCGCGCGATTACTCCGGGAACGAGTGCGAATGTAAGGTATCGCGCGATTGATCGAACATTTTTTGCTTCCTTCCTCTTTTTCACCTTCGAAACTGCAGCGGGGAGTTACGCGCGTACTCGGCGGCAAGTGCAGCGAGTGAAGTTGTGCCGAGCACCTCTGTCGCGCAAATGCATCTTTGGAAGATCAACGCATCGAGGTTGCGGATTAATATATGGGCGCTTGATTCGGATATGATAGGCTAGAAAATCGTAGTTAAAGCAGGATACTGGTTATTTTTTCCTTTCTTACTTCGCATTCTTTACCGTCGCCTCTGTAGTCTTACATCAATTTGTTTTCCATTGATCGTACATAATGCATCCTAAAGATAAAACTCTGGAGAAAGTCTCTTTGATCCAGCACCATTAACTTTCATACATCTCCTATAAATTTTTACGATTCCAATTTTTCTCAATGGCCTTAATTCAGTTTCTCTTCTTCAGTTTTAACTGCGATTATACGAACGTACTTACACCGACAATATCTCCAATAAATTATTCTTCAAATATCAATTGAGTATCCATTGAACACTCTTTGAGTACACGGTGAAAGAATTAATTTTAATTGCTACCACATATACATATATATATATATATATATATATATATATATATATATATATATATATATGTATATCAGTGCGGATTACAATACAATCCTCATTCATACAGTAAAAGAAATTAATGGATGTTGACCATATTTAGATTGTTGAAACTAAAGCCTCTCGACATAAAGTTTTTAATTGATATCTGACCTTTTTTATCTGATTCGGTTTTTGTCGCTAATGATATTATATCAAATCAAGTCATTCTACTTCTTGAAAAGAATGGTGTAAATGTATTGAACATAACATTTCAATCAGCAATAATTTAAAGGCATTAAATTTTTGTTTCAGAATACTGGAAATATAAATGAAAAAATTGAATATATTTTCTTTAATTATTTTTCGTAATCAATACAAAAAATTTATTGGCGATAATTCTATCAATATTATATATATATATATATATATATATATATATATATATATATTGTTTTTTTAAATTTAGTACTGATAGAGGCAGGCCTGAATTATGCAACAGCAATTCCGCCTCCACGCGACTTAAAAAAGAAAAGAACTTAAAAACCCCGAGTCAGAAGAATCGCGATTTATATAACTTGGACACTTAGGAAACCAATCTTTAGGCGCGATATCGAAAACTCTTGTAACGCGTACAAATTGCTTTAAATTTCAGAAAGTAAAATAAAATCTGAAAGTGGCTTTATACAGTCAAAGCCACAAGTCCGCGAAGAAGCTCCGCGAGCTTACGAAGCCAGAAGAAGTTTCGCAATGCAGGAGGCCACCTGGCAATCTAAACTTTCACCTGCAGTTATAACTTTCGTAAAACTCCGTCCGGCCGCCACCGTCCCCGTGAGCAGCGAGCCTCGAGCGCGCGCCCAAGAACAATGGAACTGTACACGGGAGACGGAGCGAGGGAGACAGAGAGTACTTGAACCGACCGCGGCGCGACGTCCAACAATGCCTGCCAATCAAGCGGCCGGAGGGCGCAGCCGCGGATATATTTCGCCCTCTGCCTTCGCCGCGCAAGTGAACCGGGCGACGACGACAGCAGCGATCGCTGGTACACGTCGACCCCGTACTAACGCATCGACAGGGCTTAATTGCCGAGACAATTGGCGGGAGTGGCGAGGGAGAGGGGAGATGAGTTGGGGGTAAGCGATGTCCTGAGCCGGACGCTTTCTCCATACATCTCTTCGTCATATCGGCCTTTTGTACTTCGTTAAATCCAGATAACCATTATATCGATCTGCCGCGGGTTCGCGCGCCGCTCGTACGAGATATTCGCGGGGCGGGGGGAGGGGGGGGGAAGAGCTACAGCTGTTGAACGCTGTAATGGCTATTGTTGTGAATTATCGATTCGAGGCTTTGGTTGCCGTAGATCGCTAAGCCTCGCACGACAGGGAGACGCTGTAAGAGCGTAACGGATTATCGCTCGCATCCAGACGGGTGCATTAGTTGATTGGAAATACAGAGTGTCGCGCGTCCAGTCTCACCACCTTAACTTTGATCCCGGCCGTACGTTCGTCCTGAAAGCAGTCCTTCTATTCAACGACCAGCTCGTAAGACCGGAATTGACAGTCACAAGGATCGCGTCCAAAAATTTGATCATTATGCCTGCAAAAAAAAAAAAAAAGAAATATAAACAAAATGTAGAACAGTAACGACGAGGAGGCAAGAATTCAATAATTCCGCGCTTTCATTAGGAAGATACCGTCGTTTAAATTCTTGGAGCAGCTCTCTGTTACTTCCTCGGCGCGAGAGCAGACGTGTGTAGGAAATTATTGATTAAACGCATCGTCCGGAAATTTTCTTCCCTCGTCGGTTTATCCGCTTAATTGCCGATTCCATCAGTCTGTCTATCTATCTATCTATCTATATATATATATATATATATATATATATATATATATATATGTATATGTATATATCCATATATACCCTTTATATTCGCGGATTTTCTACTGGCAGAGGTATTTCAAAATGCTGCTTTGAAAATAAAAGAAAAAAAGCATAAAATGACTCATCCATCAGCACGAATGAACTTTTCCAAAGTCCAAAGCCTCTGGCGCGCGTCGCGAAGCTTTTTTCATTCTGTTTGTATAATAAACTAAAAAATTGTCGAAGATTCGTACGGCAAAAAAAGTTCTGTATAAACACTTGAAAACAATCGTTCTCCAAAATATTTCGGATTTTTTTCAGATACAATACCAGTTATGCATTCGCAACAAAAAAATTTATTGCAGAAAAATGGAGAATATACCCGAAGGGCATTTTGTATTCGCATTCCCACGGTACTTGGAATCACGAAGGTAAATTTAAACACGGAATAATCAGATTATTACATCCATTCTGCCCATTGTTCTAAAACTTGCCTCGAAAAGGGATGGAAAGCTTATTCGAGATAAAAAAATTATTAAATATATATATATATATATATATATATATATATATGTGTATATATATATATATATATATATATATATATATATATATATATATATATTATCGATTGCACGACCGCCGTTAGTTCGAAAAACGAAAAAGCCAAAGAAAAGGAGGTCAGGCGCGCTGCTTCATACAATATATCCGAAGAGATAACGTTCCGAAATTCTGTTGGGAACGCCGATCCCCCGACGGCTTCGCCCATCCAGTCTGGGGTTCTACTGGCTTTTTCACCCAGTCCTCGAACGTTTGACCTTCATGTAGCACATTCTATATTGCGCTTATATCGCACTTTCGAGGTAAGACATGCTCGAGTGTTGCGGGAGGGGGGAGGGGGGGTAAAGCCGAAGGATCCGGAAAGGGGATTGGAGAAAATCGCTTATCTTTCGACAGTCACCGGCAACTATTGGTTTAATTCCCTTGAGGCTTTATGGAGCTGTATTTTTCATTTCTAAACTCGTCGTCGTTGAAGATTCAAACGGAGAGAATAATCGAATTATACACAAAGTTATTAGAAGGGAGTTTTGGAATATCAATGAGGTGCAATTCCATTGTAAACCTTATTGACTAATTTTACATAATTGCGCTTCTGGAATGAATAATAATAGTGATAAAACAGACCCATGTATTTTATATACATTCGTACTATTTAACCAATTTCTTCGCTTGTTCATTTACCAAATTTATTATGGTGGTATGGGACGATTTTCGTGTTTTCTAAAACAAAACCTGTAATTTTAAACTAAAGCTTCATTTTTGTACTTTAGAAAAGTCGTGCGAACTGAGAAAGAGCTATCGGGTGATAAAAAGATCAAATTTTACGTGTAAACTTGCAGTTTCGTATGACAAAGGTAAAAAATATATCCCATTAAATTTTGAAAAAATTATTCTATATATCGTTTACAAAAAGTAATATTTGATATAGTAGCGAATTAGGCTTAAAATGAACATATAATTGTTTGAATAATCCTTTCCAATGTTGAATAAAGCTTATTGAAAATACACTAAGCATAATCAGTAATTTACATTCCTTCATCCGTTAATGGATTATAAATATAATATTGTCCCATAATACTAGAAATACACTTTTCAATCACTACGAGTCTCTTCGATCCTTAATACTTGAGAAAAATATTTTATTTTCAAATTTCGTGCAAATATGCTTTGAGATTCATCAATTGAGTCGTACTTAAAATTACTGCTTTCAATGATTTAGTCATGTTATTGAAAGGTATTTTTCTATTTTGAATTATATTCATTTTTATCTTTAGTACACCAGATTACGGTTTTACAGTGATTGAAAACTGCAACTTATATTGAAAGTTCGTGAATTTTACGTCACCTAGGTCAATCACATATTGTTGCAAATAGTTGAAAACGTCTGAGGGTGCCATGCTACATTCAATAACTATTTACTAACGATAATTACCGACTTTTATCAGAATCTGCATAATTTTTTAGGTACAATTTTCTGTTCTTAATTTAAATAATCTGCTTGAAGAACAGGAAGAATACAAGAAATGACAAAAGTCCGAATTTTTACCTTTATAGAAAGTTGATAACAAATGATACTCATTCGTGCCGATTTTTCTAGACAGATATACATAAAGATACAAAAAGATGACTACGCGTGACTACGAGAATAAAAAAAAAAAGATAAACAATAACTGCGTGACAAACTTCGACATAAAATTTTATCAGTAATAAAAAGGATATTATTCAAACAGAAGATTGAAAATCCGGCTAACCCCAAACGATACATGTCATATTGCATTTATTATATACCACGGTTCGGCTCTAGCGCGGGTCGTTTCACGTGCTTCCGTCATTAAACTTTCTCGTCGGGGTTTGCGCGGTTTCGGCTCTCCGTGTATGTATGTATGTATGTATATATATATATATATATATATATATATATATATATATACACGTGCACTCGTAAGTCGACTGGAAGCTCTCAAATTTCATCGGTAACCGCGTGATGAGGGGAGGGGCTGTCCCCGTCGTTCTCCGCGTATACAACGAACACAGAGAGTTTTGACTCGTAAGCCGAGGAACGGCGCGGCTATATAACGCCATAGATAGATGAGCGACCTCGCGCGCGGCATATTGTCCCAGTGAAATATATATATATATATATATATATATATATATATATATATAATATATGAAATTTGGAAAAGACACTGCAACGACACGGCACTAAATTCAGCACCGGCATTGGGAACTACACAGATCTGTGGCGGGCAACGAACTTTTGGGATCAAAAAAAAAATCATGATCATAACATCGACCATCAGGAGTAGGCATATTATCGAACATACGTCGAGATTATGACGGGAACATACAAATTCGAACTCGCAAAAAATCGTCGAATCGGATCGAAAGTTCGATCATTACTCTATGCCGCACCTTTTGACGGCGAACTCGATTAGAAGATACGTAGGTATTAAAAATATATATATATATATATATATATATATATATATATATATATATGCGAGCGCCGAAAAGTTTTTCTCCGAAATGCAGAGTCTGAACGCGAGCGAGAAAATATCGCCCCGACAAGTATCGAAAAGCAATTATGCCGCGCCTGCTACTGATTTATCACGGTATAGATCTGTGTGTGCGGAGGAAGGGGGAGGGGGCAAGTAGAGCAAAGTACATACGAAGGCTGGGAAAAGCTTCGAGTGCAAGCATGATAAATTTTTAACTACATACCGCGAAGCGTTGTACAGGGGAAACTTATCGAGATCCATCGAGATGGTAAGTCGGCTCGATTCTTGAATAAAAGTTTCTCGCGTAAGTGTCGCGCGAACTTTTCAATTTGTATGAGATTCGCGTAGGAAAACTGTTTGCTTTTTTACGCCAAGACTCTTTCGCTTCGATCTGCCTTTAGATTATACCGTTTTAACTTTTTATCAAATGCCGCAATCTGTAAATAGAAAAGCGCTTGCATTTGATATGTCTATAATCAAGTCCGAATCGACTTTATTTCTTAATAGGTAAATCCAATTCATTAGAATTTTCTTTTATTACGCGTATAATATTAGTACTGCGTGTAATAAAATCGTAGTTAACGTCTGTGAAAAGTTACATAAAATTACATAAAATCACGTTATTTAATTTTCATTTTATAATGTTTGCTGATGAATTTTAGCATGAAAGGAGTTTGCGCCATTTATCTATAGTACTTGTAACTAATGCCGTTGTGCATAAGAATCTTATTTATACGTTTTAATAGAGCGCTTTGTGAGCTTTGAAGATAAATTTTTATTTGGGATATGAATTTTTAAGCCGAAAGTAATAAATATTTCTAGAAGCGCGTATGGATTCCGCACAATCACTAAATTATAGATCTGGAAAGTGAATTGGTAATTTTAATTTGATGCGAAGCCATTGGAAAATCCTTCATTATACAAACTCATTATAAAATCATCCAATACTGAAACTATATGAAATCTGATATAAAATATGAGTGAACACAATACCTGAACGCACTAATTAAAATTTTTAAAATACGCATCTTATGTTAAACGATGTTTTCAGTTAATAATTATCATGTTTAGTCAAAAACTGGAAATTACGATATTCGAATTTTTTGTTTTAAAATTTGTTTCTTGACTGCAGTACAAGCATTTACAATTATAGAAATAACCAAATGTGCATAATTTAAAATATTAAAAATCTTTCAGAATCGACCCAATTCCGTCGTTCGATTTTATAATAAAGATTCTTCATACCCATTCGCTTCTCCGCTTGTAAATCTCGAAAACCGTATTGAAAGCACACGTAGGCGGCATACGCACGAAGCATATAATCGCGGCTCCTCGTGCAAAATTAATCATTTTATGCCCGGAGAATGGTCATCAATAAATTAAAATCCTCGAAAGCCATGATCCTTAAATCATGAAATTCATTTCGCAATCCCGCGCGCGCGAGCGTTCGCTTCCGCCTGTTCGCGCGCCGCGCCGTTTCTACGGCCAATGCCGCTACACCCTAATCGACTCGTTAGCGAGGAGAACAGGAAATATCCGATTTTACGGGTAGCGTAATCGCTTCTAAGCTTGGACGAACAAAAAAAAAAAAAATAGCCGATAATGTAATCTTTTTCCCATCTCCTCCACCGCCCGCCCCTCCCTCCCATTCCGATGGCCATCCGTTGTAAATCGCGGATCATCCTCGGAGCCACCGGAAATAATGCACTTCACCCCCCCCCCTCGCCCCGGGCCAACTTAATTATTGCGCCGAAGATGTATGGGCTGTCAGGAAGGAAAAAAAGACTGCAATCCTGAATTGCTTGGAAACGAACGCGATTCTCTAGAGAAAAAAAAGAAGAAATCATAGATACACACGAGGATCGGAATTTAATCAGACACGTCCAATTGTGATTTCGAATTATCCGAATTATCCGATGATGATAATTAAAGAGGTCTTAAGAGATTATCCTCAATATCAGTTTCCTTTTTTGGTTTTGGTTAATTAACTCAAATTTCTTTTTTGTACTCTAGGCTCTCGGTGACTAATAAAAATTCCTAAGGGTCGTTGGAAGATAAAATCCTGAGCTTTTATATGGTAACGATATGGGACAAAGTCACGTATAGCTAACTTTTATTATTCGCATGTGAAAAATCTTGCTTTATCTTGGGCTAATGTTTGAAATTGTACTAATCTTCAATAGAATTACTAGAATTATACATATTTTAACATCGAAGTTTCTTACTTTCTTTTTTGTTTTTCAAATCCGAAGTTTTTATAAGAATTTTTATCGAAGAAAATATAATTTAAATTGAACTGATTCATTGATAAATAACGTTGGATATAATTCAACACTACGATGTGATATCTCTATTTTATTCTAGAAAATATGATATCTGTTAAATATAATTCTTCTTTTATATCTATATTAGAGATTGGAGCCTTTTTGATTATCCTATTTAATAAAAACAATCGATCAATTAATATTTAATGCTTTATTTTTTCAACCTTAATAAAAGCCTGTTGAATTTACGCATATATCATTCCTTTATATGTGTGTGTGTGTGTGTGTGTGTGTGTGTGTGTGTGTGTGTGTGTGAATGTTGGAACACCAGTTCGAATCATGCAAATAAATTTATGTCTAACAAAAATTCTTAATCAAAGAGAGATTATTTTATTTATCTTTGAATTCAATACGTGCTAATATATGTAATTAGTAGAATTTACAATATTCATCTTGACCACATGAAAATCAAGAAATTATACCTATGATTTATTACAGCGGCGTTTCTTATACGTGCGAACACGATTATGATAAATATAAGAACTGGGGAGCATTATATACGCGCACGCGACATTTGGGCGTTTTAACGAAAGAATTTCGAATGGGTAGGAAAGAAACCTATTTGCCTGGTATATTAAATATATATATATATAAGTCAATTGCATTCGAATGTTTATTTGCATCATTCGACCGGACGTATTGTTTTAATTGTTTGTTTTATTATTTCTACTATCCTTGGGAAAATAAAGCTTTTATACAAATGAAGAACGCAACTGTAAAAGCAAATTCAACATTTTGGAAATAAATTGACAAATAATACAGAGATTCACTGGAATTAAGTTATATTCTAATAAAAAAATTGTATAATTTTTATTACTATTTGGATGATTTGAAGGCTTTTTGTGTTTGAATTAGTCAGTTTTCTTCGCTGATTCTAACCAAAGCCAGACAAAGCTCAAATATTCAAATTATTTTAACGATACTTTTTGCATTGTCATTATTAAATAAAATTATTATTAATTCGTGTCGGCCGTCAATTGTTCTGCATCGCGCGTGCTCAACACAAAACTAATTCTTTGCACCGTAGCAGTGCTCCATCATTCGGGTTATTCCGTCTAGAACAGATTAAAATAACTGCCCCGTAACTCTTGTCAGGTTATAATTAATTTGGACGTTAATTTTTCATAAAAGCCTGAAAATATGATTCGTGGCAAGCATTTCTTTTTATTTTTTTTTATTAAGCCTATATGATTCTTTTCACTGCATTAATATTTCAAATGCTATACGAAAGTGTATTGGAAAGAATATATTAACTTTTAAATTTATCAATTTCTTATAGGAGCAGCACGGAGCTTGCCCAAAAATCCAATACCATTTTATTATTACATTGTTTAGAAACTAACGGAGGCAAGGCAGATTTTAAATTTATTAAAGCGATCTCGAAGATATTGTCCCAGATGAAACACCGAACAAATATACGCGCTTGCTGAATATTTTGAAAAATATCAAGAACTTATTTTGCTCCACAAGAACTTCAGAATTTGAGCATAATAGAAGAATTGTATGATCTCCAGACTAATAAAAAATAAGGTGTATTTGCTGCAAGCCTGATTTCCCTAGAGTAAATGATGATCGTGACCGAAGACAGTAAATAAGGGTTAATTTAAACATTTGCTGACTCATTTTTATGAGATAGCAAAAGTATTATTAATAGATATGATCTCTTCTAGCTCATAATAGCTATAAAAAGTAATGGTATACTAAGCATTATTATTCTTTTTGCAATTAAAATTATTGTAATATAAAATTCTTAATGCGTATTATTATAAACGCGAATGGTAGTAGAGTAATATCGTATACCATAAGAAAACGTTTGAAACGCTTTTAAAGCCGTATTCCACCAATATTGCTCAGCGTCTGGTAAACTTGAGGGAGGGAAAAAAAGTAAACGAACATTACATTAAGCTCCTCTTTAAATAGCATCGACGCAAAAATGTCACGGAGTACTCTTTTAATTCTCTTTTGCTTAAGCAGAGGAGAAAAAAAAAGGAGGAAAATTAAGAATTCGCCTTATTCGAACCTCCAACGACCGACGGCATTAAGAACAGCAACAACAGCAACAACAACGACAACAAGAAAAAAACGCTTCGGCTTCCAGCGGCAACTGATGCACCGCATAAGAGAAAAACAGACCACGCCGAGCGGAAAAGCGCCCTGCCCTGCACCGGCTTGAAGAAAAGACCCGCTTTGAGAAAATCCCCGTGCCGCCCCTCCCGTCCACCGGAGCCGACAACGACGCGGAGGCGGGAATTTAATTATCGAGCAAAGGTGTGCGCCCGAGTATTTATTCAGCGTATCCCCCTCTCCCATTCCCGTGCCGCGTTCGCGCTCCTTTGAAATTCTCCGCGGTTCTTCAGTGGATCGCGCACCCCCCCCCACCCCCTCGTCCCCCGAGTTCTATCGATGCGTGGCATTGATGATAAAGTGAGAATTGCCGCGAGGTCGTTATGTATTTATACATCTGTATACGGTCTCGAAGTCTACTTTAGAATTTTTACTCAAGCCACATTTTTTATTTGCGCGTCGACTGGCCGTCGAGGAGATTAGTTCCGAGGCGACCGCTTGGTGGCAAGCATCAACTCACTAGCAATATGAAGTCATAATATTTTATATAGCGTATGTATAAAGAAACTTAAACAAACCTAATTTTGGAAATGAATATGCACTGTATATATAGCGTTTCATAGAATAAGCGGCTGGGACACCTACTGGACTGCATTTTGAAGTTCATAAGATTTTTTTTTTTTTTAAAAACTTCTAAAAGTTGCTTTATGCGGAATCCTTTGGAACTCACGCCGAAATCATGATTTTTAACGAAAGTCATAAGCTGTTTCCTCTTAAAACGTTATATAAATAAAATTACAACCAAAATCAGAAATTATTATTAAAGTGTAAGGTGAAAAACCTGATTGAATGGAGAATTCATATTTCAATCATTGTACTGTGAGATTCATAACTTCTTCTTCTAGTTTTTCTTTAAGAGAATATAGTCAAGATCTTGATATATTTTATGGTATACATTCGAATATCTTCAATTTCAATCATGAAATGTTTCAAAATAAAAAAATAAATAATTAAAATTAAAGGATAGAAAATACGAAAAATGCTTCTTTTTGAGGGCATCAATAAATTGCAATATACATTCGTTACAACGTTTCGATAATTATTACTTACTATCCTCTTCAAGCCTGAATGAAGATCGTAAAATAAATAACAGAATTTACATTGATTTATAGAAATAGGAATTAATAATAATACACAATTTTAAATATAAATACTACATTAAATGATAATACACGAAGCTGTAGGATAGCTATAGTAGTATCAAACTCACACGTATAACAGAGAAAGATCGTTTACAAGTATTTGATATTAGAGTTTAATCTTATACTTATTTAGTGTCTCTGCTTAAGACGATTATTTTGCGAATTCAGTAGTTACGTGTCTACTTACATATTAATAAACTGATGATTTAATTGTATATGTAACATTTCAGACATACAACTTTGATTATAATTGAATTCCCCATCTAAACTTTTTACATTATCCCAATCTATATTATGTTTATCATGAATTGAATGTGAATGGAATTATTATTATATATTTTTTATGCTCTTTAATTTCAGATTCAAATAATCGCTTTGTTTGACGCATCTATGTCGCAGGACAAGCTGAGCAGATAATTTGGATAATAAAACCAAATTTTTTATGAAAATTATTTAACTATTTTTTTTTGTAGAACAACAGAAATATCCTCATTGCCTATTTACCAATTAAATAAGTAATTCTAAATTACGTGAATAAGAATTCTTATTTACCACTGTTAAACATTTTGTGAAAATTTTTCAAATAATTTTATCAAAAGCTAATTTAAAAGAGGTGATAATATTATTATTGTCTTTAGAAAAGTCTGTAAACTTTATTTCTCCTTCATCCGTTTATTGAAAAAAATTTATAACGTTGTCAATATGTAAAAGAGTTGCTTCCATAAGTCAAAATGTAAAATTGACCTATCAATCAAATTTGAAATAATATTCATTTTTTGTTCTGTAGTACGATCAAATTGGAAGTTAATAGTTCATTGCGAAGAAATATGTTTTTTGGAAACAGTCTGTAATTAATTTATCAGTTTCTCCTTATAATCTTTGTATCCAAAAAATTTAATGTCGAGTTCAAAGATAAAATTTAAGTGCTTAGAGTCGTGAAAAGTTTTTGCTGCTTGTTACATTGCTATAAATAATTAAAAAATGTATGGGACTCTCCATAGCTGATATAACGAGACGCCAAGACGTTGGACTAATATTATTTTTAACAGCTGAAAAAATTGTTTCTCGCCACCTTCTTCTCATTCAATGCTGCGTATTACTTTTCCTCTGACGTCGCCCCGAGTTTTCCACCATTTTGTTGCCTTGTTCCAGCAATATATGCATTTTAAGACATTGAAAATGTTCTCCGGTAGGCAAACGTATAGCTTTGTTATATTAGACACGCTACATGCGTTGCTCTCGAAATTCGGGTCGATCCCGTCCGCCGCCATCTTCGCCCGCCACCCTCGCCTTAATTAAACTCAGATCCCAGAGGCAAGAAATGCGCGCGCTCGTATGTTTTCGGCGCCCAGAAAAAAATAAGGGGGGAGGGGGAGAAAAAACAATTTCAACTAATCGACTTTATCTCTAGATTTTCTAATATAAGGGGTGTGTGTATGTTTTTTGTTGGTTTGTTTTTTTTTTTTTTGTATTTTCACCATATCTTTTTTGCCTTCTTTTTTACTCAGAGTTAAAAAGGAAAGTATTGCTTCTCGCGAAATCCTTACAGAGTTTTCATCGATCGATTCGCTGTGCTAATTGAATTTTACATAAGTTCAGCGAATCCACAGATAAAGCATGAACATATACTATATGGAACTTTCTATCGTCTGACGCTTGAACTCCGCCCCTCCAACCGCCGCCCTCGCCCGAATAATTTACCTGCGCATCGAAAAAGAGGCTTACTGCCAACTTGAATTTTCGAGCAAAAGTGGAAGTTAAATCGTTCTGCGAACGGACACGGCTGGGAAAGCTCGGGAAGTCTCTCGGTATACCGAGGCGCGGGGGAATAATTTCTGAGAATTTTTCTACATGAATATAATATCACCGAGTTCCAGCAGCTTACTCTAATCATCGACTTTTATCTTTTTTTAAGTTCAAATGAATTTACGATGCGAGAACGGGGAATAAATGCGAACGAGCCACTTAATTAAATTATTAAAAAGACGATTCAATGAAAATGTAGTTCATTTAAATAATCTCTACTTTAATTGAGTATTTTATTAGCAAATGGGGTTCTATTAACTTTAATGCGTTCTTCGAGCAACTTCATTACAAATAAAAATTATCAAAGTGCCAGGGGAGGAAGATTGTACGATTTATCAAAGCTTTCATATCTTATTCATTCTCAATATATATACAAATTGATAATAGAATATGTCGAGCAGAATATTATTATACAGGAAAAATGTGCAGTGCAATGAATATAATAGCACTGATATTATAATTTCTTTTTTATAGCACTTAATGTTAAATCTAAAATGTAAACATACACGAAATTGATAATTGGTACACTTTGAATATTTAATACGTGGCTCCTTGATTTTTACAATGACATATAATTATCGAATGAATTTCTCTAATTATTTAAAAGGCCCACAATCATCTGTAACTTTATAAAAATTATATATGTATATATATATATATATATATATATATATATATATATATATATGTGAATATATTAAATATATCCACAGCGCCATCTTTTTATTTCAACAGATTGACGATCGACAAAAATTCCTGACTAACCGACCGGCTGGAATGATTTCCAGCAGTAAAGAAACGTTCAGGCGTAAATGTCTTTTTTATCGACACTTTTATTATTGCAGGAGATGAAATCCATGTTTTAAGTGGGTACATCTACACACACACACACACACACACACAGATATATACAAATAGATATAGATATATATTTATCGACTAATACTGTGATAGTTTAATTTTGATTCCATTTTTATCATCTGTAATTTTCGCGTAAAGTAAATTATATCCGACTCCCTCGCACTTTATAAAAGCATTTAAATTTTGAATTTTCCTTAGCGCAGAAACGAGACGAGGTACACTCTATTCGGGAGTTTCAAATGATAGAATTAGCGCGGAAAATGCATCAATGATTATAAAAGCGCGAGGTTCAAAGGACAACTTACAATTAGGTTTACGCGGCACTATAGAAATGTAAAAAGTACTCACAACTACGTCCATTAGTTATAAGCTTAAGTTTATTATATCATTATCAACTAAATCATCACCTCTCAGAGAGCCATTATGAAAAGTGCCGTGTGTGTGTGTGTGTGTGTGTGTGTGTGTGTGTGTTTGCGCGCGCGCGTGCATATATCTATGCATATATAAAGACCAGAGAAAGAAGATTGACAAAGCACCGCGACGTCTCTTGTGGCGCAGGGATAAAGGCCTGATTATCGTGTCGTCTCTTTTTCGCTCCCTACGAGGGAATAATTTATAGTTATATATATATATATATATATATATATATATATATATATATATATATATATATAAAGCAATCCGCATATAAAAGCACGTCGCACTCATCATCGGAGTTTCTTATATACTCCGCCCGCATGCGCGTCGCACGCGATTCACGTCCCTGGGTGACATTCGGTATTTCCTATTATTATTTCAGCCTATTTACCGTTCGGCCCACGCCCATCTATACGTTTGTGAATTTCTTGTCTGAGTACGTGAAGCGAAAAGGGAGAGGAGAATAAACGGCAGCATTGGCCGATGCCGGGAGCAGAGAAATGATAACGTAGAAGAATTTTTATTTTAATCGTGATTAATTAGTAAAATTAATTGGTATAAACGTTTTTACGAAATTTGTGCGTGAAACCGAGGAAACTATTTAATTTTCGCAATTTTCTACATTTTTAATTAAAAGCTGAATTTTTTTTTAATTTAAGTCATAAACTTTCATTATGTACAATATGATTTAATAAATAAATTGAATTTTTATCTAGGAAAGTCTGAAATACTAGTTAGATTCATCACCAATTTTCAAGAAAAAATATTATAGTAGCACTCTTTTTGCTATTCCTGAGGCTTAGAAGAATAGAGCTTAGAAGAATATGCTTTGACAATGTCAAAAAGAATTTTTGAAATATTTTATAACTGTATTATATTAAATTTAAAACATTCCAATGGTATGTCAAAAATGTGAATATATCGCTGGGAAATCATAACATACCGTATGTTTCAAATATTAACGAAATTGAACAAGATCCAACCTCTCGTTTAAAAAATAAAATTTTACTTTGGCACGTTTACAATACGATAGAAATATAATTAAAATGACATTTAAAATATGTACGAAATATCCATAAAAATACGAATCAATTTGACGGTTATTTACTCAATGCTTCGAAAATTTTTGCCACACAATTTTTAATTTCTTTTGACAGTAATAGAAATTAAAAATTGATAGTAAAGAAAAAAGTTATTGTTGAATGACAATTTAATATTACTTTCATCAACTATATATATAGTATATTGGAAACTAATAATGTACTACGCAAAATATTGATAAAAGAAAGGCGTCTTCGAAACTTTGCAAGCATAAGCAAAATAAGAGTATGGATTAATAAAAAAAAAGCTTCAGAAGTTCAGAAAAATTCCATCAACAATGTATTTTAAAATCAATTAATTTATCTACTAAGTCCACTAGATAAAAGTTTTCATGATTTGATTTTATTTAGACATATACGTCACGTACGATTTTGAAATTGCGAAACAAATCGCAGGAAAACAGAGACAGCAATTAACTAACAGCAGAAATCAAAATTGTTTCGCATTCGAAACTAATCCACTTTCCAAATCCCTTAATCGAAATGCAGAACCAATTAAAGTTCAAGAGCATAGAACGAAACAATACTGCCATTAACAGCCAGAATGAATCGATAAGCACGCCGACAGAAACATGATTGTCAATTAACTTTCTATGAAATTGACAAAATAAATTTGTTTTTCGCATAATTTATCGTATCTGATAAAAAACACATCAGCCTAGAAATTGACACTAAAAGTATTATTATTAGTATTGTTAATGTCCATTAGATCTATATAACGACAATAAAATGTATCCATATTTCAATTGGAAAATATTAACTTCCTAAGCTTGACTTTGACAACTGAATCTAAATCCATTATCTGTCAAATCTAGAGTTCCTGAAAATTTTAAAAAACAGTGGAAGATTAATTTAAATACAGACGACTGCAAGGTGTGTTTAGGATGGTTAGGATGTTACATGGTTCGGATGATCGACTAATTTAGGTTAGTTGTATAAGGTGAGGAATATGGACGAGGTATTTGTGCAGGCAATGTTTCAATAGTTTCAAATTTATGTAGATAAGGACATCGTGAGCCTAGGATTTGCGGTACTTGGGGTTTGTATAGGTTATGAGGTACGTGAATTTGGAGCTTATAAGTTTCGTTTTTATGGCTAAATGAAACGTGTATGTGTGTGTGTGTGTGTGTGTGTGTGTGTGTGTGTGTGTGTGTGTGTGTGTTTGAGAATGCAGACTGACGGCCAATTTATTTTCTTGCGCATCGATACAACTGCTGGAAATCAGAGTCCTCATTTTTATGTTCCACACCACCACAGCTGGTGAAAAGTTCTTATATAGACTCGGTTTTCACGCGGCGAAAAAAGGGATACGGGCATCGTAAATACGCTTGAGGAATGCGGAGCACGACGGTAGCTAGTTTTAATGGAAAACAGGGTCGCGTCACAAAAGCGAATTGCGCGAGCTAAAGCAAGGAAACTTCTCGAGCTGGTCGGGGATAAAGAACAACTTAAGACGTCGAAGCGTGGAGTGGGATGGTCGTCTTCGTCGCAGAACCGCTGGAAGGATGTTGAGTCAAAGCAGCTACGCCTACCCCCCTTTTTTCGTGAAGTGCTATGCTATATGGTGCAACTTCGCGAAACAAACGCCATTGGCCCCACCCCTAGCAGGGAGCGGGGGTGTATTTTGCTGTTAAGGGAAGAGAAAGATGCCACTGAGCAAGGTAGTTCGCTTTAAAAAACGAACGATGAATTGGGGAAGGGATAGATCGATAAATAAAATTTGTAAAGTAACTTATATTAATTGACGTTGTTCAATTAATGTGATTAAAATATCAAATTCTGCCTTTCAAAAAAAACTGACTATCACTCATTTTTATCTGTCAGTTTTCACGAAATACTGTCGGAGAAGCACAGAAAAGTTGGAATAAATGGAAAGAAAAGAATTTAATGAGCCAACTGTCTACCGATTTGAGAGTATTATGAATTATACAAGATTCAAAAATACAGAGAATTGAAATTTATTAACGATTCGTGAATAAGTTAAAGCCTTATGGTACCGAATTAATTGAAATCGTTAAAAGAAGAAAAATAACTTTTTTCTTTTAAGAAAAATTCATTCTTTTAAAAAAGAATTTATTTTGTGA
Source organism: Sycobia sp. Sy_11 (assembly GCA_018907035.1). Taxonomy (NCBI): domain Eukaryota; kingdom Metazoa; phylum Arthropoda; class Insecta; order Hymenoptera; family Epichrysomallidae; genus Sycobia; species Sycobia sp. Sy_11. Next base: position 3,230,844 of record JACCIC010000015.1, on the reverse strand, counting down.
AGTGAATTTCTTTTAGTGATATATAGTGATTATTTAAATTCTGTGTATCTTCCTTTATATTTATTAAAGTATCTTGTATTTTAATGATAATCATTTCTGAGATCAATTGTTTTCTCCAATGCTTTTGAATGTTCCATATTTTTAATTGTCCTTAAATGTATATTAAAATAAAGAAATAAATAAATTTAATATCAACCAGTCGTGGAATCATCATTGCCAAGTAATTTAATAATAAAGGAATTGTATTTATTTACGTTGAATAATTAGTTATTTTATGATATATATATATATATATATATATATATATATATATATATATATATATATATATATAATTAAAATCAAATTATAGATGTCAGTTAAACATGATTTATACATTCATTATACTTTCTAAATAGAATAAATTTATAATATGGTAGATGAAATTTATTTAAATTCATGTTTTAAATCAGAAGAATCAAAATCGTATATTAAACTCTAAAATTTTTATATATTACCGAGTTAGATATCGAGACTATGTACTAATAACATTTTTGTGCAACTTTATTGCATGCCACCATTTGCAATTACGAAGCATGACATTTGCAATACAACCTAGTACAAAATCCAATAATACACTGCGTCATACTTTAACGTAGAAACTCACCACGACCTTGGTTGGATTAAAACCACTTATAATTTATATTTATTTACGTAAAGATTGTCATAAAATTCCTAAAGGTTAGTCCTAATATTTAACCGAATCACATTTATATATTTCCGTATACTTTTTTTCACAACTTGACGTATAAGCTTCGATTTCTTTCTTAAAAGGACCAGGGTGGGGCACGTCCGCGCCGTTAAACCAAACAGGAAAAGGAAGAAGAACCAATTACAGCGAAACAATTTACCCAAGTCTCCTATTTCGTCGGGAGATGGGGGGATAAATAAAGCGACACTCCGATGCTCCGCATAATGTATAGAAAAATATGTGCGTATACAGGCGCTGTTACGAAGAGAGAGAGAGAGGGGAGGGGGAAGGGCTGTTGTCTCAGTCGGCGTGCGCGGAATATTTCGCCCAGGCGACAGAAATGCAAGTTCCCCTGGGTTGAGGGGGGGGGCGAGAGGACGAAGGAGGTCGAGGGGTAGAAGAGCTCCCGAGAGGGATGCAGCGAGGACGTGACGGGATTTCGGGGCATACGAGAGTCTATAGCCGCCAGCCGCAATTTTGCACGAACTCTTATCTCCCCCCTCCATTTCCCCGCCGCCGCGTTTTTCTCAGTTCCGCATTGTTCCCTTTCCTATTAAGAAGCACTGGGTTATACGAGAAAACACACTTTTTTAACCCAGCCCACACGCCCTCTCTCCTTTGTATATAGACTTATTTAGTTTTCTCGTATACCGAGTATTTCAAGAAGGCATGGGGATTCGATAAAGAAGTTATTCGCCTGTGATCGGGAATTCGGGGGTGGGGCGCGGAGGGAACTTTGCATTGTACTATCTTCCGTAGCGGATACGTCCGATGGAGAGGCTGTCGGGAAACGCTCCACCCCTCTCTTCTGTTTAAAAGTCCTGTTCTAAAGGATAATATATATTTGTTTTTCTCCTGTCGGCTAGGATTCGCGAAGGAAGAAGAGAAAGAGACTCCTCACCTCCTCCTCCTCCTGCCGCGCGGATTACCGAGCTTTCTTTTTAAGTTGCGAGTCGAATTCGGTGTGCTGGATTTGCGCAACGGTTCCGCCTTCTCTTTTAGTTCGATTGACGATCAAGAGGAGTAGTTTTCTTCTTCCTTACGTGACAGGTCTATCTAACTTGTCAGTTATAAATATACACCGATTCGAATAGATAGTCGTAGTAACTTATTCGACTTTTTCAGTACCGAAAAGTCACTGATTAGTTTGGTGAAGAAACTCACTGAATTAACAGCACTAACACAGGATTGCACTTTGACAAAAAAGAAAATAAATTTTGGAAGATTTAATTGCATGTAGCCCCAATATTTTTATAATATAGATGCTAAATTAAAATCCATTAAAAATTTTGTACGAGTACGTCAGGGAGTATCTACATGCGCAAAAGAAAACCCTTTAATGATATTTCAAATAAAACTCGATCAATACAATTGTCAACCCATTAACGGCGCTCAACCCATAAATTCGAATTCCACAAATCACACGCCCGCAAGCCACAAACCTATGCATTCCAAAGTTTGCAATTTCGGTTTTACTTTGAATTTCATTTTTGCAAATGCGGAAAAGTCCTAATGTACTAGCACAACATGTCGCACTGATTTGAATTTAGCATTCCCAAAGAACGTACAGCAACTGCATACAGTTATTTTCCGCAAATTATCCCTGGAATTTGTGGTTATGTGTTACCACTATTTATTTCGTTAATTCGCTATTCTATTTTCTGGAATATAATGCTTTCCTGAAACTTTGTCAACACGTAAACTTTAGTATATATTCATAATTTTTAATAACTTATTAATTTTAATTTTTTTTAATTTATAATGTAATAATTAAATTAATTAATTTTAATTTTTAATAACTTAATAACTTATATAACTTCTGGTTTTTGTATATTCTGAACAATCATTCAGTATTCAGAATACATGAATAACTCGTTCAAACATCTTTAAGGAAAAGCTTCATTATCTAATTAATAAAAAAAATGTTATAAATTTTGTGCTCTTGGACTATCACGTACAGGACATGCAGAGTATTTTATAGATATATAGCAATTATATTCAAGTGCACGTACATACTAACCTCAAAATTACACCTATAGACTGGCTTAAATTACTTTGTATATTCTTATTTTATTCAAAAAGAGACGATTACATTGCATTTCTCGCGATCACCTTTAACATAAGTTTCAAAGTTAATCGATGCTAATCCGCCTAGTCTAAACAGAAGCCCCATACTTTGCATTGAAAATGAATGAAATACGAGAAATTTTGACGCCCCGTATTTTTTTTTTTTTGGACAGCATGTAAATAACCAATTCGACACCGCCGTGACCGATTTCCGCGCGCACGTCAGGCGTTGCCAACTTGGCAAACTGAACAATCAACTCGCAGATCTGCAATCTCTCAGCAGCCTCTCTACGAGATTATACATGCGGAGCGAGCTCTCGATAATAAAGCAGGCGCGCGTGCACGCCCGCGCGCGCCATTTCCTTCTCCTCCTCGGCCTCCGCTTGCGCGCACAATATCTTCACCACGTCCCCCGCCCCCACCCGCCCGTCTAAATAATCCCAAGGACTGGCACTTACCTCCAAGTCAGATTGAGATGCTTCCAGGGCGTGCCGTGTAGGGTGTAGCGCTTGTAACGACCGTGGAGGCCGAGCTCCTCGAGCCGGAGATCCGGCTTATCCGGCAAGCCGCAGCGCCTGCTCACCATCAGCTCCTGGGTCCTGGCGTCGACCAGCCCCGTCTCCGGGATGCCACCGAATTTCTGCAAAAAAAAAATGAATATTATTATGTTTATGTTTATTTATTCATATTTTTTTTTCACTTATGGTGTTTGCTATCGAATGATCTGTTGCTTTTGTTTGGTCAATGCCTATGTGTACATAGGTAAGATTTATGTAAAAACTAAAACTGCTCATGAAGCAAGTGCCTTTATTTTATGACATCGCGAAGTTACTTTTATACGGGGAATTTTAGGATATTTTTAACTTTAGATGTAAAATATTGATTTATTTTCTTTTATATGCTTCTTGTACATAAGTGCATGATGTACTTGTGTTCTACTTTCTTAACAATTATTTCTAACTTTCAATAAAAATAATCGAATAAACAAAGAAAAAAGTTTATATTACTACAAAAATTTATATTACTACAAACAAAGATAAAGAACAACATTTAAACTACTAAAAAATGTAGTGCTCGTGTAAAATCACATTCAACTCATGCTTTTAAGTATACTAGATTACTAAAGAGATCGACAAAGGCAGAGAATATTTAGCTGATGTATTCGCATCACAACGTATTGAACAATCTGAAAATTTAACACGAGCCTTGAAAATCCGATTGCAATTGTTACATTCTCGCACGAGTAATCGGGATTATCATATAGCAAAGTATTCTCATATAAGACTCAAGATGTGTTGGGTACGGAATGCCGCATTGACTCAGACGCTATTCAAACAGAATAGAATATGGCCCTCGGTTTTCTAAAAGAGCAGAGAGCGAAGAAGGATTGTGGCTACACGTACATTCGATACGGCATTTGAAGTCGAGCAACAGTCGCTCGTTAGTTTCTATTCTTGACGAAAAATCTTGAGATGTCTGTGTGTTGTGCGTTTATGTGTGCCATTGTATTCGGCTAATGGTCTCGCACGAGGTCGCGCGATATACTTCGACTACTGCAAGTGGACTTTCGTGAGTGCGCGGAGGTGGTTTGGCGTATGAAAACCGAAAGTAAAAGGTGCGAGCACGTTAAAATGTTGCGAAAATTTTAAATTAGCCGTTTATCTAAAGCCAATGTTTGAATGAAAGCTGAGGGACTTTTTTCGGTAAGATACTGTGGCTGAGATATATCGTCAGGGATCGTAATATTTAATAAAGAAGTGTTTTCATAGGAAAGGGAAGAAGTTTATATAAATATGATATTGAAAATGATCCGTAACTATCACCTACATTTAAAAGTTATTTGATGATAAACTATAAGATATTTCTTTTTGGTCCTGGAGACGAAAATAGAAACAAATGTTCTTATCACTCTTTTATGCATATCAGACTTAACAAGAATGATCGAAAATTGTCAATAAAACTAATATTTCAATTGCCCAATTTTCTGACGACAGTAATATATTATAAATATGAATCTAAAAAATAGACAAGACCATTATGCAAATAGCTGTCGGAAGTATAGAAAAATATATATCGAATTCGAGGCTCAAGCTTTAACTGAAAATACTCATCCCTGTGCATTCCGATCATAAGTAAGCTTTTTCTTGGTAACATAGATATTATATAGAATCCGGCCTTCAACTCTATACTTTGGTCCCTTCTGCTCTCAAAATCTTATATAAAACTTCAATTTGTACAATTATAAATTATGTACCATTTATATACTATTCTACAGAAAATTCCATTTGATGAATAATTAGAATAGCCTTAAGATACCGACAGTCGACGTCGACGTCATGTTAGTCGAATCCAAAACTCGTTTTTTAAAGCCAGGTAGAAATTATTTATACAGCTGCCCCCTATTACAATGATTATCATATTGCAATTGATTAACTGACAAAAATATACTGAGTTTTCCGATTAAACAACAAACATTCTTCAAAAAAAGAAATAGTATTTTAACAAAAACTAGAACAATCTTGTACGAAATATTCTGCCAATTAGAGGTACGATGCAATCGCAACATATATTGGTTACGACTATGAAGCAATGATTACAAGGATTTCGATTAGCGTTACGCAAAACTTTAAGCCAATCATCGAAATGAAACGCTAAAGAAAGAAATATATATATATATATATATATATATATATATATATATATATATATAAAATAGAAGCTCTTACTACCGTTTCACGGGCGATGGTATAAATATAGCGTAGAAATCATAGCTCAACGTAACCAATTTAAGCAAGAAACTCTGGAAATTCTAAATTCCTACTCACTTTGGAATTCGAGGAAATGAAGAAGGAGATGGTCTGACGACGAATGCAATAGAATGCGGGACTCGACTTATATTGCAAATATTTCTTTTACAGATATTTGTGGAACTGTATCAAACAAATTTCTGCATATCGAAGGATAATTATGATATCATAGAAAGGATAATTATGATATCATAGTACAGAGAATCGTAATATTTTAAAAATTATTATAAAATTCATTTGGCATTTCTTGCTGGTTTCCTTATTATAAACGACACCCATTTCCAATGCAATCATTATATAACAGACATATATCTGCTCTGATAAAGATACTAAGCAAAGAAAAAATCTGCTTGAACGTGGAATAATTAAAAGCTAAGCCATACATATACCCAGTTAATATGTAATGGCGTTACTGAAAAACTAACCTAATAATCTAATAATGAGCAATATATATATAACTATCTAATGGTAAAGATTCATAATTCATTATAGAACTGAAATTAACCTCTGAAATGATTCGGAAGTGAAAAGCTAGATCAGTTTAGCCCAAACCCTGAACGGTATTCCGAATCTTTTAAATTTTATACTTTAAAAACTTATGCTTAAAATGATGTTTTTATTTAAAACTACCTAAATAATTTTATTATTTAGGCATTTATTACAAATGTGTGTTTATATAATACAAATGAATGATTTCATGCTGAAGAAAGATTGTGAAAAATTCATCAAAAATTAAGAGTTTTAACGTTGAAGATTCGTAAATTATTATATTCATCAGCATGAATAACTATCAAACTTCTGTACCGCACGCACCCATCTTTCACAATCTCTCAAACATCGCGCGGAAAAAAAAACACTCTTCATACCGTATTGAAACCATTGATTATCGTACAATGTACGTCAGCGTCCATGTAGCAAACTGGTAAGCGCACCCGTGCAGAGTAATGAAGGCGCGTTATACCGTGCGTATTGTCGCAACTCACGGCGGAATCGAAGACGCGCAATGTCATGCCGCCTCGATAATGGCGAAGCGGGAAAACGGGAACGCGCGAAAAAATCCATCATTTCCTGGCGCGCGAGCGACTGCGCGCTATGCAGCATTCGCTCACGTACTTATATACATGTATAACGTGCGCGAGTAAAGGCGCCGGGTCGCCGCGCAGGGGATCAGCAGCCGCAGCCCCCGTGAGAGACGAAGGATGAGAGCTTTCGATCGGGCGACGCGAGAGCCGGAGAAATAAAGAGAATAAAGGGGCGAGCGGGTGGGGGCGGGGAGGGGTAGAAAAAGGGATCGAGGATCCGGAGACGCGTCTGGCAAGGATGATTTTCATGCAAATCTTGGAACCATCCCTCAGACTCTCCCTATCTCTTACACTCTTTTCCCTCTCTCTCTCTCTCTCTCTCCCTCTCTCTCACACACTCCTCTCCCACTCGCTCACTCTCCGGCTCGCAGTATCTCAAGCACACCACTCATCGCTCGCTCGCATACGAAATGGGCGGCAAGTCCCGTATTACGCGCGCGATCCTCTCTGCAGAGCGGCCTGGCGGCATTAGCATGTTGCTCGCGCGCGCACTAAAATTTTCTCGGCTCTCCCTTATAAGCGATGAGTCGCGATAATGGAAAAGCACGCCGGGGACTGGCGACGAGGGATCTCGCGCGGATCTACCGAATGCTCGATCGTTCTATTAAGGAGACGTCGCGGCGAGCGAGTGCCCGGCGGGGGGGGGGGGATCGATACCCTCGAGATGCGCTCGGGACGGACGAGGGCGTAAAAATGATTAAAGCTGACGCGGACCGATATGTATATCGACGATAAGATTCGAGACGTCGACTTCGAGTACGACTAGACGATCGAGCGAGATTCTCTATTGGACTGAATGAACGTGTCACTTTCGTTTTTCTATTTTAACAGTTTTTAATAATTTGTTTTTATTCAGGTACCTCTGCCATTTGCATGAAAATAATGAAAGACAGGTTTACAAAAGCTGGGGCATCATAGACATTTGCCAGTATTCGATTTGACAATCATTAGGCCCTATTATTACAGGCTGCTAGCATTGTTAAGGCTTCGTGCCTAACGCGACACTCGTCCCGTCTCACAGTAGAATGAATCACCAATTTCCGATACCCTTTAGAAGATTTTCCTTGGGTCTTTATCGGCAGCAAACTCTCAGGATTGGTATTCCCGTAGACAGACGGTTTTAATCGGTAATAATGCGAATTTAACGCCTTCCTTGATAAGCTTTTCTTAGAAAGACTTTCCCTTTCTCGTGACAACAATCAAAACGAAAAGTCGGAAACGGGGGTAGTTTCTGATGCGAATCTCTAAAAACACGTAAGAGTATTTTTCAAAAAATCTCTTCCATCAGTGCATAACTTATTGAAGGATCTGATGATTAACCATCCCATATCTTGAGATGACTCTCCTTGGCTGCAGAACGGTGATGAAAAACTATAATAATCATTACAGTATAGGAGAAAAATACAAGTAATAATAAGGAGAAAACTACAAGTTTATTTGCAAATTGTAAATTCTAAATTTTTTTTTATGAATTTAGTTCTTTGGAAAGTATAATTATAAAATATTATCGAATCTGGAACTTAAAAAATTCGTAACATCGTGTACTCCAGCGGGATCGGCGGCTCAGAATTTCGCATCCGCTGTTCTCCGAGCAATTTTTGACGCGATAACGAACGTGTATGCGAGCATCGCGATGATCGAAAAATCATCTATCGTATTTATTATCTCCCATTTTTCAGCCCCTTCCTACCTTTCCTAAACTAATTATTTCTCAGCCAAGTACATTTGATTTCATGGATAAATTTTTTTTTTTAATTCGTAAAATAACTTCGTAAATAACTTTATGCATATCTAAAATTTCATTCTCTATTTATCTATAAAACTGTTTATTGTTGCAAATATTGAAAATTACGCGAGAATGAAACCGTATCAAATATTCGAAAAATCCAATAGCTTCTTCTAATTATCGCTCGGCTCTTATATTACATCGAAGTCAAGCCTCAGGTAAAAACCGTTCACCGCATGATATATTGAAAATTGATCCTTGGCCAACGTATCGTTTTTCTCGCGCCAATACTTTGACAAATGAACTCTCTGATGGCGAGCGCGGAATCACCCAGCCATGTATATATATATATATATATATGCGGGAAGGCAAATATTTTATCAAACGAGGCTATGCTCCGCGTGGTCTACTTTAAAAAGTTCAACGCGCGCGCTGTTGCTTTTTCATCCATGCACGGGACCTCATAATACACTTTCTATTTAATCCTTGAACTGTGAAATCGACTCTCCAAGTCTAGATTAAAACGTATTTGACGTGCAGGGACGATGATAATTTCTTTTTTTCTTTTTTTTTTTTTGTGTAATTGAATTTGATACCGTCAGAACGAGCGCTTTCAGGTCGATATAATAAATATGAATGGCGTATAATCGGGCTTTTATATAAACTATTCTTCATGCATGTATATGTGATTGACAAATTGAAAGCTGAATTGCGGACGGACAAAGGGATGCGAAATTGATGTATAAAATACACCGTACAGCGTTGAAATACTTAAAATAATTCTCTTATAAAAGGAATTTATTCTTTTTTTTAATTGCTCAGAGGATAATAATAAAAGCTTTCATTCAATTTGCATTATATTGGCTAAAAACATACAGATTTTTTTAATGATTTAAATTGTAGATTTAAAAAGCGGCTTAATGCAGATTTCGCATATTTATTAACAAAGAAAATATTATTCAGATTTTTTTATTATTGTTTATTATATTTGATATTAAATCCAAATTTATTTAATCCCATTTATTTGAATCCAATTTATTCGTATTAAGTGTTTTTTTTATTCATTGTGATAACTTATAACACTAGTGATTATCAGGAGTATCAGTCAAAGCTTCTAAGAGCAATGCAATAATAATTATAGTTATAACTTTTATAGTATTATGAGCAAGGTTTTTGGAAAATTTCAGTGATAATGATAAAATCTGCAACCTATAATATTATGACAATATACCGGCTTTTATAAAAATATTACAACGAAAGCAAGTATTTATGATATTTAAATATTTATGATATTTATGTTACGTTAATTTTACTATTACTACTCCATCGTGTATTAATGTAGAACTATAATATATAGATTTTAGGTTAGATATTTCGTAGAAAAACTAATTATTGACGACAATCTGGCAATCGGAAGAAAAAATTTCTATATAGCCTTTATCAATGATCTCAAAATTCTCCTAACCAAAACATCTTATATAAAAACACCTTTAGCTATCGTGATCGTTTTGGAATCTCCAGGAAGATAATCCTATACTTACTTTTATTCACAACGGTCCGAGCGGCTTGTAAATGATAAAAAAAAAATAGCATCCCATCAAATCTATATGAAAATCACTCATTAAGAAACTAAAGATGTTTGAAACGTGCATGCGACATCGAAAAAAAAAATCCACGAGTTCTAGTCCCCCCGCATTGTTCCTTTCTCGCCTGTCGGCCCATCGTCATCCATCATCTTCCGCATTATCGCGCTTGGCCAACACCGCCTTTCTATATTAAGAATCGTTAAAAATTCATTCGGATCGCCCACCCAGAGGGCGACTCCGACATAAGTCTGTATGCCCTCATTGGGTCTAGTCGGGCGAAGCAGAAAGAGAGAGAAAAAATACATTAAAAGGCGAAACCCACCTGAAGACTCCTAATGGCATCCCTCAGCTGGTCGTCCGTTCGTAGATTTCCGGTCTCGAAGCCGCTCTGCGGCAGATAACCGAACTTCATCAGATAGTTTTGCTGCAACAGAAGAAAAAAGAATTATCAATTTTGAAGTCTAGCTCTTCTTGTGTATGTATAGTAATGTATCTATTATGTAAAATAGAGCGATACATCGTCAATAATATTGGAATTTAACGAATTTCGAATTGGTCCTTTTCGATTGGGTGGTGTTCGCGGACATTTATAAATTATACGTCGACCGATAATATAGTATACTGTTATGTGTGTGTGTGTGTGTGTGTGTGTGTGTGTGTGTGTAGATATATATAGTACCGAAAGTCGGGGAAGCTAATCGGTAATTCGCAATTTATCCTTATAGATTTTCGTCCCCGACGTAGTTTGCGACCGCGTTGAACGAAGTGTTTCTGGACTCGCATCGATGCTTTTCCCACTTTCTGGGCAAGTATATATATAATGTAGGAAAGTAACATGAGGTGGACCGCGTAAATTTTGGCATAATTTCGTTGGGTCACGGTTGATTTGAAGTTGCCGTAAGTCGTTCCCGATGGCGAACTTCGAAGAGTGGATTTGTGAGTTTGTAGTACGTGCGTGTGCATACATGTATGTATTCATGTACGGGAGATGCATCAGTTTAAGGGAATGTGGAAGTTAAATACGATTCTTTTGATGCGAGACTTCATGACTCTGACATCTCTTAGATTGTGAATGTAAAAATTAGGAATTTTGAACGTAATAGCTTGGTATTTCATTGAATTATACACGCATGCACACACACACACACACACACACACTCTCTCTCTTTCTCTCTCTGATACGCGCGTGCACGCATATATATATATATATATATATATATATATATATATATATATATATATTTATAAGATACTTCGAAACTATTTAAAAGCGAAATCTAGATTTAAAATTAAATTCTGTAATAAAATCGAATAATGGTATGAACGTCTGATTCTTTTTTAATGAAACCGATGCTAATAATGAAACAGTTGGACAGTTGTGGGTTCAATCATTTTTGATTAGATAAATAAATTTTATAATTTCTATGCAAAACACACTACTTTTAATATTTTTTCACTCCTTAATAATAATATTTTAAATAAGTTACCAATGCCTAAAGCAAACATATACACATTTAATCTTAATTTTGGATTTTATACATTTTTTTGTGATTTTATTTGTTTGCAAATTAAACGAAAGTTAAAAATTAAGGGTGCGGATTATAAGTTATTTTTTTCACATAAAATTTAAAAAAATTTAAATAAGTTGCAATAGTTATTTGTTAATGCAAATAGATTTACATTTCATATAACAATGATTAAATTTATTGAGTGATATTACGATATCAATCATAGCGTTCAACTAAATAAACAGACACTTTTGATCAAACTAAAAATTTAGATTTATAAATCTTTTTAAATTTGTTTCTTCTGAAATTATAAAACCTCCTCAATTAGAACAAAGAATTAAAAATATTAAATTTGTTTCAAATAAATTATTATTGTTGTTGATACGTCTAATCAGGATAATTTAAAAAATTGCACTACTGTCCCAGAATTTGAGCTCGAAGTTAAGGATAAAGTTGCACAGAATCCACGAATTATTATTCATGCCTTGGCAATTGAATATTCGAAGGAGGAAATACTGTAGTTTATGAACTTGCGAAATAATGAACCTCAGTTAAGCAAACTTTTCCGAATAATAGCGAGGATGACTTTAAATTTACCTACAATTAAACTTTATAATTGGAATGATTCCTAATTGTAGACAATTGTCTTCCTTTTCGAATGGAGCATATTTAGGAATTTATGCAGGTAGTTGTGCAGTTCGTGTAACTATTGTACAATATTATAAATGCCTTTAATTCCGAAAATACGAAAAATGATGATGAAAAATGGGGGAATATACCTCTATAACAATAGTCCTCACACTGGTAGTTAACAAAGCTCAAGTCTAACTCATCTTCACATTCCGACCCTCCGAGGTGAAACCACTCCTATTCAGCGTTTTCTCATTTGCCCTAAGTGTTTGAATTGTCGTTGTCCTCTATACATCGTGTACTATCCTTACAAGGACAGCGCGTTCTAATGGAGTCGCTCATCAGTACGGAAAGCCATACTAGAGCATTGTCATTGTACACGAGGGGAAGACGAGAGAAGGATCGGATGTAAGGGTAAAGAATTAACATTAAGCGAGGCGTCAGGATTCCCCATTAAACGTCGCCTCTTGTAAAAACAAAATCTTTAAAAGCAATGAAACTCCTTCGTTTTCTACGTAAACATTCAGTAAACGTAGATTTCGAAAAGGTTCGGTTAAGCGTTGCTTGATAGCAGACAAGCCGCTCGACTGTTCAATTATTCATTTGAACTGGAACTTCTCACGATTGGACCTGAGTGTCATATAGCTGAGAAAGCTATACAAAGTATACTTTGAGAAAACTGCTCATTAATAGAATATAACGAGCTTCCATAGCACATGAGAGTTCATTGAGGACTAGCTAATTAATTGATTTAAGATCGATTCTAGGATTTTTAAGGGAATGTAAAATTCAATTTTTAGCGTTCGTGCAAACAATGAGCTGTTTTCAATAATATGGTATCTAAGCATCAAACGATTGCAAATTTTAATTAATCATGACCCTTAATTAAATTTATTGTACATTAATCTGAAGTGTCAAGGCGATTCTTCAAACTTTCTAGGAATGTGAGCCTTTTGAAAATTTTATTTCTAATTTTTTGCTTACATTTTGATAGAGCTTAATCAATATACTTGAAACTTTGTAGTAATGTAATGTGAATATAATTATAGGGCATTATCAATCAAAATTTGCTAGACTTATTCGATCAGTATGAAAAAGCCGTCAACGTTCCATGAAGAGTAGAATACTAAGGTTATAGCACAATATTGTAAATGATAAAAGCCGTTTTAATATCCGGCAAGTATAAAAGGTTATTTTTATTCATCAAAGTAAAAATCTATTATATTCTCTATAGACTACCCTATGTGATCGTCACGTGATTTTGGATAGCAGTATAATGTTTGGATGCTAAAATGATAATCAACTCTTATAGTCTGGTAGTAAACCATTGTTGAAAGTCAGTTTTTTTCTCATTAAAATGACTATCGAATTACGAAAAACGTAAGCAACTAATATTAAGGATCATTTTAGGAGTGATCAAAATGAGCGTGGATCATTCCTGATTGATCATCGTCATTTGAACCTATACTGCGAGCTAACAAAGAACGAGACCAAAATTAGACATAGGCTAAATGCGCAAAAACAAATAATCATATCATCGACAAACAGATGTAAAAGACCACATGTTTTCTGACATCATAGGTATGACACTTACGCTTTTCATCCCAATATCATCAGATATTACATAACTATAGTCAATAAGGGATGCTGCTTTAGAAGTTTCAGCTTTAGATCATCTAAATATACTATGATTTTGTTAATAATTTATTGGCCTATGATAATGTCATAATTTACCAAAACTATCAAAAAACCGTAATGGTCCCACCTGTGCTATAAACTATAAAACACTCACCAATAACTGTCCCTAACGACATGTTCAGTCTTTTACCATCACGGTGCTGAAGGTTGAATTGAACTATTTCTCAACCATTCCAACCAAATTAATTTTTCAAACAACCTGACACAATTTTTTTAATCAAGAAAGTCTTGAAAACGCAATCGAATTACGATCGACGATTTGTCTTTTTCACTGCGATACCACGAAATTGACGGCCTTTACAAGCACTTATATTCAATTCTTAAACAGACATAGCAGTTCCTTATCCAAAACACATCGGGATCCATGGCTAATTTTTGAGAAAGCTTCCTTCCATCGACGCGCGTAATAAACTCGTCGAACTGTTCGATCTCTCGAAGCGGGACGATCGCGAAATAACAAGTGTGTCGCGCCTTCGAGCCCTCCGACGAACAGACCGGAAATGTAGTGTTCGGCATAACAATGTCCTCGACTCGCGCGCCAAGTATATATATATATATATATATATATATATATATATATATATATATATATATATAGCATATCTCTTCTCCTCCGCCACCTTCGCTTTCGATCCTTTTCTCCTCCGCAGTCCCCTTCAGCGTGCGGCGTACGAGCTGACTTGAAAATTCACGTCGGTAATCGACTCTTTATTGCCCCCTCGTCCTTTCCGCGAGTCTGTACCGGCGTGCACGCGGTGCATAATTAGAGATGCGCAGACATGGGAAATCGTTACGAATGAGGCGGCTCTAGTAGCTGACCCGTTTTTTCGAGGTGGCACCAACCGCGTCCCTATTGATCCTTCTTAGAGGACATTATACGCAGACACGACGTTCGTTAAAATAATCGACGGTTCGCGAGGAAGTGATTTCGAGACGCTTCAGGTGTTGTAACAGTGATTTCGAATTTTTGCTCCTGCGAATATTAACGGGATGTACAAGAATAAGGCTTCATAACTATTAAATTATATTTAACCTTTAGACTGTCGGCATTTTTGCCTTATAAATTGATATTTTTGATGTGCAAAATTTATACATAAAAACACCTCATATCTCTAGAGTAGTTGTCAAGGTCACAGGTGGCTCATATATGAGCCAGTCCGGCAGTCTAAAGGTTAATAAATTAATATTATAACTTACAATTATCAAATAAGATCTGCGATGTAAATTAAATTTTATGAAAAATCGTATCATAATGTTAATGTAACTTGGATGGAAAAGAAAGAATTTTAAGATCGTGACGAATTACTTTTTTACGAATTGTTGACAAATAAAAATTGGTAAAATAGCACTTGTATATTAGTGTGAAATCAACTAAATCAATTATATTTGATATTCGGATCAATAACTTATTATCACATGTATGCCATATATCTACAGATGTTATGACGAATAAAAACAATACTATATACGAACAGTGTTAGGCTTCAAAAAACATCTCAATATTTCATGAAATAATTTTATTTACTTAAATTGATGATTTATACATACTTTTTCAAGTTTGAAGAATTTACGTAATTTAAAAGAATAAAGATATATTTTTTCTTATGAGCTCGAGACATCTCAAGTATAGTAAATAGTTCAATGTCAACGGTTTGTTGATGATAAAGACTCTGATACCTCTTAAAATCATTAGATATCAGAACTATCGATTGTTATTTTACCACTTAATCATCCAAGATATTATTTTCTTTGTTTTCTGCGTTAATGATACGGCTAAATCTGCAGAATATTTCACCCGAGAAGTCAAATCACTTGCATCGAAAATAAATTTGGGAGCTAAATATAAAAGCCACAAATGCGCAAACAAACCGCGTCCCGAGACATATTGTCGATTGATGATTCATCCAAAAAATTTTGAACCAGCAGAAAAAATAAGCCAAAGCAACGTATTCAGAATCCACATAATGTATTCAGTAAATCACAATCAATCAATCGCTTATATATATCTCGTGTATCTCTTATATATATATATATATATATATATATATATATATATATATATATATATATATACGTATATATGTATGTATATATGCATCTCTCTTTTCACAACGTTAAAATTTTCTAGTTATTACATCCCCCTTATATACTTCCTCTTAACCCCATCCCCCCGCCACCGCCGTAATTCCATAATTCCGTGCGTCGCACGGCGCGGGCGTAGTAGACTCCAGCCTGGCTATATAGATGAGAAAGAGGACTCGTGAGAGAAGGTACACGAGAGCGCGCGTACACGAACGAGCCCCCGTCTAACAGGTGGCATTTGAGAAATTTTCAATTAAGTCGCACGGGAAACTCGCATCGCTGGTTGAAATTTTCCCCGCGAGCCAGAGTCGTTCGCCTGACTCTTTCCGGCTCGCGTTGGGTGGATGAACTCTCAACATGAAACTTTCCGATGGACCGAATCTTAGATTTTGGAAACAATAACTTGAATAACACGAATTTTATGAGGCTCGGCTTGATCTCTTGAACTATGCTTCATTCATCTCTAAAATATAGCTTTTGTCGAAACCATATTTTTAGCATGAAATATTTTTCGTTTTTACTCCTCGTTTCTTCTCTCTCTCTCTCTATGCAAGCAAATTATTGGCTTTTTCATACCAGTTATAGATACATCTGTTCATCAGTTTCACTTATTCCTTGATCCAGTTCGTCAAAGTTTATCAACTAGGAGACATCAATCTTTCATACGTCTTCGCACTTGTTGTACAGAATCCTTGCAATTCGCCCTCGTCTATCATTCCTTTCGTCTTATTAATAGTATATCTGACATCATTTCTATGGAATCTGATCATTCTGTTTCTAAAGGATATCTTTACTCTTACTCCTTGCAGAGTCGGATTAAATGGATAGATAATAAGGTCCTTGTATTGTTTTGTGTAGTTTTGGATAACAAGTAATGCATAATAGATACCTTTACTGTCTTAATATCTAATATTCCAGAGAACTTTTTAACTACAGATATTTTTATTGTAAATATTATTTGAATTGCACCTACTCTTACACGGTTTTATTTAGTTTATCAATCTGTTCTTGGGCATTATACTTCCATTCTTTTTTTATATTATTTGCGTTTCTTCTCAGTTTATTTGCTTATTTCAATACTTTCTTATTTATTTCTGCTAATTCCTTTTTTCTCAGTGATCACTTGCTTTGTGCAAGTATAATAACGAGATGTGATGGTTTAAAAACTAAAAATATATAGACACGAAATAAAATATGTAAAAAATACAATTAAATTTTTCCAAGGAAATTCGTTTATATATAAATGATTTTCCTTTTGTAATTGTCACGACGATAGATTACTCGTCAAATATTTGATAGATTTTTTTGTCTTACATAATATTAGATGAAGTTACCTTACAATTGCACATTATTTTCACAAAGGTTAAACCCCAAAGCCCTAGGAAGTTAGGCAATCAGCCAACCAATCTTTTCTTTATCCTCTCGTTTTCTTTCTCTATCCGTATTAAGCAATTGCACTGGCAAAGGCTTTCAAGATCCGAAACTAACTTTATTTTCAAAGATAAAATTTGTACTCCATTTTTACGAGTTCAAAGTTTAGATAGAAATATCGAGACACAAGCAGTTACGAAATATGAATTATCAAAGGATTAAATATCCTATTAGTGTACCTCGTAACCTGAATGATTTCTTCATTAATATTTGTACCTAATTCTAAATACATATAGCGTTAATGTATGATGCGAAATAATTGAATTTCTATTATTTCGAAGATTTTCCTTCACTGGTGACGAATTCACAATGACGAAATAGATCTTTATTTAACGAAATTATCTTTATTAAACGTAGATCCTTTTACATAAATATACTTATTCGATGGCTTTTATTGCTATACTCGCATATCCAAATGATCAAGGGTATGAATAATTAAAATAAAATTTGAATTTGTCGTTTGTATCCGAAATAATCTCAATTGAAGAAAGTCTTGCGTCATTGTTAGAAGACTAAGAGACTAGAGAGTGATAAACATTACTTTTCTATTGTATTTTTTATGACTTTAATGAATACATTTTACAGGATATAACTTTTAATACATTTTAATGTATTTTTTAATAAAAAAGAAATGAATTTCTCTTGCTTAAATGAATTTTATTCATCATTAAAATAATTTTCATAATAATAGTTATGAAAAGAATAGAGATAATGATATAATTAATAGAAACATACAAGGTTTTAACGCGTAGAAAATGGAAATTAAATTCAAGTTAAAATATTTATTTTATCTGATTCTGAAATATTCAGTTTTCAACCTTTTATTTTTTAAATTCTTGCCTCTCGGTCACAAAACATAGAATAAACAAATTTAATTAAAATCTCTTGAAATTTTGCAATTATACTGAAAATGTCTGAACTAAACTTTTGTTCCCTGCCTTTACTCAAGTTACTAAATTTAACTTTTGCAAATGTAGTCGACGTTGTCTTCATGAAAATGAATATTATAAGATTAATTAATAACAATCCTTATATCTTACCTAACTGTCCAAATACCTTGAAAAATATTATAAGTTTTAACTTTCGGCAAATTTTTTAATAAAATTAAACCATACTTATATTTACAAATACGTAATAAATTACAATCTTCGCGAGACCTTTTATTTTAACAGATTAGATCGACCACAAAAACAAAGCAAGTTAAAGTGATCAGAAATTTAATATGTATATATAAGATTAACTAAAGTAATCTAAGTTAAACTAAAGTATTCAACTTCACGACGCTTTTATCACTTACAAAGCAAAAGCTTCCCGTAACCAAAACCAAAACCGCCACCAAAACGCCCACCGAGTACGCACGCATATAAACATATATATATATATACATATGCATATATATATATATATATATATATATATATATATATATATATATATATATATATATACATAAATATATCCACTACAACAATGCCCCACACCTGCTCTAATTTTCAGTGGGACCCGCCCATTAGCGGTCCGACTTCGGCCGGTATGCCGACGGTGTGTATAATATAGGAGGTCGTCGTTGTCGTCGTCGTCGTCGTTGTACCCGCGAAACAAATTTCTCCGCCGGGAGGGCAGAGCGCTCGCATAAGTAATACAGCATTAGGACACCTTCAACTCGCCCTTCCTCCTCCTCTTCCTCTCGTGGCTGGACGATTTATTTCACTGCGCGCGCGCCCGCTCTCGCATTAATTTCCATGAGGGAGAATGCGAGTGCACGTGTGTATACACGTCTGCTGGGTCGAGCGCGTCCTCCCCCCCCCCACCCTGCTGCGCGGCCCAATCGCCCGACCGGCCCTCCTTGCGCGAAGTGCCCTATGAGGTGGAAGCAGATTCGCGCGACAGGGTGGTTTTCTTCTTTGATTTTGTTTTTCTTTTTGTTTCTACTTTCTTTGGGCCCCTCGCCACCGGTGTGCGGCGAGAAAGATGTCGTAATCGATTGGAGTTTCGACTAATGATCTGCTCGTGCCATTTGTGGTGTAAGCGATGTAAGAAGAAGAAGGAGGAGAAGAAAACTGGTAGAATGTGAATCCGCGATGTTTAACGCGTAATTAATGCTTAAAGTGTGGTCAAAGGATGATGATAATCAACAGAATCCACGCTAGCGTTTACATTTTTTCTCGTGCGTTTGAAGACGATTAGGCAGTAGGTAATAAGATTGGCGAACAAAAATTAGACTAGCGTCAATTTTTGTTTCTTCCTTATTTTACTTTAATTCTTAATCGTTGCAACAAGAACCAAGTTATTTAGGGAAATATCTGGCTCACTGAAATGCAATACCATTTATTTTTGTAAAATTTCGTAATCATAAAATAAGCAGGTGCACATACTATTTTCTTAATTTTTTTATTCAGTAAAAAACGAAAAAGGTCTAACATTAAAGGTAGCAAGTGGGTCTAAGAGATGCAAGAATGGAGGCCGAGCCCGGCAGTGCTAAACGTAAAATTAAAGCATACAATACAATTGTATATGACGTTGCGAATTGGAGACCGTTACTTTGCGCCCTTCAACCATAGTTTTTACGTCCACTGTGCCATTAAAATTTTTTTTAATATTTCTTATATAAGAAAACGAGCGTTCTGTATGACGATGTATCGATGCTTATTTATGTAAATGCACTTATTGTCGTAACTGTCAATCGAATGGTGCAGTTGGCTTAGAAATACTGATTATTGCTACAAAATTTTAATACATCTTTTAAGAGAATTATTTAATTACTGTGTAGATTAGTAGGAGACTAGACCTTCATAAGTGTTTCGTTTTTTTTTATTTATCAACATTACAAACGCAGAAAGCCGTAATCTGAAAGGAGCCGGTCAATCGAGCTCGGGCCGGAAGCAGCAAAACAACGATGTGTATTCTTGACGGCATCTATATATTACAGTCGGAAATGAGTCTGTCAGCTCCGTCAGTTATTGCGATCCATCAGGCTTTCGTGACAAGTCGCGCAAAGAGACCTCGCGCCCCCGTCCCACCCTTGTCAGAACACATTTTCGCGTCAAGCCTCGCGCGTTCCCACATTTCTGCTTCATATTTAAATTCATATGTGTATATATCCGCCCGAGCGAAGAATCATCTCCCAAGGACGAAGCTAGAGACCGGCTGGGCTAATCCGGCTGGGGAGGGGGGCGACGAGAGTTGGGGAGGGGGGGTGTGGGGACACGCGTGAAAAACGATACTTGGTCGTGCAATCTTTATCGGCGAGTCGCTCGGATTATGAATAATGCGAGCGCTGGGACATTGTAATTCGTTGCCGCTCGTACGTTTGTTAATGCGATTTTTCCTGTGATAATAGGAACGCATTTCCACGATACGTGTATCCCGATGACGGTTTGCGACGGTTACGATCGAGTTAGCGCCGCTTGTGTTAAAACTGTGAAACACTCACTGATAGAATATTTACAGATATCGTTGTAAAATTTTGGAAACTTCTTCAGTCGAAACATTGGATCCTTAATTCGAGCAATAGAAAATTTTTTCGTCTTCTACTTCTACTTCTGTAATTATGACGTAATCCAGCGTTTCTCAACCACTGACTAGAGTCAAATATGTTATTCTTAGGGCAAACTATTTGATAATCATACACCTTACCATACAAATGTAACTTCATTTCAAGAGAAGTGCTCTCTCTCTCTCTCTCTCTCTCTCCCTCTTTTTGTCTTTTCTCTTCTTCTCTGGTGAAATTCTCATATATAAACTGAGCTTGAAGTAATTGTATGATGTGTGCTATTAAATGACTCGATCATTCAATTTCAATGTGGGAATGAGTGTTCAACACATGGTTGAAGTATCCATTTCAACGAATCGAACAATTTTTTTCTTTGCGATTGAATAAGGGAGGTGATTTTGAGAAATAACGATATCTATGCCTAACAGGTGTTTATTAATTTATTTATATGAATATTTGTATCTAATCGTATCGAGCAGCTCGGTAATCCAAACCTGCTGTCGCGCTCTAAGGTCGTTTCTCGCCATTCATCACAATAAATTACTTTCGCCTTTCTCGCTCTTTGTCGCCGATGTATAAATACTTCCCGAACGGAACGCCCGTGATAAATGCGATTGAAGGGATTTTTGGTGTCATGACAGCCCGCGTGATAAAAAGTTGACGCAGGAAGCTTGAAATGGGGTCACTTCGTGAGTAGGAACATTGACGAGTAATTCTGAAGATGTGAGATTTATATACGTATTATTTTCAACTACAAAATAGTTATTTTCTACATGATCTTTTCTTTTCTTTTTTTTAGCAAACAATAAATGAGACAAAATGCGATACAGATGATTATGGATACACAATAATATTTATTTTTATTATATTTTATTTTGATATTTTATACCTGAAATCATCCTCTATTAGAATGATTTTTTATAATCCTATATATTAGTATGCAAACAACTTTATGTTTGTGTGTGTGTGTGTGTATGTGTGTGTATGTGTGTTTAAAGAAAAATCATTATTATTAAATTTTGACGAAATGCTATTTCCACCATTCTCTATGTACATGTCATCCTATGTAGATATCGTTATATTTGTAAGTTGATAATTGTATCACATCTCCGAAATATTACGTTGCATATATAGGAATTATTCTATATGGCATATACAAAAACAAATGTAAAGAAAATATCTATGAATATACATTGTATATCTCAGCGCGTGTATTTCCTATACATATCTAACATATGAATAAAACATGTGCAATATCCTGAACAATATTCTGATGGCAACTTCTATAAAGTCGAAGAAAAATAAATTGGTATACCTATGTATTAAAGTTGCTAGATAATATGATATGTTTGACCTTATGTTCCTATGAGACTTATGTTATTAAACTTAAATTATTAGTTAGTTAGTAGGTAATAAAGAAAAATTTTATTGATATACATTAGAGATAAGAATCAATTTTACCTAAGTCATTGATAATTAGTTTAAGAAGTTACTTAAAATTGTTAATAAATACAATAATTAATAAAGTATTGTAATAAATATAAATAAGCCCTTATGGTATGTTTTTTAATAGCGTTTCCATTATTATATGTTTTACGAATTATAAATCTTAAAAAAATCATTGTACAATTGAATAAAATAAGATATTTAACTATGTGAGAATTCCACGTGTGATAGTTAACTTAATTCAATTGCTAAATTAAAAATTACTCAGTATTTCATTGATATAGTAATGTCTTTACTTCTTTTTGTTAAAAGATTTTAACAAAGATAACCACACACTTTTCCCCACAAACAATTCTTATCTCCCATCTTCAACAGCCTCCTCTGTCTCTTATCTATTTATCTATCTATCTTTTCGACTTCCTCTTCACTTTCCTACCCTTTGTCTCTCTTCATTTATGCCTTGCATACAGGAAAGCCCTGAGAACTGGAAAGACTTTAGATATTCCCTCTTACAAAGAACTCCGATTACACGCTTCTAATCTTCTTAAGTCAGTTGAAAATGCGTTTTGCGAAATACGAATCAACTTGACAGGGATTGAAATACGCAGGTAAAACAAAAATTGATATCTATTTTAACAATTAACCATATTTTCTTATAGACTGTTCACAGATCAACTAAAAATGTCCCA
Organism: Sycobia sp. Sy_11; assembly: GCA_018907035.1. Taxonomy (NCBI): domain Eukaryota; kingdom Metazoa; phylum Arthropoda; class Insecta; order Hymenoptera; family Epichrysomallidae; genus Sycobia; species Sycobia sp. Sy_11. The sequence continues at coordinate 3,207,869 of JACCIC010000015.1, read as the reverse complement.
GTGTATTTTCGTTTTTCAATCTATAAAATCCAAATACTTGTGTATGATTCTTGTTGATTCCAGTATGAATGCTGTGGATGTTGATGAAGCTCTTGGCAGTAAGCTTATACTAGCTTGTCTCATACTGAATCAGTAAATATATCCTTTTTCAAATCTAAGAGCTCCTCCTTCTCAAGCGGAAGTAAGGTTTCCTAAGCATTCTTCCCGAGTAAATCAACACATCTTTTACGTTAGATGTGCGATTTGTATCTGTAAGATTTAAATTTAGCTTGTCATTTACGATCAATTCTTGGGTCAACTTTGACGGTCATAATCTTCATGAATATTGATCGTTCAGATTTAGATCCAGGCTTAGTGCTTTAACTGTAGAGTTTAACTTACATTTTTATTTTGAAAATATTAGATTTCCAATGTGCATAGAAGTAGCTTAGACTGATCTCTAGCTTTTAACGTCTAAACACTTTGAAAGTCTTATTACGTAGAGTAATTATAAGTTATTAATTATTAGTCTCTTTCATGTAATTTTTATACTTAGGTACTCACTTGTTTTAAGCTGAAACGCAAATTGAGTGCAAATACAAACAAGTGAAATAGTTGATTTTTAATACAATATTATTTATATTTTATTGCGATATGTTATACTTTTATTTATATATCAAGACTTTAATCAATATTTACTTTTCCCTCCTGTTTTCTTGTTTTCTACTCTACAAAAAGGAAATAACTCTCTCTCTCTCTCTCTCTCTCTCTCTCTCTCTCTCTCTTTCTTTCTACTTCTTTCTCTGGAAACATTATAAGAGAATTTCCAAGATATTTCACTCACAATTATGAAGCTTGAACGCAAAACTTTCAAACCCAAGGGGGGCATTTTTGGCACCATCTTCGAGTGAAGTTTCATAATTTGCGTTTTTAGTAGATTCGAGCCAGTCATCATAAAGCAGCTTCTTGGTGCTGATCAAATCGCTTACCTTTTGCTTACTTACATTTATTCAACATTGCTGTACATAATATTCATTTTAAATTCTACACCCTTCTGTATTGTACTCAAGGATTATCGAATTTCCATGCGCGAACGCGAATAAGAATGCAACTAAGAATTGAAAAATAGATGTACGTATGCACTTAATAAATTGTACTGCTTTTCATAGCTTTTCGATAATATTATTGGCGTTAGTTATTGTCTACTGTGACATGCTTTAAGATTGACCTACTGTAATATTATATATAATAATTAAGGTATTGATTATACTTTTATTATTTTATGATTTATAGTATCTCTGATGTGTCAGGAAAACATCGATTTTTGCAATATATTTTATATATTTTGTGATATGTTTTTTTTGTATATTTTGTAACCTGCATTATGTTTATATGTCTCATAGTAATGAATACACATTTATCTCTCCCTTTCTCACTCTCTTTATTTCTCTTATTTTCCGTTACCGATTAACTTTTTGGCCATGTTAAAAAAAAATAGTAGTAGTGAGTAGAAGAGAGATTTATAAATATTCTTGGCACGACAGTAGCGTAAAATACTTTTCACCCCCCCGAGGGCGGCAAATGCTGCGCCGATGCGCCGGGACAAATATTCTGGAGGCGAAAATATCGAGCATCGCGGAGGCAACCATCCGGCATTCAAATCCATGCGCTCCTCACCCCTCGCGGGATATGCAACGCCCTCGTTCTCCTACATATCTCCCTCTCTCTCTCTCCCTCTCTCTCACTCTCTCTGCATGTCCGCGCGCGCGCGCGCGCGAGTGTGTGTGTGTGTGTGTAGCGTAAACATCGTTTATCTCGGCGGCGATATCGGGGGCGCGCTGCGCGTCCTGAAAATCGAATTGTGAATCAGCGACACTGGTGTGCTGTGTGCAGCATCGCAGCCCGTGCCGAACAAACTTTCTGCGCAAGCGGCTTCTCTATCTGGCTCTCTCTCTCTCGCTCTCTCTCGCTCTCTCGCTCTCTCGCTCTCTCTCTCTCACGCGCGCGTTTCGCACGGATCCGCCATAAATAGCGAAAGCGCACGTGCGGCCACGTGAACGGGAGAGCGCAAGAGGAAAGGAAAGATCGGCATTCTCTGACCAAACACGGAGCAGTCGCCACGTTACACTCGTATATTATGCGACTGCCTTTTTATTCCCGTCTTATATATAATACTCTCTCGCTCTCCCTCCTTATCTGTACGTCGGTAAGAAGGGCACGCAGGCGCTGGTGTATTGAGCGCGCGGCCTTTTGTGCCGTAGCCCGCGTACAGGCGTTCGCTCGATTTTCGATCGCACCGTACATGCGCGGCGCGTGAATTGACGCCGTTGCAGCTTTATATCTAGAGAGAGAGAGAGAGAGAGAGAGAGAGAGAGAGGGAGAGAGAGAGACGTGTTTTTTTTCTTGCGCAAACTTGATAATTACCAGCTTGTTAATTGTGCACAAGCGCACATAAGTGCCCGTCCTTGTAGACCAAAATGGGATTGAATTAACCATGATTTATATATATATATATATATATATATATATATATATATATATACACTTAATTAGATATAATTAGTTTCTTGTTCAGTAGATACTCAATATAACATTATAAATATTGTGGATAAAGATAGATTAATTGGAAGAATAATATTACATATATAGATATACAATCTTACATAAGAAGTATAGTGGAAAGTTGCACAAATTTTGACCCATATTCGATTGGCTTTTCCTTACCATAATTATAAACATGACTATTATTCTAGTATTTTGTGGATAATTCAACGTTATCCGTCTATTAATGTTTTACTAGATGACTATTAAAAATTGCTGTTTTATTCAACTTAAGTCAGATTATTTAATAAACCAACTACGAGGATGCGAACAATTAGCCTCGTAAGAATTAATATAGAAAAATTATCATCTTTTATCTCGCCTGTTCTCACGAGTCGAAGCGCTTCCGCGTGGAATCTTCCCATCATACCATCATATGCGAATAAGGAAACTATTAACATTTATTTAGACATGTCAATTTTAAAAAATATATATATATTCATTCGTATATATTATAATGAATTTGGCTGATTATATCAAATGATCTATAAATAGTAAATTATAAATAGTATTTCCATAATCTCGTTATCTAATGGCGAGAACAGTGCCGTTAAATAATAGATTTTATAACTTAAATTATATATGTCGTAATTTATTATAAGATATAGTAGTTCTAAAATGAAAAATTATCTTCTTTAGAAACTAAAAGTCATTATAGTTTCTAAATTACAACTACACGAAAGTTATAGCAGTTCTACATAGTAATCTCGCAGAATACAAAAACAACTTTTATACTTTACCTACATCAAATAAAATTACTACAATTATTTTGCAAAAATTAGTTAAGTGACATGAAAGTAACGTAAAAGTGCGTTGTTTACTAATCAATATTAAAAATAGGACAGCTTCTAATTAATATAAGTATAATATACTAAAACATGTTCTTTTCTAATAATTTCTGCTATATGTTACAGTGATTTAGAATAATTTCATTTCATTGCGCCAGGCATTACTTGAATTAAACTTCGACGTTTCTAAATTGAATTTAATTCAGCATTACATATTCGCAAACGGAGGTAGAATTAGTCGTTGTAATTGCATCAAAAGGGCCAAAAAGATCTCGATACCGTTTGCTCATCTATAATAATTGCTCCATTCTCCAGGAATAATTGCCAAATATTCACGAGCAATACTTGACATTTTCACTGATTATCGACTGGTTGCATTTTTCCCGTGATGCTTGTTGTGTGTGTGTGTGTGTGTGTGTGTGTGTGTGTGTGTGTGTGTGTGTGTGTACAAGCGAAGCCAGCGTCAGCTTTCCCTGTGACGTGTACGTGACGAAATCAGCGCCGTCGCGGTTAGCGGGCAAACGTACTAACACGGAATCGCAGCGGGCTACGTGTACGCGCGCGTGCACTGACGCACACAGTCCCATCGCCGGCTCGACTAATGCGCGGCCGGCGCGAGATTATCCCGCCTTTCCACGCGCGCGAATTGGTTTCTGCAATCCTTGCTCCTTGGGATTGCGGCTCTTTCGCGGTGGAATACCCGCGAAATTGCGAGCTCTTTTCAGCAATAAGAAGAAAAAAAAACAAAGAAAAAAAGATAGGTCCTTGGGGGGAGAACTATTCTTCAGATCTATATATAGACACACACGACGGCTAGATCTTCTCAAGCGTATACGACTATAGGACTATATAGGTCAATTAAATGATGCGACTCCGTAAAAATTATCACATGTCTGTATTTATAAGCACACTCGACTCATTCATCGATTATTATCGTTATTAATGATAGATAAATAGGCGGATGTTATATAATAATGGTAAAAAAATCGATTATTGACCATGTTTATAAACGTATATGAACATTTAGAAATGATTCTTGGTCTCGTGTGTATTATGAAGATTCTCATCGATCGAATCTTAAAACTAGCCTATCATTATAGGATTTACGCAGTATGATATATTTTTACGTCGGTAAAATAATCCTTCAATGAAAGCTTCACTGTTTCATTGTTTTCTGAATAATAACCAGAGATCGTTCCAAGAACATGAAGCTATTACTATATAGAAAATATTGACCCCGGAGGTAACTAATGAGTATGTTCTGCGATGTTTTCCGTACCTCTTATAATTAGTATCTCGTAATTTGCATGTTCTTACTAGTTTATTAGTTATATATATATATATATATATATATATATATATATATATATATATATATATATACTTCACATAATGGATTAATGTATTTTTAGTCACGGGTACTTGCAGAGAAATATTGCAGAGAAAAATTGATGACCTGAAATTTGGTGGTATTCTCAAAAGCGATGATTAAGGTAAGAAGCATGGTGCGAATATTACAAAAGAACAAAAAAATATAAAGAACAAAGGAGCATTATTCTGTAGTTTAACGCAACTTTTTCAAGACTAAAATGAATTCATGACTCTAGAATATCATTGAAATTCATCGCCAAGGTTATTTCACCATCATCGAAACCTTTGAAGGTTGACAAGTCTTTGCTACTACAAAAAAAAAAAAGAATTCAAGAAATTTTTATTCTAGCAGTCTGCGTTGTTTTGGATAAAAGTCATTGCACTGTACGATTACAAGATTCAATTTTCTTCACATCCCTTTTGAAAATCTTCATCCAATCGTCACCGGAGCACGAGAAGTCTCTACACTACGGTGTACTAGTGAAACAGCAGACTTTTCCGTTGCATTGATTTCGCTTAACCAGCTCCAGATCACGTTTTTAATTTCGTGCAAAATAGCATTTTCATAGCGGCACCATATATGTTAAGCTGGGTGATTTATTGAGGGATACGTGAAATATATGAAAAGCATCCGTCGTAAAGATTACATTCTAGTTCTACATTTTTAACAATTTGAATCATCACACCAGTGACTTCATTCAACAGATTAGATTCAACAGTCATTTAAAAATAACATTAGTTTTTATCGAAATCAACCAAACTGCGATAAAAATTGTATCGTAAAACTGCCAAGTACAACTCGCTTTCTCATTCGAACCAATGCGGGACGTTAGAATTTCTCATTCAATTCGGGATGAACTGCGATGTGCAAACTACCGGCACCGTCGAAGTTAATCCATATTCTACAGCTCCCCCGCCCCCTTCCCAAAATAAGCACCTGGGCAAATCCCGTCCACCGGGGTCCCGCAATCTCGGAGTCTCGCACAGCCGAGCGCCGCGACGCCCGCACCTTCATTATTCGGCGTCACCGCCGCGTCTCCCCTGTAATTCGCCTGCCGCTCGCCGCGGCACTCCTGCGCGCGCCCCCCTGACGCACGCGCCGCGCCGCCGCAGACGTTTGAAATTTCGGCCTCGCTCAGCCCTGCGGGGACGGAAATCGAGGAGCGTTACGCCCGCGATGAAGCGGCGATATCCCGTGCTGTGTCTCGGTTGCCCTACCCCAGCGCCCCCCCCCCCGCCTTGTCCCGCAATCTCGTCGCACGCGAGTCATTGGCATTCCGCAAAGCGAATCGCGCGGTCTGTATCCGGTACGAGTATTTTGATTTCTCGCACTCTCTCTCCTCTCTCTCTCTCTCTCTCTCTCTCTCTCACTTTATCTCTCTCTCTCTCTCTCTCTCTCTTTTCCCCTCTACCTCCGGTGCAGAAAATTGTCATTAATAGTGCGTGGCTCAGCCAGAATCCACGGGTGGAAAGCGCTTCGATCGATCAGGCGCTTCTGCGATGATGCAATGGAAAATTTCGACCCTCTCTGCCTATTTCCTTTATTTCCTCCGCTTCTCCCCCACTCACGCTCTCTTTCCCTCATCCCACTCTCTCTCTGTCTCTCTCTCTCTCTCACTCTCTCTTTCTCTCTCTCTTTCTCTACGGTTCCGGAAGCAATCAACGAGCATCGAAGTACGCGCAGCCACTTCCTCAATATAGGACTGCCGGCAATCGAAGAGCATATATATATATATATATATATATATACATACATATATATGAACGCAAAAGGGGGAGTGAAGAGCGCAATTTTCACCTGTTCCCTTAACTTCTGCGGTTGGTCGTTTTGATCCCCCTGATGCTTTCCCCTCTACCTTCCGGAACTCAAGAATTTCGTCGTGCTAAATTTAATTCAATTGTGAACGTGTATATACTACTGTGAAGTACATATACCATACATATATACCATACATACATACATACATATATATATATATATATATATATATATATATATATATATATATATATATATGTATGGCGAGTCCTCGATATTATTAGAGAAGTTTATACCGGACAAAAAAAAATATTCATAATGATCAAGAGAAATTGTGTGTAGTTATATTATAGTTAAAATGCATTTTGAGCACTGGCATTGTTTCCGAATGCCCCGCAAATGCGCTTAGTCTATTAATAAGCATTGATACGTTTTTGGTTAAGCCTTTAAACGCCACTTTTCTTAATCACTACCGGTTTGTTGCTATTTCAAATAATGTAGAAGATCCATATTTTGAAATAAAGGTCTTTGTCAGATGGGGAAAAAAGTTATATTTTCAGGAGGGTTTTTTGAAACGAGAGGGCTTAAATATTTTGCGTGAATTATGGATGATAAAGTTTAGGATAGTATATTTTTGCGTGTAGAATATAGTATGATATAAAAAAGGTATGAGAATATGGTATATAGAATTTTGATATTAATACACACGCACGCACACACACACACACGCACACGCACACACACACACACACACACGCACGCACACGCACACACACACACACACACCACGCACACACACACGCACGCGCGCACACACACACACACACACACACACACACACACACACATAAACACACATACACATAAACACACACATAAACACACACACACACATTATATTATATTATATCTTTAATCCCTTGTTCATAACTCAGGCAGTATATACAGTGGAATGATCGCGGAAGGGCGGGGGCATTGCTAAAATTTTGATGAAGACCCTACTTTTCTTTTATTTGAGAAAGATTCATTTATTTGAGAAGTTCAGATTCACGTACGTAAGAATAGATATATTGGAATATTTTATAAGTAAAAAAGTTCTATATAGTAAAACAAACTTACTTAGAATAAGTTAAGTGAAGTATGTAAAGTGTAATTAAGAGTTATATGTAAATGAAACTACAAAAAATAACTTATTCAATAATTATATGAATAAAAATAAAATAAAAGATTGAATAAAGGTATGTTACGTGCTACATTGTATTAAAAATCTTTGAGCATGGTTATTTGGATAATATTCAAAAAATACAGATCGGCACCTAGTAGCCGATCGGTAACAACTTAAATTCTAAGTAGAATTTATATCGAAATATAGAAAAATTAAAAATCAAAAGAAGTTTTTAAGAGGCTTTTTCATGTTCTCATACTAAATGAATAATAAATTAAATCATATAATTATTGAATTCAGATGAAATTGTTAAAGGATATTATTAAATGTATTTTTAGTTCGCTCTTTTACATTGACAAGGGAAAATTAGAATTATTGAGGTTCATCTTTATAAAACGCCCAATGCAAATTAAACCTGTAATTAAGAAAACGTGAAAAACTTTTAATGCTATTCTCTATAATTAAGAGCAATTACGTTTGGCTTTCTACCACCGCGTCTTTTTCCCCAAGATAAGAGCCATTAAATTATGCATACTTTATTACAGTAGGTAAAAAAAAAAAATTTACTTGCAGAAAATTCTTTATCGACCTTCTTTTCCTTATAGTAACCAGTACGTAATATTGAAATATTACGGTACATTAACTGTTTATATTTCATCTGATGGAGTATGATTGAAATTCAAATGAGGACACTCAATAAAATAGTTCTTGAAATTTATATATTGAAATAAATGTTTAATTCCATGTCAATCATTCTTCAGAGACTAAATATATCCGATTGAATGTAAGAAATCACACCGTTACTTTCTGAAAACTATACATCCTTTAAATATATGTGTGACAGTGACAATTATAATATATTAGGCATGTAATCTTATCAATTTATCATTTTATTGATCATGAAATCGTGAAAAAGTAAGTGGATTCTTATTATCTGGGAATCGTAAGAAACATTTGTCGAATTCTTTATACCAATTGAAACTCTATAAGTTAATTATCTGTATTTACGTGATAAGGTGCCAGTTGAATAATTGTCACTTTCACAATTCCAAAGTCGAAGTGTAACCATTGTATCCAGTCAACTATAGATAATTGTTACTTTGTTTTAACAAAGATATGAAGCCGTATGATTCAGTAATTTTTTTAAATACCCTCGGTATTGAAAAAAAAGAACAATGATTTCTCTCAGGCATTATTATTCTTATGAAAGCACCCATAATAACTCCGTTAAGTGCGAAGAAATCTTGCTTAAATAACGATGAAAAAGTGAATTTCCATTAACACTACCGTAAAAACTTTTTCCAAACAATAACTCCGGTCGCGCGTAAAATCCTAATTGGGCTTGGAGATTCCACAAACCCGTATTCCCGAAGAAAATATAACATAGATATAGAATTTCTGGTCTCAGTGGCCGCAAATCCGTTACACCTCTACATGTATAAATTACTTCTTCGTTCAGATAGCAAACACGAACTTTCATGCAGCGCAATTATTATAATATTATTTGACATCAAGCTGAGGGCTTAGTGACACCTTCAGTACCCGTCCATCGACGCGAAATAAAAGCGAACCAAGGTCCAATGCTCGTGCTTGCGTTAAGAAAAAAATTATAATTCCTTCTAAGAATTAGGTAGACGCGAACGTCGAAAACGGGGCGCACGAAACAAATGCTTTGTCTAAATATAAATATACGCCTCCTTCGAGAACGAAGCAAAGAAGACGACTTCTTTATGGACCAGCACGACGAGTCGCATATTATAACTCTTGACAATTATTGTCTACTACCGCACGGGTGATTAGTCACGGGGTCAAATACATACATATATATACATATATAATATATATATATATATATATATATATATATATATATATATATATATATATATATAAACCACTTTTAAAACATAAAAGTATCGCGTTCATACTCCGTTATAAATCTTGTGTGAACGATAGTTATACCATTATATATATATACATATGTGTGTGTGTGTGTGTGTGTGTGTGTGTTCAGCGACAGAGATTCCGCAACCAATGCAGAGCCACTATTGCGAAGCGAAGATTGTAAAATATTGCCGAGAGATTTTAACGTGCGGAGAAAGAGAGATAGAAGTTAGAGAATCTATAGAAATTTTCTTGGTGCATTGTCTTGCAAACTTCAATTCAAGAATTGTTCAACAAAACTTTAAAATTGAAGCTTAATCCGTACGTTCAGGTATAATGTGTGTATGTATATATATATTAGTTATTAGTCACCTAGTACATAAATGCTCCATATATTAATATGCTAAAAATATAGTTTTACGAATATTCAGAAAAATCGTAAATGTAAACCATACGCCTTATTCAAATTAATGGACTTGTAAAGTCTATATTTAAATGAATATTTAATGTGATTTTTCCATCGTTAAATAATTATAATCCTTTGATTAGTACCTTTCAGAATAGTTTGCGAACATTTTTTAAAAGAAATTTCATCTTTAAATAGAACCTGACTGTAGTAAAACTAACCCAGTTTCTTTTTTTCCTACTATATTCTGGATAATTCATATTATTACATTATGTCATACAGAAAATCCTTAATTTATTATATACTGAAGAACCAGTGAAATGGCAAGCATAAAGCAAATTAACTTATTTCAAATTAAGCATTTAATGACACATATATCCATAATAAATGAAAATTGATACTTGTTTATTTCATCTTCATGCATGTAATAGAAAGAACCTTTTCTTTTTTTTTCATTCAAGTACGAGTCAATAACATCTCTTATAAATCAAATTTACGAAGGCATTTATACTCTATAATGCTTCGTCCGCGTGTCACTCGATACGTGAAAGGCCTATATATACGCATTGTGTATAATGTAATCATCTCGTCATATCTCTTTGCATGCTAATAAAAGTCTCAAGTGTGAATCTCTTCATTGCTCCCATAGAGCAGAGAATATATATATATATATATATATATATATATATATATATATATATATGAGCGTATTTTCAGCAATCCCCATTTGTCATTTAGACCCATAATGTGGAGGATGCCGAGTGCCGTTTCATTCCAAGCTGGCGTTACAATATTTCACTCGGCTCTCGGCGATATATAGAAATGAGAGCGCAAATGCTCTACTAACCATAACTTTTATGATAAATCCAGAGAAAATCGACGATTCGAAGCCGTTCAATCGCGTCTAAATTGAATATTTTCGATTACACAGTCATGCGTATACTTTCGATTAGAGAATTCTCACGTAAATCTATGTCAAATTGATAAATGTTTTTTCATTGGTCTTACAGTCCAATTAAATCAATCGAAAACAATATCAATAGATATCTACATTAACATTAATACATCAATACACAAAAATAATAAAAATTATAATTAAAATTAAAAATTATAATGACAGTCAGACTATCCTTATTTACAGTCATCCCCGTAGACTAATCTGAAAATAAAATATTAGCTGAAAAAAAATTTTTTTTGTTAGTAAAGTGCAATCTGACTGTCTCCAACCTTAGCTAATTGAAGATCCAGTCCAACGTTTCGAGCTCGCTACGGTTCTTTAAAATATTTTAAATCTATGTCAGACCAAGTTTACTATTAAAGGTCTGCTTTTAAAGATCTTCTCGCGGCTCTGCACGTATCAGACGGAAGGGTTGCTTATGCAGTTCCGAGTACATGAGCACTTATGTAGTTGGAATTAGATGGAAATTGACGAGCTTTAAATTAACGCCGCGAGATATGGTTAGTTGTATATATATATATATATATATATATATATATATATATATATATATATATATATAGGTAAAACTTATGGTCCGACATAAACAATGAAGCGACATCGATTTTGGGATTTTTGATTGGTGTCATTTTGTTGTTATTGTTGTCATTGGTCTTTGAATGTATACCACGTTTATGTTTGAAGGTTGAACACCAAAGTCCATGAAGCATCGACGTTTTATTTTTAATTTTTTATTTTGTTACTCAACTGAACCCTTATCGAGCTGTGAGATATTGAAAATATCAAAAAATGAATAACTTTATCTTCAATACACGAATCTGATTAGCTTTCTTCATACATCAATTTTCTTTTATTTTGTTCTTAACCTTATTCAAATATATATCTATTACTTACTAATTAATAATGGTTAAAGCTTACTTCAATTTTTCGCAATTAATAGAATGCAATAATATTACTAACTGTTATTTCCGAATATAGAATTAGAAGACGAGTTAAATGAACGGAAAAGAATTTAATGTTAAGCATTGTTACGTTATCGAATTATTGTTTCCAGATTTCAGATTCTTAAAGTTTTTCTCTGTGACAAATTTGGTTTGAATTATTTGAACTATTGCAATTATGTTTAACTAGAAATTTAGGATAAATAATGCGTATTAACTTAGAGACTACATTGGAGATTTAAATAGCTTTTATTATATGTGTTATATAACGTAAATTGAGTTTCGCTGATAAAGAAAGATAAATTCATACTTGTGCAATCTGGAAGCTACTGTTGTATCGGGACGTTTAAAAGCCTTTTGAACCTTCTCACTCATTGTTCTACAATTTACCGTGGAAACGTAGTTTTCGCGAGAATACTCGCGTAATGATCAGAGTACGTGAGAATCGATCTAACCGGTGATTTTTTTTTATTTCATCGACGAAAGGCGGAAAAGTCAGTGGATGCTTCGTTCGCGGTCTATCAGAAGAGGAATAAAAAGGAGACGTATGAATGAGGGGAGTGAAGATGAAGAAATGAAGAAAAATAGACAGTGGGATATAGAGGATAAAGAAAAAGAATCCATAGTGTCTAATGGCGGGGGGGGGGTCCTAATCGTCGAGAAGCGAACGCTAACTTCTCTATTCGATTTTCTTCCAACGCAAACGCGGAGACCGACGTTAATTGCGTCTACTTCGATAGATCTCCCGTTTCTCGTTCGCTCGAACCCGCGCGTTATACGCGCGCCCCTCTCATTCTCGCGCAATTTCTTACTTTATCAGTGGAATTAAATTCAGCGCTATTTCGGCAAACCGATTTTTGCACTCAATTGAAATGCAATTTAATTTGCCGGGCGTTTTTGTTTCTCCATCTGCTATTTAAAAACTGATATTTAAAAATTTGAAAAGTTAGCATTTAATGTGTTAAATACGTATTAAGAATTTAATTGGGTTGGAATGTCGAATAAGCAGGAAATAAAAGGAGCAATCAATTCTGTAAATGTGAAAACAGAACTAAATCTGCTTATTTACGTAATAATCAGAGTAAGAAAAGTTTATACATAGTTGTAATTGCAAAGCGAATGCCAGATTTAGCATTCGTGAGTGGTAATCCGAAAAATAAGGGGATTAGAATCTGTTACCTATTCATAGATTCAAATCTTTGATTTGCAACTATCTGAATAATTTTATTCATGCTGTCTCTCGCTTAACATAAGTTTCGTCTATATTAATTCTTGCAAAGCAGTATATCTAGTATGTTCTATATCTGTATACCTTGCAAAGAGATTTCATTAGTAGTAATTTCTCAATTAGGAACGTATCTTCAAATGTATCTATTGCTAATGAATTATTAAATGTTAATTAAATGGTTTGATCGTAAAATTTGTTTTCATTTCTGTGAAAACACTAATATATATAAGAAGATTTCGGCTCATGTAAGACACAAAAGTCATATTCTGGAGCTGGAGGTAGCTTACCGTTTGCAATAATATATGTCTCTGAGTAAAAAAGGCTTTTCTTAATGATTTTGACCCTATAGAATGCGAATCTGGAGGTTTTTTTTATTAAAAAAGGTAAAATATTAAATTAAAAATTGTATTTATGTCGACTGTTCTGCATTAAATTCCTAAATATGTTTATCTATATATAATATGATATATTAACTAAAATAATAGCAGTCAGACTGTCCTTGTTTATTATATTGGGTAGAATATTCGTGAAATCGAATCTTATATAGAACATATATTTTTTTGAAAATATAGACTATTGTAAGCCAAATTTCAAAGATTTCAAAAGCATGTCATCTAAAAATATATAATTAAACAATTCAGATATGTAAAACTCAATTTTTTAATCTCAGAGTACATAAAAAATCGTTATTAAGTAACATTTTGAAAATTTCAAAACTTAAAATTTCACTAATAATTTTAAGTATTTGCATCCTAGAAAATTTTGAGATAAGCAATGCAACAAATTTTGAGGGAAGCAATTATCAATAAACAATTGACTTTTATTGTTGCATATTCGCATCGTAATGTTTTCACTTTTTATCATTTGTTATTTTCGAGTTTAAATTTTCATCATTAATTTGCTTAATTATTAATGTTAAATTATTCGAAATAATTAATTATGGTTAAAACGGAAATAACCATTTTTAATTTTCCAAAAATGTTTGCTAATTACGATTTTGCGATTTAAATTCGATGATTTAAATATCTTTGACTATGAAAAATATAAAAGCTTTTTAAATGTGCATTTTTTGTTTAAAAATAGATGTTTTTAGAGAAAAAAATCAACCCAAAAGAAAATCTTCACTGCTTCCTCTTTGTTTAAATAATTGAAATTTAAATAGTGTATCTACTTGGATCGCCAAAAAAAAAAATTCCGTAATTGTGTCCTGTGGCTTAAAATATTTATAAGCAATTAATTGCAATTGGGGGCATATTCTTCCGAATAGGATGTTACGCAATTTTTCACGACGATCACACTGCTCAGTGATCCCAAAAAAAATCACTGATAACGAGCGTCGATCCTCACAGTTTCCGCGAATTTTTCATAATAAGAAGAACTAATTTTTTCATTTAATGAACGATATACCGAGCCATTCGTCCTCGCCTCTCGAAAATAAAGAGCTTTTCAACTTTTAAAAGACCTTCATGATTGGTGAAGGGGGTGGGGGGTCGGAACTCGTTTGTCAGCTCTCAAAGAAAAGCAATTATACAACTGCACAGTTTCCAGCAGTCGGCTTGGGTAATTAAACCGAGAATTTTTCAGAATACCCCAGCCTCGCCGGAAGACGATCCTGCAATTATTAATTACTTGCTGGCAGCAGGCTATTCAAAAAATTTCCTCCCCCCCCCCTTGGTGCCGCGCGCTGCTGCAGCAAGAAAGAGACAAGGGGGTAAGAGGGTCGTAGTGAATGAACAAGTAGCAAATTTGAATATATATTTCACTTCAGGGCTGCATTTATCTTGAAAATTCGAGGGAATCTTCTTTTTGCCGTTTGACCCGCCTTAATTCAATTCAAGCCGAGAGGGCTCGATCCACGAATGACGATTCGAATTTAATTCGTTACAAAATTATTGCTCAACGTTGACGAAATGGACGGATTTTTGGAAACCAGATATTTAGACGGATATTCACAGTTCACGCTGCATGTAAATTATGTAAAAGCAATGTAAATACCTGGTCTGAAACGAATTGTTTAGGTCCAAGACAATGTAGTCAAACTTTGTATTCGAACGAGCGATGAACAAGTATCATTGAGTCAACAAAAAGAAACTTCGAAAAAATCCTCGTTCATTCGGTAGTACTACTGCAGTAGGGTCATTTGCTGTCGCTCACATAAAATGACGGTGAAAAAGTGAAGGAATGAGAGAGAGAGAGAGAGAGAGAGAGAGAGAGAGAGATATTAGTATGTCTCAACGGTTGTGATAACGAGTTCTGGCGTCCCTTTGCATCTGAAGATGCTCACGTTCGTAATTTTATCAGAGTATCTTGAAAGCTGGAATGAAAAGTGAGAGAGAGGGAGAGAGAGGGAGAGAGAGAGAGAGAGAGAGCGGCAATAAGCAGGAGGCGCGCGAAAAAAGCAGCTAGCTGGGCGATAAGCACAATTATATAAATAAGGCGAGCGAAGTGATGAAGTATAATGGAGAGGAAAGCCGGAACAGGAGACGAGAGCCCGCCCGGAAGAAGTTTTCAAGGGGCGAGGGAGGAAAAGCGGAGAAGGACGACGAGGCGGTGTATAAAGAGCGTTACCTAATAAGAAACGCCCGGAATTCAGGCGGTTGAGAGGAGCAGAAGAGCAGGGGATAAAAGAGCGGGGCCGGAAGCATATTTTCTCCTTTTATTTTCTTCGGCTCGAGTAGTCTACTGAGGATGTATTTCGCGTCCCTTACTCCTCGACTTTGCCTTGGTTCTTACCCGGCCGCTCCTCCGTTATGATTTTCTAAAGGAATATAAAACCGCAATCGTTTGTGTCCAGAAAGCTTGCAGGTACAGCTGTTTTTACAAAAAGGATCCTAATACGTACAAGCGATGCTGCGGATTTTCGTGTTAGTTGTTGTTGAAAGCGGGGTACGATTTTTGTTTTATTATCTATACCAAGTCTTTATAGATGTGTAAAAGTAAACAGAAAACTGCCATCTTTGAATAAAAGAATACGAATTTGTATGAAGTTGAAATCCCAAAAAAATATTGCATTGAAAAGCTTATCGTCCACTACATATACATTACGTATATTTTTTTTTCTTATAAATTTTTAGAAGAAAAAGCGTACTGCAGTCAGCTGAAGCTTAAGCTTTGCATTGACATCTTATATGAGTATCTGAATCTCCTTCTGATTTGTCTTAGTCATGTATGATAATATATTATCGAAAACCAAAATTATGAATTACCATTTTTCAAATTCACGTCGTCCATCGTATACCATACTTATATCAAGTTCATAATTATCGATAACGGTTAATGTCAGTAATTTGGCTAATTTATCGATTACGATAAGTTATACTTAATACAATTAATAACCAATTTATTTCTTTATCTCTTTGCTTCGAAAATATTTTTCCTTGTAATTATTATTGATCGTTTACCTAAAATCATCCACGAACTTTTAACGCTGTATAAGTACGAATTATAATCACATTATCACTTATCATAAATCAATGATGCAATAACATTCTGCCAAACAGTGCTTCGCTAGAGGTCTGTGAGTATTTCCAGCTATACATATGAACAGTAACTACCTTATATCCGCAAATATCGATACATTAATTACAACAAAGAATGCAATTATATGTATAAAAGTAATTTCTGAGGCGCCAGATAAATGTCTCTCGCTTTCTTCCATCTGGTGAAAGTTCACGGACTTTAATATAAGATAGCCGATAAGCTCGCGGTCGTATATGTATCCGTAAATGTGTCGTCACAAAGAATTACTATCGGTGCGCCCACCCGCAGATGAGAGCTGCCTGTAGTTACAGTTCATAAAACGCAACTGCGACGAGAAGATGCTTCAATGTACACGCCATTTCAAAGTAATTTATTGTACGCATAAAATAGAGATGCTTTTCGCGTATACCCGCCGTATGGATAGAGATTAACGAGCAGATCTCGAGTTACCATGGCAACAGCAAGTCGCCCATAACACGTGGCCAACCTATGGATCAGTCGAGGACATCAGCTCTTTCCCATTGTTCCTCGGCGTGTAATACACTCTCCATTTTCCTTGTTACTATGTCTAACAGTACTAAAGCGGCTTTCTCGACATCATCTGAAAGTAAGAGGATTGGACAATCCAGCTGGCGAATTCGTGATTTTTAATTACTAATTGATAGTCGCTATAGTTCGTTTTGACCAGTTACAATCTATAATTCTAGTGCATGGAAATTCGCTTTAGAGTGTCTTCTATAACATATAGGATTAATGCTTATAAATTAGCATTATATATACTGCATTAGCAAATATTGAGTCTATATGACATCTTAACATTTCCTTCAATTTCTTCGAGATTTATTTAAAAAATGTAGGTGCTAGAAGTTATCTATACATGAGGCTAGTATACATCAATTGCATTTAGTAAATATTTTTTTTAAGATTATTTGTATTACACTGATAAAATATACTAAATTTAATTATAAGAACAGGGTCTCAGTAATTTGATTTATCGATTTTTACAAAGGAAAATTTATTAAAAGGTGAAAATTTTTCAAAAAAATTTGACGTTGGCAACGTACACGAATAAATAATAAAAAATAACTTTCGATTCTTGACAAGAGATATAATGAGAGAATCGCCGGAAGCAACAAACAAATAAAAAAAATACATATAACGTTGAAATATAAATAATATACTATTTTTGATTATGAAATTATTAGTTATTACCGGCGTCCTTTGAATTATAAAAATTTCGAAAAAATTGTGATTTATCTCTTTAACAATTCTTTTCATTGGAGCTGAATGTCTATCGAACAATGAAGCTACTAATGTGATTCTAAAGCTCAAAAAGCGTTGTGTAAATACGGAGCTACTGTTTACATATACGTGAACAATGAAAATTGTTATTAAAAAATAAATCAACCTACGAAAATGATAAAAACCTTGAAGAGAATAACTAAATAATTATGGGAAAGGTGGCACAATTAAATTATCCATTAGGACATAGAAGCCGATTCCGCTACAACACAACATACACGATTTGATCCGCTTATTTTGTAATGTCTGCGTACCAAATGTAACAGTTGTATATTCGTTAACAATCTCCTACTTATTGAACAGGTCCGAATAGAAATTATTGTATAATAATATCGTCCAACTATTGTAAAAAGTTACGGACAAGTGACCCATACTCTAGTGCTACTTACTTAAACTATAAAGTTGATTATTTTTTTTAACTGGCCAACATCGTGGGGCTCATAAAGATCCTATTAGATACTTAATCTTTGTTGGATCAGAATATTCAAAGAATACTCATAATGTTAACGCTCATAACTTGGACATACCCATTAGAAAATGGACTAAACTAAGATCCTGAACTCTTGTCTCGCTTAACCTCGGCGCATTTCCAGATTCAGTATTGATTCTCTCTCCACTCTTCATATACATTAATAATATGAGTTTCCATATTCATGCTTCTATTGATTGATTTATTAATTGTTGATTTAATTTCCTATATATGCCGATGACTCAAAAATTTACTCTGACATTGATTATAATGATCTGGAACATCGACTATTTTGGATTTGCAACCTGAATGCTTTGCTTAATGGAGAATCAAGTAATCAACAAAAATTTAATTTATACAGCATTAAAATTTTAATTAAATTTTAACAGTCTTGTTTAAATCACGGTTAAATCTATGCGATATTCGAACTTATGCGCAATAGTATTTTACCTTCACCTTAAAGATACGTTTAATAATTTTACTATTTTTCCCGTTATATGGAAATTATTCCTTACTACTTTTTGGCATTCCTGTGAAACTTCGCAGGAAGGATCAATTACCAGGAACGCGCTATATTTTGGATTCAAAAATGTCTCCACATATCACTGTTTATCATGAAGAGCTGTGGTCTCTAAAAATGGAACCGCCCGGAAACTTTTTAAAATACTTATCTTATATGAATGAAGAGATCTTAGCTCATCTTTATGGACTTATACTGGCTCGCCTAGGGTGAAAATTGATACACTATGATTTACTATTCCTTGATTTGGCACTCTGAAACCCTACCTATTTTCTTATAGTTTTGAAATTCGATACTTTCTGCCCTTAAAAGTACTCGGCATATTGCATCCTTAAATTTCATTCTTTTCGATCATGTCGGAATCTAAGTTTCCTAGTATGGTATCAATAATGATGGATATCTTATATAAAGAGTGTTTATCATCAGAACATTTACAGTAACGTTCTACTCGTCATTTTATTAATTCATGAGACGTAGAACAATACTATGGATGTGTATCTATAGATACTGAAATGAATAGTCTTAATCGGTACTGATATGGTCAAACCTATAGCAAGGGCATCTTACAGCGAAGTCTCAAATAAAAAATTTAGCTAACAACTGACCGCTTTAAGTATTTTTCTAAAACATCTCTACTATATTAATTGAGCAAAAGTATCGATTATAAATTGTATTCTTCATTTCTTTGTTTGTCAATTTTAATCTTACGTACTATATAGTTTATTTACACAAATTATATTGTACGCATTACTGTGTATGATATTGCTTAGCTCGTCTTGCGTAAAATTCTGTGACGTCAATAAAATTTATCGATATGTCGATCAATCATGCTTTTGCCGTAATGAAAAGAAAGGCGCGCGTTATGCAGAGAAAAAGAAATAGCGCAGATAGAGTATATAGGTATACTATATATGGAATTTAGCGATTCTCCCTCTGCCAGTTCCAGCCTCTTTCCGCGCTCTCCACGGACTCGTATATAAACGCGGGGGCGAGTTCGAGGACAGAGAGGTTCGTTTATCGGACGAACGGAAGCACGTTGATTTACAGCTGCTGTGTATATATATATATATATATATATATATATATATATATATATATACACGTATGCTTGCGCGCGCGCGTGTGTGTGTGTGTGTGTGCATGCGTACGCGTATGGTACAGCATACATGCACTGTAGTTCGATTAGATCTGACGTGGTTATACGTATATATGAGTGTACAAACGTATAGGATCGCTGAACGCCCCTCCCCCTTCCACCTTCACCCACAAGTTGGCCCTCTTTATAAGTCGAGTGAAATTCTCGTGTGTGTTAATAAAGAGAGTGTTGTAGGGGGAGGGGGCATATACGAGCGCCTGAATTGAAATAGAGACGAAGAGAGAAATTAAGAGAGCAGCTATATGTGCATGAATACAAGCGTCGGCGGATTGACGAGAGCAAAGCGGAAGAGAAAGAGAGAGGGAGAGAGGACGAGAGAAGGAGAGAGAGATATAGATATGAAAACAGAGAGCATTAAACTTGAAATAGTTTTCGCGATAAGCGCCGACGATATACACTGATATACTTTTTTTCAATCTCTCTCTCTCTCTCTCTCTCTCTCTCTCTCTCTCTCTCTCTTGAAACGCCGGAGTTTAGTAAACTCGTTTGCTCCGGGGCGGAAATTAAATGTGCGCTGCGTATTTTTGCACATGAGATCTGACAAATTGTAATTGGAACAGATTTTATAAGAAAAGTCAATACGCCACGGCGTGAATATTTACAATAACCATTGGCTTTTTTTCGTAAATAGTTGTTGTTTATTAGATAATTAAATTAAATTCCGTGTACGTACGTTACTGACTATTTTCCAGATTATTTATGTAAAACAAAATATATATATATATATATATATATATATATATATATATATATATTTCATTCTTCGCGTTCTCGTACTTCCTCGTACGAATTTCATTCATATGCAAATGGATACTCTTTTGTACGTGTATTCAAATAATACTTTAAATGCATTTCAAAATGAAAGCGATAAAATTGTTGGGGCTTGCTACATAAATAATTCGATAAAATAGAATCGATTAACTGTCGGCACTTTGAACATTGCTCTAACTTCGGAGTAAGTATTTTACTATCTAAGAAACTTGGGAAATTTATGTCCACAAATACTTTCAGTATTAGTTGATTAATTTCGTTATACAAGTAGAAAATCCTTATTTCGTATATAATCCAGTCAATTGACGAATTGTTTTGCTTTAACATAAAATGTTTTTTTTTTAATTTAAATTTCCAAATCTAGTGTTGGAGAGACAGTCCTACAATTAAGTCCTACAATTATTACAAAATTTTCGAATTTGTCTGTACGTTGATTCATATAAAAATCATTAATGCTATCTACATAAAAGTTATTTTTTCTTATCTCGAAAGTCTTCGTAGTTACTGAAAGTGTACCCTAAAGTATAAATAAAAAACTTGACGGGCGGATGAAAAATTATTCTCAAAAGTTTGTCGGTGCGAAATAAGAAAAAAAGTAGTGTGTATAGAGAATTTCGGGCGAAGAGATAAGCCCGAGGCGGAATTAAAAATAGAAGTTGGAGACTCGAATGCGAAAAGAGAGAAAATAAGCGGTGACAGTCGGCGACTGAGTAATGAGTCAAATGAGAGAGAGAAAGAGAGGAGAAGAAGGAAAAAGAAAGCGATCGGGGAAGCAGAACCGCGAATCGCGAACGATAAAACAAAATAAAGCCGTATATAAAAACTGTTACAGTACAGTAATACACGGAGATAGAGAGAAGAGAGAGAGAGAGAGAGAGAGAGAGAGAGAGAGAGAGAGAGAGAGAGAAAGCGAAAGAGAGAGAGTCATCTTCGCTTCTACTTTCAACTCAGATAGCACGGAAGTGTGTATCAGCATCTTTCCTCCCCCTTTCCCTTTCTTCTTGCTAGTCTATAAAAAGCTCATAGCACTCTACCCAAACATTCTTTGCTAATACACCGGCTTTATAATATAAAATGTATTTTTGCAGTACGTAATGCACACACCTGCCGTCCATATAACAGACTTGTGATTATCATCCTGACCCCACATCTCTCTCTCTCTCTCTCTCTCTCTCTCTCTCTCTCTCTCTCTCTCTCTCTCTCCCTCTCTCTCTCTCTCCGCCTGTCCGGCTCTTTAATCTTCGTTGGTTTTGTTTTTTTTCTCTTTAATAATTCTGCTGAATACTTTAGAAGAGATAAGAAACAAATTTCAACTACTAAAGATTTTTTATTAACTCGAG
This sequence comes from Sycobia sp. Sy_11, assembly GCA_018907035.1. Lineage (NCBI taxonomy): Eukaryota > Metazoa > Arthropoda > Insecta > Hymenoptera > Epichrysomallidae > Sycobia > Sycobia sp. Sy_11. Next base: position 3,185,751 of record JACCIC010000015.1, on the reverse strand, counting down.
GGATGTTAGCTGTAATAAGCAGGTTACTCATCACCAATGCGCTCCAACTTCAGAAGACACTTGTTGTTTTGAAACGATTGTTTTGAAAATTGGCAATTTTGAAGAATATATGGAATGAAAAAAAAAATACTTCCGTCGTCGTTCACTTCGCACACGATACTCAATCACGAGCCAATACACAAAATTTTTCTGTTTGTAAACTTGATGCAATGGAATAAATAATTTGGATTGCACTTGAAATTAGCTTCAACGAGACTTGAAGCTGGCAAAGTACAATTATAAACTTGAATATATAATTAGAATTTATAATTACATAGAGGCGTTGCTATTAAAAATACTAATTCTCCGAATTGTAAGTTCGCATCAGTAGCAGTAGATCGAGACAAATAATGGAGAAAAGCTTAACCCTTGAGACTAGTGTAAACTGGACACTTTTTAAAACGATCGGTATAATCGATACAGTTCATCTCATGAATAAAGCGCTGTAGAAATGTGCCCTGTTGATAAAAATTAAAACATAATTATCCGAATAAAATTATTTCTAATCTAACTAAAGACCTTTTAAAATATGGATTTTATATGACAATATGAATTTCTATAGAATTATATACTAACAAGTAATTATTATAGTAATATAATAACAATAACATAAATATAATTAATTATTATCGAATTACGTAAGTATTATCTAAAAATTATTCCTTATAACTTTTGTACTGAACCTTCCCAGTTAGTAATAGTGTAGTAGACGCAATAGTGCTGCCACCTTGCAAGATACAAATACCAACGCAAACTGTTAGTCTTGTAAAAGAGTTTGCTCTACGGTGATAAAAACCGATAATACTCCGTTATCCTCAACATATTCATCCTAGCTCCGATATAAGTTCTAGACCAGGGTTCCAGTTTTCCTTTCCAACATTTCTATTTATCCTTTCAGCACTACATATTGAAGAGATCATTCAATATTATCGTACTTATCCTACCGTCCGTCCTCAGGGACTATATTCACCTCAGTTTCCTCTGGCCTAAGCTGTCTCCTTCTCAGTTTCGTTATCCTGACACCAGTGCACAGTTATGCGAGATGATTTTATTGATTAATGTTAAAATTCTATCGACCCTGGGACTTTCCTGAAACAATAGTATCTTATATCTAAGTTCTATATAATGGAAAGTTATTGCCAAGCAATACGAATCATGTATAGGTTCCTGACAATTATTGGGAATTTTTCTATAAAATGCACAGACTTCTTACAGTGAATTTTTTTTTAAACCATTAAAAGTATTTAAGAATATCTCCAGTAATTCCTTACAACGGCATTAGACTAAATTTCTATTGAAATTTATTTTGCCTATTTTGCCTCGGGCAAATTCTCCGTTACAAAGTAGCAGACGCAGAGAATGTGAACATGTGAATATGTGAAAAAATAAGTATTCTTTAATCCCTCTGTGCTTTTTCTACGAAATTTCTTCATCTTCCTCCATTTGAAAATTCAAAGAACAATTGGCAAACATCAAATAAATTTTGTCTAAGTCGCTCAATTAGACGTTTCGTTTAATTCCTTTTAACAGTTTATCTTTGCCGTTAGTTACACACTCACTTTCACAAAAATAATATAGTGAAATATACACATAAAATAAGGTAATGTTGACTTAACTCGTTCGAAACAAACTCGTTTATTTGTATTTCCGTCACTGATACAAGCATTACGTTTTTATTCAAATTATCTTATCGATATAATTTAATTTATTGCTTTCCGCTACTATCTGTAAAACGGACTTCACAGGGATGACCCTACGGTAAGATTTTATAATACGTTAAGAGTATTTACAGCACTTTCACTTTTCTTGACCATATATATCGCCCATAAGAAAGTAGTAATACTTTCTGTTAGGAATAAATATACGTGGATGAATTTTTATCTCTCTCTCTCTCTCTCTCTCTCTCTCTCTCTCTCTCTCTCTCTCTCTCTCTGCCTTCCATTCTTGCACCTCTCATGTTTTACTAGCCACTTTGTATGTTGCAATGCCTAATTATAGTTGATATTTTGTTCACCATTGTGCCGAATTTCGATATTATAATTATAATACGTGCCAAATATATAAATGATGACAATGAATTTCATGTAGGCGGAAATCCGAGGGGGAAACCAGTTATTACATCAAGGTCGCGATGTATTTCGTCGAGGACGAGCCGACTTTGAGATTCGCGCGCGATCAAATTCATGAGTAAGAGAATTTGCAATCCGCGAAATTGTTTTTTCAAGATTGTTTTCGCTCTAACGCTTTTCGAATACTCCATATTATTTCAGTATTCGCCGCTTTAAGTAATTCATTAAAGACCTGTTCGGATAAAGAAAATTGCGAACTGACTTTGACTCACGTGGCCTCGAAAATTCTGCGAGAATGGCAAATAAATGGCAGGACTCACCTGAAACAAAGAAAAATTTACTTTTAGATATCTATGTTTTCAGCACGAATTTATATACACACATATGATAAAATGTTAGATCTTATATATAATTTCAGAATCCAAAAACTTGAGACTTTTTTCTAAAACTTTTTCTAAAATACTTTTAACAATATTTGAATTTTATAAGCATTCACCCAGAACCTATAAATAATTAAAGATTTTTATGTAGCATTCATTCTAAGTCAATCCGTATTATCATGTAATCAAAAGAAAATTTCACTTTTACAACAAATAATTAAATGAAAAGATCATGTGTCTTCGAACAACAGTATTACAAAATGTGAAATAATTCGTTAGAAATATTTATAAATAATTTGTGGGTTAATCCTTCTTAAAACCATCGAAAACGTAGAAAGGAAATTTTTTATTAATTAATTAATTAGTTAGTTAATTAATTTTTAATTAATTTTCAATAAAAATACAATGATTATTGAAATTCAATTTAATATAACATTGAGACCTTTAGTTCTTTAACAAGGTACTTCAACATTTATTTCTTCCTTTTGACTACAATAGGATAATATTATACTTTTGATTAAAATGAAAGAAATTAGAATGCAAATAATGCAATAAATGAGACCATTTCGATCATTTCCTATACACAATTAGTAGTATTAGTCTTTTTCTTCAATTTAATAGTATAGAATATAAGTATAAATTTAATATAAGTAAAAATATCATAATATTAAATTATTAAAAATAAATTGTAGAAAAAGTATTTCTATTACGTGAAAAAAATATGATTAAATTAGATTTTTTTCACTGTAACGATCGTTTGTATATTAAAAAAACAGTTATATTACGATAATTTGATGAGATATTTATTTAAGTAGTAGCAGTCAGCTAGCACGGACATTGAATACTATATTATAAAGCTATGACGATATACTGGGAGCAATAATATTTAATTAGTATTTAACAGTATCACTGAATAGACCATTAAACCTTTAATCGACAATTTAATACTATATACCTGGAGATCAATTCAGTATTCAACGCAGAGTACCATTTCCGTGCGAGAACTCGTAAAAGCCTTTTTCCGGGATACATTTATTCGGTATTTCCCTCGTACGCGTGATTTTATAACCACGGAACAATGGGTCTAGAATTTGACGAGATACGAATATGAAATAAATCACAAGCCAATTGATGCGGAGCGATAAAATTCCCCCCGCCCCTCGCCCCACATTACTGTAATTTAAAATAATAATCAAAAATATAGCATATAGCATAGAACTCTCTTTAAATTAAAGACCCTTTTGCTCCTCAATGACAGAATTTTTGTACTGTGCGGCCTATCGGTGCACGCTAACGAGGCGGAAATTCGTCGCAAAACCGGCCCGCCCCCACCGCAGTCATAATTGAAAGGCTCTGCTCGCCCGACGAGACCGGCCCTCCTCGCAATTCCGGCATATTAAACGCTCTTCTATCTTTCTCTCTACCTCTCTCTCTCTCTCTCTCTCTCTCTCTCGCCCCGCCGCACAAAACGCGCCATTATACTCTCCCGCGGTGAGCGAGGGACAGTTGCACGTCGTGCAACACGTCTCTCCCGGGACACGCACCACGCGCGCGTGCGGCGACTGGCGTTGCGACGCCCCCTGTCCCCCTTGTTTTCAAAGAATTGCGAATAACGCCAATATAGAAGCGCGGGACTGCTTCGATCTCGGACGCGCGAGTCATAATAGCGAAATTTACACCTGTTTTTATTTTTACTGTTTTTCACTTTTAACGGACCGGCGACGCCAGACGTTCTTTCTCGATGTCGGGATGAAAGCTTAGAAAAATAAGTCTCCCCTCGCACGTACCGTATCTCGCTATCTGCGGACTTCCGGTGAGACGGACAATGCGATTTTTCGTTGTTCCGCGATACCGAGCGCGCAATGTGGCGAGATTACATGCGCCCGCGCTGACGGCGAAGAGAGAGAGAGAGAGAGAGAGAGAGAGAGAGACAAAGAAACAGAGAGAAATTATCGTCTCTGTCGACATTTGGTTGGCTATAATAAGACGGGATGAACGTTCGCTTCTAATAAAGTATATTAAAAAGCGTTTGGGAAAGCAGAGGATGTATTTTGAAACGTTTGCAAATTTCTTGAATGGATCTAAAGTTTCTCGCTGACGTTTTTCGTGCTTGTAGCATATTTCGATAGATTGTGTGATTTTGAGAAAACACAATTCCAAGTTTTAATATTGGATTCTTACGTAGTCCAAAAACGGGAGCGCGCAATCATGGTACATCCTTGAAGTAAGGGGTTTTTATTTCAGTATCGTCAGTATGAAAAATTTATGGTAAATAGAAAAACGCGCGCGTCCTATCGCGGTTCATTTTGTTAATTCGTAATATTTTGATAAGATCCCAGTTTATATACGGTATGCAGAGAATCGTGTAACTGAAATGAATTTTGGATAAAATAATATTGACGCAAAACTGCAGTCGATTCGTAACTTTTTTATAGTCCACTGCGGCGAGCAGAAATCCATATTTTTTCACGAATATCAATATAAAAATAAATTAAAGAAAACCGAGCGAAGCTGCAAAATACGAAGCGAAATTCGAAAAATCTACACCGGTATCAGAGCCATGACTCTCATCCATTACCTTAAGGGCTTATTCTATTTGATTGTTGTAGCTTATTGCAGAAAATATATACCTTCAAAAATATCGTCTCGATGTTTTGATGTAAAATTCGACTTATCGTTCAGAGCGATACAAACAGCATGTTTCACAAGTCACTGAATGGAAAACGATGTGTGAAAAACACATCGATCGATCATTATGAACTTTTGCATGCAATTATTTTGTAAAATTTTCTATAAACTGAGATCGAGATGTTTTTCATAAATGACAATTCCTTTTTTAAAAATTCCCAAAAACGTTTGTACATTTTCATATAAAGAGGAGAATTTCTGACATTTCTGAATACGTTTGCAGATTTAGAAGAGTTTACTTTTTTTCTCCAAAAAATTTATACATTTCTGTTCTAGAAAGGCATGTTTCACGTAATTTTCCAGTAATTTGAATTATGCTCCAATCACTAGAATTTTTTTCCACGGGACCGAAGCAAAAATACCTTCATCAAAGTTTATAAAATTAGTTTGTTCTCTACACTGAACGAGTGCGCAAATTATTGTCAGAACGCACACTGAATGAGCTCGCCCATGATGTTCAACAGTCAGAGAATCGCTGAAATACGTTGCCTAATTATATTATAGAACTTTCAATTGTTACTCTTATCCTTATTGTCGAGATGTAATTCGGAAGATTATGTAAATAGGTGCTATAATTATGTAAATAATACCTTAATAATTAATAAACTATTAGCAGATGATGAAGCGCGCAATTCCGCCCCATCTCACGCCCTCTTTGTTCTGAGTTAATTCAAAAATTAACGGCGAGCTTAACGGAGCTCGTTAAAGAAGCGTTCGGGAAGAGATTATGGATCGGCCACCGTACTTCCATCGATCTGCGAGCTATTTAATCATTCGTACGTTAAAAAAAAAGGAAAACCGAATGGCCATCATTATAGAATCGTAAAAGTTGTAATGGCGTTATTAATTTGCTTGAAACTAAGCCGTTTTTGTTCTTCGTAATTATTTTTCGTTATAAAATGGCTAATAAAACGGGAATAAACGCAGGTAGACACTTTTTTTTATTCATTTTCTAAATATGACTTGTAAAGATTACTGGGGGGGGGGGGCGAAAGTGCAAATGAGACCTGTACCAAACTATATTAGATTCAAGGTTTTTTACATAAAATCATAACTCAACGTCATTATTCCATTTTTATATAATAATAAATAATTATTCAGAAGAGGGTTCTCAAGCCGATACCGCAGATACTAAATAAATCAATGCTCACCAGACGCATCATAAAAAGATTAGTTACTTATAAACTCATATAATTATTATTATTGTTGTTGTTGTCGCTGTTGTTTTTGCTTTTTTGTTGTATTTCTTATACTTGATGTTCATGTGGAATTTATTACTATTATTGCAGAATTTTCCATCGTACAAATATCGCTTTTGCGGCAAGGAAAGAAGATCGTTTAAAAAAAATTTTAATTCAATGTCAAAACACTATTTTTATTTATTCGAGATTGGACAGAAGAGAGAGAATATATGTTTAATCGTTAGAGTACCGGTACAACGCATATATTTGTCAGAGAATAATTAATAAAACAAAATAAAAATAATAATTAATAATAAAATAAAAACGTCAGAAAAAAATCATATTTTGTTCATTAAAAAGTTCATTTTTTCGAATTTTTCATTTTTGACTTCAGAATCGTAATCAGCGACCCATATATATATATATATATATATATATATATATATATATATATACTTTTGCATGCGCATAGAATATTTTTTTTTCAATTATGAAAAATTTAACACGGGCATTACCGTCCCGGACCGGCATGACGCACATATGCGCCATGCTTTGACTCGCAAACATTTAGTCTCAGTTTGGGTTAAAATTTGGGACCTATGAGAACTTTTTCATACAAGCAATACGCATTGAAAATATCTAAAATCGCAGAGGTTTAAAATATGGAATTACCGCTACTAATGGTTCCTATATATAATTTTTATTACTCTTAACGCAGGGTTCGAAATTTTAAATAAACTTTTCCATTTGCGCAAACATAGTACTTACACGGGGATGCGATATCCCAAAGACCGTGATTCCATTTTAACCTACTTAATTTCCTTTGGCCGTCCGTTCGCTATAAGTTGTACAGGACCACCATAAGTTCTACCGGTGGACTTTTGCATTAGCCTTTAATGCCGCGCACGTCACGTCATATCGTCCAGGAAAAAGTTCTTGAGACAGTTGAAAAAGTGTCTCTTTCGCACACTTTTGAACTTTTCTAGAAGTCAAGTAAAAATCCAGAAAAATTATAATTTTTTATGATCACAACCTTTTTTTTTAGATTCGTATGTGATCATTAGAGCAGTTTGAAATATTTTTATTATATGTTTTATTAGACTGTTGTTGAACAGCTTGATGATGATTTACGGCGTGCTTTATGCTTGCACCACAAAAGATTGATTTTTGTTTGTGATAATAAGTCGAATTGATTTTCAACGAAAATCTTTAAGTGCGTTGAATTTTTCGATATACCATTAAAGCATCCCAATGGAAATATATTACGTGGAGCCCCCAGAGAATTCGAAGAGACGAGATGCTATTTTTAGAATTATATGCCGACAAGTATTTACATGCATATATATATATATATATATATATATATATATATATATATATATATTACTTACTAACGGACGTCACATACTATATATATATAATACACTGTCATGCACATTAGCAGCTTCCACGCAGGGGATTCGTGCTCTCCGTTACTTCAAAAAGGAATTCGATGCGTACGCGCGCAGATACAGACGCGCGCGTGCGCGCGAACATAATGCAATAAGCATCGATAAAAATCACCTTGTAACGTTTCGATTGAAAGTGCACGCGCACTCGCGGATACGCAAGTCTTCCCCTTCTCGCCCATCAGGTCGGAGAACTCATGGCGTCGCGCGTTCATTGATCTCGTCGAGCGTAACTCTTGTGATTTTCTTCTAGATATACGATTTTCTGGGCCTCCTCCGATGAAGCGATAAATGTCTTTCCCGCCTCTCTCAATTTCTCTCTCTCTCTCTCTCTCCTCTGCCGGCGTCCCTGCGACGAGTCAGCGGAATGAATCAAAAGGGGGCGCGGCGAGAGCGGTCGTATATCCTCGATGAATGCTCGCCCCCTCCCTCCCGCCGCCATTGAAATCCCAAAAGCGCTTTTACCATAATGCAATTTGGAACGCGGGCGCGGGCGTCGATGCGCTCAATGGGCCTCGTAACGAACGTAACTCTCATCTCTGGGGGGGGGTAGAAGGAGGAGGTGCCAGATCGAGCGGGTGCATTGATATTAATTACCGGCTCTTTGCGAAATCACCGAGGTTGGAGGAGAGGGGATATTTTGATTTTCGAGATATGTCCTTGGGTGCGGTGAGTTGATCCTGCGGACGCGCTACGTTTTTTACACGCACGCGCGCGCGCACACACACACACACACACACACACACCCATTCAGTCAACTGATTCTTATTCATGGGATTTGCACGATATATAACTGTATTAGAGTTTGCACGGTTATATATTTCTTCATTGCGAGGATTTTATAGCATAAAAAGTTCACCCTGACAATGACAAAGGGAAGAAACTAATATACGTTCACGTGTAAACGTGATAAGCGGGGAAATCCGTTGTGCGATCGTTTACTTGAATGCGCAAAGTTTCGAAATTAGCTATTGTTGCAATTAGAATCATCCAATTAGATTGTCAACAATTATTTAAAATTAAAAATTCTCGTTTATCTGGAAATTATATACAAAAATTAATTAATTACAATATATTCGTTACGTTATTAGACTATTTTTCATAGTCCTTCACCAATACCAAGAGAAGAGTAGATTTCGTAAAGTATTCTCTCAGTATCGGAAAAGTATTACCAATTAATGTATTCTTTTGGTCTTTTATTTGGAATTGTCTGTATTGTATTGGTCATCACAAGACAGTATTGGTTTTCATTTTGAAAAAAATTCGGCAATCATTTCTTAATGCAGTATATTAGGAGTCGAAATATCATGACCATATTGTAATGCATAAGAATTTTTCGTACCAAGAAAATTGCAACGAAATAACAAATCATAAAATTTTTTATCAAAAAGTAAATAAAATGAAAATGTATAAAAATAATTGTATTATATTAAACTCGTACATAATATTGATTTTTAATATAATGTTCACTGACAAAAGAATTAAAAAAAAAATCATTATTGTAATTAGCGGTGCAAATTACTGCAATTATTTTCATAAAGTAATGTACAAAATATACAACAATGTAAATAACTGTTGTAATTCAATATAATTTTATTTTAAAACACAAATACAGCTCATCCGCTAGAGGGGGAAAAGGGTCCTGGAGATATCGACGCGTTCGCGCTTTTATGGGTATCTCCTCTCACGATTTCAAGAGTTTCCAAAAAAAAGTTGAAAGCTTGCATTTGAATTTTCGAGAGGCTTCACCTCGCAGCCGGGAATTTCCCATTCCTTGTGGAATTTTTGTCTATCTTCTGCAGAGCTTTTTTATCTCTATGTTTTCATACAGTTGATCAGCTTTCGAAAATACCCAGATTCCTTACCAAGTAAAAGCATGCACGATGAAATTTCCGCAGTATAATGAAACTTGCTATTCGCAATTCCTTTTTCTTTTAATATTAAATATTCCACTGATATCTTTAAACTCTTTAACAGATTAAAGTATTTTTAATGTATTAAAATAAATTAATAATTTAATAATAAATTTCAATTAAATGAAATAATTCGATAAACAATTAATAAATGAAGAGAGTCGATTACAATACTCTTCCGTCAGTTCTATGAAGAGTACAGAAGTACAGTCAAAACATGAACAAAACTAAGAGTAATACAATTTGATTTCCGACTTTTAAGGTTGAAGTTGGACTAATATTTATGATTCTACATAACAAATCTAATAATATAAAAAAATCTAATGTTTGTCTTTTACAACGGGAGTACTATATAATATAATAAATACCACTTGATAAACGATTTTTCATCTATTTATTAAATAATCATAATGCTATCATAACATTTTTATTTTATGTTTTAGTATTACTTAAATTTTGATCAACTGAAAAACTAAAAATGCCATCGGATCATTGTATCCTTAAAAGTTTTGAATACGTCCTTGTCTTGATATTTGTCTTGAATTCCGATACGTGACCAATTAATACCAACTCTAGACTTAATTATTGATGAAGCCTTAATTTTTCACGTTTGTTAGGTTGTAACATATTATCGGTGCATAAATTTTGTAACTTTTAATTAAGTAATATTAGACTTTGAAAGACATACAAATTCTATCACTTTTTGCAGCTCCCGTGATTTTTAACTTTCCACGATTATAATTCTGTCAATTTCCCGTCATTTACCTTCGCAACTATCTAACAAAAAGGTCGAAAAAAACTCAGATCGCACGGCTGCAGCATCATTCTCGCGCACGCTCGCGCGAAAAACTTTCGGAGTCCTGAACACGGATGCACAAAAAAAAAATTGGACCACCGATTCTGGGATATATAGCGTTAGATTTGCCTGCCAGCAGCGTACGCCTATAATGTTTCATTTTTCGTAGTTAGGCAAAAACGAACGTTTCCGCACCTCGTAGACAAAACTAATATGGCATGCTCGCAGAATCACGAGGGACGACTCGAGGCTTTAAATATAAAGAACAAAATCACAGAGAAAGATAGAGAGAGAGAGAGAGAGAGAGAGAGAGAAATGGGCATGTGAATGTTCTCCCACTTCTCTGACTTCCTATCCAGACGTAAGGCGTCGGAAATAGGAGGGGGCAGGGAGACCGAAACGAGGGAGAGAGGCGAGAGGCCTCTGAAAATCTCCCATTCTCGCATCTTTGCTCCTATACCATTCGCTCGGCTGCCAGACGTATCGCGCCCTCGTGTCTCAGTTCTATAATCCGAACTTCCCTCCCCGTCGCCTTATTCCTTTTTTCTCTCCCGCCCCCTCTTTCTCTCTCTCTCTCTCTCTCTCTCTCTCATTCTCTTCATCTCCCGCAGCGTGATTCATTTCTCGCGCTACACTCGACGCTTTATATACTTTTACGATGCTTCCGCCGCGCGGACCGCGCCGTCGGCTGGGAAGTTTGACAGGATGTGCGAATTTTTTTAGACCTCGGGTAGATTCGCCCGCTCGATCGTTTCGCAAATACGGGAGAGCCAGGCTCTCGTGCGGCTTTTTTTTTCACGAACGCTGCGAAATAATTCTGCAAGAAATGACTTTGAAGACTTTACTGATGCTTCAAAAGAAGCCAGACGATTATTTCTCGAGCGGCGGTCTTACATTCGTACGGCGAAGAGGAGTCGTCGGTTTTCGAATTCACATCATGTTATTTACGATTGTTTGGTAACACAGGTATCTATTAAATACGTGGTTCGTCGTAAATGAACGTGAATTATTCTCTACAAATGCAACTTGAATCCGTAAAAGTGTTACCGCCCATTGCGGAGCAGAAAGCTTTGCGTAGTAAACAGGGAAGATGGATCAGATATTTGGAATAGAAACTTCCGTAAATTACGTATAATGCTAAAGTAAAACTCTGTGCCCATACTTTATCAAGTTTGGAAGAAACATTTTAAATTTATCGTACAATTTGAATTTCAGATGGAACTTTTACACAGTCAAGAAATTGAACTAATTTATGGTTTCAATCCAACATAATAAGGTTAATGTTGAGTGCATTTTATATTTGCATAATGTATTAAAATTCAGAGAGTGGGAAATGTTAATCGGACCACCCGAATATCTCCGTTTGTAGGCTACTCGACAAAAAGTGTTATACATAAAATTTAGTGAATATCAAGTGGCTGATTCAATCATAATGTTCACAATGTCTTTGATCTGTATTTTTAAGATCATTTCAAGGTAAACTTTTGCTCTTTAAGTCATCTTTTTATCCCGGATTCTGAAACAGTTCAAAGTTTTATGTCTAAATATAAATCTCTCTTAGAGGTCACAGTGACTCATCTCGGGCAGTATTTCTGACAAAATTGTCAAAATTAGCATAGAATATTTCAAGATTACGTATCTGAAAGGATTTTCATTATTTCTGATAAGAATATTCATCTTAATGGTTATTGTAACACAAGATCTGTACGCAAATAAATGTTAGCACTCACTGTGATCTCTGCGTATTGAATCAAAAATAACTAGAATAGCTGAATACAAAAACTACTTGTAATCTTAAACGAGGTGAAATTTAAAAATCATGAAATACGAAATTTTGAAATCGGGTGATGCTATTGTTTTTCCTGTGACAGTTCAAATTCGGACAAACCACCTAAGTTGTTAACGCTCGCTCAAGATGTGTATCTTATCTTTGTAATTTCATCCACAGGTTAGTAAGTACCATTAAATATTTATAACTGACGATTTTACCAGAATTATTTGTATCGCAAATCAAGATTCCACTTACTTAAACGTGTGGAAACAAAATTTGTATTCGATCACAATGACATCGCCTAGGATCTTATTAGTAAATAACGAACTTATATTGCTTGCGAATCATAACAGGTGCGAATCATAAGTTTAATGGTTCAGTGGTTCATATGATAGTGTTTAATATCACTAGGAGCAACTATCTAAAACAATATATCTATATATATGATTCAGTGCATTACGAGCTCTTACCCAACGGTTAATCAATCAATGAAGAATCTTGCAAGTTTTTCTTCGCTTACATGAAGCAATTATTGAGGCAAATGAATGGTGTACCTGCGCATACCTCAGTGATATTTCATTAAGTTTCAACGAAACACAATTCAATATTCAAGACACAACCCGTGTACTCACAAATATGCTCCCCTTCAACTTTTTTCTATTGGCAAAGCAAAAGGGATCCATGAAACGAAGACGATGTCTATAATATAACATCAGAATCGCTATAGTAGCTGAATTTCATATATGAAAAAGTGAATGTTAAAAGTGCTTCGAAGAAAAAAACACCAGTCTATGTGTTTATACAGTCTATCTTGAATGCATTCAATGAGCTATATTCGATATGCACGAGCAACTAAACATTATTGATAGAAAGTGAATAATCTTATAATTCATTGGTCGTTAACCACTTTTAAACTCCTAATATCCTTCCACTTTCCGATTGGCCCACCTTCGTCCTTCTCGACTTTAAAAGATCTCCCATTAATTACGTAATCCGGCGCCGAGACTCCCGCATCAAGGGAAGTCGGGATATCTCTCTCTCTCTCTCTCTCTCTCTCTCTCTCTCTCTCTCTCACTCTCACTCCGTTTTTCCCTGTGTATCCCCGCGCGTTGGACTGGCTCGCGGCGACGGGGCGGCGGGCGCGACTCCCTGTATAAATAAGCCGGCTCTAAATATAGCGCGCGCGGTGCGCCTTTCGCGCATAATTCTCGCGACGGGTCACCGGACGCGCGCGCGGCCGCGGCATGGACTTTCCACCCGCTGGCGGCGACTTAAGAGCCCGCGCGTACGCGCCGCCCGTACGTTAATTGCCGCTCGCGGGGCGCACGCCGGGCCGTTGATCTCGCGCGCGTGGCGATTGTATGGATACAGAGAGACGCACGAGCGGTGGCAAGTTGGCGAAGGCGCCGTCGGTGGTTGGATGAGAGGGGTGCGAAGGGCGGAGGAGCTGCGAGATCGCGGATAGTCGTTGGGCGAGGAAAAAAGGAGTACCAGCGGCTCGCCTTACGACGATCGCGTGTGGCAGTCAGGAGATTTTCATTGTTTTCGTTTTTTTCGACTACTATTGAACTGCGATTAACCATTGTACTTATGTCGATTGTTTTGAATGAAATTATGAAATATTTCTATCCTTCTTACAGTCTTTATATAATAGATTAACTAAAATAATGACAGTAAAATAATAACGTTGAAATTATTTTAGTTAATAGATTATATTACAAAGACTGTAAGACTGGTAAAAATATTTATTAATTACTGAACTAGCATAGAATATAGGATACATTTTGATTATGATGAGAAGAGTTAAATCATTAGCGTTGATCACGGCACTATATTAACTTTTAAAGGGTCGAGTTTGGAGGTTTCTAAGCCTCCTTTGAAAGTGCCTTGTATATCTTGTATCACCCATCAACTATGTACAATGGTCCTATCTTGGACCGAGCCGATGTATCGGCTCTCCGGCCCTGGAGGGTCATGAAAAATTTTTAGTTCGGTAAAATAGGAATAGAATCATATCCTCAGGTTTTGAGATGTGCTGTATCCAAATCTGGAGTCTGATCGGACATAACTGCTCATAATTACGGTCATTCCAGGTCAAACAAGGTCTCTTCAAGGTCAAATGCAGAAAGTATCATATATATTCGAACAACAATTATATCTAAGAGTATCCCGAGGTACTACATCTGAATCTGATACTTGTTTGATTTTGAATAGACAAAAAAAAATTACTTATAAAACTACTTTCACGAGAATAGATTCAGAAATTTATCTGAATAATGATATTGACAGAAATGCGATTAGTTGAATGAGAAAATTCGGTGTCAAGCGCTCTCAAACTCTAAAAACCAATTTTAAATATTTCACTGGATATATTCTCAACCTGACCTTGAATAAATCTACATCTCTCTTTTTATTTGCGGTCAAAATAACATAAAACCTGAACTCAGTGACTCCAAAAGCATAAAGATATATCTTTTGCAATGATTAAAATAATATTGCTATGTTTGATCTTCAAATGACCTTCATTGACCTTGACTCTGAAGTGATAAGATCAAATCAATTTCAGATCCGAACTTAGTACGTCAATTTACTTAAGGATAAAGAGGTATTCTAGCATTATGTTGTCGAGCCGATATATCGGTGACTAAAATCAATTTCATATCCCAGATTTGTAAAGAACGCAACGTAACCTACATTAGTACTTAAATAATGGTATAGAGGTGAAATTTAACTCATAAGAGGAGTATCTTTATATTCGAATAAAGTCAACTTTACATTCCTTTATTTGACATGTGAATAGATAACGCCTAGTTTAGCTAATATGAAAAATATGTTCTTTATTATAGAATTACAATATTCTTAAATCAATGCATTATTAAATTTCCATATATCATCCAATAATTTTTGTTTCCATTATATTAATGACAATCGATTGACAAAAGATATAATATGTAAATCATAAGAAGAATATCAAGTAAAATTATAATTTTATGTCTGTTTTGAAATACTGAACTACTACATGACATACTTGCGTCTCAGAGGAATTTATGGCACATTTAATGTGTTGCTTTGGTAATTATTGATTTATATATATATATAAAGGTACCAATAAAGGTCAATTAAATTCAACATAGACAGACATAACAACAGATATTCATAAAACTGTGGAATATTATAATAAATATTTTTGTATTCAGCTAAAAGGTGCCCATGTTTATGAATAAATATTCATTAATTATATAAGCAACTTTCGTCACGTTTACTTCGTAACGTGACAGGTCCGCTTCAACCGTATTTCATTTAAAGCAATAAAAACGGAAAATATTTAAATCAGCAAAAATTAAGTTATGTAATATAGAAATTCCCAAGATTAGAATATTTCAAACATCTATGTCATTGATATAGAATAATAGTCGAAAAGTTATTTTCTTTCATATCATATGTTGCTTATAATTAGTTACTGGTGAGATAAGAATTGATAATTTTTACGAGAAATATCTTTTAAAAATTAAATAAAATTTTTATGTAGCTCATTTTGTGATATTGGTCCGTTTACTTCTACTTATATAATAAAAAAATTGTATTAAAGATTTAATGTTATCGAAGTTGGAGTGCAAAAATAAATAGATTTGTTGAACATTGAAGTTAAAAAATGTCTTGCTCTAATATAATTTGTCTTATTGCTCTCATTTTCGCGCCTTATCTCATTAAACACGGTAAGTAATACTGTAATACGATTATTTTTTACTCTTTTACATAAATTTTCCATATAAATTTTTGTAGAACGTTCAAATTAGTTTTAACGAAATGTGACAATGACAAAAAAAATGGATTTGAACGAGACTTTTCACGATATGTCAATCTAAAAATATAAGTAGCACTTATAATTTCTAAAGACAAATATCGGATCTATGTGTAATCTAATACTCAACCATGTATTTTATAGCATATAGTTCCTTTTGTATATCCAGGTATTTTAAAAAGTCGCTAAAACTTCAGTTCTAATGGCTATACGTAAGCATAATATTACGCGTAGTAATGCTTACTTACTCCAACTATTATCCAATTTTCATTTTTGCGACATATTATTTGGTCTAAGTAAAAATCAATAAAATAATCGGTATTATGGAGCCTTTTAAATTGTACCAATTGTTGAATTTCATATCTAACAAATTCTAAAACAACCTCGAAAAGTCTAAATAATGTGATGCGAAAATTATTACATCACACGATATTATCGAATATTTTTATGTACTTTTGTAATATTGGGAAAAAAATTAATTTATGTGTTAGCATAAATTAATTTATGTGCTATACCTATAAAACTTTGAATTTAGTCATGAAATAATGATCGAGCTGATATATTCAGAGATATATTTAAAGTTCCTGTAAATAGCTGAAAACAAAATTTTTTATTTTCTAACATGTAAAAGTTACAAGCTGAGTATGTAATTTTATAAAGTTCGTGATAGACACGCTGGATGTCGTTAAATCGAAAATTTATATCTTCTATTATTTATTAATAGTATTTATAGAAAGTTTCGTCGATAAATATTGACGTGACAATCTACTATCGGAATAGAGAAGATGAATAAAGCAATAGCCATTTCTCTAGAAATATAGTTCTATTGGAAGGTGGAATATTTTTTTGATAATTTGTTAAGAAAAAACGCCAATTCTATATCTTAATTATTTCTTGAAGGAACTACATGGCATTAAAAAAAAACATTGTATTTTATTTGCATATACAAATAATATAAGAGCAAAATTTATTCTTTCTTGAAGCTTCATCCCTAACCGCCGAGGATCTCAGAAACGGTGATCCCGCATTAGGCAGAAATCTCTCATATACGGTTGCGATTTTTGCGACGCAACCCGTTAACTTCAGGGTCGAAAAAGTCGGGAATGGCGCAATCGTTTCCGACATCTGGATATTATCCGTTCCGCGGATATTTCTGGAAACAGCCGAGAGAAGGAATTGTTCATTTACCGCTGTTCTAAAGTTCCATGCCGGAAGGAATTTGGACATTCACGTGTCCGAGCACAGAATCGAGGAAATTTACACGTACAATTACGATCCTGCTAATCCAAGCAATACTATTGTCATGGCGAAAGTGAGCGAGCAGAACTATTAAAATTTTCGTTTGTATGAAATTAAACTAATTTAAATTAGATAATTGCACCTATCGTATTCGAGCAAAGCTTTGTATTGGAATTATTTTTAGCATTGAAGTTCTTTCAAAATGATTTATAATCGATAAGCTTTTAGCTCGATAACTCCATCCTGAACACGACTCCAGTCCCATATGTGCTGTATTTAACTATACCAGGTCCCACTGAATCATATCTTCATAGCAATGGTATAGTATCAGGATATGGACATAACAATGCACATATGGCGTTGCTCGAACTGAATTTTATACATGTGAACGTTGAGGAAACCACAAATTGTGCCGAGGACTACCCGTATACTAATGTCGATGATGTTCAGAATTTCTGTGGCGTAGCGGCGAGCCATGATCCCAATACAGGAGCTTGTAGCGTGAGTTTTTTATCATCTGAATTATTTTGCTAGCTTTTTAAAAACATTTTACTTAAAGTAACCGAATAATTTAGCTAAATTCCGTTAATTTTATTGTTAACAATACGTTACAAATCTACATTTTAAATCAAGCAGTTTTGCAATTTTTAGTATTAGTAAGTTTGTATCCTCGTTCATTATAAACATGTACTATGTCTGAAATCCTGCTAATGAAGAAATTAAACAGTATTAGTTCTTTACTTACACGATTTGTGAGACGCATTGTCATTTTTTCATTTCTGATACAGATTATAAGGAGCTTCTATTTTAAGCAATAATTGTCGATAAAGAAAAACATTATCTACAATGCAGGAACTTTGACTCAGAGCATGTTTACAAGAATCATGACAACTTGACAAGACGGTACATAATGTGAATTTTTAAAGCTACTTGTATTATAGAAAATATATTTCAGCGTGGATACAAACTAACATTTATTTAAATTTAAAAAATATTTACAAATGATCCTATTTTTTTGTACGTGATAGTAGCTTCAGCAAAGTATAAATTTCATATTGATTTTGAATATGCTGAAAGACGGTCACATATGCATATTATCTTTATTGTATCGGTGAAGATTATAAATATTTACAGGATGACATTGGCAGTCCGCTTGTTATTGTCAATAAGATTGTGGGGCTTGTAAGTGAAACACATGGAAATTGCGACGACACCGTGCGCGGTGCTCTGTATACCAATGTGGCGGCGCACTATGATTTCATAAACAATACCTTGCACGACGTTGAGACGGACGACGTTGACGTCTATGCAATTTGGACGGGACACGAATGAATAAAATCTCACACGAGGAGCGAAATGAAGATGATGAAGAATATTTTTGGTAAAATTTGTAAAACGCTTTTGAAAATTTAATAACGATCGCTACGCTTACGCCTGATATACGATGTGTATTATAAACTGGGTATATTGCACTACTCAATATACTAGCATAAAATATTGATGTATAAATAATAAAATGGTCATGTAAGCATTGAAAATTATAAATTGAGTTAATTTGGAATCAGGTCACCAATAATTAATTCATCCGTTATACACAGTCCCATAGATCCTTTTCAACAGTCATTAATTTTGTAAGATTTAAGTTTCTATCCGAGCGCGATTCAATCTATTTCAAATGTTAAAATTTACAATGTTTTTTTACATTTACATTGTTCTACTTTTCTGGTTTTATACTAAATTAAAATACTCTAAATATACATAAACGAATCCAATATTTTCGCGCAACAATTTTCTTTTAAATTTATAATCGACTAAGAAAATAGTTGACATCCTTCAAAATCAATTTTATCCCCCTTCTGCCAGCAATTTCATCCAGAAAGTTGTGCCCAAGTAGATCTACTTAGGTGTGATTACAGACAGTTGCGACAACAATAACAATGATTCCGATTGTATGCTTCTATAAAACTTGCAACAACTTCGATGTAATAGAAAACGTTTATTCATATCATCTGTTTCTCTATATAGTAATAAATATAGTACACATAAACGAAATAAAAGTGTCCATCAATTGCAATTTATCGTTAAATCAAACATAGAAATGAAAAAAATCATGACGATTCGATATTGTTAAAAGGATCTCGCTTTCTCTGTAATTGTATTCATCTAATGTTTGTGTTAAATCTATACTGATTAATAATGATATTAATATTAAATGCAATAATTTTCTCATCAATGAGGAAAGATTCCATAAATGTCATTCAAATAAATCGAATAATTTTTATAACTAAAATTGCCGATGTAAATCAATTTCCCACGAATCACCTAAAATATCCATATGCAAATATAACTGCATAAGAAATTGGAAAACCGACTGGAGGCTTTTCCTACATCGCGCCGCACTTTGCATTATTGATAAGATCCACTTAGCGCCCAGCCGTGGATTTTGAAGAAAAATCCATATATACGAACTGAGACCCTGATTATAAATCCTATCTACGCTGATATTTATGTAATATATATATATATATATATATATATATATATATATATATATATATATGATTGAATAGTCGAGAGGTTTGCATTAATATCGCGTCTTGAAAAACTTACCGCAATCATAGGGGACTGGGGGAGGCAACAAAAAGAAAGGCATAAAAAGCGTGAAATCGGATAAAATTATATTTATAAAATATGGCCTCCACATTTTCTAGCGATTTCTTGTACGCCGTTGATCTTACCTTTTTTAATATTACATTATGTGTTTATATATATATATATATATATATATATATATATATATATATATATATATATAGATTATCGCATTATATGTAGCGTGGAAAATTAAGATCTAACTGTGTCGAACACCTTCCTCCATGTCCGATCGACCCGACTAATCTGCTTTCCTGAAACAGCTTCGTCCCCTTCAATCCGCCTCTCCCCCAAGACTCTTTTTGGCGCTCGGATGTGCTCGCATTTGCAGGCTTTATCTGGCGCGACTTATTGGAAAGGCCTTAAAAATTATTTCCGGGTATTAAGCATATTTAGAAGTCTACCGTTTTTATGTTTCCTATCGATAATTCGCGAATATTTCGTCGAATTGAACTCGTGCAGGAATATTAATGTGAATAAAACATATTTCGACTTTGGCGTCGGGAAGACGATAGCATTATACGATAGGGATCTAAGAATTATATTTATTATACAGCTTAATTAAAAATGACTATGGCTAGGTCTGAGGAGTTACGTATGAAATCGTGAAAGGAGAGAGAGAGAGAGAGAGAGAGAGAAAGATAAAGAGAGAGATTAACAACTTATGCACAGTCTACGGATATGTAAGAATTATAGCCTTGTGTACGTAATTGCTCACAACAATGCTAAGATGATTTAATAATATAATTATTTTTAGTTAATCGTAGGTGATCCGCAGAAATGTTAGCAAAACTTGTCATATATGTAATAAAACAAATGTTTTCAACCTTATATTCAGCTATAAAAGAAATAATCTCTGTATTAGAATCATTGAAATATTGCTATAATTGATTTAATAAGTTATCTTTCCCTTTCATATGCAGATGACTAATAGTAATACAAGTGAAAAAATCGCTTTACACTTTATACAGAATTAAAAATGAAATTATAAGGAATTAAACCGAATGAAGTAAATTCCACAAAAGTATCCAAAATTACTATAAGTACTGAAAATTTTTAAAGATTGTCGAATAAGATAAAATAATATAACAGCAATAGCAGATATTGTTTACTTAAGAACTCTGTATTTTAATAATACTATGACGCATAGTATAAGTGTAAAACCATTAATGACTGGTAAAAGTTGGACGTATCGTCAAAATACCGATAGTGCATCCTAAATAACGTTTCAAATTCTATGATCGAATTGAAGATTTGATTAAAATTGAAAGTAGGTTTCATTACTTTCGTAATCTGTACATGGAGAGTTGAATATTAAACTGGAGATTCACATATTATATGTTCTTCATTATATACACATATTATATACTCAT
This sequence comes from Sycobia sp. Sy_11, assembly GCA_018907035.1. NCBI lineage: Eukaryota > Metazoa > Arthropoda > Insecta > Hymenoptera > Epichrysomallidae > Sycobia > Sycobia sp. Sy_11. The sequence continues at coordinate 3,164,400 of JACCIC010000015.1, read as the reverse complement.
ATTGATCCCTTACATCTCTCAATTTATAGGTATTAATTCGAGAGATAAAAATAGTTCTTAATTGAATTACTGTCAATGAACTTATCAAGCAAAATTATAGTTATGTAGAAGATCTATGGGTAGAAGGTTATATTTAAAACGATGAATAATCGTGATCCATACAATACATAAGAAAGGCATTATTGAAAATACAGCTCAGATTTTTATGATGAATAGAATGAAGACGTTTTATTCCCTGATGATACGGGGTCCAGATTGTAGAAGAATGAGTTACTAGAGGTGAGACAAATAAATTAAATAGATTGAGCAGAGCAGTAGCTTTTTTGAAATTAAACATAGATCTTTAGATAAAACTTACTAAGTTATTATACCTATTTTGAATTTTTATTTGAACTGATTTGCCTTGACTGAGTCTTCATTTTTGAAACTTTTTCTTGAGGCATGTATTTTTTCTATTGGGAATATTTAATGTTATACGTTGGAAAATCCCAAAAAATAACAGAACCTTTCAGAAAAATCTTACCTTAAAACACTACTCTTTCAATAAATGTCAGCTATAATAGAATATAGAATATAATATAGAATAATTGATTCATACTCAACTTTGAGATCTCGTCCTTAATCAAGTCGCATGAGGCTAAGGTATATTTTTCAATAGGATGGGATCCAATTTTGTGTTGAAGATTTATATTTTACCGTTCATCATTCGTCCAGAAATGTGTCCAAATTTTTTGAATTATCGGGCTTGACGTCTATTCAAAGATACAGTTATTCACATAGATATCCTTTCACGTATGACTTAGAAGATATTCCTTTTTTTCGCTGTGACTGCTTACTTTTTAAATCAAAATTGCTTTTGAAATACATCATATATTGATGAATCAGAATGGGCCCTAAGTTGAGTTTTCAAAGAAAATGTTGGGCACATATCTGATACGAAATTTAGACGATAGGCCTCAAATATTAAACCAAAAATACGGTTTCTTATATTAAACAAATAGACCTTAGTCTGAGGTACCTCACTAAGTCTTTACAAGCCAAATCTGATCAGTCATTCGGGTTGTCCCTTTGATTTCCTAAAAGATTCGTGAATCGATTTTTTTTCAACAAAATTTGGTTTGGACAATATTCCAGTAAAGTAGGATGAGACACCCTATATATAATCACCCTGTATATAAGTTTAAATGTCTAAGTTCGAGCTTTAAAAACAACACGCGTCGAGAAAAAAACTTTTTGTGTTGTCTATCCCTGGAGGAAATCTTGAAAAGCAAACAGTAAGTATCGCGAAGTAAGACGAAGCGCACACTAAAGAAACAGCGTCATAGGTCAAGCGAGCCCCAGCTTAAAGGTTGTACGAGAGGTGACAAGGAGGGGAGCGAGAAAGAAAGATCTTTCTTACCGAACGAGAGAGAAAGAGAGAGGAAGCGAAGGAGAGTGAGAGAAATAAAACGTGTCGATAAGAGGTGATGGATCGATAGCCCCTGCAGCTGCCGCGGCGCTCTTGAATTCTGCAACAAAGTCTACCAGTTATACAATGCCCCTTTCGTTCCCGAGTGCCTTCTAGTACCGCGTCATGTCGGACATCCGACACGTGTCCAGCGTCCAGATTATATATATATATATATATATATATATATATATATATATATATATATATAATGTTCAAGTGCTTCGCGTCACTCGGCAGTTGTGGCTTGATCAACGGTAGGTTCCTTTTGCAAAGAGAAAGTGGAGGGCTGAAATTTTGCAATGCTTGATAGATTTTCTAGCGTAAGTCCACTATCATAATTTCCATTATACTAAAGAAGCTCTTAAATAATTCTTTCATAAGTCTGAAGAAAAGTAGAGTAATATATAGAATAATTTATTTCTCAGTTTATTTCTCAAAGAAAACCCATATGCGTATTTCTGAACTCTCGACTAAATGAAATAGATAAAAAATGTAGTTAATTTATTAATAAATGACAGGAGTTCAATTTTTGTAATTGCTGAATCAGCTTTATCTCCAAAAAAGAATCTTTTAACAGTAAAATAGTTTGAGCATAATAAGAATTTTAAATACATCTTTCCATGTATTTTTTAAAAAATTTATATAAAATATTTTCCGAAAGTTCAAAATATATTAAAACAAAAGATATTCTATATTTAAATTAAAAATCAGTTCACTGACATAGTTGAATGTCCTTCTGATTGTGACAAAGTGAAACTTAATAATATATGTATTCAATACATTAAGAAATTTAAAACTTATAAATCTTATATGTATTTGATAAGAACTTTGTATAAAATATTTTTCTAAATTCAGTAATATATATAATGATATTATAAATCTTTTCATAGCAAAACAAAAAGTGTTCATATACCAGAACAGTATTTGCATAAAATATTTTTCTAAAATATTCCGTAATAGATTGACGAAAAATTAATTCTATAACACACTAACGTCTTAAAACAATGGACCATTAAAAAAATTGCTAAACGCATTTTATATACATCCCTATAATTAATAGTACGTATAGATTTCACAAGATATATGTAAAACTCTAAAAAGTGATAATAAATAAATAGTTTTAACGGAAATGCAGCGTAATAAAGTCACGAGATCATTTACAAATAGCCGAGATTATTTTCACATCATTTTGTCCACGTGTAGAATCATAAAAAAGAATTAATTATCTTGAATCATCGGTATTTTTAGGTTATGAATGATTTAATCGTAAATATTTAGTGCAAACAAAAAAAAATTCTTTATCAAAAAAAAAAATTTTAGGTCCTGAAATACCATTTGCTCCCGCTACCACGTGTAAAACAAGAAACTACTTCTTAGATCTAATTGCTACATATATACAATGGACTCCTGTATTAACCGACATACATAATTGCAGTCATAAAATCCGCAGGCTCTTATACGCAATGCCCCAAATTGTTTGTCTGGCGCTCTCGTAAAAATTCGTGTATATAACATACTTCGCGGAATTCATTCGCAACAGCCAAGGAGACTTTCCTCCCCGTTCTCTTTCACTCTCGACCCAATAATACGCAATCATTATTCACGGGCGTGTGTGCGCGCGGGCTTCCGAACAAAAGCTCATTGTGTTCCAGAGGGGAAAATCGGCGGATCTCTCGCGTTTCGCAATGCGACGCGGCTTTGTTGTGCCCCTCCCTCCCCCTGTCTGTTATATGGAAAGCTCCACCTAACACGGCCGAAGAAACTCATCATCAACGTCGAAAATGTCCGCGAGCTTAGGAGAGTGTCTTTATCGATCCCTTCCCTTACGAACCTGCTGTGCAATTTTGCAGTAATACGAAAATATGCAGGTAAGATTGATTAATGCCTCAGCAATGCCAAGATAAGACGAGATTTAATCAGATATTCTTTTGGTATTGGAGAATTGTAAAAATGAAAAATATTTAAATCGATTCTTTTTTAACAAGCTATCGAACATTTACATCGGTCTCAGACTCTTATTAGCATCGCAGTGAGGTAGTCCCTGAGGAGTAGCCGAAGCATCTCGAAACGTCGGACTACATTCAATGGGATAAAGAGTAAATAAATTAGTAGAGGGTATATGTAGCCATGTAGCCATAGCAAAGCTATATTTCAGATTCCACAACAGTAATCAGGAATAAGGGCAGTCCGACTGATACTTTAATAGGACTTTAAAATCGATGAAAAGATTTGATAGATTGGAAAAGTATTGTCAATTAAAGTGTAGCTGTCCTCACGTACAAAATATTGTCTTGCACTTGCCAAGAAAGCATTGACTCTTATCTTCATGCTGACTTTCATTACGAGATCAGACGATTCTTTGAAGTAAAATTCTTAGCGTTGATGAAATGGACTAAAAGATTCAAGGCGAAGAAAACTAATAAGGATAACTAAGATTTTCAAACCGAATATTGAAAATAATCGGCCAATCTTACAGATCATCAACCATATTTTTCTCACTGAGATTCATATGTTAAAATTTATTTTCAGTTTCATTAAAGAATTCATTAAAGAATTATGTAAAGTCAATGATCAAATAAAATTTAATGATCCCTGGTATAAATTAAATTAATTTAACTATTATATACTATCAGATTAATTTTTATATATAAATTATTGAAAGATAACTCTCCTAACTCGCTTGATAATATACAATATCAATGTTTCTTTGTTATTGCTTAATTTTACTCATATTATTACATATACGCAATGTGGAGCAAACATCAGAATAAAAACAATGAGATATAATGAAAGCGAAGCGATGATCAATAGATCCCGTAATAACAATCCCGCTCGTAATCCTGGCAAATCAGTAATGTGAATCACGTTATCGTTCCGCGATATGGACGCTTCTTTTCTCTCATCTTTTCCTCCTTCTTCTCCTCTTCCCCCGAACCTGGTCGTTTTGATATTCTGATAACTGTCGCGCCGCGCTTACTGCTCGAAGACACGAGATCAAAATAACAATATATATATATATATATATATATATATATATATATATATATATATATATATATAGAACTCTTAAAAGTCCCGTACACCTCAAGCGCTGAATCATTATTCGGTAACGAGCGTCATTATTGTTCGCTTTTCCAGCCGCAACCCTCTTTGTTTCATCCTTACCGCGAGCAGACGCGCGTCTTGCTCGTCGTACGGCTGATAAGCGTCACGCTTCCATACAACCGACGGGATTCGAGAAAACCTCGTGCTCGATCTAGCCTCCTTGCCCGGAGAATTGAAAATCTCCCGGATCGTCCTTGGACCGGCGCGGCGCCTCGGGTCTGGCATCGATGCGCCGAGCTAATAGATCGCGGCTGTTTAACCCCATTATCGGGATCGCGTCATCGAGCGTTTATCAAGATTGACAGGTCCCGCTCTTCTTTCGAAGACGAACGAGTGGCTAATTTTTGCATCGCGTGATACGGTCGGCCAGTACGGTTTCAATTTGGGGTTTCGGGCTAAAATTAGATCGTTCACATTAGACGTGGAGGACCCGTCCTGCTTCGTTGGCGTCCGAGTTAATTATCAATGATTTTAATCAAGGTTAACGAAGTTTTACCTTAGGCGTAGGCTGCAAACATCTGTATTGGCCAATATCGAAAGATTAATTCCATGAAGTAAGTTAATATTGAGATGAAAAGTATCTTGAAGTTTAGAAAAATTGCTCCTTCGATAATATTTGAGCAGCATATAAAAACTTTCTGATATATAAGTACTCAGCATAAATGCATCTAATAAATAAATCTTTTATCGGAAAATCAATAATCGTCGTGAATTTATGGTTCAAAAATAATGAATCTCTATTTTTGAAGTAGAATTTTTTTATTTTAATGCACAAAGTTTAATGCGACAAAAATGGTAGGATATTGTTCAATGAAATTGAATATGTAGCAGATATATGAGTTTCGTAGAGTATAATAAATTATTCTTATTATATTAATAAATAAAATATATAAGAGTTATTTATTTGTCTGGGTGTATTTGTCTTTAAACAAACTGACTTGTTTCTACATCCTTAATTTTTATATAAATTTATACGATAAAAATAAGTCCATCTGAATATGTTAAATAGAATGTTTCTATTTTAATCTTGGAAATTAAAAAATGATTAACATTTTACGTTCGAATATGTATTCATGTTATGGGTCATAATTCTCTATGTGGATGAAATTATGCGCTAAAAATGTTAAAATTATGACAATTTTTTATAGTCTTTATAGTTCTATGAGCGATTGGATTAGAGAGAACTTTTTGTCAAACACAGTTTGTCTTGAATTTTCTAAGATAAATTTTTGATATTTCGTGTCATACTTTGATATTTCGAAATAAAAATTCTTCACCATGAATAATCAATTTTTAAATGTAATACTATATAATGATGACATCTAAGTTCAATCAAAATATAAATTAAACTTAATTTAATTCTTGAAGTGGAATGAGAAATTATAAGGTTTATTAAATATGCGACATTTAGGTCGTTATTTGGGTACGCTTAAATAATAGCTAAATTTTTAAAAAATAAATTCGCACTGTTTTTAAAGCAGTCTTTGAATCGAGCTTTGAACTTTGTAATATTTAAAATTAGAATTAAACGCAGCCATTAAAAAAAAAACAGATAAAATTTGTTCCAAAATCAAAAAATACGAGGTCGTCATGTAAAATTATTTCCTCGTAAAAGCGACCCCGTCATATTTCGTAAAATATATAATATATATGAGAACCGTCCTCTAGAGTATAGATGCAAACAACTTGGTTTAACAGCGATGCGCGCCGCGACCAGCTTTGCTCGGACTATATATATATATATATATATGCGGCATCTCGGAGTATAAACGACGAAGGAGGCGGGATGACCGGGATGACGAGGGACTTTTCGCGGATATAACGCGGAAACGAGCGCTTGCGCTCGCACTTACATATATATTGTGGGCGATGTGCTGCGAGTCACTCGCTTGCGGACTTTCTCTCCTTTCTTTCTACGTATGTCGCGTGCGCACACGCGAAAGACATCATAATTGATGTGATGAGTCAGAGCCAGCGCGCGTATCGATTCTCCCGTCGCAAGGCTGCGAGTTTTTAGATATCTATATAACCGTACCTCGCGTGTAGGTGAAAAAGGGCTAGTAATTCGTCTGCAGATCGTTCTCTTGGCTTGAGTCGAATGTTGTTTTTAAAGGACATCTATTTTTTTGCGCGCTCGTAAAAATTTATAATTTAGACTTAATGGCATAAGTAGAGTTGTCTTTTCCTCGTCATAGCGTTATTCGTATGTCGACGCAACACAAGGGAAGCGACAAAACATCGAATTGCAGAAGAATGAAATCATGCGAAAACAATTATCAGTGCTCTTTCTAGGAATGAAATATTTTTGTCTGATTCACATCCTTACGACATTATTTTAATTCACATAATAAATATTATGATTCATTTTTAATATAGTACTTATTAAAATCAATCGTTAGACAATGACAAACGGATTCTCTTTTACGCGATAGTTTGTTAAAAACTGAATAATTTAAAAGTTTGCCTTAAGTGAAATGTATACTAATACGAAAGTTTAGAAGAGAACTTACTACAAAAATTCTATTTGAAGTAAAAATTGTATAGTTAATTAGTTTAGTTAATTAGTTTAGTTATTTAATTTAATTAGTTTAGTACCTGAGGATGCACCGTAGCGATTGGAAACGTCGGACAGCAAAGGTGAATCGAAATTTAAGGTGGTGGAGGTAGTCAGAGAATATAGTTTATTATTTTTATTATTTGTATTTTCTTCTATTTTATTATTATTTTATTTTAATATTTTTAATTGTCAGTCTAATTTTGTTCTAATAATAAGTTCTATTTCAGATCCTTCGGAGGTGAATATAAACAAGGACAGTCTGATTATCATTATGTTAGTTAATATATTAGATTATAAAGACTGTAAGACTGTTATTTAAAAATTGTAAGATTTCCATTCATAAAACCTGATCGTGTGTAAGAAGGAAAATAAATAAAGTTTTATTTAAAGCTGTGTGGAGCAATTTCAAATTCTAAATTGAGATTTATTAGAAATAGTACCAAACATTCCAATATTAAATATTGCTTACATACTTGAAAATCGTTTAATGAAAAAAGAGTGTAATTACGTAATATATTAAAAATACTGTTTATTAATTTTCCAATGAAATTTCTGAAAACAAAATTTTTCGTACAAAATTGTAGAGTGAGAAGGATTCCGACAGTAAATAATCTTGATTATAATCTTCAAAGCAATTGCATTATTTTCTTATTTTGAAAATAATATGTGTATAATGTAAAAAACCCTTACGGTCAGATATATTACCATGTTATAGGGAAATTAAAATTGACATTAGTAAACCCTATAAAATAATTCCTTTCGACGGATTGAGATGACCTCGAATGAAGCTATTCGTTATTAATTTTAACACATGTTTAGATACATTATTTCATGCATATGGCCTTGGCCGTAGCTTAGATATAATACAAACAAATTTTCCGCTCTGTCCGTTTCGGTGAAAAAGGAATCATATGTATAATACTATTAAATGAAGAATAAGTGATTTTCAACATAATTTCTGGTAAGTTTATATTTACAAAAAAATGTATGCTATCATTTCAAGATGTGTGATAGTACAGCATAAATTGGAGAATCGGGCCATGGCTTCAGGAACAACAAGCTAATCCCAATTGTATCTCCCATTCGCTTGTGGGATGGGATTTGCAATCCTATATCAATCTTAGAAAAAAATCAATCTCTACACTTAATTTATCAATAAAATATCATAAAACTCCGCCAATCGGTGAGTTATCTCCCTGTTATAGCTCGACCATTACGTATAAAGAAAAAAAAAATTTATTAAGTTATTTGGGAATTATACGTCGAGTGGAGATGCTACGAAAACTCCTGAATCCGATATGACAAAGGTGTCGGGAGGAGTGATCACGTAATCGCCTTCAAAGGATCCCTTGGGGCGGTTGCGCTGTAATCCTATAGAATACAGTATTTCGTGGGAATACTATTATACAGGATCTTGTGTATGCATTGTATCTGCCTGAGTAATTTCTGCAAATCTCTTCTACAAATGTTCTCCTAAGGGATTCTCTGCGAAAGGCTGTCAAAAGAACTCGTTGCTATGTGCTGTTATATACGTACTGAGGTTGGCGAACGTTCCTTTCAAGCTCAAAGCATGCATTTTTGAAATAACGTTCCTACTGAGACCCTTCAGAAGATCTATCTCTGTGTTAATTTATGTCGTCTTCTTTTACACCTAGTTTTAGTATGACTGATTTGATTATCTGAATTCTTGTCAGCCTGTTACTTTTACTGCTTTAATATATCTCTATTTCATGATTGTTTTTACATTAGTTATATATTCAATACTGATAAGTATTGCGCTGTTTTATAGTATACGAAGCTCTTTTGCCGAAATTCCTCTATGGGAATGTAGCAATGATTTCTCTGCCATTGATTTTTCGATTCATTTCATTATGTATTTGCACATGGTTATAAAATTTATACAAATATAAATGAACCATCTATCTATCCATCGATCTTCTTCTCATTGTCAGTTAGGCCGCAGTAGGTTCCTTCTCCATCCAGGCTTCACTCACTATATCCCATTTAATTCCCTCCGCGCATCACGGAGCGTTTCATTGCGCGCTACTGCCGCTTCTATATTATCTCGGCGGACCGTGTCGCGAGAGCGGACCGCGGCATTGGCGACATTTCCGTCGATCCGGCTATATATATATATATATATATATAGTGCCGGGGTAGTCTTCGTCTCCCGCACACCCCGTCCTCTCTTTGGCGCTCCGCACCGGCGGGTTATAATTCCCTCTGTCTCCGGGACCGATGCGCAGCCTCTATACCGTGTATAGCTGATGCTCATCTCGTCGTCTTCGTCGGCTTCGGTCGGTGCATTACAAACGCAACAGCTGAGTTATCAATAGAAAGCTCGCGACTGTATACAAGTATGCGCATGTATATATAATTAAATTTATAACCGTTCAAGGAATATTAAGGGCACGTTTCGTGTCGGCGGGAGGCTTTGCGAAAAAAGCGCAAGTTTATAGAGGAACCACTGAGTATATGTTCATACACTATGCATATTATAATGTGTAGACGAGTGTAATGTGTAGACTTTTATACAGGGAAGTAAGACGAGGATGGTGCTGATCTAAACGCGTAACAAAGGCATAGACGTAAGGATATATAGATGTATAGAAACTAATCAATATTCTCATTTGTTTTATTATAATGACAGTCAGACTATCCCTGTTTCACCCCTGTAGAATCTGACATATAAAAACTGCGCATCCAAAAACAATACCGATAGGTTCAGTCTAATCGTACGAGCTCTTTCGACTGATCAACGAAAAATCAATAAAAATGTATAATAAAATGATATATACTCATTCTCCTTCTACATATAACTTTACCTCTCTTCAATCCTATTTCAAGAAGAATCCTCCTGTTTTTCCAAAAAAAACACTCTTGAATATTTACTGCACGCTAAATATTTTGACATATTATTAATAAACAGTCGGCATCAGTATTTTTGGTTGTTATATTTATAGATCTATTCTGGGTGGAATAATATGTTTTACAAAGTTTTTGTAAAAATACGGAACGATGGGAAATACTTATCCAAAAATGGATAAAAATGGGCTTGAAGATGGTAGTAGATGTAAGTGAAAGGGTACGCATCCTACCACAAGATCACTTATTTCATTAGGTCCTCCTAATGAAACACTTATCAAAAGTAATTCTCTAATTTGAATTTATAGATATGATTTCTCAGAGGTGGATATTAAGTTATGGTATCTGCAAATATCATTCTGCTAATTCTGTTTCGCGCGATTTACATAAGTGTTTTATAAGGAACCTAATTCTCATTTGACAAAAACGACAGATATAAAAATTGTTAGAAATGTTGAACAACCAAAGGTTGTCAACGTAAAACAACCCAATCGAAGGATTAGGTTTAAAGAAGTTTAAGGAAGGATTTAGCTATAAATGTTTGCCTGGCTATATCTACAACAATGGAACTAGAGCTTTGTATATACGCGAATGTGCGATCCTCCGCAATAAAGCCCACATAACGTTGAATTTATACAAGCGGTGATTATATTCAGATATGCATACGCGTTATGATGATCCATATAAAATCCGTGAGTGTCGCACGTAGAAACGTCTGATGATATACAGCGGAGTCTGATGCGCAGTCATACGGGCAAGGCATAAAAATCTTTTACTGCAATTGCGAAACTATACGGAAGAGCTCGGCCGAGAGATGAATTCCGTGTGGGTGCGCGCATGGATGCCACCGTCACCATCCACGTATTATCCTTTGTTATTAAAATTTTTAATTTTATGCTCTGTGCAATCGCGTGGATATTAATTGGAATGATTTTTGATATAATAAATCTTATTTACATTAATTTTTCGTATTGTTGGAAGAACCAAAAATGAGAACTACTTAATTTAGATTAAGCGAAGTAATTTCAATTAAGAAACAAAGAATAAGTCTTGTAAAGTTTTGAGACAAATAACACTCTCTCACTCCAAAGATATTAGACTTTCTTTCAGTTATAATATTATACCACTTGCTCTCTAATTAGATTCTCTAATTAAAAACTCTTATTTTTGAATGCGGATTTGAAAAGGAAAAGAACAGTTTTGAAGTAGAATAATTTTCTTAATTCTAATTTCCGTAAAGTAAATTCCGCTTCTTGTTTATTATCAATAGAAGCTCGAACGATTTTGATCATAATTCACTGCTTTGTCTAATATATTTTAAATTGGTAAAAATTTTTGTCTTTATGTATAATTCTTCTTTTCGAATCCGCACCAGGGGATTTTTGTGAAAATATTCAACGAATTTGATATACATAAAAGATCCAATTAAGTTACCAATTTTAAGTAATTATATAGCTTATCTTGGGAATTGGAGACCAGACTCTTAAAAAAACTAAAAAATTCATTTTTTATGAAATTAGAGTTTGTCAGTATGGTCCAAAACCATCACCCATATGTGATGAGCTCTCCTTATCAGATAGAATTTACAACACCAGAAATTCGTGTTTAAGCTGTACAGCTTAAATATTAATTCATGTGTGTGTGTGTGTGTGTGTGTGTGTTCTTTGCATGCATCTCACGTATAATTAATAATCACCGTGACTTAAAAATGTTTCAATATATCTATATGATCCAAACTAATTTGGAAAAATTAAAGCTTCATATTATTCTATTTTCTTAATTTCAATACAATTGCGAATTTTTTCATTCGCATATTCCTTTAAAGGTTCTCTTTATATAATTAAAAGTATAGTATTTACATTTCTGTCAGTAGCAATAAGCATTGGGAAACAACCTATGCGTAGTGACTGTTCCGAACCTTAAATGTGTGTGTGTGTGTGTGTGTGTGTGTGTAGATATGGGATGATACCAATTTTTATTCTATCCTCCATCTATTATGTCGCAGTCTTCGAAACATAGCCGGTCGTTACTCACCAACCGCCGGCGCCGTAAACTCTCCGGAAACTCTATAGCCGCGCGACACAGAGAGCGCCCAGGGTCATTAGCGAAGCGGTTTTGCGAGCTCTCCCACTGTATCCCCTCTCGCTCTATATCTCTCTTCCTTTCCTGCTTGAAGAGCGATCGAGGTTAAAAATTGCCAACGTTGAAAGCGAATAAGAGAGAGAGAGAGAGAGAGAGAAGAGAAAGAGAGTAAGAGGCGTCCTTCGAGGTCGTCGAATTCAAAGGAGTTCTCGGGAGGTTCTGTACGCGGCTTCCCCGCATCGCGAATTCTCTTCCTCCTCACACTTTTCTATACTATATCTTTCTCGTTCTCTCTCTCTCTCTCTCTCTCTCTCTCTCTCTCTCTCTCTCTCTCTCTCTCTCTCTCTGTCTCTCTCTCGCTTTCTCTTTCCTCAGTGCAACGTCAATGCGAGCAAAGAGTTTTTCAGGTTCGTTAAGACTTCTGAAGTACGATTCTGCTGATGAGGTCGGAGAAAAACGCGGTAGAATGTTCAACTTTCTAGTCTACTGTAGATTTTTTATATTCAGTGGCGGACGGCGCATGTCACACGTGCATGAGTGCGTGTGTGTTTTTGCGTACCAATGATTTTTGAGGGTGTCTACAAGTGCGTAAGTCATCAAGGAAGTCGATTACTGTTTAGGTTCATTTTTCACAAAGATTTGATTTGAAATTCTAAGAAAAAGGATAGATAGATTGAAGCTGACATTTTATAATCTGGAACAATGAATATTTTTAATATTTGACTCACCGATCAAATTTAAAGTTTCAACGCTGCAGAGATGTAAGTTTAGAAGTTAAAGCAGAAAGAAAACATAAGAGGATCACTATTAAAACAATTTTGATATACTTGGTCATTATATTATATCGTAAAATCATTTTGTATATTATACTAGTTGAATTCTTAACTTTTTAAACTATGCTGAAATAACGACAACTCTTTCATAAGATAACAATTGTAATTACAAAGAATAAGTGGAGCTAATAATTAACCGGGCTATAATAAGCTGATATCTTACTTTGTACCTATAATATCTACGATCTATTGTACCTCTGTCTAGCATTGTATTTTCCCTAGGAATATAAGAAATCATTATCTATTGATAATTCGCGAAATAGTCGTCTTTACAATTTTTTATTTCTCACTCTCCAAAAGAATTCTTTTCTCATTTCACATTCTTCAAGATGAAGGACGATAAGAATAACAATGACGTTTTTTTCAACATCGTCATTTAATCCTTTCAGGGTTACAGTGTTCTTCTGAGCATAGATTTAAAACTGAAGAATGTATCACAGTTATTATCCCATTGTGATTATGATATTAAAATAAATATACAAAAACCAACGTTCTGCATTATTGATCTATACTTTATGCAGAGAATGGATCGGAGAGAACGAGTATCCAAATCCTCCATGCACGTGCAATACCAACTTCTAGTAGACCCATTCAATATTCAAGCATAGACTCGAACGATCAGTAACTCGTACGTGAGTCTCTGCGCGGGTATAAAAATCGACTATGTATACCATCATTGCCAACGCGCATATGAATCAGAGGAAAAATTGCTCTGGAGAAGATCAAAAAAAAGGAACTCTTGCAAAGGAAGAAGTAGAAGAAAAAGAAGAAGAAGACGAGGAGAACGTCTCCAACTGCCTTTCGGCTTCTGTATATATGAGTTTCGACGGATCTAAAACTGTGCCGCGCGAGCTTAAAACGAAAGACGATCCACGCCGCGTCAAGGAAAAGGGAAGGGCTTCGGCAAATCTCTGGGCCCGAATGGAGAAAGATGAAGGCATTCGCTGTATGGAATCAGAGCAAATCGTCGTATACCCCACGGGTGTATGTGAACGCGCGCGCGTGTGTGTGTATATGCGTGTGTGCACCCGTAAACGGCCATTTTAAAAAAATAGGAGGCAGAAAAACGTCTGAAATGCGTATGTGGTTAAAAATACCCAAGAGGACCTATAATTTATCGCCGACCAAAATATAGCATAGGGAATCTTTTCGCTAATCTCTCCGCGTAGGTACATGAGTGTATGTGTGCATAAATACTTATATATATATATATATATATATATATATATATATATATAAGCATTAAGTAGGGAGAGAAAAGGACTCGGTTCGACTATTAAAGCTCTGATGTACGCTCGACAAACAGCTGTCGGATTTGACGCGGATTATATTCAAATAAGACGACAGGCAACTCGATCGAGTCGAACAGATTGGGAGATGGGCGAAGATTATATGAAAAAGGTGAATGAGCGGTTTTTCGAAGGTAAAGAAGATTTTAGCTCGACAATGTTTCGTGTACGTGGATCTATTGGTGTCATTAATATTTCACTGATATTTTGAAAAATTTTTCACGTTGGTGGTGCTAGTATTAATTATGAATTAACATTCCTTATTTTATTAACAAGAAAAATATATTTAAATTGCATAAAGTATATTGTTGTCTATAAGACGATTTCTGAAATCAACTCAAATGATAAATCCCGCATTAATTATCAACGAATTGAAAATAATCATAAACTTTTCGTTATTGAAAGAATTAATAAAAAAGAATGAAATAATCCAGATATTTGTGTAATTAGATTTCTTAATGCTAATGTTCTCACGAACTTGCCTCGTCAATATCATATAATGAGCAAAAAATAAATAACATTATAATCTTGTTTTGCATTTGCTAATGTTATGTTCTTCACTCAACTATCGTTTGATTCAGAAATACAATTTTATTACACAGACTAAAGTTATAGATTGAATATTTATCGAAAATATATTTAAAAAACGATTTTCTCAAATCTACCAATTTAGTAATTGTTCAGCAAGATTAAAATATTCAGTAGAAAAAAATTATTAAAACTTTTTATTAATATACAACTTTAATTAAAAGAATACGTTAATACATAATTTGGTTTATGACAAAAAGATCACAACGAATTAATTTATTCAAAGTTATTTTTGTGACTAATCTTTTTTCACGAAAACTATTTTCAGGAGTCCTTTTATTGTTAGTTTGATGTGGTAATTTTTTCATACATAATCATTTATATATGAAAAATCTCAACAAAAATAAGAATATATTATTCTTTAATATTTTAACACAGATCAGAATTATATTAAACAACAATTTTTTGAATGAATTGTTATACTAGGAAAGAATTTGCGATGAAAAAATACTAATTTTTCATAGCAATTAATAATCCATGAAAAAAATTTCAATAAGTTGCCCATTTTACTTGGATTATGTAAGACAAATCCCTCCAAGCCTTCCTTCGCACGACAATGGCAATTGGACCGTGGTATATGGGTAAGTCGAGGCGCAAGCGCTTCAAGAAAAATCCGGCGACGCTACAAGAATAAAGAAGTCCTCGCTACTGGAAATTTTTATTTCAAGAAAAGATCGAGAGAGCAAACGAATGCATACATCCGCATAATATTCCCTGTCTTATAACTTCATGGCATATCCTTAATCAGAGGTATATTGCAGAGATGACGAAATGGAAAAGTCGAGAATAAGCTATCTACTATTTATTTTGTACATCGACATATATCCACTTGTACTATATATAAAAGGGAAATAGGGGAAAAAGAAATTTCAAGGAAGTTATGATCAAAAAAATATTCTCAGTTTCCGAGATTCCATTGCATTTTTGTTCGGAACAAATAGCATCAATACTCATATAAATACACGTAAGCACAAACAATGAGGTTGTTTGAACAGAACGATGCGCATCTCCATATTACATGTTATCTAACCACCATACTCAACGTGATGGATGAGCATGGAATAATTGGAATTTGCGGATCCTGTGATCAATGTCGGAAATCAAAATTGATATAACAAAGCGAAACGATTTTATCCCTGTCTTATTATCAATATAGGCCAGACGAAAGAAAACTTTTACGTGCAGGGATGAATCGTCGAGTATCCTTTTGATTGCATCAGGCGGTAAACAACAATTTACGCGAACTTTCCCGTTTTCGAGTATGTACACGAATCAGTGGAGCAACCCCCCCCACCCACCTACCTCCACCACCGGAGAGGACAACGGAGACAAACAGAATCGAGCTTGTACGTCCTAGAAGGATGGGTCTGGAGAGGGAGATAGAGGGGAACATTAACGTAGCCAGCGAATCGTACGAGTCAGGCTGACGCTAGAATCCTGAATATTCATCGGTCTCGAGGCCTCGGCGTGTATCGATTGCGCGCCTGCGCCGAGATGGCCGCGCCGCCCGAGGCCGCTCCAGAGCTTGACAGAGCGGGGGCTCGCCTCGTGTATATAATGGCCTAGACTAAGGCCGGAGATGCTTACTCTTCGCGTAATTTATGGATTTTGGAAGAAAGTACGAGGATACGGATTTATATTTAGACGTCTCATATTATTAATAGTTTTTCTAACGTCAACGAGATAACTGATAGCTGTGTGAAGAGGTTGCCGATTTCACCTGTTGTTCCGTTAACGGGAACAATGCGAAAATTCTGAATAATCGTTCAGTATAATGATTAATCAAAGGTTAATATTTTAATCTAATGAACGTCAGTCAATTAATACCTGGTCTTTCAATTCTATACACAAAGAGAAAATTGCAGCTTAAGCGTTGCTGAAAATGTATGTAAATATATATATATCACTCAACTCGATACTTCTAGTTAAACTTTAATATATTTGGACGGTAATGCACGTTTCAAACTTGGACGTATGGCAGCTGGCAAAAGCACTGAGATTATTCAAAGCCATGGTTCTCGTATTCACTAGTTTCAGTTGGCCATCCTACCAAAGTTGGCGATATCGTTCATTCAGGAATGTCAGAAGTTAGCGTTTGACCACTATGCTCATTTGAAACTTTTAAGATCGATGCCGCTTATCTGGGTACTTTTCTAATTAGAAACTCAATGATAATTTTTTTTCCATCAGAAGACCATCATGATGAAGAGATACATGATACAACTGAGTCACTTTCCGTTAGATTGCAATGTAGGATACTAAGTTTGTCCTACTTATTAGTAAACAGGAAACAAAATATTTATAGGTTTCTTGCTTTCGGCATTTATATGTATCTTTATGATTCAATTAAAAGAGATTCAATTTCCCTCTATATAATATCCAAAATACATTGAATAAATCATCAGAGCCTTGTAGCAAAATCCTTTACGATAATTTGAGAACATCTGCTCTATGACAATACTTGGGCACAAAATAAAATTAATTTTTCTTCTAATCAGACATCTTCGGGAAGCAACTCAAGGTTCCTCTTTACCTAATTACAAGAGACATGACAAATTTTCACTCTATTATTCTCTTTAGAACTTTGCTGTCATATTTCAGATTATAGCTTCAATGTTAGGCAAAATAAATAAAAATTTGGCCTCTCTCAATCTCCTACGTAATGTTATTGATTAATTTAATAATGTAATTGTATGTAAGAGTAACGTTTGTTTCTTCGATTATTTTTTTGACCCTATTGGCAGATTTGAAAAAGTAGTCTACAGAAGTATTGTATTTATAAAAACTAGAAATTTCTAGTGTAGTTAATCAAGGATTAACCAACGATTAATTTTAAAGCAATAAAACGTGTGAAAATGAAACGTACTTTCAAAACAAAAATGCTTCTGTTATGCATTTTTATGTTACTACCTCTAAAAGCTTGCAGATTGTAAATAAATATTTTGTAACGATGAAAGTCACGCTGATCTGGAACAACGTTAAGCAAAAAAAACAATCTTCAGCAAGTTGATACATAAGTTTTTCATCTGAATTCCATCTTCACTAAAGCTCGAAATATATCAATCCGAAACCTTATACAAACGCAATACGGTGCGCAAAGTCAATGACTCCTGTGTAAAACACTTGCCCCATTGATTCTTTCACCCACAGCTCTCGGCAAATATACATTTCCAATATCCCGAAACCCCAAGCGTTTCTCGCTCCAGAATGTATCGCAAACAAAAGCGTTTAAAGAGAATCACCGGGATCGCGCTTCACTTCGCAACGCGGTCACAGGGACTCTCATTATGCCCTCCCGTGCTTGGTGCTTCAATTCACCCCTCACCTCCTCTCTCTCTCTCTCTCTCTTTATATATATAGGAAGCAGGGGGCAGCGAATTCAAGCTCAAGTAGTCCCAGGAAGAGCAATATTTTTCGCGCTGTACCCGAAATATAGCGAGCACACCATCATTAACGCTCCGTTTGCTACTTGTCCAGGAAAAAGCGGGGAGACGTGCGCGCGCGTGTGTGTCTTTGTGTATATATATATGAGAAAGAAAATACGCCTCCTCTTGGTCTCTTTTATTATAGCTGATGGAAGGATACGTCGGCTTTAATCCACCGCCCGAGCAAATAAGCTCGAAGGGAGTGGGAGCAACGTGGAAAGGAACGGGAGGGGAGCGAGACAGCCCGGCTGGCGCCAGAAGGGCTGCGATGACGTCAGTCCCATAGATGTTTCGTTTATTTTTTTTACGCATCAAACTGATGCAGGCGGGAAATTCTTCAGATGAGCTGCTTCTGATCATTGCACCGGGAGATGAATGAATTATTCGAAAGAAACACTTGATAAAGACTGCATATTTCTTTTTCTTTTTTATAATCTTAGTTATATAAAATTTCTACACACACATACACACACACACACACACACACACACACACATATCTGATAAAGGTGTACTATAGCAGTCGACATTTTCATTATAGAATGAAGTATCCGGGCGAGAGATTGCACTTCTATCAAAGAAATTAGAACAAAGGACTCGAATCAACCCAGAGGGAGAATGAACTTTAACGAAGCAGGCGTGGATTGTCAAAGCTGGCAATCTCGCTAATTAAAAGCGAAAGCCTCTTTTTTCAAGGAATTAAAGAAATCGGCCCGGCAAATCCTTTGAAAAAGCCTCTTTAATCTTGAAAAGCGGCCGTTTTTTATTTTTAACAATTTTTTTAAAAAATTTTGCAATTCTCGTAGTCATTAATGAAAGCTTCAGCATCCAATTAATCTTCACGAATTCGTACAGTTGTGCTACATTAACACGTAAATAAATCTTTCTCTGGACACTATCCACCAGTAACTTCAGATATATGATTTTTCAATTAGTAATCCATGGTATATTAAGATTTCCCGCGGATTCGTATCGTAAATGACCTTCCCATGTAAATCTCCGGTGTGTTAAAAAAAAGACCTCGCCAGCACGTCTCTGCACTAACACTCTTTCCTATTCTCCTTCCTTCTCTCTCTCGGCTTTTTGCGCTCGAGACACGTGATGCATAATACAAGAGATTGTTGAGTATTATCGGCGAGTTTGTTCTTTAATGGCTGATGATTCGGCGAAAGGGATCTCGCGCAAGCTCGGGCTGCCGACCGGTGAACGAGGCCGGATTTATCGGTGCAGACGCGGGACTCGAGGAGCGCTGCACAAGTGCAGTGACAAGTGCTTTTTGAGGAAAGACGCATTGCGAGTGGGGGGAGGGACAGAGGAAGTATAAGTGAGGAGGAGACGAGCTTTTTCGCTCTGTTGAGGCGCGTGATATTGATTGCGTCGAGTGGCTGACTTTTGTGCTTTGTTTTGGTCTCCCTTCATCTCTGTCTCTCTCTCTCTCTCTCTCTCTCTCTCTCTCTCTCTCTCTCTCTCTCTCTCTCTCTCACTCTATCTCCCTGTCTCTCTTTCGCTTTTCAGAATCAATGCTTCGTCGTTCCCAGCTCGCACAATTTCGATACATCAAACTAGAGCTACTGCTTTATCTGTTCGCTCCGGACATATACATCAATGTATATGTCTGATATAGTTTCGCTTTTCCTATGTTGAAATGTGAACGAACATCATGCTTGAAGCTTCTGGTGGCTTCAAAAGCTTTTTGAAAAAAGCTCAAAACACGTTAAATATATAGCAATAAAATTTAAAAGAAGAAAAAAAAATAAAATAATTGGATTGAACGACCGCAGTTAAAAATTGAATGATTATGGAGGTGAATATAAAAACAGGAAAAGCTTTTCCAATATGATCATAAACATAATGATAATTTATGTGTGACTTTTATTACCAATAAAACTAAAAATAAATCCATTACTTATGTTAAAAATAAAATTAAAACGCTAAAATTAAAAATTATATTTTTACATCATTAATTTTAACAAATTTTATCAGAGCATTCATTATCAATTAATTGTGTAACAATGTTATACCTGATGCTATATAAGCCTGAATTTTTATTTTAAAATTAATCTATTTCTGAAAGTATATTAGAGGTTAATTGCTGAGTAAAGAAAATTTATTATATAACTATGGGAAACAAAATAGCTTTATTTACAATTTATATTCTAATAAAAATTGAAAACCTCCGCATGGATTTTCATTTATTTTCATGCCAATAATCTAGAAACAGTGAATTTGATCGACCGATAGAGGGCGATGATAAATTCTCGATACTATAGGGAATACTCAGATAACACAAAATTCGTGCGTATTATATAATGTAAAATAATGTTACTGCAAAAAGTTCCTTCCGGAACGAATTACGAAAACTAGCAACGAGAAGCCTGAATTATCGAGTAACAGGTTTTCAACGTTTTCGTCGCGTAATCGGAAATTAATTCCTGGATGAAAGAAAGCCCAAAAGAGGCCTTTTCATACCGATTAGCTGAAAATAAATTTCAATCTCGAACAGTTAATAGTATTTTTTTTAATCGAGAAACTTTTAATGTCTAGAAAGAAGTCTAGAAAGAAAAATGAATCTCGGCTTTCTCTCTCTCTCTCTCACTCATTGTTCCCTAAGCTGATGGGAGTAAATCGATACTCCTTTATCGTCGCTCGCCCGTCTTTCGCAATTTCCACCCGCGATCGCTTTCAAAATAAACGGGTCGCATAAATATCGAGGAGAATGGATTTTAGGAGCTCGCTGTAAATTCATTAGGACAAGAGTTGAATTAGTGAGACTATCGCTTTTCCAATCCCGCTATTTACACCCGTTTTAATAACGTTCGAAGTTCATTTTGGGCGTATTTAAAAAGGAGTGAAAATTCTACAAACAGAAAGCAGGGAAGCAAGTATATAGGAACAAGTTATCTTCAATTTAAAAAAAACTCGGCAGAAGCTTACATGCCTGCAGTCATGAAACCATTAAAATGGCAAAGGTACAAAGGAAAGAAGGGAACAGAGAGAGAGAGAGAGAGAGAGAGAGAGAGAGAAAGAGAACGTAAAACTACGGAACGCTCGTGTTCTCTCTATCTCACTGTGGAGCGCGCGCCGCGAAGAGTCGAACGAGGGAAGAGGAGAAAAACAGCCGGCACGCGAATACAAAAGAAAGTCAAGAGATGGCCGGATCAAAGCGCGACCTAACCTCCGCAAACCCTCGGAGCCTCGGCGTACGTTGGCGCGTTTTCCTCTCATTATATCGCGGGTAAATAATTGCAATCCGCCTACCTTGCGACGCGTCCATTGCGCCCGGAGATTTTTCATTGGGAAAACGGAGGAAAAAAACGCAAGATCTCGAGAGCCATACACGTGCGACGGGCGAGCGGGGCGAGGGTGATAAGATCCGAAGGAATCGTCACGCTCGATCGGTGAAATTCTCCATCCCGCTCTCTTCAATAATGTACAATCCCGAGAAAATCTTCTTTCTTTGTCTCTCCAAAGCCTATGTCGTATTATATGTATTATAGTCGAGTAATCCATTGTTGCGCGACTTTCTTGTATACTCGTACATATTGACATATACTTAATGACGGCTAAATATTTATAATAATGCACGAGACGTGCATTCTATATGTATATTTCGCAGTATGATTTCCGAGCGACAATTGATTCCTCCGTCGTTTAGTTCGTGATTCAAGCTTTTTATGACAAATCCAGCTAGGGACAATAGTTTTCGCAGAGATTACTCGTACTTTTTTGTACGATAAAAGCTGTGCATATACAGTATCGATGATGATGATGAATTTTATTATAATTAATAAAGTAAATTATATTCTTCAACAATAGGACAGGACAATACGATTTTTTTCCATATTTATTTATGAATGAAGTTGTCAATGTTTCGACCATTTTCAAGGATGAGCCTTATGATGCATACCAATATAACTATATATGTATGATCACAGATATCGCACTGCACTTCTATTATACTTCCCTGACAGTAATTGCTCGGCTAAAACACGATACGACTGTCGACGTATGTTTTTCTCTCTATATATATTTTCTTTCATCAAACGGAATCGTAGCCGTGAACTTTGCTCGTATATATAATATATTGTATATCTATATATATATGCTCTTAAAGGCGACATCGACGTACAAATTATCAGAGTTTGCGCATATATCACGTACTAATGAAGCGAGCTTAAATTTCACATTTCTATAAATAGCTTATAACTCTGTTGGGTGGCAATGAATGTTAGAGGGGCAATGACTTGTTTACTAATATACGTCAATGCGGGCTCAAATCCACGAAAGTCGCTGTATAATATATATATATATATATATATATATATATATATATATATATATATATATATATATGTATAATTCAAAAGACCGTTTACAGAGTAGTGCCTACAGTGTATTTATGTAGTTTTCGAGTTTCTGAGACGAGGCAATATTACATACGTCGGAGCAGACTGCGAAAGGTTGTTTGACCGCGGCTTCAAAGCGAGCGCACAATCCCATGCAACAATTATACACGCATTTATGTGCGTCATTTATGCGAGCGAGTGAAAATTTCGACGACAAAGGAAAAAATGGACATGCGCGTGGGAATGAAACGGGATGAAACGTAAATTCGGCCGAAAAGATAGCGCGGCCTGGTCGTAATGATGAAGTTTACCGGCGGGTCGATTCGGTAAATAAAAAGCGCGGAAGGAGCCGGGCGTTTCGTATCGAAGTTAACTGCCGGGTCGGTCGGTATAAAGGCTGTATTTATATAATGTAGGCGTGACCTCTCGCTTGGACGCTAAGCTGACTCGGGAGCTTTGATCGGAGGCGATAATAAAATCAATGATCCACACGGCAGATAGTGTATTTAGAGAATTTTTCCAAAATTTCCGTAAATTTTACGAGGCAATTTCTCGAAGTCGAACGTCGTGTTTAACGACTCGAAGCGTAAGCGCTATTTTTTGTCCATGATTTTTTCATCGTAAATTTATAAATTAAATTTCAGAAATTTAACGAGATATACATGTATTAATTATATTTCATTATATAGAAACTCAAATAATTCATCGTCGCTCTTCGCTATTGAATAAGTTCTATAACGGTATGTGACTCATAATCTTTGGAGGTTATTGACGCTGAAATTTTAGACCAATAAAGATTTTTCGAAATTTTTACACGATTTTCATCATTTCAAAATAATTGATATAATTTTCGCAGCAGAGACAAAGTGGATTATATATTAATGTAATATAGTGATCTAAAAAGTATTTATAGCAAGCTACACGGAACAAATCGACAGATATTTGAATTCCTTTTCATCAATTATACGAAACGTATATATATACTTACAGTGTAAAGTAGCACGTTCCTGGTCGCGAATGACGTAAACATGCCTACTGGCTGACACGGCTAATTTTGGGCGTCCAGGGCCCTCATCGCCGCGCACGGACATTCGATCCTCTACAATATAATAGTCGAAACGACTCTCAAGCGCGCGAGTGCTCGCAAAATTTTGCCACATTCGTTTCGGGCCCGATATCCACATGGAGAAGAATTCGGTAACGCCGATAAATCTCGATTATCATTCCGTTGATGAAGGGAGTAACAAAATTTTTCCCAACTGCCCTCGACCTCTGTCGTTTTTTTTCTTTTTTAATACAGATTCTTTGGTACCTATCTCATGCGACGCTATTAGATGCGGCTCGCTTCGCATGAAATCTGCGATGTGAAAGTAAGAAGTTGGACGAGTGATCGTCGAGGTTTTTATCGTGCCGGCCTGCTGCTGGTAAATTGACGCGGCAAGTGGTCAAAAGGTGAAAGACAAGTGGTCGAAAAAATAAGCATAATTAATTAGAAGAAAATGAAAAGAGCAAATTAAAGCTATGATTCTTTTTTACATAACATGAGAAACTTGCAATATTGGAATATAAAGATGATTGATTGTTTGAATCAAAGTTCGTGAGATTCTTTTCACTAGTTTTTAGCAATTAGAGTAGAATTTATAGAGAAGAATCAAGTGTAGTTAACGTAGTGCAGCATAATTACTGAGGCTTTACCAATAGCCAAGACTAATCTTGGTATTGTCTGGTCTCTTATCGGGATTTCAGACCAATAGGGAGACAAGACCGTATAAAAGAGTTTCAAGACAAAGACCAAAATCTGAATCACGGGAATATTGTTCTTACCACGATTTTTCAACTAGGTATTGCAAGAATATGGGTATTCAAGCTTTAGCGCATTAGAAATTCGCATTAGATCATTTTATTAAATAATATTTTAGCAACGATAATTATTTGGGGAACCATCATGTCCAATTCTAGACGTGCATTGAAATATTAATCATTTGACCAAATAATTGTAATAGTCTTGGTTTAAAAAACTATTATTAATTAAAATATTTTCTTGATCTTGTAGCTGATTGTAAAGTATGAAAGTGAATATTGGACAAATTTTCAAAATTAAAACCAAGACGATCTTGTCGATACCAAGGCCATATCAAGTTCAAGACAAGATCGACCACCCCAAAACCCTATACAAACCCCAAGACCTATACAATACTTTAATTGAGAATACTTGTTCGATACTAAGACGACATTTTACCGACACTCTTCTTGTCTTAGTATTGGTAAAGCAATAATAATTACAAAAATAGCTTGGGATTCAAAGCGAATGATTGAAGAACTGAGGCAGCTGTCTTTAATGACATAATCGCATAGTAGACACGATTTAAAGAAACATTAAAGAAAGTTCCGCTTTTAAATCGACGTTTTGTATAATAATAGTGCATCATTTTGAAGAATCCGCCATACGTTTATTTTCTAATTATGCGGAAATTGTTTACACGCATGACTGACTTTTAATAGCACAATAGGTAAAAAAAAACCTCAACTAATCATCACTTGCAATAACTGCAATTTTCGTATTTATCTTTATAATAGCTGATTGAGTCTTAAAACCACGGAAACACTATGTGAAGTGATTAAAAATTTAACAACTGCTTAATCACTTATAACTATGCGCCTATGAAGGTGAAAAAAATGCATCCAATTATCCAATATTATAATATAATAACTCATATAAGTCATACTTAAGTCTGGATAAAGGACGAATATATATATATACACCAATCTCTAGATAATAAACCGACCGGCTGTGCTGTAACTTAGAACAATATCCCGAATGAAACTTATAACACGGCGGCGACGACAGATCGGTCGCACTTTTAACGCGCCAGAGTCGAACGTTCGTGGCACGTATCGTGCATTTGTAAACGTCCAAGCGCTACAAAACGAGCCCGAGGGGAGGGGGGGGGCGAATCTAAGCTTTATGGCGGTCGATGATAAATATACGCGTCGTTCTTGGACGCACCTTCTCACCCTCCCGCCCGCCCCCCCACGTTGTTGTACGACAAACTGCGCCACACTGGGCCCGGCGAATTGAAAGAGCTTACGATATTTATCAGGCGACTGTATGAGGGACGGGCACTGATAGATTACTAAGGTATAACGCTCGTGATACTTGCTGCTGGCCGGGAAAGAGCTTTTAACGTGTAGGTTCAGCTCGTACGGGATGTTAAATCGGGAATTTCCTCGAGGCGCGTTCGACGTTGATTGCAGAAATTTCAGGGCGCAAGAGTAAATGGCTCGGCAGCAGCAGCAGCAGCAGTCTCTGCGCAAATATTTCGCAACCCACCTTTTCAAATTGTGTATACATGAAGATCCGTATTATAAGAAATATTTCAAATGATAATCTGAAAATTCATTGGTTTTTTTTTTGTTTTTGTTTAGAAAATATCAATATGAGAGCAATGTAAGGTGGGGAAGCACGAGGCTCGGCCGAGTCAATATCATCGTCGGTCGCCTAGTGATGTACGAACTTCGAGACGGTATATGACCTGAGACATATATAGGGTTTCTGCTCTGCAGCAGCTTACACTGCGTTTCATCGTCCCCCCCTCTCTCTCTCTCCCTCTCTCTCCCTCTCTCATCCTCTCTCACCCTGTGAGACGCAATAGATATATGTATATATGGCTACCAGCGAGCGAGAGCGCTGTACGCAGCTGAGCGGCGCACGTGTATGCCACTAATTGCGAGCGAGCCGAAGCTGTCTTGCGTACAAGAGCTCTGAGGCTGGGCAATGCTATGTGAGCTGACTGCATCGTGCATCGCGAATGCGAAACGTATGTATACATATAGTATGCGTGAGTGCGTAATGCACGTATATATATACTTATATATGTATGTGCGTATGTATATAGATATACACGTATAGAGAGATAGAGAGAGAAAGAAAGAGAGGGAGAGAGAGAGAGAGAGAGCAATAGAGAGGAAGAAGGAGATAGTGCACAGACGTGTACAGCAATCTTCTGACGTCTCTGGTGGTTTGGCCTTTCGACGATTCGTCCGAACGACGGAAATTCACGAACCTGGACTGAGTTGAGGCATCCATCTGTGAATTGATTTTTTTTACTTTCTCCCGAGTATAATAATCTGTAGCTATCCGAGATAACGTTTGATTTTCACAACTATGAATATATATATATATATATATATATATATATATATATATATATATATATATGCTAATAGATAAAAGGAGAACATATTGTTACTAACAGTTGGAAAAATCGCTGTTGCATTATGGCAATCTGTTAAACTATACATACTAGGGTATATACTATAAAGAGTCAAATCGTGAGCATTTAAATTGAATGCACATCGTACTGCGATGGTTTACTTAGCTTAGAATTTTAGGTAAGGCCGCGGCGTGAGAGATCGTATGATTCGACAAACGTTCTCCGATCACAGGCATGCCGGAAAGCCATTTGCATCCTTAACAGGGCGAGAACGTGCGCGTGAATCAATTAGCATTCTCGATTGGGATCGAGCGTTTTAGAACGCCTTAAGTTGAACGCAATGGGCTATTGATAGTGTATAAGAGCAGTGTTGTCGTCAATGGGCACTTAATCGTATCCTGGAATAATTTGAACACAAAACGTAATCCACAAGATAAACCTAGCTTTATATCAGCATCATCGTCGTCAATCATAATAACGAAGAATACCTTAGTAACAATTTTCAATAGATTTATTCAAATCGCCGTAAAACGTCCATTCCTTGGGAATGAAATGTATCGGCGAAGCTTCGATAACCCCTCCCCACATAGCCTCGCGGATGAGTTCTACTTTCCTAATCGAGCCGACGCCAAGCGAGACTTACGACTTCCCACGCCTCCTGTCCATAAAAGCCTTACAGTCCTGTAATACGCAGACGCCTACCAGCCGGATTCCCTCCCCATTCCTCGTCCCATTAAAACGTTCGGCGCAACAAGAGAGAGAAGAGCGAGACAACGAGTGTGACAACGAAACTCTGGGCGTTGCGGGGGGGGAGGAGGAGACGGAAAGTATACGGTCGACGCCCGCCCGTACCCGAGCACTTTTCCCATAATTCGCGAGCGTTTAACAAGCCCAAGTCGCCCCGATGACTATACGCTATCCGTGCTCACATCGAGCTCGCGGAACTTGAGCGTCGTCGTGCCCGTACCCCCAGCGCCCGCGCCGCCGTCTGGACGCGACGACGGCGCGAAGAAGACGCGCTGCATTAAGATTTCTCATATCCCGGCAGAGCCGCGTTTTGTAATAGAGAACGCCTTTTGTGTATATTATTATTTGCGCTGCCCGGGTAATTTAATTAAGCGAACGCGATATTCGCTCTTTGAAAGAGGATCCAATTAAGGAGAATAATAATGACTTATTTGCCCCCGTCAGCCTCGCGCATTCTCCTCTTTTCATCGCGTTTACCCGACCCCCGCGCCCCTCACCGCCGCCGCCCTCTTCCGCTCACTATTTCGCCTGCACTTGGAACTTGAACAAGATAACCAAAAGACCTTCGCGACTGCCACACGAGTTTTATTATATATATATATATATATATATATATATATATATATGCACCCGCTGCATCTGGGCACGTCAAACACTGGCCACGACGACACTTTTTTTGCTCACACGTCACGATGCACGGGGCATGGAACTTTATTCGCATTTATTGGAAGTTGCGATGTATATTTACGTATCTGCAGTTTGAAAACAGAACGGCCGAGCAATAAATATCAATGTGCAGCTGTGTGTAGTAACGTTGACGTTTCATTAGCGCAATGGTGATTTATGGATCTGTTATATTACAAATATATATATATATATATATATATATATATATATATATATATATATATAAAGTATTGATTCACAGTTATTTTCTATTTTATTTTTTTTTCTGTTTCGAAAAATATTTTATCAAATACTATCCGCTACTCTTGAGTTTTTATTCGAAAGCTGTTGTAGATTATCACTTTTTTTATATTTTTTTACTAACAGCATAAACATTTATCCTGCATAAACAATAATCCATTCAATTGAAAAATAAATATTACGGAGTAGAAAGATAGTTTGGAAAAACGTTGCTTCCTCGACGATTGATTTTTCCCAATCTCGGAGCAGACATATAATTGATTTAAAATTGTTTTTATAATGAATTTGCCAAGTTTACGAAAATGGCGAAGCATTAGAATCATGTGATGGTATTATATAATCGCGCACCGTGTGTAGAAATCCTTCACATTTCGGATAAATTATAAGATAAACGACGCTATGTTACACCGAAGTTCCGTTATTATTGTTGCGAAAGTTTTAATTATAAAATTAAATTGGCAAACTTTTCTCATTTTTCTCTCCTAAGGTTAAAACGTCCGACGTCCTGGGTATATAAATTTCTTCCAAACTCTCGCGAAACTTCTTCCAATTTTTCTTTTTTTTTTTTTTTTTATTTTAACACGGGCTTATAGAATTATCTACACGACTTTATACAAAGTTGTTTGTTTCAACAATAGTTCTTGGATTGCGCTCGGTGATATTGCCTATTTCGTCGCGTCTCGACGGACAATGTTTTGTCGATCCTCATGATGATCCTCTGCTTCGTTTTCGATACAGTGCTATCGATTACCTTGTCTCTCGTCCCGTATTAACGATCCACCCGCCCCCCGGTCCGTTAGTCGACGCGGATACACGGACTGTGTATTTGTTTAGTCGGCCCCTTCGACTCGAATCCAAAATTCAATTCTATCGATTAAGGTCGGCAGCAGCAACTTCGGCCTCGCTCCTCAACATGGCCGTAATGGACCCGGCTTGAGGATGTCCAATTTCATGGTTTACGAACTCGTCGCCGGCGGGAGCCCGGCAAGGATCAGTTGCACGTCGGCGAAGATCCGAGCTCTCGAAACACTGCAGCGCCCGGCAGAAATGATTATAACGACCGCGTCTCGCTTTGAATTCGGGCCTCGGGCAATTTGCGAATTGAACGTCTACTTTCTTTTTGACATATCGTCTAAAGTGAGAAGTTATACCGTTCAAGAAGTTATCAAGGTCGCCTAGATAAGAGACAAGTATGTATGATATGTGTACTTTAACTAGCTCCGATCTTAACTTTACACTGTCATAATAATGGCGAGCTGAACTTACAACCAACTATTTTATCATCATATAATTATATTCTACGCTTTCGTTGTGAGCTACTCAGCTTTATCGATTGGATTAACGCAATCGTGAAATTAGTTTATGATTTGCAAAAATATACGCCGCGAAATCGCGGACGGGATCTCCAACTCTGGGGCTTAAAGCTCGGTCGAAGGCGCAGCTGGACAACGAGCCGAAAGTCACAAAACTGCATATCCATATGTATATGTATATATAATCGAGTCGAGAGGCCAAACCAGACCGGGGCGTATAATCTTCGCGCAACAATGGGCAACATTCACGCGCGTACCGTACAAGGATTCAACGTAAAGGCCCTTGTTATTTTATCAGAAACCATTTCCAACTCCGTGCGCGCGCGCGCGCGCGCCTGGTGGAGCGACCGCGTTTTATTTTCTTGATAATTCCGTGCTCCCTCCCTCGCTAGCTCGACCTCTCGCACTACCCCACCTCTCATTCCTATTATCTAGAAATAATCGCGGTGCCAGGTGCCTTCAATGTGCGCTGGCGCGCGAACCTCGCGCTCTAACCTCTCTTCGTTATACACGCGTTTTACCATGCCGATCTTATAAGAACATCGGTAACGATGGCGTCGATGCAAAATCACGTTACGGGGCTACGAATGAAAAGTGTCGCTCGTAGAGTTGCGCTCGTGTATGGGTAAAAAGTCGTTCTTCTGCCAATCTGATCCCAATCTAATTAACAGTAGTGACAAGGTCAAACGCTGCTTTCAGCAAAATGAGACATATGTTGTTCATCGTCGGACGAATAACGATGCATTAATTTTTCAATATCGAATTAAACGAATCAGGTGTAATGTACAAACAAGGTCATAAATCTATTCGATAAAACAGGCAACGTGAAAAAATGTTATTGACCGTGTTTCGTTGGTAACAAAAATTGTTCATAATTCATCGATATTTCTAGCTCAAACAATGCAATCTTATACAATTTATAGTGCCACTTTTTTGTATTTATTTTGGTTTTGCAATAGGTCGATCTTCTACAAGTATCAATTCAAAAAATTTCATTTTGTGTAAGAGAAAATGCCCAGAACTCATTATTATGGAATAGAAAATCTTTTAGCCTTTTTTTTTATAAATATATAAGCGAATGAATTCCGCATATTTTTCTTTGCAATTTACAAAGTGATAATATATCTGTTCTTATCTCACTTATGAATGTGTTTGAAAGCCATCGTCAGCGATATGATAGGCTCGTTGTCAATCAATATTGGAGTACAACGCTCGGATAACGCAGCTATTAATGTAATCGCGCGTGCTAAATTATCTGACAAAATAAGGAAGCATTGTACACGGCGAGGGAGTGTATTGTACAAGAGCGAGAACGAGAAAAAGATAGAGACAGAGAAAGTCAGAAAGGAAGAGAACCGTTGAGACATACAATGATTGACGTCCAGACGGGCCTCGGTCGTCTGGTGCAGCCAGTTTACCCTGGCACGGCGGTTTAATTACCATTAATTAACGAGGCTCATCGTTTAGATTTCATTTTGCGTATTCAATTCGACGAAGCCACCAATTAAGGTTAAATTTGCCATTGTTTTAATTGTAATCAATATATATATATATATACATATATTGCAATTCGCGAATTTGCCTATACACCGAGAGATGTATGAGGCACGGCGCTGAGGATTTTTGACCCAATTAATTTAGCAACCGATGTAGAAATATACTCCTTCCGATTACTCTGGTTTTAATGTATGGACGAGTTGGACTTTAGCTAAATATCCGTGTCGTCAACATGAAATCGAAACTTTGGTCACTTTTAAATTGGGTCAGAAAAAATTCGACAAATTCACATAAGTTTAATAATTGTATAGAAAATATAGAAATCCTTCTGAAGAATGAAAAAATCTAGTAAGTCCACTAATATAATATTTGAATGTTAAGCATTATATAGAAAATGGTAGGGTGAGGGGACATGCGCAATGGAAGTTTTAATAATCTGATAAAATGAAATAATTTTTAAAGCAATTAGTTTCAATCCAATATTTACCATTAATTTAATATTCTAATGATTGAAATAACCGTTCATAAATATTGATATCCGAAATCGATCATATATGTGTAATATAATTATATTAGCATTACAAATGTATTTTTAGTTAATAAACCATTAAATAATTTCGTTTTATTAGTTGATCATAATTTTATAGAAGTTGTGTCTGTAATTAACAACTATTTCTTTGAATAGTCTTCATATAGGAACACGATCAAAATTCTTTTCAATGCCAATATGTACTTTAAATATCTCGATTTAGTTTTATTCCTCTTTATTTCAAATTGAAAAAAACTTTAATATAATATAATTCATAAATTTTTTCTACGTATAAATGTTAAATGCGTCATTTTGATACATGAAGAAAAGAAAGAAATTTTAATAAAGGATTGAGTAAGCGAAGCGTACCAGAACAAAGCATCATTCAAGCATACACTTTCACGAGCAAGCCCTTCGGCCTTTGTTAAATTATCCAATCAGTCAAATATTAAAATTAATATAAATGCAATCGAGTTTAATTCAGTATATATCTAATATAAACAAATTAATAAATTTGCATCGCTTTGTTTTTCAATATTAATAAATCATATCACTTCATTTGAATGTAAAATAGATTCAGAAGGGCAGACGAACAAAGCGACGCTAATCGTATCTGCAGTGAATATTTGTGAATAAAATAATTTTTGCGGATATTTACGGCGATTTCACATTTTTTTTTTGTTGAGAATTAAATTCAAATTACAAATATCAACACACCAAATTCGAAATAATAAGTCTATCATTATTCTACAATTATAATTATAATTATTATAAATAGCTCAAAGATCAGAATAAAGGAATTTTTTTTTGTGCGTAATAAAGTCGACAGCGGAAGCCATTGACGAATTTTTTATCACACAATTTTTTTACTTGAACCTCGTGCGCGTATACGTCGTTATTCTCTTTTTGCTGCACTTCGCACACGAATGGATCCACGACTGAGCGACAGGCTGCGCCATTTTTGCTCCCTGCCTGCCCTCCCCCCCCCCCCGCCGCTTCACGTAAAAGGGTGAAAAGAGCAAGTTTTCGTTATTTATTTAAAAGCGATTCTTTCGTAAGAAGAAGAAGAAGAAGAAGAAGAAGAAGAAGCGACAGCTTAGCGTGAAATGTTATGGCAGTGGCTTTTCCCGTCTACATTATATAGGGCTTTTCGAGCGGCCATATACGGGGCGACGCAACGCGTCGCCCGGAGACTACAACTTGCAGCATATAAAATTATATATACATATATATATATATATATATATATATATATATATATATATATTCCAAGCACAAAAGCTTGCTTACCCTCTTTCGAGCACAGCGTAAAGCAGAGCCACCGAAAACTGTTTATGTACAAGGCGGACAATAAAGTTTTCCACCCCCCCCCTCCCACGCAGCGGGATGAAGCCTTCATTTTTATTTCATCGGATAAAATATAAAAAAAAAAACGAAAGAAACCTGTATATAGAGCGGTTTTGTAGTAGAGAACGTTGCCGTATATGTGCGTGCATGTGTGTGGTCGAAATAAAGAGAGGAGGTAGAGGAGGAGGAGGACAAGGAAGGGAAATAATAGAGAGAAAGATCTCGCCCGCTGTTATATATTTGCACGGCGCGCGCTTGTTCGTCATTGCCATGGGCCGCGTTCGCGCCGTTGACACGCATCAGAGGCGAAACGACGTCCAACTGTATTCCCTCCCTCATCCTCTCTTTCTCTCGCCCTCGCTTTCGGTCGCGCTCGCGAATCCAATTCTTATGAATCTCGAGCGCCATGTGTGTATATTATACGCGAGAAAGAGCAAGAGAGAGAGAGAGAGAGAGAGAGAGAGAGAGGCTTTAATCCTTTGACTCGTAAATCTTTCCTTTGTTCCGAATTCCGTCTAGGAAATTGGATTTCTGAAAAATTTCGAGTATATCTGCACAATGCGCAGACGCCTGCGCCCCCCTCCCGTCGACGGTGGTGAATGGAGCCACAGCTTTTTTGGACTGAGGCGGGGGAGGGAGGGTCCTAACTTAAATCCGAAACTACAGATATATGCAGATGCTACGAGCATAACAGTGTTTTAATTTGTACTTAGTCCAAATTTTACGAAATTCCATTTTAAGAAAATGAATAATAATTAATAACATTCGACGATGATACATACTTTTATTTATTGTTAAAGTACTTTTTTTATTCTATATTTTTATTCCATATCTTGGAGATAATTTTTTAAACATTTTTGTCAGTGAGCAGCATAGTATTTTTTCGTTATTCCATATTTAGAAAAAATAAATATGGAATAAACTTCGAATATTTATCCCGCCCTAGAAATACATCATTTTAAAGTTAAGCTATGGTTGCAGTTAAATAATTAAGTTTTTTCAAATAATCCATTAGAATCAAGAGAGAGAGACAAATTTATCGTTAAGTAAAGAAAAGTATCCAATGGGAAAATCTACTTTTAATCACGAGACACTTTTTGTGCTACGAGTAAAGCGGCCATTAGTTCCAAGTGAAATACGAGTAAAAGAAGATTTTTACTTTGTTCTTTTGCATTTGAGACCGTTTGTTTATGGCCACCTTAGCGTTGTCAATTCGATAATTCCATGTAATGTTCACTATTGATAGTTTGGCTTTCTGATGATAATCAATGGACAAAATTTACCGCCCATCTCAAACACGTTAGGTCGTCAACTTGTCAACTAATGCTTGAGTTTTGGTTCCCATCGGACGGCTCTCACCAACTGTTGTTCATTTAGCCGACGATGATTATAATTCAGACGCTTAGCGGTTGGTCCGTATTTCATCCATTACGACATTTGATCTTACTAAACAATTGAATTTCGATTAATATCACCATCTCTATTGTTTCAGAACGGGAACTTGCTCAACGAGTCCAAAGTGCTATTGAATGTTCTGCGCTTGTTTTTCGCATTTTTCACAAAACAATATTCTTAATTCCACTTATTGAATATAATTTGAATTCTTAAATATAAAAAAAACAACAATTTTTACGTTACAATAAAATAATATATTGGTTCTATTAGCACGGTACAAAGGAGCGAGAATTCAAGTAAAATTAGCCTGTCATGAAAAGCTGTAATTGAATACTTGACAAGTAAAATTTTGCATTGAGACTACTTTGGCCAGAGTAATCAAAATGGTCAATGGACACTTACACGAAAATTACTACACATTAATAACAAATCTGAATGTTTCACATAATAAATCACAGCATTGCTCGAAATTAGCCCAATTTATCGTAAAGTATAATATTATCGCGAAGGCGCGAATCTTTCGAAGCTTCGACAAAATCGCAAATAGTCCATTTTGCTCGGTTGTGATATTGAAACGATAAAAATGAAAAAAAAAAACTTCCTCGCTCCCGATTCACGCTGAACAGTCGTAAATGCGCACGTATCTATGTACCGTCTGCATCTGAGAAATTTCGAATATAAAAAGGCGCCGGTTCGCGCACACAATGGGCATCGATAGCGAACGGAACGTGAAACGAGCGTATACGGAAGGACGGGAAGGGACAGGCAAAAAGAGGAACAGGGAGAGACAGAGAGAGAGAGAGAGAGAGAGAGAGACGGAGAGATAAAATGAAAGAGAGAGAATGAGAGAACGAGAAAAGACGGAGCCGCGCAAAAGCCGAAGGCGCGGC
This sequence comes from Sycobia sp. Sy_11, assembly GCA_018907035.1. Taxonomy (NCBI): domain Eukaryota; kingdom Metazoa; phylum Arthropoda; class Insecta; order Hymenoptera; family Epichrysomallidae; genus Sycobia; species Sycobia sp. Sy_11. Next base: position 3,129,002 of record JACCIC010000015.1, on the reverse strand, counting down.
GCGGACTCTGTGATCGCCAATGGCTATTTTCTCTGTATGCGTACGTGTGTGTGTGTGTGTGTGTGTATGGCATTCGTGTGCAAACATGCGCGCGCGTACGTACGAGGGGCGCTTCCTGCAGTTAACGACCTCGATCGCGTAAAAATCGCTCGTATAATATGAGCATCGCGCGCCGGGCGAAACGGCTTTTCGAATTATAAGGTCATACACGCATACACACACACACACACGCGCGCGTGTATGGCGTGCTGACCTCTCCGCGTAAAAAAAAAGTACCGCCGACTCGCAGCGGATCGCCCTTGGTTGGGCGCCGACGCATGCGCGCACCTCTTTCTTCTGCAAGGTATTAGTTCTACTTATATTAATATGTGTCTTCGACATGCGGGTCCTAACAACTCGCGCGATATGCGTTATTGTTCACTCTGTTGCTCAAGATCGATGGAAACGTATCTTTCCACACGTGAAAAAACGAATCTTTCTTATACTTCATAATTCGCTAATAATCTGCTTTATTTATAAAGAATTTTGCCAAATTCGGCAACGATTACAAAAATCATAAAAAAGAAATCGGTTTCGTGATTTTGGACGAACGTAAAATTTAGTGGCCTAACATAGCACGCGAGTTCTATAACTGTTAGAAGATAATGTAAGCAATATTTATCAATAACATTTTTAACAAGAAAGCTGTGTTTCAAGCCCAGTTCGCTCACATTTAATGAAAAACGACGCGTCGATAATTCGGTCCGTTGCTTAGAGATATTCTTAATGATTATCTTGTCTCAGTGTGTAACGGTGGTAAAAATCTGGATCCGCCTCTAGATGACAGAATCAAAGAGATCGTCAGCTAAGTAAATAGAAAGCTTGCCAGTTGGCACATTTATTACCTCCGCATTTTGGGATGTTCATTTAAAATTTTGTTCTCTCATTATCTTGAGAAATCCAAACCATCAATACTGAGCATTATCCGGAATTACTCAATCGACTAGGAAGAGAAGACAAGAAATAACGTCGTGGTAAAAAATTACTGACAAGTCTACGACTTAATACGTATTTGAGATGTGTACAAAAGGCTGTTTATTGACATTATACCGGATGTTTATTGATATTATACGGGATTATTCAATCAACTAGGGGAGAAGACAAGAAAAAATGGTTTCAAATACAAAAGAAAAATTAAAATTGAAAAAAAGAGCTCTCACGTGGAAATGAGTCTACTCGTAGCACAAATAAATGCCTATAGTGATTAAAATTACATCTTCTCAAGGTCTTGAAATTGATCAATTCGAATGAGCTGCCTGATATTCATAAATCTGAGGCTCTTACTTGTGAACGATATTCAAAAACAAGGAATCGTCATCTACCGGTCAACGAAACTACCGCAACACAAATAACTTACAAGAAGAATTTACACTAAATTTCAATATAAAATAGCGATAGGATGTATTATTGATCGAAACGTATTGTTTTACGGAACGATATATACATTACTCTCTAGACGTTGATGGATTATAGAAGGGTTTCAAAAAGAGGCCTGTTACACCAGAATAATATCAGTATCATATCAGTAGTTCATGAAAACAATTGTTCAACTGCATATATTGCTATTTCAACTACTTCCACACGTACTATACAATCTCCACATCTCGCACCTTGAATACTACTGGCTATTTTTCAATCTCAGAAGAGTGCTTCAGGACAAAAAGTTTGGATCTAATAAAGAAGCAATTGCCGAAGTTGAAACCTACTTTGACAAATAAAATCTTTCAACAGAAAAGGCATAAAAAAAGTTGAGAAGCACTGTATTGAACATATATTTATTTGTTTGTTAATCTTCATATGAATCTTTTTTAGCATTCTTATTATTTCTTGTAATTTAGCGGTGATCAGTACAGGATTAATCATACTATACCTTGTTCTTTACTTGAGGTATCATTCTCATAAGCTGTTCTGAGTATGAGAAGGGAAAAATCAAAGCAGTGCGTTTACTGCGATAGTTTAGTTATTTTACGTTTGGTATAAAAATTGTTTTTCTGATAACCAAACTGCGCTGACAACGATCGGACTGTACACGCTACTGCTGCGCACTCCAAGGTGACTGCAACTGATTCACACAATTTCAACGATTCTAATTCATAAATACTGAAGCTTTAAGGTGGTTTCATAGCCACTAAGTAAGAAGGAAGAGGGGTTGGCCTAATCAAGCAGAAACTGGTAGTTTTTAGAAAAAGATAATACATTTTCAGGTTTTTTTTTTTCAAAGCGTAAGTAATTTCTGAATATTGATTCGTGTATTAGCTACTTTAATTACATTACAAATAATAATCTAATTTATACTCTCAAATCATAACCTTAATAAGCGCGACTTGATACTCCTAATCAGTTAAAGAACTTTGAAGTCACTTTTTACAAATCATGTTTAAATTTCAATTAGTATTTAAAAATCATAACACATTAAGATTACGAATGAATCAATCTGTGTGTCCACGGACCATCAGCTGAAATTAGAATCTCGAGATTGTTTTTTCTTTCTTCATATTTTCCACTTTTATCCGCGAATTTCTTTACCGACTTCGGAATCTGAATACTTAATGCATATTATGCAACTTTTTATGTCGCTGATAAGATTATTTAAAAGCCGTTGGAGCAGCCTTCGGTTAAAAAGTCGATTTTTTCGATACGATAAGTTAACGACCCCGTCAAGTGTAATATATTAAAATGCCATTAAAATTAATGGCCATTTCTATAAATTTTTTTTATTATATTATTCAGAGCAACGTAAAATGTTTTCAGTAACTTACAGTATATATAGATGAATATATATATCACGGTTCACTATAATTACGAGTGTTCTTACAAAAATCTGACTATATATATAAGCACAGTGTAAAACTAAAGGAACTATATTTTATTGTGATTAATTGTGATTAAATTAAAAAAAAACAAGCCACTCCTTTCAAATTTATTGTTCTCTTTAGAATGGCGAAGGAGTGGGAACAATTGTATCGACATACCTAAAATAGAATATTTTATCTCTAAATCTAGTTCAGTATCTATTTTGCGATAGGTATATTTATAATACTGATATATATAAATTTCTGTAATTCGAATGATATATGATAGATTCGATGCAATAATGCGTACACATTAGACATAGATTTTCAATCTGCGGAATGATGAAGGAGAGTATTTATATTATAAATATTTACGGGGAACGAGGAATATTTATTTTCAAATTTCAGAAATTCTCATAAAATAGAAGGGAGTAAATAAAGCTGCTATAAAGTAAGAAAGATAGATTTTATAGGGGAATTGATTTTCTAGATAGTTTTATATTACAGCGAAAAATATTGAGAGGCAATGCCTCCTCCATGCGAGGATACACGCAAAGCATTATTATTTAGCGAGGGAATAAGAAAAGTCCAAAAAAGAATAATAAGCAAACCCTGATAATTAATAGAAAATATTATAAGAAAGATATTTACTTGACTAACTCAAACTGAACAATGAACAAATAATCGAAATTACAGTAACGACCTCCATTTCGCCGAGGACTTCTGAAAGAAAAATAGAGTTGAATCTACCCTCGTAATTATTCTTTTATCGATTGCATCAATACTAAGAAGTTATATGCAAAGTTTGTTAGAAAGACTCGTCGGCGAGTTCTGCAAAAAGATTCATAAATTTTTCAGTCCGCCTCGATTCGAACGTTTCCCCTTAGAACTCTGTCGGGTTTACGGTTAATTGCGTGTATATAAGACATGTAAGAACAGATTTTCACCGGAAGTTGAATGTTATTCTTGTATATAAAGTTGACAACAGATCGGATACTTTACCTATATACCAATCCCCTTTTTCAGAATCCAGCAATAAACTCCCTTCCATTTAGCCAATCATAGGTTTCCTACTGATTTTCACGCAATGCATATATCTATTAGCATTTTTAACAACCTTTTCTAATTTCACTTATCACCCAATTTAACGCGAAACAATAAACGTGCAAAGTCCCGCTCTACCCTCCGACCCGCGCCAATCCTTCTTCACCTCCGAGTCGCGAGCGCTCATCGGAGCCGCACCAAAAGGCGCGCGCCATACGCGCAAGATCAAAAATAACAGTAGCTTCCAAGCGCGCGCGCGCACACATACACACACACACACACACACACACACACACACACACACACACACACACACACACAGACACGAAATTTCAAATATCTTCTCGCTTTTCCCGTGCAATAACCTCCTCCATTCTTCGCGGGGAGAGCTCTTTTCATCCATACGTCCTCGCCCGGTGGCGCGGCTATGAGGTCTAAAATTACGCGCCGAGAGGAGCTGGAATAATAGCGCGGGCGCACGCGATGCGAAACAAGACGGGGTGCGACCGCGAGAGAGAGAGGGAGAGAGAGAGAGAGAGAGGAAATATAACGAAGCGATCGGCATAGTCCAGGACGATGGCCTGGCTTTGCGACGCTACTCCTATGATGGATTATAATACGGTGTATATATATAATTCTGAAATTACTCGCCGTTAATGAGATTGAACGGCGCTGTATTGATCATTTACGGACGAAGCATAGATGCAAGAGAAAGAGTTTCGAGTGCTATATACGTATGAAAACGAAAAACGAAACCGAAATAAACGTGAATCCGTTTCATTATAAGCTTTTGGATAAAAAAAAATAACTAGGTCGAGGATGATGAGAAAGTCGGTCGTATGTTTTTGATTACAGTATCATTAATGGTCGTAATTGTTATAAAGAGGTTTATCATATACCTGCCAAAATATCGCAATAATTGTTAGTTTTTAATGATTCTTCCACATGTATATTTACACAAATATCTGAATAGTCAAGAAAAGAACACTTTCCTATAATTGAGCTTAAAGAAAGTTTAAAATAAAAATAAATTGATTGCTACGAATAACTCTTCCCCAGACGTACAAGAGTAAAAGTTTATTTAAAGTTTATACTTGGTAAGTTTTATGATCGTGTGCTTGATCTGAAGATTAAGTTTAACTGCTGTAGCAGAAGCAAATTTACATCGTAGTCTTTTTAAAATATTTTTCAAACTGACTGTTAATTTAAGTTAACGGTGTTTCTAAAATCTTCTATTAGGACTTTTTATATCTATCTATCGATTTATCTATATATATATACATATAGAAGCAAAACATACTGAAGTTGCTATGAAAGCATGTTGCACGAAACTGGACTGGATTTTTATAAAATATCGCTAGCATCGTATGAATTATATATAAAAAAAAATTGAAATATAATAGAATTTCTCCGATGTATATTCTTTAGGATACAAAAATCTATTATTTTCCTTAACTACTATCAAAAGATCCAAGTGACCCTTCGGATGAATGATCAGATTCTTACCGTTTGAAATTTCCAACTGAATATTTTGATAAGCCTGTAATGGAAAATAACAAATTATTTAACAAAATTTAATCATACAAGAATTATTAATTGTTAATGGTTTTGAACGCTACGATATTGGATTAAATCTATTTCCTACTCATCATGTACGATTACCCACGGAATTTCTAGAGTATCATCACAACCACAGCGTATAATTGAATTCCAATCCAATTATCGAAAATATTTTGATCTAGAATTGTAGGCTACCTTACCCCCAATCTCTCTCTTTCCCTCACTCTCTCTTTGTTTCTTCCATTTAAAAATACAATCATAACCATACTACAGATATATCATTACGCTAACTTAGAATATTTGATGAATCAAAGCTCCCTGAAACTTTTAGGATTTACCTCCGATTTCTGTAAACACTTAAGCCTTACCAAAAGTAGCCCCCCCCCCCACAGACACACACATATATATATATATATATATATATATATATATATATAGCGCCCACCTGAATTAAGAATCCTGACAGGTAAAGATTCTACGTAGAGGAAAATTAGATGAGCGAGAGTGCTGAGCTCGGCGTATAAAAATCCCGCAATGTTTCGGCAATCGCGTGGACGTTCTACATTGGAGAAAGAAAAGAGAAGATGATTTCATCGGGCGGCTGCCAAAAATCCCCAACACGTTCCAGCGGCATTGTTGTGCGCAATCGGGCGTATATACGGCAGTTATACCGCATTCCTCTGCATTGCGACGTTCGCAATATGTGTGTGTGTGTGTGTGTGTGTGTGTGTGTGTGTGTGTGTGTGTGTGTGTGTGTATGTATATATAATCGGCCGTCAATGGGCTGTCTTTGATGAAACCGCAGTTTCGAGACCAGGTGAGTTGGCTTAATTAATGGCTTTTATCGGCTGGGGTGTTACGTTCGAAGTTCAGAAAATTTGGAGGATATAAAAGAAAGAAATACCAAAACAAACGAAATTAACGACGTGCTCGATTAAATCCGCTATGGAGAGAAGGCCCGATGACGCGAGCCTCGCTCGAATAAATACTTCGCTTTCATTATACATTTTATATCCGTCCGATGGCGCCTTATTTATTGTATCGATCGTCAAAAGTTCGCTGTAGCGGCCAAGCGTCAATTTATTCGTCCCGCGTCGAAGTTACAAAAAAAAGAAAAAACTCGCGGATTATTAAATTGAAAGTCCTTCGTTTTTGGTACGTTCGAGTCGAGACGCGAGACGACATACGCCTCCATTAAAGATTTCAAATAATGCAAAAATGCTTTTTGCGATATATGAGCAAACGAGAGGTTTGAAATATGTGGACTTAACGTGTAACTGCATGTGGAACTGCAAGTTTTATAATCTGATGGAAAGAAAGGAATGGCCGTTTTTGCAAAACGCGATGTATTCGTTATGAGCCATTGATGTACGTCGATTGGAATATGGCAAAATTAATATCAATCCTTAATAGCTGTTAGTATCGTCCGAATGGGCGCCAAAGTCGGATGTTCTGGTTATTTCTTCGGCCAATGTGCACGTTTCAGTTTTTTTCTTTCTTGTTTTTTTTATGAACTGCAGATAAAGCTCATAGCTGGATGAATCGCGAAATGATCGCTGATTGAGATAAATGTGAATACATGAAAGTGATAAATAAACTGGATAGAGATGCAATTTAAACAAGAGATAGGCTTATATTGTAAAGAAATTAATAAGTAACAAAAATACAATACACATTATATTTCTTCTTCAGCATTGTAAATATTTCATTTAATCGCATAATTTGTAAATATATTCCATCTTTTATTATCACCATTAAGACATCCAAAAGAAAAATCCCAATTGTATTAATTATTGCATTATTTTTCTGTTTATATAGATCATGCAAAAATAGCTTATATTATTTCTAAGTTTATATTTATCATTTAACCTGCATTTAACTAAACTAACGCCACGGTAATTCCTTGGCTTCAGGATTAGTTGTTAATTATTTAGACAAATTTAGATTTAGATTTCACGTTGTGAAAATAGTTTTTTTGTTATTTCTTGCCAAGCTGTGCACTCACTGCATTCTCATGATACATTAAAAAAAAACATTGCTTAAAAACTGCGTATAGAATTGAATTTGTATTTACAGATTTTTACATTCTCTTTGTCAGTTATTTAAGAGTAATTATGAGTATATGCATACCTGAATGATTTAAACAATAACTTGGAAAACTTAGATTTATATGAAAATATTCGTTCCCGTGACATTAAAATCATTTATGTGGAAACAAAAATTTTTTGTTGTGTAATTGTATTACTTACATCTATTAATTTCTACGTATATATAGCTCTGATCCATGCACCTATAGGTTCGAATAACTAATTATAATTTTCATTATCATAACTTTATATTAAAAATTTAAAAATTATAAAGAAAATAAAGACATATTCGTTTAAATAAGAGTGTGTAGTCAAAACAAATTTTGTTTTTTTTTTTAACTTTGTTAAATCTAATGTTTTTAAATTATATTATTTTAATCGATGAAAGACAATAAATTTACCTGAAATAAATGATAATGAACTAATACTAATTATATATTTATTCGAATTTTGAATCAGCTAATCTTTTCTAGAGTTAATAGTAATTAATTTACATTTGATAAATATTATCTTTATTCAAGTGAAATTTTTCATTAATACTGTCCGACACGAAGAGAAAACGACGTTTAGGTGAGTGATTTCATTCGGATTGGCAGAGGTTGCGTGTGATGTACCTTTAAAATAAGCGCTATAAAGTTATGGAATCGAATGCTCTCCCATTTCCAAGAAATAATACGTTTTTATCGATTGCTTTTTTCTATTGAATATGCACATACTATTCAATTTTTTTCCATTAGATCATCAATTTTTCACGCTGAATTTTAAGAAAGACAAGAAAGATTTGAGGCAAAATAATTCTGGTGAAGATTTATGTTTGAAAATGTATAATTTTTGAGTTACTGTCGACTGAAGCCCGACTATATTTACATGCGTTGGTATAATCAGTCAACGGTGTGCTAGTGTCTGAAAAATCGCATGAACTTCGATCGAGAATATTTTAGAAACTTTATCTTTGCGAACATACGTTTAATCGAACTTTGTTAGTTAAAATATTATGATTTCCTGTGAATCGCTGCATAATGTAAGGATTTTCTGTAAAAAAAATCTCCAGACCACGTTCTCTAATCAATGTGACGTCTATTGAAAGAAAAAAGTATCATATCTTCGAAATGAAAGACATTGAATCTTAAAACTTTGCATGGCTCATTTTATATTTAAGTTACCTCATTGAAGCTTGACCGAATCCGTTACGCAAAGGTCATAACATCTCCTTGTCAGTATAATGTTAATAGAAAAGTCATTCTTGTTCTTTACAATTAGTCAAATGACTTAAAATTTAACAAAGTAATTCGCATTGGGGATATTTTTCTACTGTCAAAATGACAATAGATCTCCGTCATTAATACAATTTTTATAGAATTGAATAAGACTGTAGCTTTAAATACTTCATACATTCAAATTAGGTACTTGCAATAATAAAATTTAATGTCCGTTCTAAAATTTTGAGAAAGAGGTATTTTAAAAATAATGTATATATGTGTAAAATTTTATGTTTTTTTTTAAAGCTTATTTAATATTCTTTTTATACATGGTAGGAAAAAACGAACTTCTAAAAATATAAATCTACAACATTGTAATAATATTTTCAATGTTGTAGCTTTCCCGTTGCTTTAATAATATATTTAACGACTTCTGTCAGAGAGTATTTTCATGTTTAAAGACTAAATCTGACAGTTATCGAAAATAAAGAAAAAATATTGATAAAACTTCCAGAATATCAAGTGTAATTCTAGAACAACAATATAATTTATTCTATATTATTGGTATCTTCTGTCGTTAATGAACTTAAAACCCAACTGTCATCTTCTGCAATTCGCGCCTGCACGATGTGCATATTATGGAGCGCTTTCTCAATGTTTTTAAAACCGCGCGTTGCACGGCAAATGGAGGCGAATAGTTTGTTGTTCATATCCCCATTATCATCTCATCACACTCCTTCCATCCCTCTCTATATTCCTGGATAAAAGGAGACGCTGGTCGTATAGCTAGTGCTTCTATATAGGAAGAGGGAGAGGGAGAGACAGCGAGGAAGAGAGAGAGAGAGAGAGAGAGAGAGAGAGAGAGAGAGAGAGCGTGAGATGCGTTGGTAAAAACATTCGGGAAACCCCTTTTTTGGATGTACACATATACACGTACCTATGCATAAGCTAATGAACTGCTCAATAGCTCGTTCCTAGTTAAGTATAGGCTTATTGTTAGTACGAATGGAGATCTTATATTCTGGTTAATACAGTGCGTTCTGAATATGTGCTTTTTACTTTTTTTATTTTTCGGTAAACATTTATACCAAAGTCTCGACATCTATGTATAACTATTATTAAACCACATTCTTTAATAACACCTGGACAAAATCTTCATGGTTGTGATATTTTTTTAAAGATCATAACAGCTTGGTTGGGGTGGCTATTCACTCTGAGAAAGCATCGTACCTTTTACCATAAGGAGCCTATGAAGCTCAGATAAGGGCCCAAGTTCTGAGATTGAAGAAATTCTATGCAACGATATATAAAGCACGCGAACGAGCTGCCTGGATATATTTCAACAAATCAAGGCAGTATAAGTTGCCAATGTGTATGCGTAGATTTGGAGATCGAGGATGCAATTTTTGACAATAAAATTTCGAAGACTGATACATGTACAAACCATTATCAGGTACGGTTTTTGAACGCCTGAGGCTGTACGTCGAAAACATGATAATTAGTTACGTAGATATTAGTTAGTTTTGCAGGAAAAAACAGACTCTTGTTCACTACAAATTACGTTTGCAACGTGCGATTGGAAAGTATATAGATCGCGATCACTAATCGAATTATATACTTGACACAAGAGCATTCTTTTCAATTTAGCAACAATGTTGAGATTCGCTAATTTATTGGAGATTAAATTTTCTGTAGTTCATCAGTTGGTTTGTTGTTATTGTTCCTTTACCAAACTGACTCTTTCTCTTTTGGAACATAATACTCACTAACTGTGAATATTACAAATACCGCACGCTACAATAGAACATCACAAAGAATTATTATAAGACCATAATTTTATATCACATAATATTTCGAATATTATACAACCATGTTTGATATTGGCAAAAGAAATCATGAAATTTTTATCATTCTTACTTTTAAAGTGAATGGACCTTCAAAATACATTCGTAAAAACTTATTTTTTGAAGTTTTTACCTTTAAATTTGACTATATTTCTCGGATTATGATATTTGGTGCAGTTTTCATAGTTGAACAAAAGTCAACAAAAGCTTAATGGGATTTCAGTTTACTCTTTTAACTTTCTGAACATCAACGAAACAAGTTAACATATCTAATGGTTGAATTATGGTAAAAAAACAAAATTTGCTTAGTAAGCTGTTATATGAAGCTCAAATCTTTAATTAAAGTATTCTAACAGTAACGTTATTGTATTCAAACATAAAATACAGTATATTTTAATTAGAATCAAGATAATTTTAGTCACGAAGAGTTTTTGTATTAAATTAAAGGAACATAAGTTTATTTTAGCAAATGAAGAATGGCATGTATCAACATACATATTTTTGATGATGTATGGATGGAACTATTTTTTATACAACACATTACATAATACTCAATAAAAAATAGTCATAAATTCTGAAAAGTTTGAATAAGAAGAAAATAAAATCGAGACGTTCCGTCGATAATCTCGACATCGCAATTTTTCTTAATTACGCTCTATCATTGAGTCTCTCTCTCTCTCTCTCTCTCTCTCTCTCTCTCTCACACACTCTCTCTCTCTCTCTCTCTCTCTCTCACTCTCTCTCTCTCTCTTTATCTCTCTATTCGGCCAGCAAACACTAGTATAAGCCAATGTCCTCTATACATCGAGGCAACCCGTTCATTATCAATAGTTCGATCGACGATGTAAAAGAAATTCATTCATAGAACCTCCTCCTTTTTTGTAGATACGCGCACATCTAATCATTAATCAACGTATAAGAGCGATCATACAGAGTAAAACCTGTATCCTCTCCTATAACTCTCCTATAACCTATAAAAGTACAAAATCTCTCTCTCACCCTCTTTCCCTTTCTGATACTTTCTACGTATACTTATCTCTTTGTCAACTGCTTACGCAGATCCAAAGATTATAAATAGGCTATAATAGATATCAATAGGAGGATAACTTAATTATACATTTCTAATAATAATTTGAAATGTATAATAAACTCCGGGTATCTATGTAATATATATAATGTATAATAATATATAATAATATATATATAATAATATATATAATGTATAAGAAACTTCGGGTAGGAAATTTTGAAAGATATCGTTTATAGTCTTTGGAAAACAAAATTTTACAGCATTTTGCAGAGATAAAGGTTAAACGGTCGAGAAATCGACATTGTTGAATTTTCTAGGTATGCTTTTTTGATAGCCTTGCCAAAACTTCGGCATGCTGTAGAACCCGAAGAGAGAGAGAGAGAGAGAGAGAGAGAGAGAGAGATGGATATTCATTCTGACGCCTTTATTAATCGCTCGAAATACACGCTGAATGGGAGTTACGTCTTTCAAGCGCCAGAGTTATACGTGCGCGGGAAACAGGTGTATTTACAAATTTATATACATGTATACACCGTATAAGAACTACAGGAAACGTCGCATTTAAAGCTATCTCACTGTTTGCTGAATTTCAGGATAAAGTTTACTTTGTGCAACGGAAGTAAGTAAATCTCGATTGCGCCAAAAAATAATCTTGCTCCAGCCTCGGATTCATCGCCCCGTATACTTTTCGAGGAGTAATCCGCGGAACGGCTCTAATCCCTCCCCTCCCCCGTCCACCACTCCACTCGGACTTTATCCACCTGCAGCGAATGAGCGAGAAAAAAAAAATCATCGCCGACCTACCTCCATCCCCCTCTCAAGTGAACCCGTCCGGCTTCCCCTCTGTGTACCTGTGCGCGCTGCTTGTGCCCGACCCCTTGACCCCCATTTCTCCCTTAAACGAACCGACGAATCGTTGTTTGACCTTTTCCCCCAGCCCGATTTCTACGTTCGCTCGACTCCTTCTTCGTCTGCTTCGTCTTCGCGAATTTTGCGACTATAGCATTTACGTGGGACTGGGTGTACAGAAACGGAGGTATTTCGTCCCGACTTTGTTCAAGGATTTGTTACTGCTTTTGGCGGGAAACTTTTCGAGGGCCAATTAATCCCCGCCTGCTTTTGTTAAATTCCACTGCGATACCAGACTTGCGCTCGTTGGTGGAATTATTGTTCGCCTAAAATAAATCTAGCAATTAAATTTATGCTTTAAGCAAGCTTTCCCTAGTGTACGGCGGAAGAATGTATAGGCGGAAATTACGGACGTAATAGGTGCACAATGTTAAAATTAATATATTTTCTCAGCTTAATAGGTAATATAACGATATAGAAAATGTATAATATACAAATTATCGTATTCACTTTATCTCTTCATCTTAAATTTAAACGTAGGAGGAAGTCAAAGATATATATATAATAAAATATTATGCACTAAAATTACCGCGGATAAAGAGTCTTTAAACGAGTTACATGAAATAAATCGATAGGCTCGACATTTATGACTTAATATTTCATTTAATTTTTAATTGATCTAGACATATAATAGTCCTTATCCAGAAAAACTTTCAAAACTACAGATGCGCAGTAATGTTAAAATACAGAATATGGCTAACAAATAAGGATTGATATATAATAAAAATATAAGGCTATATTCGTACATCTTTATAAAGATACAGGCTGTATATTATAAGTATTTATGTTTAAAAGTTTAATTTCATAAAAACGAGTTTATATGGATACTAAAATAGTTAGATAGATATGAAGTATAATTTTACATTCATAAAAACAACGGAGTTCATTGAATTTTTTCATTTTTTTCGCACTCGTTTTTTTATACCTCATTCTTCTTCGTATAATATTACATTTTGAAACGAAACCCCTCTTATTGAAGTAGGTGTATTTCTCGTTAAAAATTGTTCGGCTCTGTCAGAACGTACAATTTCCCAGAGAGAAGAAGTTATAAGCGGATCTCGCACAGATCCGAGCAATTTAATAATAAATTCAACAACAATAAAATGAAAAAATCTCTTTATTCCTTGACAAATTTGCTCTATAAATACACTCCTATCAAATGGCTTCCCTTCGCTAGAACAACAAAATCAAAAAGTCGAGCAGCTTCGTACGAAGTTTTGATGATCCAACAAAGTACACCTAGCCGGTGTGAAATATATATATATATATATATATATATATATATATATATATATAGTGAGGGAGTTAAGAGTGAATACGCGCCGTAAGCAGAATCAGCGCTAGCGAACTTCCTGGCAGCGAGCGCGCCAGTGCCGTGATTAGACGCACGTCAAGCGCGTTCGAGTAAAGATGCGTGCGTACATATATATATATATATATATATATATATATATATATATATATATATATATATATGCGTCAGAATTGCGCTGTCGCCCGAGTTGGTTTGTCGGATTCCTCGTTTCTCGCTCGCTAGTTGTATGTATGTGTATATACACATAAGAAGAGCGGCGGCATCGCTAATTCGCTTCAGCGCACGCTCTATATAGAAGGGGGGGGGGAGGACGGTAGACGCTTCGAGACAGGCGCTGGCGACGGCGCGACTCCGCAACAACAACGTCTGAATAATCAAATTGTGCGTGCGTCGCGAAGCCGTATATATGCAAAAGGAAATATTTGCCTGCGCGTGTCTCCTACTCCTGTAACCAGCTCTAGCCCTTGCCCCTCCCACGCCCTCGTCACCGCCACGATCCCTCGCAATTCCTCGCAGCTGACCGAAATCGATACGGAGCGCGCTTGCGCGAGGTGAATTACGCTGCTGCGTTAGATCCGCGCGGATAAACAGGTGACACTATATATATATATATATATATATATATATATATATATATATATATATACGTTGCGCCACGTCTCCCGCGCGAGAAGGAAATTTACGACTGGTGCGGGAGGGTGCTGCGGGGGTTTCCCGCCTAGAAGGACAATGACCGCGGACCCGGGATGAAAAAAAATCGATCGTTGGATTTGTTCGCGTTAGCGCGAGGTGGACGCTTAACTCACGGAAGCGAATGGGGGTAATGAAAATTTAATTATTGATATAATGCAGGTCGATTGTTTTGTTCATTTCTATATGGGATGAAAAGAAATAGGCGGTGCGGATTCAAAATAAAAAATGACATTAAATAAAAGCGATATGATACGACAGTGATTCTCTACGTATCGTTTCATTACAATTACTTTTCAAACAGCAATTTGACGATTAAGTTAATTTTATTACTACGTTGATGGTTAATATAGTGTCTGCTTTAAACCGACATAATTATCCGAGTGATAAATGTTCAAATGGAGAAGTAGTTTTTATAAAGAAAATGAAAACTAATAAGCTTGCTTCAATATAGGAATCTATGCTACTTATGATCGTATGACTTTTTTATTGTATTTTGATTTTTTCATCATATGAATATATGACCTTCAAAATTCCACATATAACTCAGCCTAAATGAAATGCAGTCAAGTCACAAATCTATATCCATGCTTAATTAAATGTGTTTGATGCTAAAACTTATTAAGTGTAATAGTAAAAAATTTTGATCAGTACATTCCAGAAACACGATTTGATTTTTCATGAAACAGTAATTGAGTTTCAGGTGTTTCAATAATAAATATCGTATATATAGATTTTCCTTCGAATTTAAAACTTGATTGTTCACCTAGAATCTCAAGTGCAAAGCGAAGAAGTGTCAGCAGATCAAAATTAATTGAAACACTAATATTGAGCAATATTTTTACCACAATTTGCGAGGTTAGAATAAAATTAAAAATTAAAAAAACTATGTAGAACGAAATTTAATTGTCCAGATGTTAATAATTTTGCGCATTTCTTGGGAATATTTCGGGCTACTGTAAGCTTTAAAATTGCTTAAAATTTTTTTCAAGGCAACTGCGAAGGTTACAAGAAACAAAAATTATTTTAATTCAAAACTTGCATATTAACGTGCATGTTTTAGCAATCCTCCAAAGAAGATGAATTAAAAATAGATTTTTGTTGAAATCTGCTTGGCTGAATATATATGGAAAAAATTTTGGCACTCACTGCACTCTTTGTGTCTTGAACCAGAGATGGGTCGAACAGCAAAGCTTAAGAGATATGAAATATAAAATTTCAAAAGTGAGCGATGCAATTGTTTTTCCCGTGTCAAAAAGAATTTGGACCGAGCAGAGAAAGTTACAAGGTTAAAGCTGTGACTGGTGCAATATATAGATTATATTGTTCCAATTTTTACCAAAAACGTACAACGTTCAAACTAAACATATTTCAGAGTCCCGAAACTTCTCATAGAAAATTTAAATTTACAATAGTACGGTAAAATTGACCTTCTAAATTCTATATTCTTTTCTATAGTTAGGATTACATGCATAGACACAATAATCTGATGAGTCCTCTTCACTGCCGACTTAATCTCAGTAACCTATGTACCCCTAAAACCATAAATACATAATATCTTAACACTATATAATGTCGAAATGTCGTAAACCAGTGCGCTAAATACTGAACGACATTATATTTGAATCATCTCGATTTTCTGAAGCTTAAACTCACGCACTTGCTGCCATAACCAGATAATATCATAATCCAGAAAACAATAACTTAATCTATAAAATTTTATGAATTAAATTTTTCATTATTACTACTATATAACGTATTCGTGTGATGAGATTCAGAAGATTTTCAGATAAATGTAAGCATATATTCTCAGAGCGAATGTCTTGTGAAAAATGTATGTAGTTATGGAGTTATTAAAGAAGATATTTAGAAAATTAAGGCTTAACAAGGCAAAAATTCATGGCTTAATATACTATATTTTAGAGCTTCAACATGTAACAGTGTTTTTGTTCCAGGGCTTTGAAGTGTTTTGATTGTCGCATTTTAAGATTATAATGTTAAGGGGTTATACATTTAAATATTTACGAGGTATGGCATTGTTATCGTCAAGTGGTCATTGTTTAGAGAGTTTATGAAATTTTTTAATCTTTATGATTTGATGTTACGAAAAATCCTGACGCAATTAGCTTAAATAAACTCTGAATCGGTATTACAGACGATTTATAGGAATTACTACTTATGAATCGGTATTACAGACGATTTATAGGAATTACTACTTAATATGAACAGTTAAGAGATGGCCACGGGATGTCGTTTTATTGGGTTTTCATGGGAAATTCCTCAGCTAGGCAACGTTACGACAAGAGAAGCAGGAGAGAGAGAGAGAGAGGGGGAGGGAGGGAGAGAGAAATTAACAATATCAATGTTTTCTATTTAGCGTAAAGATATCATCACCAAAACTTTCTCAGCTATAATCATTCTTCACATTTTCAAGACAAGTGGACTTCCATAACATTTTTGATCTTCATTGGCAACCAATTCAATCTAGGTTATTTTTAATATGTTACTTGTCATTCCTTAAATTTTATAAAGTATTATGAAATGTATGATAAAAATTGAATGAAGTAATATTAGTTTTTAAAATTATTTCTCGCCTTTTTTATTGTGAAATGAAAGAAAATAAAGTTTTCATTTTTTCATTCATTATAGTTGTATACATATCACTTAAATTTATTCTATTACAATTTATATGCTTTACTATGCACTTCCACCATCTGTCGAGATCAGATTTCAGTCCATATGTAACTTAATTCTAAAACCGCCTTTTCATTTTATCTCTCCTAAAATACATTTCAATTTATTGCGCCACATATGAGTTACAAATGAGCGAGTTGGACATTAAAATAAGAAAATACTCTTCTGTTGGCGATTTCTCCGCGCACACTCTGCGCCTGTACTGATCGCAAAATTTACGGCCACATCGGGACAAAGGAACAAAGCCGCCGGCATATGCCTGTACGACCCGCGGATAAAGAACAGAAACGCGGAAACTCCAAGGATTAGACATTAGACTGGACGACTACATTAAAACACTCTCTCCTCTTTTCCCCTACTTTAATTCGCTATTCGAATAAAGAAATATAATGGTGGGCGGATTTGAAATTGCAACGGGTGGGCTTAATTAGGACGAAGTTATACCATGACTCCTCGAGGGTGTAGGGTAGAAAAAGTACACCGGTAAAAAAGTTACCATTAAAAAACAAAAAAAAAAAAAAAAAACGGACGGTAGCAGTAAAAACGAGGAGAAAATGAAATAGGAACGGCAACAAGCGTAAGCTGCGGCAGCAGCGTTACAGAACAAACTTTCAGAATGCGCCCTTCCACGAACCTGCCGCCATGGGTGCTCCGGGAACATTTTTCCAAACTCTCCCTGGTACGCGGCGTCGGTCCAATTACTACGCTCTCTTTTTTCTCCCGCTCTCTCACTCTCTCATTTTCTCTGCCTGTCTATCTGTCCGTCTGTCTCTCTTTCTCTCTCTCTCTCTCTCTCTCTCTTTCTCTCTTCCTCCCCGCCCTCAGTTCTGCACTGCGTTCGTTTTTTTTTTCTCGTTGCGAAATATTTCCGCAGCATGCTCATTTTTTCTGCGGCGCATGTGCCGGTACTGTTAGAAAAATTCACAATTATAGGAGTAGACCTCGGCGGAGCAAAATCTGCTTATAAGATTAATTTCAGCTCGCGGAATTGGCCTGAATACGATGGGTATTTATTTTTTTTTCTACCTGAAATTGCATCCATCATCTGATGGTGCATATTACCTTTGCTCGGATTATAGTAATTTCCACGTTGCTAAATTAGAATGTGTAAATGGATGAATTGATGTTGGTTGTCAGTATTACCGGAAAAAAACATCATCGAAACATCATCATAATCAGGAACTGATAAGCTGGCATAACCAACGAAAAATGGCTAACTATTGAGTTAGTACCCAGGTGTCAAAGGTGGTGGTTGTTATTTATAATAATGTATTCAAACAATGTGCGAGGGGAACCTTTTGCAGATTCTATATTTTTTCTGTTCACCATAATACAATTCTCTTTCTTTTCCTATATCAGCTGACTTGTCTTATACTTAAATAAAAATTATATTTCGATCGAATATGTTTTTTTAAGTGAACAAACGGATACTAATTATAGCTTTAACATTTTCAATTATTAAATAATGAAAAATCCGTTGATCCACTGTATCACTGATCCACTATAGATTTATAGCGATTCCCAATTGATCATTAGTAAATGACAAATTGAATTTTCACAATATTTATATAGAAAAATGCGTTAATTTATAATAATATTCCAATATACGTATATAATCGCCTCATCCCCACAATTTGAAATCTTAGGTCATGGTATAATTCAGGTAATAAATTTCAAATCTAATAACGCACTAAATCATTCGTTCAAATTTTGAATACAATTTTGTTTCTCTTTTATATGATGAAAAAGTTGGAACGTCCACCTACTTCGAGAAAGTGATCGAATGTATATTTTGTTTATGTGTCTGCATACGTTTAGCTACTGCTCGTATAAAAAATCATTGTTCTAACTAAAATATTCTCCAGAAGCCTTTTTTAAATTTCAAAAAGAATAGGAATTTTCAGGTTTCTGTATGCTGCGTATGACTAAGTAACTATAGAGAGAGAGTATTTATGCTATCTTATGAACTGTTTGAAAAAATATATCTAGGAAGTTGCGTGGAGTAAAGTTATGGCTTGACATCGTCGTCACATTCGAGGTCGAAGCAACTTAAATCAACGTGTGTAAATATCTACAGACATATACATATACATATACATATATATATAAATGGTGATTTCAAGCAAACGAAAAAGCCAGATGTGTGCGACGTACAATACATGGTGGATCCTTTCCCTACTACACGTACACTTCTAATTTCAGAATCTCCGTCTACAATATAAAGACTGTTCTTTGTACGTTATACGCGTACACTTATGATTTGTCATTGTGTGCAAACTTCACTTGTTATGTGTGTAAATTCGAGTTATACGAAAAAAAACCCTTTTCCTCTCCATGACTGAACTACTGTTCTCAGCCAATCGGCAAGCACTGTTTCGAGTATATAATACAGAACGACGTAATCAATACGACCTCGAGAGGATCTTGAGTATAATTTCCTATCTACACTTCCAGAACATAACTATATACACAAATGGGGAAACATACATCGTTCGTGATAGCGTCGTATTCTAAACAGAATAAAGACATAAGGATATATAGTGATTTTTTTCCATCCGCGCCCCATCCGTGTCTTCTCATCCCTGTTCTTTGCCTCGCAGCAACGCTTTTTCTTTCAATCCTCGTTTCTATACAGTAGCCGCGAACCATCAGAGAGCTGACGTATATAATATATATATATATATACGCGCGCGCTTCGGCTCGGGAGAATAAGGCGATCTATTTCCGCACCGTGTCGAGGCGATGACTCGGCGCGCGGGAACTATATACTGACTCGACTTCCGCACATATATATATATATATATACATCTATACATACATACATATATGTGTATATATAATAAACGCGAGACATTTTCGTCCGTCCGCGCACGCTCGCGCTATTACAACCACGCGCTAAGCGAAATATAACTCAAGAATATATTAAAGATCGCACCTCTCATGAACTTTCTTATTTTTCATCCTGCTTATATATATATATATATATATATATATATATATATATATATATATATATATATATATATGTACACTTTATTATTTTCCTCTCGACCAAGCGCTGCAGAGCCTGCACACGATTTATTGCTTGAACTTTCGAACTTTCCCTGAAGAACAGAGAAGGGAGCGGGGTAGGTGATTATTGATATATAAAGCGAGCGAATCTGCCAGTCGGCAAGTGGAAAATTCTACTGGGCAAACTGTGGAGGGTGGAGCTTTTGTCTTTAGATTTTTATTATATAAACGCGACGGTTTCGCGAATGGTGGAACAATATGCGCGATCCATGTGTTAAAGATTGGTACTATATATTTTTTTTTATTTTCCTTCCCCAATCAATATATGCTTTGCTGTTCACTTTATAAAACTTTATAAAACTTACGTTATATGCTAATATAATCTTTATCTTGAAGACAATTACTAATTTAAATTATATATACATATATTGAACTGGTGACTATTGAACCACTATTCATCATCGGTATAAATTTATGCAATAATCAGTTCGATAAAAAAAAGATTGATTCACATTTTAAATATTGATTACATTATAACATGATATAAATTTAACAATTATACTCTTAGACCTCACAGATGACGCAGAAAAATTTAATTGCGTGTTTTACAATTTTTCAACACGATCGGAAATCGCACCCTTTAGCTCAGATTATTCGGTTTATTATACACTATATGAGTTCAATGACTATATATGCATTGTTAGAATAGAAAGGAACAATTAATGTATAACTACATGAATCCGTGAAATTTTGTTTGGTATATCAAGCGAAGGAACATGAAAAATCAATTGCGGAAAAAATTTATTGTTCATTACCGTGTAATATAATCACTCATCATTAATATAAATATATTTATATAAAAAGTTTAAGTAACTATAACGTTAATGTTACATATTATTACTAATTATCAGACAAATTCTTTTGGATATTAGCTCATTTTCTATTGAGTCGGTGGAATAAAGCACTAAGATTAATTTGAAATCATTTACATATATTCTGTACTAATGAAAGTTTTTGTACATACTCTATTGAATGTCTTTATCAAAGTAGGAGCTATATCAAGAATAATCATTTATTTATTGAAGTCATTGGTTTCTCGATAGTACAAAATCGCAAAATATTACTAAATCCCCCGCACTCGTAGAAAAAAAACTAATAATTAATTAAAACTAACAATATCGATGATTTATATAATAAACAAGATGTCACGAAATGTTTTAAATTTATAAACATTTCGAATAATTAGTATCGTATCCTTATATTAGAATCGAAATCAACATGAAAAAAATCGAATTTTCAATCCACAGTCATAATAACAAGCTTTTCTAATCTTATTAATCAACGAAGAAAAATGGGAGCAATCAATAATTGTATTTCGTTAAACATTGAATAACATTACAATAACTATACGATGAAAAACATAAGCAACAATCAATATAAAATATTAATGATGAATGTTTATTTCGTAAACTATCAAAGCGAAGACGCAAACAATGGCCATCACACCCGTTATTATTGAAAATGATAGCCACTTGGAAGTTTATCCATAAAATGTAATAAATTATAAATCAGATGGAAAAAAGGAGGGCAAAGCTCGGGCATTCGGTCCAAAGGGATTACTCGCTCGAAGAGTATAATTAAAAATTATTTTTATGCGACGTCAAACTAATGTTAGATGCTTATTTTCGTACTTCGTATACCTTCACTATTTTCAATATTCTTAAACCACTTCGGTTGGTTAAAAAAATTTCGATTGATTTCAAACGTCTGTAAGCATTTCAAATCCTGTTGCGTCTCGAATAATTTCGAGTGATATTTATTAACAAAAATTATCTCAGATAATTTTCTTTCAATATTTTTGCATAATTCCAAATGATTTTGGAATATTCTTGATTTGCTCGTAAAGCAATGATCATTATTTCGGGTGACGTCAGCTGATGTCGACAGATGCTAATTTCAATTAAATAATAATTTCAAATATAATTTGTTATCAGATTTAATTTTAGTGATTTTCTGGACGAGCCACTGGAAACGATCCGATGATTTATTACAGCGTGTACACTTCGCTATAGATCAGTTCGTGACTCAACCTAAACAGACCGGCACCCCTCTCTACACCCCCTACCTTCGAAGTTCTCTGAAATTCCCCGCCATTCAACCCCTCGCCGCGGCGCCCGCGTCGGGCACAGTCGACCGGCGAGCTTCTCCCTCCACCCTCCCCCCCCGCCACCCCTTCGCGGGGTGGTCGACCGAAACCCGACGCGCACGCGCACGCGCGACGGCGACGGCGAACGTAAACAAAACAACTCTAACTCACCGCTTTGTCGTCGGCGTAGACCGGGGCGAAGTGCGGCGCCGCGCGGGCCAGAGCGAGGATCGCCGCGGCGAGCGGCAGCAGGAGCTGGAGCCTCGCCGCTCCCCCGCCGGCGACGAGGACGCCCGCTGTACAGGGGCCGAGGCGGCACTTTTTCATGTTCACCACTATTGCCTTCACTCTTCAATCGAACAGAACAGAACTCAAAAACAACTTAAACAAAAACGAACTCGCGGTGAGAGGGGGGGGAGGAGGGCGGAAAGAACCAAAGAAACGAACAACAACCGAACTACCGAACAAAACAGAAGAGATAAGATATCAGCGGGCGCCTGAGATTTTCTCTTCGCTCTCTCTCTCTCTCTCTCTCTCTTTCTTCCTCTGTGTATTTCTTCTTTAAGACACTCGCGTGCAGCGCTCAGGGATAGAGTGAGAGACAGGCACACGCACACCGCGTCGCGCTCAAGTCAGCCTCGTGTCCCCCGCGTCAGGAGGCGATGCCCCACGCTCCGCCGCCGGCCCTGGAGCGATCCATCCTCCTCCCGCGGCGGCTCCCTCGGCCTCGGTCCCGACGTCGGCCTCGTCGTCGTCGTCGTCGTCGTCGTCGTAGTCTTATAGGGGGCTTACCCCGCTAGCGGGCCGCAGGCGAGGCGCCTCGTGCCCACGGCCTTGGCGCTCCTCGGGCGCGAGGAGGCGGGGCAGGAGGAGGAGGAGGAGGGAGAGGCAGCCCGGTTCGCCCGCGGAGCTGCGCCGATGCCCATTCGCTAGATATACTTTACGATGTATATATATATATATATATATATATAGTTACGATATACTTTACTTAATACACGAGGCCGTCCTCTCTGTCTCCCCCGCTTTCTCGCTCTCCTTCTCTCTATCTCTCCCGTCAGCTGCTTCGTACAAGCGCGCGCGTCGCACTGATGTGCGAGTTTCCAAGCGCTCGCTCGCTCGTTCGGAGCTCCCCTTTAAGAATCGCCGGCGCCGATCTCGCTCTCTCTCTCTCTCTCTCTCTTTCCTCCTCTTCCTCTTTCCGCGGCGCTCGCTGCTGCTGCTGCTGCTGCTGCTGCTGCGGTGGCGGCGCGACAGCGGCGGGCGGCTTCCTCGCGCCGCGGGAGAGACGATAAGCGAGGGCGACCGGGGATGACGAGAGGAGGCGGCGTGGCCCGACGTCGCTCGAGGGAGCCGCCGCGTACGGATGGATACTGAAGGCCTGGCGGGATCTCTGAAAACGGGAGAGGGAGAAAAAGTGCGTGAGAGAACTGAGCGACGATGGGCTTTCTTTTTCTACATAATATGATATCTTCTCCCAATGGGATAAATAATACGGCGGAGGCAGGTGAAAGAACAGAGGTGAATTCATGGATTCATTTTATGATTGGTTCTTGTAGACGTTCTACGACGAACTAGGCGGAGGTAGGTTAAAAATAATAATAAGAAGAAAATTCATTGTTATTTTGTTTTAAATATACGCGTTTTTCATTTTTTCAAACTATAATAATTTTATCTAGCGTATAATCAAGAATAAAAAAGAAGTAGATATTTCAGCGTTAAAGCATCGCAAAATCGCAAAATTTGATCAAAGAACGCATAGTAAACAAAGTGGAAAATGGAAGTCCCAGGGCTTTTTGTGCCCTTCCTGATCAAAAAACAATTAGAGTCTTTTATCAATTATTATCAATATGTTTTAATATTTTTAAGTAGTAATGACCATAAAGAAATTCGAACAGCATTTGTTATAAACTGAAATAGGCGTCCCATACCTAAATCTTATATTATCTATAGATATATTAAAGTAACATGATAGCTTATGCATATTAAGTACTTTTAGTATGATACTTTGACTCCAATAGCAGTTACTAGATTCATAAATGTTATCAGAGCGAACATATTAATGGCTAAAATTTAAGTAAAATTTGCTATTCATACACCAGTTTACCGTAATACTCCAGAAATGTTTATTTTTGTATGAAATAAAAACAGCAGATTAATCGAATTTTCTTCAAGTTTTTCTTATTAAAAAAGATGTTTTTTAACTAATGTATGCAAAGAACGTTCAGAGACTTTTCTTTTCTCGTCATTTCAATATGATTCTCTAACAGGCCATGCTATATAAAACCCAATTTTGCGGCGTACACAAAGTAAAGTGATTCAATATGCAAGTACGAGCCGCTATAACCGAACCGGCCATTATTATTATTATTATTATTATTATTATTATTATTATTATTATTATTATTATTATACCGTCAACAGCATTAAAGTGGATTTTCTTTCGAACTCCAAAACCACCGCCTCGCCCTCTCCCCCCCCCACCCTGTCCCCCACCGTTATATTAGGCCATTAAAGTGGCTTAGGGAACAAGATGTAATTTCGCTTCAACAGCGACCACTAATGGTTTTCCAAAACAAGTGTACGTTATATTGAATATCGACCCGGCTTATTACACGTAGACCAGCGGCATAGCGCGCATACGCGCGCTCACGCAATTTATATATATATATATATATATATATATATATATATATATATGCCGCACTTTCCAACTGGCGAAGTTGCGCAGAATACGGGAGCATGCTGATAAATATTTCGTAAGTTATTGGGTAAAAGCTCGAGATTCGTGCGAAATTCATAAATCACGGTAATGAACTTCGTGTCGACCAAGCAAATATTTTTATTTACGAAATAAGGCATACACATACGCGAAGAAAATTTTGCTGATTTAAAAAAAGGACAAGTGGCTTGATTCTGTGGAGTATAGGAAACAGTCGTTTTAAGTTATATGAAGAGCTCCCTTTTCAAGGTCGTTTAATGCTCCAGTTCTATGGAAATATGAATCTCGCTTTTTATTTCAGGCTCTGCGGAGGGGATATTTATTTTAAGATCTCTGCTAGGGGTCCGAGTGATGGCCAGATGGAACAAAATCTCTGTATCATAAATCACGAACTGATTGGTGCAATCTCGCGTTCGCATCTTCCAAGTAAATATTTACAATCTTTAGCAGATGCTCTAACCCCATCGCTGATCATTAATGACGATGCGCATCAGTACATGAAATTCCTCAGTCGTCCATAATTTTAATGAAAAAAAAAATGAATCTAATTAAAAAAAATTATTTAATTAAAATTAATTAAAAAAATTAATGTAATTATTATTTAAAATAATACGCTCCAAAGAACTACAATAGTGATGCTCTGGTTCAAAATTTGAGATCATTGACATATGCTTTCTTCTATATCGTAAGACTCTTGCATCGCTTAAGACCAACCATTCTAACTAATATCTTAACCAATTAAACTGAACATTGCCTCTTAATTCTACAGAAAACTTAAGCTGGGAAAGCGTTATATAGATATTTCCTCGCCATCTAATGTAAAGCTTCATGAGATAGCTTCACCTGTAAACCCTATAGGTGTATACGCTGCAGCTGTATATGCTTGGGACCAATTTATATACATACACTGTTATACGTTCTAAGATAAACGAGCCGTATTGAGTTTCGCGCGTGCGCGCTGCGCGAAACCGAAGGATGGCTAATTTTTATACGGCACATTCGCGATTTTGCCGAATATTCTCTGCCTTGTACGTTCCGCGAACCGACGAACGGGTAGACTAATGACTATTATTTCATTGCACGATGTTATTATATACTTTCGATCCTGAAACCCGTAATTTCTGCTCGCGCCTCGCACCTTCCGCTTACCAGCACATATGGAAATCGAAGCCAGCGTATTCGACGAATGACTCATGCATTATGAAACTGTGACGTACAATCAGAGCACTCAATTAATGTAATCATGGGTCATTTTGAATTGTTAATTGTGTGTATGTACCACGCACAAGCGGTAGATCGTTTACCTCATTTTCATACGTTATGACACCGAATCGCGACGCTATCACAAACTGCAGATTTGCTTTACATATATTACGGAGAAAAAAAAATACAAGTTTAATATAATATGCGGAATAATTAATATATTAATATATTTATGACATTCTCGGTACTATACTACAGATTCCGGAATTACATAAGTTTAGACGTTAATATCCTAAGACTTTCTTATACTTCCGTTATACAATGAATAATCTATAAACTATATTCATATATATGTATAATAGAAATACTCCAACATCACAGCATTCCATTTATTCTAGTATACGTATGCAATGCATACATACAATAGAAGACTGATTCTCCATCGCTGGTGAGTTTGAAGATTTCATGATAATAAGCTTATGAAGTTTAAATCCATCCCGCGTCTCTGTCCTGATAACGTGAGTCTCGTCTTCGTACATCACAGCGATCCTTCTGAATAACAGAGAAACGTGCAGCTTCGATCTCGCGTATTTTTACCTTAGAGCTTCGAGGACTGTCTTTTTATTTGTCAAATATAGCATTCATGGAATAGTGGAGTAAGTCGACAGTCGAAGATTTCATTGGTAATAGTATAATGAATAATTGATATCCCTATTTTGCAGTACGACTCAAAGTCCATGAAAGAAATAGAATTTTAATTTTTTACATATACGTTCATTTTTGTTTTATACATTCATTATTCTTATAAATATTTCACTGCACTCTAGTAAAATCGTCTATGCGGATCTTTAATGTTGGAAACAGGAGCCTCTTTAAGTATTTTCATAAGTATTAGTATCGTATTATAGATTTATTTATTTAATTTTAAGAAATTAAAAAAGAATTCCCTATTGATCGTGACAAAGTAAGTGAATTCTACGAACTACATATTGGAAACTTTGCGTCCTGAACATTCTGATAGAAACATAAAATCTCGTGAAACTTAACTAATACATCAATTGAAAATACTCAAATTAATAAAAATATAACAAATACAGCATAATATTCGGAATGTTTTTTTTAACTTCATCACATATTTATAATTATATGAAATCTATAATATGATACTGATACTTATGAAAAACTTAAAGAGGTTCCTGTTTTCCATATTATAGATTCACATAGAAGATTTTAGCTGAAACCATGCAGTGAAATAGGTAATTATAGACGAATCATGATTGCAAAATTCTAAAAGATCAGACCAGATATAGATTCAAATTTAGTAGATTTACTATTGAAGAACAAACATTGAGTCTTATAGAAAATAATACTGTGTGTGAAATCATATATTATCATATATTGTAGAATGTCGATACTTGATGACAAAATTATCGTGTGAAGTACGCATTTTACGAAAACACAAAACCATTAAAAACAATAAAATTAAATGACTTGAGATTGTGAGAGTTGTAACAATTTAATTCCGTCAGCATATTTTAGCTGATAATGAAGTGTCGTCAGTTTGAAACAATCGAATTCTACGAATCTAAAAAATTGCGTTTTCTGATACAACGTCTACCATCGTATATAATCCTCAACGTTTTTTTCCTAAATTCAAAATCTATATAGTTAAAAACTTTCTTATTTGATTTTCAAGGCATATATTATCACGAGTTACACTTTTTTTCGTATAATAACGAGGCCCTCGACGTAGCCAGAATATGAGCTCTTCCCACAGCGCTTTACCCTCCCACCTACCTCCAGATGCCACCACGGTATACACACATGAAAACTATAGGAAGTTTCTCGCATCATTATAGCCAAAGAGGAGAGCCGCGTGAATATAGGGTGCTGGGAGTTCGCGAGGATTATATATATATATATATATATATATATATATATATATATATATATTATCCTGATGCTGGGGGGAGCTGCGGGGGCAACCGAGAGCGCGGAATGTATTTCGTTCGGATTTCCAACGTATTATATATGTATAATACAGCTATACCGGCTCTAAAGCGGGCCCGGGAGAGAATGAGCGGGCCGATCTTATCCTGCGCGGCTTAATTCGCGATTATATGCGCGCAAAGAAAGGGAACGGGGTGGATAGTATATGGCGCGGGTTAATGGGCAGAGCGAGAGAGAGAGAGAGCGAGAGAGAGAGATGAAGGCAGTCGCGGATGAGTGGTGTAACGAGTCGAGAGGCGCGAAATTAAGACGCCCCAACTCTCCCCTCCCGCGCACCCCTCCCTATTTTCTTTGCTTCGCTCGGCGAAATTACGCACGAGCGATTAAATCTGCATAATCGCGAGGACGATTTTGGATATAGCTCGAAAACAGAGGGGGATTTGGCTGAAAGTGAAGTTTAATTTCGGTAAACGAGCGGTATGAGCTTTTTGCTTGGGAGCTATTTGCCAAGTAGAAGTTCTGCTGCTGGCACTGGAATGTAGGAAGGGATTATGTGTATATATATATATATATATATATATATATATATATATATAAACAGTATTTGGGTAAAAATAAAATTACAGATAATACACCGGAGCATGTACAGAGCAATGCTCCAAAGGCAAAAGCAGCTTTATAATGTGCATAAGCTATAGTCGTTGGCCAAACGATTATAAAGTTGAGCAGAACGAGGTCGGCATCGACGTAAAAAACGAATACAGAGAGCGTGAAATTTTTTTTTTTTAACGCGTCCACGTACATACTGCCCCATTACTGCTTTATCCTTCGCCATTGCTAAATACGTATAGAATCTTATTGTCAGAAGCGTACGTTCATTTTTCGCCTCGTTCAATTATTTATTGTACCCAGCTTTATAGCCACTGGGAGCATATGAACTTTTACGGTGCGCGAGTAATTCGAATCGATATTAAGTAATCGCACGGATTGGATTGGGAAGAGGTTACGCATTTTAATTCCCTACTATTTTCATCATGCCTATACGCACAAAGAGTTCAATTTACGACCGGAAACTTTTGCACGTGAAAGTATTTACAATTTGCAGAATAACAATATATATATATATTCCGAGGATAGGTTTCGGCCGAAGGATTCTAAGGTCATGTCATCGTGTTCCGTTAAATTTCATATATTCTACATGTATTTTCTTTTCTATCTTTTTTCTTCATTGAAAAAGTAAAAGGAAACGAGCTAAATTTCAAATAGTATAATGAAATAGTCGATATCGAAGTAATCATTATGTTTAAGAAAGTGTACCACACGATCTTGGAAATCAGAGAATACTTTAGAAATTAAAAGTTTGCAGACTTCATTTTGTATATAGTCAGTTCAGGTCGCTCAAAACGAACGAAATATTCATTATCCGAAATGGATTACGTCTCCTAAAATTCGATTCCGAAGAAGTTTCTGCTTTGTTTTCATTACAAGTAATTCTTTATT
The DNA here is from genome assembly GCA_018907035.1 of Sycobia sp. Sy_11. Classification (NCBI taxonomy): domain Eukaryota; kingdom Metazoa; phylum Arthropoda; class Insecta; order Hymenoptera; family Epichrysomallidae; genus Sycobia; species Sycobia sp. Sy_11. The sequence continues at coordinate 3,099,266 of JACCIC010000015.1, read as the reverse complement.
AAAGTGTTAAATAAAGTGAAGGTTAAATAAAGTGAAACTTAAAATCTAAAACGATTTATATAGATATAGGCAATCATACCGAGTAGACCAGGATTTCCATAGGACGTCAATTGTGCATGAGGTCCACATTGTTGAACCACAGCCGTTACGGAACATAAATGAGAAGCCCCATTTGTCACTGTAAGTGTCAATGTACTCTTGCAAGCAAATAAATTTTATATAAAACTTATTTATCATTCGTTCGGTAAACAAAGACGTGCAAGCTCGCTTCTATTTATGCACCGCGCAGGTGCAAATAGGTGTAGTGCCGGCACGCGCACTTCCGCTCACGCATGTATATATAAATATATCTGTATATATATATATATATATATATATATATATATATATATATATATATATATAGAAACACGCAGGTACTCACGCAAACACGCATACATGCACACATAGCAGCAAAGGAGTCTCAGCAAAATGGCCTTCTTGAAAACTTATATATATATATATATATATATGTATATACATAAAGGCGATAAAAATCTCTGTTTGGTGAGTCAACTTCGTGGCGATCTATATATAGGGCTCATGGTATATTTAATACACCTGAGATTTGCGCTGATGTTTTGTAAAAGAATAACTTGCCGACCACTAGAATAATTCTTGTCTCATGTATCCGCAGTGCTTTATAACTCTCTCGCTCCCTATCCACCTTCTGCATCTCTCTCTCTCTCTCTCTCTCTCTCTCTCTCTCTCTCTCTCTCTCTCTGTCTCTCTTTCTCTCCCCTTCCCTCTTTCTTTCTCTTTCACTCTACGTACACTTTTCACGAACGATGTGATTATATTTTTCCTCTCTTTTGCTTTGGTTTAATTTAAAAAGCGTCGCGTTTTCAAAACTTTTGAATCGGTATGTAACGCGTATATAGAGCGGAATTCAAATGGAATAACAAAAAAAAAGGAGAACTCCGCCCCTTCCAATAAGTGCACTATCAAAGCGGAAATCGTTAACGAGCATCCTTGCGGATAAAAGCGCGTATGCGTGCGGGGGCCGAAAATAATTGCGAATGAGATATATTACGCGTAATGCGAATTATGCATGTATTTTTCTCGGGAGCAGTTGACTTGTGTTTCATTAGTGTATTTTTTTGGTATCGGTTGGGCTATTTTAATCGAGACCGCGGTCTCGATTTATCTGGAAAAATAGTTGCGTCACAGCGAGAAATTAGTTCGTGCGATAGCCAACTAATGTCTATCTGGAAATTGCCCTGAAATTTGAATCTGAAGATTATCTGAAGGTTAGATTTTGATTTTTTTAAAAAGAAATCCAAACTTTTGACTCCAGATGGAGCAAGTGAGAACAAATTTTAAATCTGATATGTGCGCATGTTGCGAGTCAAGGTCAGAAATGTCCACATTAACAGCGCGTATCTTAGTTGAAAATTATTTTAATGTTTTATTAAAATTATCTTTAACCATTTACACAAGTCAAGGATTTTTTAATTGTTCATTTAGTAATCCATGAATACAAAATTATAGAAATTTTATATGTCGATTTTTATAGTTACATTATCAATATATTTCGTTATTATCATTCAACTATAATAATATCTTGATAATAATATCTCTTCAACTATAATAATATCTGAAAATTAATTCTATTAATTTTAACAGGACATTTTATTCATCATCATCATTATTTTAGTGAAAACATGCAATACACTATGTACATTTCTCTGATATAATTTTGATATATTTAGCCGATATCTTGACCCATAATATGGTCATATATCTGACCCTTAAGTCTGCCCGTCTTTTTCTCATCTGCAGTGAAAAATACGGCTCCGATGTAAAGTCAACTATCGATTCACCTTAAAAATCAAGTAAAAAAATGTTTACAGTTTACAAAAGTTTACAGTTCGATCCCTTTAAATCATACTGCAATAGCAAAGGTTATTACTCACTATCATCAATATGTCAACCAGATATTTTCCCGTCTCAATTAAAATGAACCCTTCTGTACATGTGTATATATACAACTTTATTAATTCATTCTTCCATTTCGCAAATATTTATTTTCGTTCTCGAAATTAGAAAATTCAAAATCATTTTCGAATAATTCTTTTAATTCACTATATTTTAAGTTTTACTCTGAAATTTCGAATTTTTAAATTATGTTTGGTAATTTTTTTTTATTTTGTCAAAATAGTTTCATTGGAAAATTCATTCAGGAATGAACACGGAAGAATCGATCGTTATTTTTGCTCAGAAGCACAATAATATTATTATTATATCGCATGATATCCACTGTGTATATATATGGATATAGGATACGTGAAGGACGGGGAGAATTTCTGTACCACTTTCAAACCCAACCTTGCATTGCCTTCAAAGGATCTCGAAACGTCTCTCTTTCTCTCTGTTTCTTTTCTCTGTATCTCTGTCTCTTCCTTTCTCTCTCTCTCTCTCTCTCTCTATCTCTCTACTATTTCTTATACTCAATTATATTGTCACCAATGATGCGCTCACCATGGTTTTAATTATGTTATAATTTTTGCTCTGTTTAAAATATTATAAGCTATGTGATTATACCTACTTTAATCATTATATTTGACTAACGCCAGAAGTAGCTTTTATCCCACGACGATATAAATGTCAATTATATCAATATCAAATCAAATCTATCTTTGTCTCTCTTGGCGCACAACAGCGAATACAGGGAAAACTAACAGTTACAATTCTCGGTAACTACAAAATTTTACTGTGAATCCCCACAGCCCTCCGATTTCATTAATCTTAATTTAGACTTGTGTACATACATTATGATTGGGCTTTTTTGGCAGGTTATCCGAGAAATCGAATAAGCGTCTCTGGTAGACATCTCTCTCTCTCTCTCTCTCTCTCTCTCTCTCTGTGTCTGATATCTTCTTTTATATTCGATTTATATTTAGGTGCTCTTACCCGTTGTCCACGCGACTTTTTCTATCCATCTACGCTCACTCGGTCGCGTCTTCGCAGCCCCCCCCCCCATCACGAAACTTACAATCGTTTCTCTCTTATGTGTAGCCGGCTGTCCGCACGTTCTATCTCTCTCTCTCTCTTTCTCGCGCTAATTGATTTAAGTTTTCGGCGTATCAATACTAGCGGGTATATAATATCCATCCTGGAGTGCCACTATACGCTGTTTCCTCCTCTGCTCATTCCTCCCATCCTTATGAAGCAAGGCTGATTTATGTCACAAACACTTTTAAATAAATAAATATATATATATATATATATATATATATATATATATATATATATAGTTGTAGTGAATCGTATTATGATAATAAAATTATTATGGAATTGTTACACGTGTCAATTTGATGACGTTATTATTTACTGAGTCTAATATGACTTATTCACTACCCCTTATATTACGTCCGTTAGTGTAATACAAATTTCAAGCTTTGGATATATATATAGAATTCTTCGTTAGTCTTCTTACTTTTTTTTGGTTTGGTGCACATATTTCCGTTGGGTCTTATCTTTTACCTACAATTTTACGATACAAGGCTACAGTACTATACCGAATAATAAATCATTACTATTCTAATAGTTAAGATCATCTGGTTGGTAGCTTCAGCGTTAGGAAGCTAAGAAAATGGAATTTTAAGTGTATAACAGCAATGATTATCTGGGTACTAAATGTAGAAAATCACAAGAGAGATAAAATAAAATAAGCTGGTATAGAATAATCAAGTAACGACAAGCAAAGAGATGCGTAAGCCCAACACCCTGATACACGAAATAACCGTCCACAATATAAAGCACAAATATAAAACCAACGAAACAAATAGCTACTAGGGGACCTCAAGCAGCCATGGCCCCACGTCTGATAAAATGGCAAAAACAGTACACACAATGTGAAGAACCGGAAAAAGCACGAAATACAACTGATTGGTATACAACGCCAAAATTTGCGCACCCTTTAAATAATGCTGGAATAATGTGAAACCTAAAGATATCGTCATTTTTAATCGCTGTATACTTAATTGCTGGTATCGCGTTAGCGATATCGAGAGCAATAACTGTTGTTAAACATTTCTTTACTCTTTCTTGAGAAGTTCGCGTTGCTACTATGGAATATATAATTTGTGTCTTCCATCATCGACGAAACAATGCGCTATTATTATTAATTTTTTGGTCTGCAACGGACGTTGTGAAATCCATTTCCATTTTAAGCAATATTATTGCGCGCGATAAATCATCTTATTTTATTATGCTTCTATATATTTGATCAATCGTTATTTTATTGTTAAATACTCAAAATTACCTACAGTTAAACTTTATCGCCCTTTATTTGCAACGATTTAATTTTGAAATTATTACAAATTTTCATTCACATGTTTCATTAGCACTTTAAATACATTTTTCATAATCTTATTGAAAATGTAAATAAATTGCAAAATTCCAACCGTTAGATTAACTAAAACGAATCTGTAAAAACTTAACTGATTTAATTTGTAGATTAGGTTCCAAAATTTAAATTTACATATGTATCATTAATATTGATTTTCATTTTTCGTATTTTCTTATATAAATTCTATTTCTGTTAAATTTTTACAAATACTTGCGTCAGTTCAATTATTTTTTACCATATGTGAATTCTTGTTGAATTATATTTTTAATTTTTCTTTTTATTATATATCCTCTTTCTCTTTATTGTTTTAAAATGTAGTAAATAACTTTGGTACTGAAATTATTTAAACTTATTGAAAGAACGTGATATGAATTGGGATAATTATGTGGGACATTGCATAAATCGTCAGTCAATTATATTAATAATGATATTTAAGAATAAAAGCTAGAAACATACTTACAAAAGTACATAATATAAAATCATGCAAATATTCGAATACAACATCGATCACGCTACAATAACAAATACCAATACAAAATCATATAAAATCAATTACATAGATCTCTATTAATAATGTTTTCGGTTTCCTATTTTCGTTATTATTATTATATAGTACTCATAAAGATAGTAATAATAATAATCAGAATAATAGTACTGGATTATAATTCCTCGATAGCTCGATATGAGCGAAATAACTTATTATAATTTTCAAAATTGCCAGAATCACAGTATTATGCTAGATTACGATTTTACACGCACGATAATTTAAATCGAAGCTCATGAATTTCAGCAAAGCAGTCTCGTACAGCAATTGAGAAAATTTACATTCTCACCGCGCCACGCAGATAATATATAAATTTATAGATCTCTATTTTATTGTCGCGCTCAAAATTTGCGCTGGTAACGTTTTGTAAGCGGGAATAAATAATATGCTAATTAGGCGTATGGCCAGCAGCGAATTTCAACGGGCAGCCACCGACAATTAGCGAAGCGCGATAAATAACGATTAAACAATGGTCGCGCGATGACGTCAGGTCGAAAGAGACGATCGGTTTCGAAGCTTCGATGCAGTCCCTCGAAATTTTCGAGTAACAATCGTGACACCTATATATGATCGCACGGAATCTTTGCGCGCCTTGTCATACGCGTTCGCGCGTTCATCCTGTAATTGAAGAATTAATTATTACATTGGGAAAGAATTTTTATTAAAAATTACGATATTATTCAGTAATTAGGTTACAGACTGTAAAAGATCGAAAATAATTACTGTACTTTCTAAAATATTTGATAAGCGAAAAGTTTAAAATTCACCATTAATCTAGTACAATTTATTAGAAAATATGGCACTCTTTTCAATCTTTTACAGACCGAAATTCAATTACTGAGTAATATAGTAATTTTTGCTAAAAAGCAACTTTTCTTCGTATAAAAAGGACTTTTGTAGCCAAGAGTTAATCGAGGTTTCCTAGTATTTTATCCTAATTTTCAAACAGTTAAAGTGTCAAGCCGTCCAGTCAAATGTTAATATTGTTAATAGTGCCAAATAATCAATTGCCCGGGTTATGAATTAAATATCAGTGATTATTTGAGCGAAATAATAAAAAAAAAAACTATTCCGGAATTTTTTACTTTATTAATAACTAATTGCCTGCCGAACAAACGTTTATAATCACGGCCAGATCATTGACAAACAAGATTTAAATTAGCTTGTATCGCCGATAACTAATGCTATCTTGCAGCTACGAGATACCCGCTACGGCTCGTCATTTTAAACCGATTTACTTTCTGATAGTCTGGAAGTAGTTGTATTTTTCAAATTTCTCAACCTTTCGAGCCTTTAGAAAATGCAAAAAATCGCCAGAAAAAAACCTATTGAAAATGAATAAATCCAAGAATTTATAGCAAAAATTTCACAATTGTCAGCGAAATATACCTAATTTGCAAATTAGTACATTTTCCAAGCCTTGGCATAGGCTTACAATCAATAGTGGATGATACCTTTCCATGATTATAATCTTGCATCGCATGAAGTAAATTTATACAGCAGCTATGAAAACGAGCTGCGGCTCATAATTTTTAACTCCCGAATGTATATATATATTTCAAATTTCTCGACGATAAATGATAAAAATCATTTTAAAAATCGATAAATAATTAATAAATGCTGCTTCGATGATAACTTTAAATCTTATAACCTTAGAAATTTAGTTAATTGTGAGTTTTATATTCTTCGCCACCTCTATTGTAGCCTCTGAAGCTTCCATAGAAGTCAATCAATGACACTTTCAATAAACGGGCATAAAATTATGAGCCGCGTCAGGTTTTTATAAAGTATCTGGCGTTAGCAGGAATCTGACCGTTGCTAAAAATTTATTTACTGGCAATAAATTAGGATTGAATAATGCATAAAATTCTCGGGTTTTCTTTTTTTTTTTATTCCGGAAAAGAATCACTGCAGTATACTCGAATCTAGTTTCCAAATACAATCGAGGTATCATTATGGAATGTGTCGTGGTTAGACCTTGAGTGACTGCAAGTCTGTAATTATCGACAATGGAATCGACAATGCTTACATATTTTTTATCGACATAGACATTTAAATCTCATAGTCTTCGTTGACAAATATATAGTTCAGAATGGATTTCTAAAAATTAATGAACAAAACACATTCCTAGATTCGACCTCTAATAGCTCAAACACAATAAGGCCAACGTTTCAAGCCTTAAAAATATTAAGTATCTACACCCAATACAGACGTCAATCAAAAATACACAAAGATGGATATTTGCCCATTCTTGGCTTAAGAATTTATCCAAAATAATGTACCCACGAATTCATTAAAGTTGACAACGATTAAACTCCCTACTATTTATATCCAAATCTACAGAAGGATTGCAAATATATCCGACAAAACAATAGATTTACGATCTGAAGGTGCTCATCAACGATAGTAGTTCAATATGACTTGTTTCAAAGTATGATTACGATGTATTGCATCTTCTTGTTGCATCTTAAGAAAGCATGTCTGCGACTTCCCCCGCTTCAGACTCTAAGCACGTTTCCGTTCCAGTACAACGATATTTCCAACAACAGCTAGACGAAACATCGTGGACATTAGAAAATTAATCAAAATTAAAAATCTGTGTACGAAGATGTCTACAATAAATTCATTGTTTAGTAAATTAAACTTTTCTAAATTAAAAACCGTGCTGGAGCCATCCGTAAATTATTTGCCTGTGAAATCTAACGAATATATATATCATTCAATTTAGAAAACTTGTAATACTACACGATGAGGCAAATGCCAATCAAACGAGCGTACTAGATGTATTTACGTACTCGTAAAACAGGGCAATTTACAAAATTGATTATCCATGTTACGAGCCACGATCAACTAATAAATACACAGAACAACTACAGCCACAAGTATATGAAAGTATAGCGATTTTGATCCCGTTCAATCAATGCTTTGGCCCAAGTCTAATACAAAAGAATGATGCAAATATCGCTGAAAATATACTTGAGTACGTAAAAATGCTCTCGATATATACACGGAAAGACGCAAAGTTTCTCGTATAATCTCGGTTGTCCAGTTTATTGTTCAGAAATTAATATAAACGTTGTCTCTGTATGCACCGCAGAGTCGATTCACAGAACTTTTTTGAACCAGCTTTGAAAGATTGTAGTCGTAAAGCCTTTCTAATTTTCTGAGTGCTCTTAAATATTTTAAGTCTACTAAAATTAATATAAAAGTAAATACTGTTATTCTTATTATTAATGGAATACAATTTGTACAATTAGGAAGTGAAACTTGTGCGAAACTTCTTTAGCTCACATTTTGAAATGAACAAATTAAGAAACGGCAAAAGATGGTACATACTTGAAAATTCCTGAAATTACAACAAAGTATACAGCGTCAGTCTAACGAAATTATTATAAAAAGAAACTCGCATAATAATTATAATGTAAACAAATATATCGATATCAAGCAAAAAGAGAATTCAATACTTTAATAAACTCTATTTAAATAAAAGTACAAAATCATGGTACTTTCGTCAAAATTTGAGTGAAGACTTAACTATAAAATTTAACAGATGCTCATTGGATCATTATAATCTTGCACACTCGCGCTGGCCTGACTTAGCATAAGAGAATGATTATACCTAAATACGGAAACTCAGATGAAAATGTCAAAAAACAAGGTCAAACACTAATCTAATGTCTAATTAAACTAAAATTTATGTACTTATAAGACATTGAACATTTTATTAGATACTGATATGCTAATACGGTAAACTATACCTTCACTTCTTCAATGGATGTTTCTCTATAAGTGTAAAAAATCTTATGTGAAAATTATAATAATCACCAATTAATACATATTTGTATTACCAATTTGAATGTTGTGATAATACCATACATTGTAGCTATTTATAACTATTTTATTTTTAAATTTTGTCAAAATATTAGTTCTCGTGTATAAATACGAAAGGTGTTATTCGAACTTTGAAAACGCATACGAGCGTTGAAGATCGCGAGAATACCTTGCATAATAATACGCAAAAAGTGTATAAATAATTGACTGATTGACTGGGTTACCGGTGTCGAAATAATTCGTAAAAATTGCGCTTACGGTATAAAGGAGAAATTATCCTCGTAGAGGGAGCACCGAATTTTTTCTATACAATATAAAGCGTTTTCAAACATAAATTTCTTATGGTTTTATTCAAATGTTTTTCAATTAATTTCAAATACGTGAAAATAAAATAAATAAACAATAACATAAAATTTTTTACGACTTTTCTCATAGCGATTAGAAAGATTTCAGATGATTTGAAATACTTTCAAAATCTCTTTTAGTTAAGTTGATTAATTTAATAGAGAGACAAAGTTGATTGTGAATCTTAAACGAGCAATTACAAACTTCGATGGGATGCCACGAAGCTCGAGCGTAAAAAGCTCATAAAATTTGTTCTTTTAAACGTAGAAGTTAAGAACTAAATGTACTATTTAGAAGTAAGAGTACTAGTGAAAAGTACGCTTTCATTAAAGAACTTTAATTGTGCTATAAGACCAATAGAAATATTTATTAATTTTTCATTAAAGAAACTTACATTCTCTCTCTCTCTCTCTCTCTCTCTCTCTCTCTCTCTCTCTCTCTCTCTCTCTCTCTCTCTGTTTGTATCTCTCTCAGGCGTATCCCGTTCCGGTAACCCTAGGCAGTAGATAAAGGAGTCGTCTTTTTATCTGCCGATCAGCACCATCACGTCAGCGACTTTATATGTGATTGAAATATCGATGCCCAATCTCTCTGTATACCAACACACACACACACACATACGCACACACGCACGGCCACTATATCGACTACTTCTTCAAGCGTGAAACGGACAAGCAGTCGGTATATACCGATTACACCGTTTGATTCGCAAAAATTTGATTTGCATCGACTACGCTCGACGAATTTTTTCTCTTTCAATATTGATAAAATAATAGAGGAAATTTTCTTATTTTGTAAAGCCGTATAGTATCGTGGCATCAATCAGCTTGCACATATCTTTTTTTAAATCCAGAATTGGATGTTCTATCTAATTTTCGAGTCAGAATAAGCTTAGATTGCTTATGTAATTTTGTGTATATATATATATAGTAGGTATAACTTTGCGCCATTGTTACATAAAGAAATAATAATTCTATCCAGTTCTGATTGCCTGCGAGCATAAGTAGCTTATTACTTTACTTAAAGCATCTATATGATACGCAAATTTCTACGATACAAATGATTTATCTAATTCTGCAGTTTTTATAACTTCTTTTATAGATTTTTATAAACTCGGAGTTTGCTCTTCTATCTATAAATATCGTATTAAAACTTTACGGAATGCATTATAATGGAAACATTTTTACTTCATAAATTTTCCGGAAAGTAAGCCATTATTATCGATTCAATCATTTACGCGTAATTATGACATGAAAAAAATTTAATAATGAAAGGCATTCTGTTAGAACATCGTTCTATTGTACATAAATAAAAATAAATTCTAGCAATAATAACTGAAGTGACACTCAGCTTGATGTACAATAATTAAATTACTTACATTCAAACCAAACTCACTCAATTAGCATATGTACCAACAACATTACAAATAAACGCTATATAGGTCTTTGAACTGTTTTTTAAATAAAATAAAAAACACTAAATCATCTATATGTACGGTTTACCAAAATATCCCGTACGCCCAGAAGACGTGCACTAAAGTAGAGCCAAAAAAACTATAATTTTCAACTTGCCTGTATATAATGTATAAAAATATTCTAAAAACCTTTCTAATTATTAAATTTTAAAAAATATTTCGTAAAACTGCCATATATACAATATAGTTTAAAACGTTGAAAAAATTTTTGCATGAAATATTTGTTTGGTTTGGAATATTTATAGAGAACTAACTGAATTAACCTAAACTGAATTTCTAACAATGCATTGATCCTTTAAAATTGATCAATATGTTTTACACATTTGTTAATACATTCCTAAAGATGAATATTGTGAATTCGGCTTGTATTTAAACATTTAAATTGCTCTAAATTTAATGAAAAAATATTTTGAAATGCTTATAATGTTTTTCAATTTCATACTCTTTTTCAAAGAATTTTTTTTAAAATATCATCATAAAATATTTTTATAATGTTTCAAAATATGTTTCGAAAGTCTTTTGATCATATAGTTTTTTCCTTAGGACACTTCCATATTTCTAAAGTATTTTTATGTATTCCTGTAATGGTCGAAGAAATATTTTACTACGGAACGATATTCGAAATCGAATAATACTTTTTGATTAATAATACGACTTCCGAACCCTTTTTGTACGTACGCCTATTAATTAAATCTCGACCGTTTTCGTCATAATTATGTTTTTCCTGAGAGCAACATTGTCGAATATATATATATATATATACCGTAAAAGACCTGCCCGTCGGTCGTGCGATTTTTATATAGCGTTTTATCATAGACCTTGTGGGTAAAGCCCTGTAACCCCCTCGCCCCTCACCTGCTTGAGTTGAACACCTAGACACAGGGCTTAAGCCATTTATATATACGGCAGGTCAGAGAGATAAGCCGGCATCCGTCCGATCGCGGACTCCCCCGCTCGTGGGGATACGTGCGCATGTGTGTGAATGCCGCGTTGTTAGATCGGAGCTCCGGGATAGTAGAAGGAGAGAAAGAGAGAGAGAGAGAGAGAGAGAGAGAGAAAGAACACACGCGGGAGCCCAGGGCTTATCTCCCGAGATGCCGGCGTGATGCGGGTTATCTCGCGGGATTAGACCCTTATCGTTCTCGGCAATTTCTCCATATTACGAGACGTTCGAAACGCACTTGAACGACTCTCGATTTTTCATACGCTATTCGAGGAATAAAAGCATCGCTTCGGTATATATATATATATATATATATATATATATATATATATATATATATTTGTGCGTGTGTGCGTGTGTGTGCGGGTGTGGGTGTGGGTATGTTTTGCGTGGTAAATTCGCATGTTTCTACACAATCGTGTATATATATATATATATATATATATATATATATATATATCATCTTTCTATCTATCACAAAGGAATTTGGAATTTCGCAATGCGATATAATTTGATATTGACAAACCATTCAGATCTTTTGAAATAAACCAGTACTGCGTATACCGTAATATTTTATAAGTTACGTGCAATAAATTTCACGCAACTTCTATGCTGAAATCTTTCAATCTATACTTTCTAATTAATTGTATGTCGATAAGAAAGCAATTCGAAATCTAATTTAATGGAAGTAATCGAACATAGCCCGTTAATAAAAAAAAAAGTTTTATTCGTCAAAATCTTCGAAATCCAATATGATACAATCGGCAATCGGATTTTATGAGGCCTTAAAATAATTATACGTAAAGCACATGAGTCATTAACACTTAAAAATGTTATACCGCTTAACAGGGCTTATATAATGTCTGATGTAATTTTTTGTCACTTGCTAGAGTCAAGGCGCGAGTGTGAACGTCGGATCGTCAACGAGAGCCGGGATTAAGAATTTTGCCGCTCAACGCCAATATTGAGATTGGATGATCTCAGCTGATGAGTCAATAAATATTAAAAAATAATAACATAAAATGCGTTTATCAAGAATTTATTGTAAGCGATAAAAAGTATCGTATGTTTAAAAAATTATAAAATAGTTTAATTTAATTTTAAATCATAAATATTATAGTTTATGGAAGAAAAACAAGTTTAAAAAGTTTTTGCTTAATAATAGGGTTGATTTTAAAGCATTTTTTTACAATTCAAAATTGTTCGTGATTCTTTCGTTCTTTATTCATCTGAAAGAAACAAATAAATAGTTCTTGATCAATACAATGTTTATACTAAATGTGTGAAGAAGTGTTTTATTATTTCTTGCACATAACAAATTAAGTGTTTTGAATCCAAAAATAAAAATAAAGATATTCAGCCCCCGACCGATCAATTGAGCTTTTGAGACATGGAATTATTATTATTTAAAAAATAGAGTTTTAAGAAATACTTTCATTAAAATTTGCGCGAAATTTAACGATCGATGACGGTATTTTCAAAGGCATAAATTAATTTTCAATGTAACGTAATCGACATATGGAACCTTATGTATTGACAAACATTAATTTAATTTAAAAGTTTTTAATCATTGTTTATCTCGATTATCGATTCCGAGCTACATTTGACTGCAAAAATTCAGCAAGAAGCTAGAAAAAATCATAAATACGTAGCCGACGGATGAATGAAAAATTTAAAGAAAAAAAATGACGAGTCAGAAGAAAATATCTATTGTACCATTTGAAACTGAGTCATGCTCGATTATTTGTTCGTTATACACAAATTATACATTCTGTTTCGTCGTGCTCTGTGTCGAAGTTTCAGGATGCAGCCTAGGCTCAGGGGTCGGATAATAATTATAGTTAACGTGTACTTTTATACAAAATGTACTTTTATACATGATTTATTTCTCGCGAATGAATGCGCCTCTGGCGGCAAGCTCTCGTACTTCATCATCCTTACGACGATGCCATACGCTCAATCCTGTCGTTCAATACGTGCACAATTAGTCGGATATAGCGCAAATTCAATCTTTCCTTTGGCCATCGTCAAGGTCACCTGAAGGAACTGACGAAACTTTGCTACTTTAGGGCCAATGAACATTCGCATCTCTCAAAAGAGACTGAATTTTCAACTTTTTAAAAATTAATAGTTATTTTAAGAATAAGTATTAACATATTTTATAATCTACGAAATAGCAATATTCTTACTCAAAAATTTTAATAGCCTTTATTCTAATTGTATTTATCTAGTTACAAATTTTACAAATTTTATTTATACATATCATTCATCATCTTTCAGTCTTCACAATAGTAGAAAAGACCTTATCAAATTTAATCGTAAACAGTGCTAGAACTATACACATAATTTGATCTTGTATATTATATATTATTTACTACTTCAGTATAGTTATAGTTACATTATTTTACCTTTACTTATTATAATTATCTTTTATTATTTCAATTATGTAGAATAATGATATAATAAGGCCTTAATATGGCGTTAATGTATGAAGTGATAAAAGAAAAAGACCTCAGAAAGGACCTAGCAAATAAACTGTCAATAGAAGGCTTAAATAAAATGATCAATCATTTCAAACAACCTGAAAAAGTGTAAATAAATGAATAAATGAAGAAGAATTCGATTATGAAGAACCAACCACTAGCATTGTACATATTAAATCTCGACTAGCATTGACATTATGTATGGTATTATATATTATATTATATATTATGTATTACATACTTAAATATGGATCTCTGAATAATGAAATGATGTAAATCTGTATAACTTCTAAATAATATTCAACTACGTCCCACATATTATGAAAGGTTCCCGAGAGCTTCGAGAGAAAGTTTCAAGGAATATTCAAGACAAAAATTACCTGGTGTTTCCCTAAAAATTAAAAAAACTTTCAATAAGCTTAGCATAAACGCTTTCAAGGCAACTTCTGGGAAGGTTAGTATGAGAAATGCAGTATAAGAATGACGAATAGAAGAACATGAAACTTTCCACGATTACGGAAAACTTACTTGCAATTTTTCAAGAATCAGTACAGACAAGCTTTCAAAAAAGGTTACTGCATTAGCTTTTTGAAAGATACACGTGTGTCACAGAAAATTAAACTGACAAAAAGCTTACATACTAGCTTCTGGAAATTGTCCAAGAACTTTCCATCAAATATTTCATGAAATATTATGGAAAACTTTCAGGAAAGCTTTCATGGAACTTTATTGAAACTTTCAATGAAGTTGAAAATAAATTACAAAATCCAAAAATAAATTACAAAACACTTAGCCTAAGGATTAAGTGTATTTGTTTTAGTAAACTCAGAATAAAGGCTCTCACATAAGCTTCTTGTAATAATCTACGGAAGATAACAGAACTGTAGCACTGTTTTAGAATAAAATCCATACGATATCCTGAAATCTCAACAGGAACATGTCCGTTTCAGTTTCATCCCTTAAGAATTATATAATGAACAATTTTTCATCTATTTCTTGCAAATTTACTTTAAATTCTAGAATTTATAAATTAATTATTATCAATTAAAATCACAAATTGGCATGGTTCTGTTGTTGGTCAACTGAAGATCATTTCCAGTGTAATTTTTTACGTAAAATTCGAATCCGGAGTCAGAATTTATCCATGACGTCAGATTTTCAGATGTCCTGACCGAAAGGAAGAAAAAGGCATTTTTTCGTATATTTCAGGTATCATAACATCGCGGAAAATTATTTTTCTAAAAACAGTTAAAACCATCTGAAAGATTTACTCTTACCTTTTAACAACCGTATTTAAGATTTAAGATATAATTTTTTTCATTGAAATATCGCCGATTGAAATGAATTATTTTAGCAGTATCAGAACAAGTACTTTCTCGAATATGTATATATGTCATATAAGGATAACCCCAGGCTCATATGTCCAAATTTTCTTAACCCTCGAGCCCTGTAATTTGCGACCCTGTAACACCAGACCCTTAAACCAATCCAAATGAGAATACAAATAGTGTAACTCCATGTTTATCTTATTATTATCTAAATTTTTGAAGCTTGTGAACATTCAACTTATCAGCTACAATTACAATCTTCTTTGTTACTCAAAAAGTCATTTAGAAATTTTTTCAGACATGCACTTCTTTCTTTACACTCATCATCTTTCCGAAGTTTTCTTATTTAATCGCGAATCTGAGGACCTACAAATTACCTTTTTTTATCTTGGACATCATTGAGGTTAAGCTATTTTTCAACCAGGAAAATTAGGTGCTTCGAAACTGCTAAAATACTTGATTTTACTTAACGGCATGGCGATCGAAATTAAATGGTATTTGAAATCTTAAAAATTGATTTTCAAGGGTAGAAGTAGACCTTTCAGATGGTTTCCCCTTTTTGACAAAACAATTTTTGTGCGATGTTATGGTACCTCAAATATGCCGAAAAGCCGATTTTTGGCCTAGTTACATTAGAATATTAGAATATTTTTAAAAAAGTTGTATCATAATGGATAAATTCCAACTCCGGATTCGAAATTTAGGCAAAAAATTACTTCAAAAAATGATCCTCAGTTAACAAAAAAAAAACAATATGTATTTGGTTACAATAATAAATAACAATATTCTTTGCACCTCCCAATTAAAAAAAAGGAATAAAAACTATTTTTTACCACATATATAAATTCAAGCAGAGGGATCACTTTATTATATATGCATATTGATATCATGCTCCATAAAAACATATTGTATTATAATTTTATCTGTATTCAAAGAATAATCGAGAATAACATATTGCATACATTGTACGAGGTTTCTACGATTGGTAGAATGTATAAAGAAAAGCATATTTTTATAGATATTGTCGAAAACTATTTAGCTGTTTAATATAGACGATGTTCGAAAACAAAAGTTATGTAATAGAAATCTATTCCAGCATGTAAATACATGCTGGAAAAGACGTACATGTAACCTCGTATGTAATAGTTATATTTATTTATCAAATTTCAACAAATTATTCATCCATTCTATATAAAATTCGTTAAAAAACAGGAAAGCAGATGTTCAATGAGGTCAAGAACATTAGTCTTCGTCCATAATTGAATACGTTAGTATCGTATGTAACAAATTAAATATGATATTATTATATAATATGATATGATATTAAATATAATATGATATTATATCTACTGATCGTAGACTAAAGCAATCTACAATTTTACCATCAACGTTACTGATATCAGAAGACCAATAAAATTCCAAGATGCTACCAAAATACATCGATTTAATACTTTTTTGTGCATTCACCATTTCTTGTATTAATATGGGTATGCAACTATTATATTTTACACATTTAAATCTTACTTACTTAATCATTATTCAGTAATTGTGTAATAATCGTGATCGCGAGTATAGAATCGTATGAATTGCGACCCTAGTAGAACAATTGATTTTTTTAGCTTCGACCTAATATTTTATTCTCGAACAAAGTAAAAATGTCGGGTTATCAAATTCCTATCCTTGCGGTGTAATGAACTATTTATTTATACAGAGTCATCTGTATTTATTAATTATTTTTAACTTAGTAGAAGACAATAATTATTTGATAAAATACGACAATTTATCAAAAATAATCAAAAACATTATATTATACCTTCACATAATATATTATGGAACTATCCAATCTTTGATGTTATATATATCAAAGATATTATATATAATATATATATATATATATATATATATATATATATATATATATATATATAGTATATGTATATAATTATTCTGTTGATTCATTATGTTTTCAATCTAAAAAATATTCCTTAATAATTTCCTCATTGCAGTCACAGGATTACGCATGGAAAGTCTTGAAGTAATAGATGTAACAGCATCGGATCATCATATAAACGAGATATTTGACAGATCAATAAATAAGGAGACCGCAGACGTGACTGTTTTTCTAAGTTCAAACAGCAGCAAGAAATGTTCAGGTAAATTGACCAATGACAGATATGTAATAGCAGCGAACAATTGTGTTGAAGAACTCATCAAAGAATCTAAAACAAATAAAGATTTGTTGGTACGAATTGGAAAAGACGTGATCATCGACGTTTTGGAAATTTATCGTAGTGGCGCTAATATAATTTTTAAGGTATGCATAGATTTTCAGACACATAGCGAATTGTACCACATATTTCTACGAATAAATTTGGTTCGTTTAATAAACGTATTTTATTAATAATATAACAGTAAAAAAAATTATCCCTATAATACTATGTAACGTAAAAATGAATTATACTTTTCAGCTTAGTATCGCTGTTCGCCTGGATCCAAGAACATCCTCATTTACCTAAAGAAAGGAAGGTCATCTATCTTTCCAGTCTGCATCTTTCTTCCTATTCTAATATGATAAAAATAGACTCGGGATAGTTAGTATGTTCATGATTTGCCTGTAATATATTTTTAATTTTTTTTAACGAATCTACAATTCACTGTAATTAATACTGGATTTATTCTCTTTTCTACTGAAACGGATGCAGTCAAATAGATTTAAAACAAAAACAAAAACAAAAAAATTTTTTATTCTCTAATTTATTCGCTTCATGATATTATACATAATTTCAATATTTATTCCCGAATCTTAATAAAGACAATGAAAAACATTATTATCGAAAGCTTAATAATTCAATTGGTGTTATTCTTCCGGCCTTGCATTTAAATATAATTCATATGATATCCCGACGAAAATAAACGGCGACCAGAAAAAAAGTTCGTTGAATATACGGCAATGTTTCTTCCCGCGTTGCCGAGCACACGCGTCTCGGTAAAATCATTAAACGGTCACGTAACCGACCAAGGACGATTTATTACAGTCCCTTCGGCTTCCTTCGCCGTCCTCGACGTAAGACCAGCATTAGTATAACTTATGCGTCCTGCATAAAATAGTCGAGAGCCTCGTTCGACCCTCCTCCCATTCCTCAGTCTCCTTCTCTCTCTCTCTCTCTTCTCTTCCATAACGTAAAATTACAATATCAAAAGGCTCGCGCCGGCCAATGACAGAATAGAGAAAATTCTATCGTGAAAGCGAGATAAGAGCGAGTCGGCAGCACGAGCGTCACGCTTAAATTTGAATACTTTTCTCCTCTCCTCGGTCCACCCTTCCCATTTTCATCACGCGTGTCTCTAATCGCAAAGCGAAGAAAGTCGCAAGAGTCAGAGGAGACGGGGAGTATACTTGCCGTTTACCGTGGACGGCGCGTATTTCGTTAATAATTCTTTTTTTTCGGAATAAATAAAAAAAAAACAGATGACGCGCGTGTATTACGACTAGTTCCCATATTTGCCTGATGAAAGAGCCAAAAGAATGGACGGGCGAATAGAGAGAGCGAGACAGACGGTTCTGCTGCCTCGTGCATCTTTTCCGCCCCCCCTCCATTCTTATCCTCCACTGTGCTTTGAATTCTATTTCCGTAAAAATAGCCACCGCTGTGTAGCGTCGATCATGTTTATGCATGAATATGCTTCGGTTACCGGAACCCGACTCGGTGAGTTTTACCCGTTCATGAGGGATGTAGACGACAAATTTAAAAAACGGAGAGAGAGAGAGAGAGAGAGAGAGAGAGAGACAAAGGACATATGCACAAAGTTCTTTCATTATTTTTCTGACGACCGTCTGCCCGCCCACCTTTGTTATGTTAACGGCCGACATGTTGGTATGGATAGCGATCTCGCAGCCCCTCCCTCTCGCGGCTATAAAGCGAATTTTTAAGAATCATCGCCACGTTCGTGTAGCTTCTGATGGAGAATTGGATGCTCTTAAGTTTTTTGGCCCGTGATTTATGCGTTTATTTTACTTCATATCTCTAGATATATCTACATACATATAATTTCAAGATTTGTTTGGTCGCAAGAAAATCCTCACTTTTGAATATCTGTTATAAATACATATACAGTACAGATGTCTAAACTTAAAAAATTGAAAATTCCCTGTAGGTATAAGATTCACTTTTTGATAAATAAAAGATTATTATCGAGTCCATCGTAAAAAAGGTGCGAAGAAAATAAAAGGATCTGTTGCGAAAGTGATAAATTTATTTGCCCGCACTGAGGACGCAAAATACGATTTTCTTCAGCCGTCTGGAGGGAACAAAGTACTACTTTTACTCCCTTGGGAGTAAAAGTGTTTATGACCCTTTCTCCGCCAATCAGAAGGCAAAATTTTATCTTCCCTTCTCGTGAGTAAAATTGCACGAATGAAAGCACGCAATCTCTATTAGAAATCTCAGTTTTCTGTTTAGCATTTACCATGTTTGGGCTTCTATGCGTGGCACTGAACCGCGATATCCACCTTTTTCTACACTTTAAGCTACAGGTACTCGATATTTTAAAATAAAATAAAATTTATATTTTATTTGAACTTTTGTATAAAAATTCTTTTAATTATATTTATTACATTAGATATTAGTTAATATTTAAAAAATATCTGTTTTATTTTTTGTTTTTCTTTAATTGGTTTTAATTTTTAATTATATTTCTGAAGATATTAAAAACTTTTCTTAATTTTATTTTAATATTGCTTTATGAATAAATTCATAATGTCAAGTTGATTTTTCTTTAATTTTTTTTATAGGAGGGAGTCCAATCCATCAATTTCAAATTACGAGATAATAATTTTATTTTATTTTACAAACACATATATTACCGGCCGAGATTAAAATAGATTGAATGCAAAAGTTGTTCACAAAATATCGGTTCCAGTCGCTATTCTCACCGGATTATGAACTCGGTGTTACGTGAAGCTCTCAAATTTAAACTGTCCTTACCTACATAGCAGTGTAGATATAAAAAAAAATGATAACAAATATATTATATCGCTGATCAAAATGAAATATAAGTAGTAATATAATAATATCCATCAATTTAGAAATAAGAACAATCAATAATTCAAATTGTTTATAAGAATCGCTAAATATAATACATGTAAATATTTTTCCCTAAAATAACATTTGCGTAAATTATCAATAAGTTTTTAATTTGTTGAGAATTCGTGCATTACCAATTACACCTGAAGTGCTTCACGTACAATTATCGTCAATCCAGTGAGCACATTTCATGCAGAATATCGGATAGACCAGCTTCATATATAGCAGGTAATACCGGATCAGACCGAACAGCTGAGACGGACACGAGGGGAGGCACTACTATGCGTTTCGCATTATGAAAATGCACATTATTCAGCTACCATCGAGGAAAGCATCAATAACATACATCCAATTTTCAGCATTAATAAAGACAAATCCCACAGGAGATTCAGGTCGAGTTATTTGAAATGCTTAATGTGCGACGTAACATTTATGGTCATGTAAATGGAATAGCTAAGCGCGGAAGATCTCACTTGTAAATTAATTTCGAACGATCGGGATTACGTGGGCAGATTTTTAGCGGCTCCAGTAAAAGAGCGGAATGCAAAAAAAGTTTCTTTATTTGACTCGCTAAACGTATATGTTGTTAATATTAATAAATTAATAACACTTATTTCTCCATACGAGTGCTGTTGCAATCATTAACTCTAACTATCATTAACTTTATCAATAAATTGATAATGTACGTTTACAATTGAATTTGTATTTAAGTGGCTTACCCGTTACTTGCATGTTTTACTGCCACATAATTTGTACTATGGCTTATAAACGGTTGTCGGAAAACGTGTTTGAAAATATTTTAAGTACAAAACTGATCACTATTTAAAATAATTAATTCGACGAATAGCCATTTCTAATTTCAAATTTATAACAAAAATGTGCAGTATATTGCAAATTATTATCACGCAATAATTACCTTCATTGCTGTGCGAGGATACTAATATTTATCAAAAATTGTTTGACTGCTTTTGAATTTTATTCGCATATTTGAAACGTTTACATATTTGTATATTAGAATTTTTTGAATAAATTTATAAAAATGAATTGGAATGTACAAACAAATCTGACATCCAGAAATATATCAAAGCTGCCAAGCAGAAAAGCTAGAAGGAGAATAATAAATGTAAAATTAATAAAAATCATGAATCCAATCTATCGTATTTTTATTATAACTCTTCATTGATATTCTTTATTATCAGTTAAAATATTTTATTAACTATGAAGTATTTTCTTATAAATTTGTGTGCTATTATAAAACAGTTTTTATTAACAATAAATTAATTTTTATTTCGAAATTAGAATCTTAAAAAGGAACTTTAAAGAAATCTACCTTAAGATTCAATGAAACTACTTACTTTCTTTAAAATATTGCATGGGACTTTAAATTATTAATTTTTATGAAAAAAAGCTTATTTATTACTGTAATATAAATACTAATTCGAAATCACTTTATTATTTTCATTCAATAAATTAGTTTTTCTAACAGTTTTAATCTTCTTTATATATAGGGTTCTTACTTTAGAAAATTTAACGAAATATAACGACACAGTAATTTTGGGACTATATTAAATCATTAACTAGAACTTTTTAAGAACCCATAACACAATTAACCTATAAATATATAAATATATACATATATATAAGAGATGCATATTGTATAATATAGATATAGTCTAGTATAGTATAGCATATATATAGAAACTAATTGATTAAAAAATGTACAGGTATAATAAACATGGCCTCATTGTCATAGACGAAAATGTTATATTCATTTGTGTCATTTTATGCAGTAACATATGAGTAAAATCAAAATTAGAAAAATGGAAAAAGTATTAAAAAAAGATACATTTCCATTTTTTTTTAAATCATAAATTAATAATTCCATCTACATCTAAAGCATTGATGTTTAATTAATGAAAGTTAGATTATGTAAATTACAATATATGTATCGGTTAAACGAAAAGTTTGAACATGCTGTTTTACAGAAATTGGACTCAAACTATTCGACAGGACCTATGGCAATGTAAGAATATACTAAAAAGACTAGGACAATTCTACTTTACTTAGTATTTTTTTCAAAATAAATTAATTACAACGTTCTCCATGACTTATATTAATCCATAAAATTATCAGCCACTAGGGCTCAATAGACGTCAGATGAAAGCCGCCTCTGCGAGCCCTAACCATTCGAATCAACAAAGATTAAACACGAAATTCCGACGTTAAACTTCCACACTCGCCATTCGAGACTGCGCGTGCTTTTACAGGGATACAACGCTCAAAGAGCAATCAATTACTCATTCGAGTAGAAATTACACATTCAACGTAACCATTCAATTTAGCTAATGGCGCGCGGTCGTGGCTAACCTCTCCTACCCCCCTCCCCCTGTCCCGCCGCCCCCACCCGCTCGCCGCGCGTTTCTTCGAATTAGTTGCGCTTTGCTCCGTTCGCGTCTGGACTTCGGAGCGCGCGCGCGCGCGCGCGCACACGTATGTGCATGTGCTTCTCGCTTTCGCCCTATTTCACTCGGCTTCCATACACTGCAAAAACCATTTTTGTGGCTCGCTTACACGTACACATATACACACATATGCATAAAATCTTGCAGCCACCACATGAAGAATCGAATGAAAGTTTGTTTTATTTATACTGTAGAGAAACTGAAAAGATTATCAAACACCCGTAAATGGGCGAGTTGTTGTCGTAAGTATACGCGGATACGCGTGGAAAGAGAAAGACGACGATAAGAAAATCCCTCGTCAAGGAGAGCGAAAAGCGTGGTCCGTGTATAATAGAGCTAACCGAAAAGAACACCTGATGTTTACCTGCGCCGAGCCCGATAACAGGCGCGCGGCCTTAACGTACACACGTCCTCGAGATACGTCGCGAATGAGCGTCGAATAGAAAAAAAAAAACCCACGCTCCTTTTGCGAGGAGAAAAAAAAACCAATCCCACGCCGAAATTTCAGCTAATTTAATCGAAATTTCCCGTTGCCCGACCGGAGTTTCAAAAGTTTCCAGCCCCTCTTTTACACGAGAAAAAAAGTAGCGGAAGTAAAGTTCGGTAGCGGAGAGTGGAAACTCCTCTTATCCACCCGGCTAACCTCCCCCGGCCGCTCTGCGCCAATTCATTGCAGTCTCCTGAGTTGAAAGAGAAAAGGAAAAACTGGACATATTATAGAGAAAAAGAGAGAGTGCGAGCGGCAACCAAATAAAGGAGGCTACCGATCTCTATATATACACTCCCAACCCCAGCGCGTTTTTCCTTTTCGGACTTCGGGTGAGGATCGTTTGTTTTAATTTTTTCTCTCCTCCCCCCCCCTTTTTAGAGCCACCACTGTATTCGCTCTTCGCGAGCGGTTAATCTTCGGATGGAATTAAAGCGATTTCATTGCTTCACCGGCGCGAATTTGCGCATGGACGGTCGGCATATATATATATATATATATATATATATATTCTCAGACAAATGGATTCTTTATACGCGAAAGGTATATTATAAAGCCTTCGGAGAAGTTGTCCATAATAAAAGTATTCGTTCAAATCGACGATTATTTAAATTATAATGTTAAAATAGATTATATGTCTCTCGTCCTGAGTCTCGGAACTATTTAAGTTACCACCATTATTTCTATCCCGATTCTATGAATATACAACTTATTTTAACCGAATGATGTAATGCATTGTATATTAAGATCCAGAATGTGCTGTAGGCAAAACAATATTTTTTTTTTAAAAATATATTTAATGATTATTATGTGAAAAGTCCTGGAATGAACTGCAAAGAAAAATCATTATAGTTGAAGAAGATAATTGTCTTTTAAACACCTTTTGTAGGAACACATTAAGTCGAGTATTTCACCTTCAAAGCTTATGCATCATCTGTTAAAAAATCTCAATTGAAGGCACATTAACACAGATATACCGTTTTCCTCAACAACATTATTTTTAATGTGTTTTACCGTACCCTGAACTTTTATCCAATGCTAATAATATACAATTATTTAACTTTCTTATCGTATCTTGTAATTATGAAATATTTCCATCATTTATGTAATTCCTATCATAAAAAGATTATCTTAAAAAAGGGTTTTTTTGGCTACGAGGTGGTGAAACCTTACTTTTCAGACATAGACTGGTCAAAAATACATTGAATAATGATGAGGTAAGAGCTATAATCATCAAATCTTCGAATATTTTAAAACCAGCAAGAAGCTAATGAAAAAGAGGATGCCTTGTTGTTATTCACAGACAATTAAACATCTTACAGAACACTTTTTGAATCTAAATTGTAATTAATATTGTTAGATTACAGCATTATTTTTTAAAATGCTTTATGTAATGAAACAAAATATTTCTTCTGATCATTGATTATTTAGTCGTATCAATAACTTGTGATGTTGTTCAATCTGGTGTTAATTACATATTGTAATAGATCTTTTTTTTATAGAAGACATGTTTGTTACGCGTAAGTTCGATTGGAACTTAAAATAGTTCAACTGTCGGCTCGTCAAGAATATCTTAACGAAACGTGTGGTAAGACACGTGTTTAATACATCCGAATAACGATATTACATTGACAAAAATTGTTAATTTCAAATAATTAGATAATGCCTCTTTCAAAAAATAACACGCTCAATTCCCGTAAAATCGATTGTTGGTTTATGAAAAAAAAAAATTTCTTTCCCGAAGATATCGTTGAATAAAAACTAATATTTTGATGGTCTTGTTACAATAATTCAATTCAGACGTCAATATTTTCTTACCTCTTTCAGTCTTAAAGTATGAATGACCTAGTCTATAAGAAACCATAACAACATTACTAATGACAACTGGATCATGGAAAAAATTTTTATTAAACATCATAAGGTCTAAACATCATTTTTTACTCCCAAAATCCACAATTCTTGTGTATTAACACCGCCAAAGTTGAAACTGTATAATGTATATTGTTATGCTAAAATGCGAGTAGCTTGCACTCCAGTTTCATGAAATTTCGAACCCTTTAACCTTTGGGTTGTAACCCAAGACCTATATATACCTCACTTTCTTTAAATTTCCAGCCTTCTAACCTCCACGGCACGGAGGAAAACCCCTTTATCTCACTTGCTTAAGCTTCGAAACCTGTTAGGGAATAATAAGACTAGCAATAAACCCCTTATACCGCCGTTCCCCTAACTTTCGTAATCCACGATAACTTATTATTCGCTCTGATAGTTCCGTAAGAAGACTATCAAATTAATAAACTTTATAGAACAATATCTCTGTATATAGAAAAAAGATTATTATCAGAAATAAAATGTCAGTTTTAAATGGTGAGAAAGCTACTTCGATTAGTATTGTCTGCTTTTTCAAGAAAAATAATTTTTTGCAGAATCTCAATAGTAGCTTGAATATAGTAAATATTCACATTTTCTACACATTTCGATTAGAATATCTTGAAGTTTATAATCGATTGTCGAGAAAAAAAAGCAATATTTACTTCATTTCTAACTTCGGTTACAAATACAATAAATTTTTGTCAATCTGTATGAATGTTTTCGTTTATTCTTTTCTTTACAGTACTCTTGCGTAATTAGCCTCCACCAAACGCAACGACTCTTAAATGACCTATACATCAATTTGAATTTCTTCTTATACTATTTTTTTTACAACCACTAGATAAATTGTCTTTTCATTTTTACTGCACTATTCCACGATCTAAGCGTTACATCGTAATCCCGTCGAAATAACGATAGCATCTTATTATACACCCAGTACCTCTCGTTATTTACCATCATTTAAGCCACGCGCTGTCCGTTAGATTCGAGGCGAAGATGCGCGTATACACGTGGATAAATCACGCACCTCCCCGCGCTTTTTCTTCCATTTCAGAAATAATTCTTCTCTCCCCCTTTGAAAGAGGCGAGGGAAAAAGTATTTCAAGGACACCGGTAATGAGGCAGAGCGTGAGCTAGCGTCCGCGCGCGCGTGCGCTCGGTATTATTTTTAATTCGAGTTCGTCGACCTAAATAATATCGTCCCGTGACACTTCGGAAGATCTGGAAAGTGAAAGAAAGATAGAGACAGAGAAAGAGAGAGAGAGAGAAAGAGAGCTAGAGAGAGAGAGAGAGAGAGAGAGAGAGAGAGAGAGAGAGAAATATAGAAAGCATTAATACTTCGCAGTAAATTTTGCGACACTAACTTTATTATCCATTATAATGTCTTTTTTAATAACGGTTCTTTGTTCAAAGTTTCGACAGACTGTATATTAGAAAAGTTGTAAGAATTGACTTCACCTATATATATATATATATATATATATATATATATTCTCGTTTACAATATTTTCATTAAAAATATTACATTGTTATAATAGTAGAGAGCAGCAGAGTGCAAAAGTATTTTTATTTACAACACGCACGGTGGTTTGATCTTTTTCGACTTATTTTACGTCGGCTCAGCTCGTTGACGATATATATATATATATATATATATATATATATATATATAGAGAGAGAGAGAGAGAGAGAGAGAGAGAGAGAGAGAGAGAGAGAGAGATTGAGATTTTTCTTCCTCGCACTGTCGTGTTCGTTTTGATAACGTGAAACAGAGGAATATCGAGTCAATTTTCTCGGCGCGCGCTGTTTGTGCACGATACTTGTATGCGTGCGCATACACGCCGAATCCTTTTGCAAATAAAACGCGCAGGAAAACATCGGGGACGCAAACGGTTCGTGAGTGGAGGAGGGGCGAATTCGACAGATTGCAATGTCAACTTGTAGCGGCGCACTCTGTTGTACTTATACGGAATGTAAACGTAAAAACGCACGTGGAACCTTTTAAATTCGTCGCTATAAATATTCAAAATGGGGCCGAATGTTTTTGTTTCAATTTCGATTGCCTCTCCACACTGCCTATGTATAAAACTTTCGGTCGGTTTGAAAATGCAACTATCCTATAGTGTTGTTAAACTATATATATATATATTTAAAGCGACGCAGAAGGTGGCTAAATATTTTAACCTTCATAAATATAATATACTCATTTAACCTCATATCTAATTCACCACAATATCTCTAATCTTAAGTATTACGATACCTTTTTTTAAGTTAAGCGTTTATACGTTTATGTCGGTAATTTTTTTAATTACATTATAAATATTACGAACAATAATGTAGTTTTTGATAATTATATTCATACCAAAATTTGTCCATAATTTAAAATATGCTCGTAAGAGTTTGAATTATATTTGAAAAATCATTCAATAAATGAAAAATTATTTCTGAATCCTAAGATTTATATTACGAGGAGGGCGAAGATTTATCTTACGACACTTGACTAACGAATTGTGTTCAAACTGAATCCATTTATGTCTGATAATGCAATATTTATTACTTATCTAAGTATATCAATTGAAGGCCGGCCAATTTTTTGGCAAATACTTCAAAGAATCATAACGTAGAAAATAATATGCATTTGTTGACACGTTCATTACGATTTTCAAAATTGTTTTATTTAAAAAATCATTCTTTCAAAAAAGTCACTGTAATAAATAAGTATATTATAAGTCAGAAAGTACCATATCATTGACATGAAACGGTCTTAGGTTGTAAAATTTTGCTGGGCTTATGTTTCAGGTAATTAGAGTAACAATTGTCAATCTGAACCAAATCTATTGTCCAAATGTCTTGGAAGTATCGGATTAGTTAATCTACTATAATCGGGATATTTAAATGCTATAGGAAAAAATGAACTATTCTGCAGACTATTAATTAATTATTTCAGCAATTAATCGAACCTTATATTTATTCAAGATAAACTCGTCATGCTCACAAGTAAAATCACCACGACGATTTATTATTATATGAGTATCGTACGCCCGTAAAACGAAAAAATTATGTCACATTTTAGTTCTTTCTATATGGATTATACTACACAAACAAACTTGCAAACTCATTTACTTAAAATAAACTTTTGCATTTACAGTAAAATATGAACTTAGAAAAGCTATGTTTCGGTACTCTGTAAATGTATTATTAATCAACATATAAGTCCAATTGAAGAGGTAGTGGAAAAGTCCACAGTGCGGACAAACGAGATTCTTCGATATATTCTGATCAGATTATGTTAAACCTCGTATTGCGAAAGGAGTAATCTGGCAAGCAGGTTGGCCATAATAGTATAGACTTCCTTACGAGGATCGAAATTAAAATGATCGAAGGCATATGTTAGCAGTGGAACTAGCCATAGTTTTAATCCTGGATATTTGCATTGCGCAGTTCCTAAATATACTTAGCTTAAGGTTGTGACTTCCAATGTGATTTCTAATTTTCGACATATATAGTTGAATATATAGTATAGTATATATAGTAAACATTTTTTCTGTATAGAATTCGGTATAATTCGTAATTTTGCTATTGGCACCTAATAGTTGGCTTAAAAAGTAATGCGTATAAAAGTCATAATTATTTACATTTGTGTCGTTTTTATCAATTATTTATTATATTATACTACCATATAAGGGTAACAAAGAATAATCTTTAAAAAAGTGGAGACAATCATTAGAATAACCTGTTATTTCACAATAAGACAAATGATTCCATTTGTAAAATGCAAGCTCAAATCTTATTTTGTATTTTATAAATCCTCCTCATATATTTTAGGTGGTTCGTGCGCGTCTCGCGCGTCGAAGTCCGATTGATGTTACGTTTATTTTTTAAAATTGCCAGACGTAACCTTAAATCATGAAGATACTTGAGTTTCTTAAATAAATCATTGAATACCATTTTTAACTAATCGGGATGGTGTATATCGAAATTATCGATCAAAAATTAAAAAATTATACGATTAATACTCTGTTTCATTAGCTAAATCTTCAGTCTCTATATTAAACAGTGAAATACATACTTTACAAAGGCATAAAATATCACGTTTATGGATATATTGACCATTTAATATGTACTATTTTCAAAATGCTCTTGCATAAAATTTCGACCGGCAAGTTAGATTAACTGTTCTTTCTCAAAATCTATAGTTTAATTTTATAAATAAATTAAAACTCATTTCATATAATTTTCCCGTAATTTCAGGTGTAGACGAACCACCGTAAGTTATAAAAATATTTTATATAAACGATAGTTGCATTTTAGATTGAAGCTTATAATTAAATAATAGAAGCGCATCGTGCATAAAACTTTTTATGGCTTTCTTCAATGGCATTTTTTCAAAAGATAACATTTTCTTAACGTTAACGATTATTGTGTACAAAAAAAACTACAATTAACGTTCAAAAAAATAATGTAAGAAAAATATAAAAGGCAAAATTCTCGAAAACATTTACTATATATAGGTTACAGTAATCAAAAAATAAACGCTAAAATTCATTCGCTTGATGTAGGAATTGATTTTAGGAAAAGCATGCTTTAAACGAATCAGTGTCGTTAAATTCAACAATCTATTAATTTTCTTTTTCAAATACAAGCTTTATTTGATCCTTTGTGTGCAAATTACTCTCGCCGGGTAAACGAGAAACGGAATAGTGGCAATCGATAATAAAATTGAATTAAACATGCGTGTCTTGCAATACCGCGCACTACACTACTCACAATAGCCGTCGGGCCAACAGATCAAAACGGTGTGTACATCTCATCAGCTGGCAACGAGTACGTAATTCTCAAAGAAAACAATGACCGACTACGAGCCGCCCGACGAGCAATCGTGCAAATATTTACCCAATTATCTGGAAGCCAGTAAATTCTAAATTAGAAACGAACACGCAAGCGAACAGCTCCCCCGAAAAGAATGATCGATTTCGGGGAGCACAGGCGTAACCAACATAAAGCTCGAGCACCGGTCAACTCTAGCCTCGCCCCCCCCCCTCCCCCCACGCCGCGCTACGGGCAACGTTCAAAACAAAGGCTTAGCACGCGCGCTCGATGCCACCATCGGCGACTGACCTCGAGCGGCACGCTCCTGTCCCTCACAATTTCCTTCTCTCTTTTCGTCCGCCGCGCGGGGCGACTCGCCTCTCCTCGTTTACAGCGTTAGCCCGTACGCGCCGCCTGACATATTCGACACGGCCCGCGAGTCTTGCGCTAAACGGCGGAGGAGGCGGGTGATCAGTGCCCCCGGCGCAGGAGACCGTACACGTAAAATGCATACTGTGCTTCGCGGGCGATGGGCCCCACACCCCCCCCCCCCACGACCGCGTTGGCGGTGGAAGGGGGCGCGAGGGACAAACGTAGGACACGACCGACGCCGTTTGCGCCGCGTGCTGAGCGCGACTGTCGCGCCGCGAACTCGAGCCGACGGCGGCGTACCGGCTGGAGCGGCGCTGATCGCCGCGCCGCGCCGCGACGCGAGATGGCTGCAGCGCCCGCCCTGCCGAGCGTTCTTCATTCGCTCGCAGGCGCCCTCTTCGGCGTGTGTAATCGCCGGGCCAGAGAGAGGGAGAGAGAGAGAGAGAGCTGATTTTACGCGTTGGACGTTGCGAAGGTAGTGATGCGAACGTGAGAATAATGTTGGCTTGGAACTCTTGTCGGGTGGAGTGCGTCGAACGAAGATTGCGAGATTTGGTCCCGAGCGCATTTGAGTCGAAACAATGTCTTCGATGCAATAATCGTTTGAACGTCAACTTTCTATTGCATGAATTGGGAGCCCCTGTTTGGACTCCAGATTCCAAGCTGTTAATTTTATTCTAATGTTAATTGATCTTGAAAAATAATCTTTGTAATCTGGATGAGGAAATTACGGTTATTGAAAAAGGTAGCGGAAACGTTAATAATTATTATATGAATAACTATATCTGCAAAAGAAATTTATAAAGTGTTTCATAATAATTATGGACAGTAGGGCGAGTAAATCCAATATATTATGAAAAACATTATTAAATTAGCGTATTAATTATAGCATCCAGTTAAATATCGTCATGAATGCTTCTTTTATGAATTTTTTTTAAAAGTCGTGCTGTCAATGATCCTTAACTCTTCTAAAAAGTCCAGCAACTCCTATTTAAAAATTACTTCTTCGAAATCTTTTCGATCAACAAAAGAAAGATTGACTTTACTAATGCATAGTACTTAAGTTGGAATATCCAACGTTGAACAACCCCAGCCTATCTTCAATTGGGTAAGGGTGGTGGGAACAGTCAGATTGCACTTTACTAATAAAGAATTTTTTCAGCTAATATGTTTTTATTTCAGATTAGTCTACGGAGCTGATTTTAAACGAGGACAGTCTGACTGTCATTAGAATTTTCAATTAATTATATATTGATATGTATCAGTATTGATATAAATATATATTGATATTATTATGTATTAATTTTAATTTATTTAATTAAACTGTAAGACCAATAGAAATATTTATTAATTTATCTAAATACAGTCGACAAAAGCACAATTCAAGTATTTTAAGTAGATCCAATTAACTGAAATTAATTAAAATTATGTAATATACTATTTTAATGAAATTTTTCGTTAATTAAGTATATATATGTAAATGTGAATATAATAATCTAAGAATATAAATCTATCAAAAATTCAGCAAATTTCATCGGTTCAGAAAATGATAGTTATCTCGATGTAAGCATGTAATTCCTAGTTAAATTACGAAATTTTAAGGTTGTCTTTCCAGATTCATAATAAGCCTTATTTATACACATTGGAAAAATTAAGACGTCATAACGTTACGTAAGAGATTTAATTGGAAAAAATTTAATTTGAAAAATGAAGTATTGGAGCGAACGAACAACAAGAGATCAGACTTTTCACGGTATGGAATGATTTCTACAGCTACGGGCCTTCACTTTGTAGAAAGGTCCTTTATCGTATAATCTTATTAGCGCTAAGGTATCTTATAAGTGAAAACGATGAGCCAATAGAAGAAGGTCTTAAAAATAGTCGGGAAAAACTCGAACCGAAGAGCTGAGAAAAAAAAGTTGATCATTAAACGACCACGAGGCGACCCGAGTCGTAGCCTCCGGTCAAGCTCATCGGACTGAAACCGCGAAAAGCATCGTTCCCCTGCGATTTCCTCGAATAGCTCGAGCCCGAAAATTTTACTCTTCGCGTCTGATGTATCGCGTGTTTTCGTTTCACCCTGTATGAAGCGACACGGGCGGTGCGCGCCACACCCTCCCCGCCGCGCACCGACTGTTCTTCATATTGTTCGGTGAAGGGTCACGACGCGGGCTCGTACGCGCTTAGACCTATACATATATATATATATATATATATGTCTTCATAGATGAATGTACGTGCGCGGGTGGACGCCACCGTCTGCTCCGTGGCGCGACTTCTTCTTTATTTGCCAATTCTTCTTTTACGCACTCTTCGTCGTCGCCGGTCGTCGTCGCTAGAACTAAATGTAGCCCCGTTTTCAGATTCTTTTTTTCCACACACACACATATATATATATATATATATATATATATATATATATATGAATGTATGTATGTATAAGCTCGAGGTCTCGCGACTCTTCTTGGAGTTCTGCCTATAGAATCACGCGCGCGCGGAGCAAAAATATGTGGTGCCAAGCATCCGCGGAAATTATTTAAGCCGTCCATATAAAAACGAATCGAATTCCCTTCCTTTGGGAATGTATTTTTCTACTGGTATGCGCGTGCGCCGGGATAAAAGCACAGTATTTTTTTTTTTTTTTTCTTTTTTTTACAATTTTAATTGCGCCGTCTGCGGAACGCGGAGAATGTTCCCGAAGCAGCTGTAGCGTCGTCCTTACTATGTAAAAAGTTTCGTTGAAATTTCGATTGCTGTATTATTCTTGATATTCTGAAGTTGCATTAGTTTTCGTGGCCCTGTATAGTTTGAAAGTATGAACGTAAATTAATGATCTGGTTTCTCTTTCGAGGGTTCGGGTGTAAATAAATATTCTTTTTTTTTTAGTTATAACTAAACGAGGCAATATGTCGAGTTGCCGAGCTTTAAAAGAGAAAAGTGTTTGAAAAGGCGCAAGAGAATATTATAACACACTTGATGCATACGAACCAAAAATACCAGGAAACTAAATAAATAATGAGGTATTGCAATAAAGTATAAGGATTTTCTCGATCTTATATGAACAGGTGACAGAAAAATTCGTTTAAGTTATAACTGACAAGAAAAGATAAAAAAGGCTATATAAATAAAATTAAATCTATAACTTTTCAATAAATGCCCTACCACAATTGCCCGATCGGCTGATTGTGCTTCAAATAAATCTTTTAATGTCGCTGTAGCTCTGTGTTATATTATTTTTTCTACCTAGTTTATTCTTGCGTACTTACGATTAGATTTCTCAATCAACTTTAAATTAATACATTATTTTAATATTTTGTTATTATTATTTTAGTTTTACATTTCTTTAATTTCTTCAGTTCATATATACGGATGTACTTTGCTCTCTGCCGCCATTTCAAAATGTTTTTCTTTCTTATTGGCCTACTCGCCAACCGAGAGATCTCCCTACATCATGTTTGAAAAAAAAAGTTTTATCAGCACCTTTAGGCAGCTCCTCCTCCAACTTTCCACGTTAATCCAAACTGCAATTCCTGTCTCGCTTGACCTCGTCCTTTATCAATCCCGGAATCCAATTCTTCATTATAAATCAAACTTTAAATGTAATTTTCTTCTACGGTGCGAGTCGGAAAAGTTAATTGAATTATGGCAAATAACTTTGCCCTTGATTCGAGGAGAGGTGGAGAAGCTCCTCGATTCACTTGGGAAACTGTATTATTCGTTTGAAAATTGAACGGTTATAAAGTCGGAATTCGTTGGACGTTTTCAAGCATGTCTATACATATTGGAAAACGCTATCCGGAATGCGCGAGTAAAATCTTTGCGCGCATTCCTGTATATAGACGTAAAATTCGATGCTACAGCCCGGCCGTGCAAGAAGCGAGGCCGCATAAATATTTACGATACAGGCCAAGCCTTATAGTGAAATTGGAATCTTCCAGTTTCCTTTTTTCCAATAAATCACCGCGGCGCCGGTCTTGTTTCGGTGTTTTGTAATCCTTTCGGCGGATAGCGCGCGCGCTGGATTACATTGAATCCCTCGACCGAACTACTCCCGGAAACTTTCGGAACTTTGGGCCGAGTAAAAATTGCACCAAGAACTTGTCGCCTGTGTTTTTCTGACCTATCTCCCCCCCCCCCACTTACCCCGCCCATCCGCCCGAGCACGCATTATTAGCCCTTCTACTTACAACACATCGGGTATACGGATTTGCCCCCTGCGGTATTACGGCGGGCATATAGCTTAGACGAAAATGTCGGGGACATAGATATTTAATCCCCCGACCGAACTACACCCCAAAAACTTTCGGAAATTTGGGCCGAACTAAAAATTTCACCGGGAGCTTCGTCGCCTGTTTTTCTCTGAGAACTTAATACACACATACACACACACACACACACACACACACACACACACACACACACACACACACACACACACACATATGTAGATATATATGCGAGGAAGCCGAGGCGCGCGCGTGCGCGCTGTCGACGAATATCGGTAACCGCGCGCCCTATATGTAAAACAATTCGGCGGCCCACCGGGCGGCCCCGTTATATTTACATTAGTCGCGCGCCTGCGGGTGAACCCGCCCCCGCCATGACCCGGCGCGACTTATGTACTTTGCGGATACTTTACGATATACGAGCGACGAACTCCGCTCGAACTTTGCGCCTGGCGAGCGCATCGAATGCTTGCCGCAAACGATAAAATTCATGGAATTGGCTTTGTGTATATAAGCAAGGTGCTCGTGTATATAAGCAGGATTGTCGATTGGGCAATGAAATTAGAATTTGGCATGAGAAGTCACGGTGTGCCCATTTATTTAGAAATAACAACATTTTGCAAGATCTACTTGTTTGTGGATTGTAATAAAATATGCTAATCACGCCCTTAGGGAATCTATAAGACGGTTCGGAGATCAAAGAAAATTGTAAGGAGATTTCGTGAAAAATTTATTGAGAGTCTCGTGTTTGGTTCAAAGATTTCACGGTAACCGTGCTCAATAAATAATTTAATTTTCATTAAATGTATCGTTCACCTCGCACTGGACTTGGCCGCACTAGATTTGCGCGCCAATGGTATGCAGTTATTAAAAAGTTAAAAAAAAAATTATAAAAACATAAGATAAACGATGTCTATTATTTAATGCATTGTGAATACTTTGTAACACCCAAAGTTCAATGAAAATTCAAAAACCTTATGATTCAGGACTTTTATATATATATAAACAATTAATGTACGAAAATAAGAATAAATAAGATCCTTCCATCATTTTAATTATTCCACGGTTCTCGTAAAAATCTAATAAAAATGGTAGTATTACTTTCATATGCAATAATGATTTACAATATGAGTCTAAATCATTTAGATAATTAACTCTTATTCAGGAGATATCGACACAATAGTGAACCGTCATAAAACATAACATTACCGAATTTTTTAAATTGATTTTTTTCATAATATAAGAATTTCTATACTGGATACGAATATCAATAACGGAACGTTCTCAGATTTTGCATACTATTTACTATATATTTCAGAAAGTTAACGGAGACCTTTCTGATCTTGATTTTTATTGTCTGTTTTTATTTTAGAGAATGAAAATGTTAGGTGCTCGTTTACACATTGACTTTTGTACAAATTACAAGACCTTGATTAAATTAAAATAAATACAAATATACTGTTTCACAAGGGATTAATTTAATCTTAAACATGTTCGTTAAAATTTTGTTAATACAAAGTTACAGAAAATTACATTCGAGGAACATTCAGTATCGATGTGATAGCAAAGGTTTCAAATGGAAGTACTGACAGAAAAATTTGTGCGATAGATAAAAATTAAACATTGCTTTAAAATACAATATTGAGTAAAAACTTAAAGAAGTAACATACCATTTGATATTAAATATTATTATGATAGTAGATTCTCCAACGAAATGGAATTTTCCTAGTCAGTTAGATATTACGGAAGAAATGTAACATTAACAAACAAAGTAAATTCTATGTCAGAAAATGTAAAAAACAATTTCTTGTATACAGTTCAGATCTGAATTTTTTTAGATTCCCTTCGTAAACTTTAATGTGAATGTTCATATAACTTTATCTTCGTGACAAAATGCCTTATAACATTTTGATTACACTTGGAACCTTTATGTTAAAGTTTTATTTTAGTTTAGAAACTTAATTTAATTTAATCAGTTTCATGACTAACATTAAAAATTTGTTACTGAACTCTATCCTTTTCTTAAAATACGTTGCAATAATTGCATGAAAAATATTGGGTATACAAGTATATATAATAACATTTTACATAAAAAAATTATAAGTTTTCTTCTATTACGATGATATAAACCACTTTTAATCACATTATGTGATTTATACACTTTCCGCGATGTACAAATACCCTTTATTAAAATAAGTTCTGTAGAGCTAAATTTTCCTTAAAAGTGTCTCGTATCTCAGAACTGGGTGTTGCGAGGGAATATAATCCTGTTAAAATTTTTCACGAAAACATGACAAATTTAAAGCGTTATGAATTTTTTAGGGAGCATCTCGTAAAGTCAGATTGCGAAAATCGTTGTGAAAATTCCTCCAGTGTAATATCTGACTTAGCAGAAAAGATTTGGCTATAGTATTTCTTTTTTACACATGTGGATATTTTTAACTTTTTTTTGTGTAATTCCTGCACAAATATAAAATATTCTATTTCCTGTAACATCCTATATCAATATATATATATATATATATATATATATATATATATATATATATATATATATATATGTTGTTATTCAATATTCATAAATGTAATATTTATCTTATGACTCCATTCTTGATTCCGAGCTTTTTCGCACAAGCACAACTGTCTATCTAATGCATTAAAAACTTTCTTTGCGTAGGAACTTCTTTTAAGATTCCTCTATTCATTCCTTTATTCGATCTATAAATATTTGTTAGGTAATAGTTCTACTGGGAAAAGCAAGTGCTTCATTGTTGTTATGTCCATAAATTCTTTTTTTCTCATTTGTTACTTGTTGTTTCCTTTTGTTTATTTTTTTTCCTTGTTTATTTTTTTTACTTACTTCCCATAACAGCAATGAAAAAGCACTGTCTTTACGACTTCATTGGGCTTCACTAAAATAAAGGATCAAACGAGAAATGGATAAAAAGGCACAACTTCGTACTATATAGAGTCTGATTTAATACCTTACCGAGATGTCAGTAAAAAAGTTATTCGTCTTTTTTTATTCTGCCTTTTGCCAGTCATCATATTTTTTTAGCGGTGCTGCTAGCGCACATTCCGCGTTGAATCTTAATCTCGCAGTTTGTTATTATCTCCAACATAGAATCGTTTATCTCTCGCTATGTGAATTTTTTATTTTTTTTCTAGGAGGAGAAGGGAGAATGAGAGAGAGGGGAAAGAAGGATAGCAGAAGCTTTTTCATGCTTCTTACTTTCCGCGATGATTTCTGGCTTCGCTTTAGTATTTCTATATTCATTAAATTGTTTTTTGTTTATTTTCGTAACTGTTGCAATAACTGATATTAAATAATTTTATTTTCTTTCTTCCCGATAAATATTGTACTTATTTATGCATAACTTGATGTAAATAATGTCTTATAAATCATTTTTCTTGTTTTAATTTTAATACATTTATTACAATTATAATATATATTCTAATTAATGAGACTTATGTTTTTATTGACCAGGAATTCCTCCTGCCCCTGATCGAGAAACGCCGATAGTGCCATCAGAGAAAATAGCGGTGCCCTACCCGAAATATACAAGAAAGATATTTTATCACCTGGTAAGTAGCGCTATACCACGCCCAGGCATTAGTAAAGCCAGGAACACCAGGGCCCTTCATTAATGTACATATAATCAAAACCATCATACGGCAAGGATGGCAATGAAAGGGTAATATGTATATAATGTGAATTATTTTATTGCTAATGTTATTTAAATATCTAGTAAAAATACAAAAATTAAAATTTTTCACACTTCGTAAATTAATATGCCTGAAAAGCACTTTGATTTATAAAACTGTATTGTGCACATGTAAATATTTTTAAAAAACATATATGGAATAGTGAATAACAATTCAAAATACTTGATTTATGCGTAAACGAGATGAATCTCAGAAGCTTGCATTTAGTGTAAACACAAATACACACGCATAAGTAATGTTTAATTACAGTTACAATGAAAATAAAATTCATTAATCACTTTCGCTCTCGCTGTTCTGCGGAAATGATACTTCGATTTCTTCTTGTTCTTCGTCTATAGTGATCTCGTGGTTTTGCTGGGGAGGTACCCAGCCTTGCTGCGGAGGTACCCAACCTTGCGGGGGAGGTACCTGGCCTTGCTGCGGAGGTACCCAGCCTCCCTGGGGAGGTACCCAACCTTGCTGCGGAGGTACCCAGCCTTGCTGAGAGCTTGCTTCGGTTTCAAGATTACATACAAGAAGTAGATAATTCAACTCATCATCAGATGTCCTCATTGAGCCACAACCAATTTTGCCAAAATATTGTGCCCTCCAAAGCGAGGACAAAAAGTTTGGAAAATATGCAGGTCTACTTACACTGTATTAACAGGAAGATATAAATGTCAACAAACCATAGGATGTTTAATGCTATATTAACAATATAATTACCCAGGAGTCCGAACATTTGGAATTTGTGCATCAAAATTATTTGCATTTTTATCTGCAAAACTCCAACGAGAAATAGTTGGTACCACTGATGGCCTTCCAGCACGCAATGGAGACGTTTCTTGAGTAATCCTTTGTCTAACCAGAAACCGATCTAAGAACAAATAGACATCAATGAGTTATATTGTCAATGTATTTAATGATTTATAATGAGATTAAAAAGTAATTAGCAAAAAAAGTTGAGATCAATATAAAGTTTCTATAAACAGAATGTCCTAGATATCATTTAGCACAAATTACATACTAAGAGCGCAAAAGAATTTATATGTAAAAGTAATATATAAATTTTGAAAATATATAAATTTTTTTTGGACTTAAGTACACATCATATTACAGATAAACCTGATCTAAAATTCACAAACGTTATAAAAAAATCTCATTTCAATTGGGTTAAAAATTTTATGAAAAGTCGTCCGCATTTAAACGCTATTTTGAAATCAAAAATCTATTAATAAGCTAGTATATTGAGCTAGGAAGCTATAAATAAGATATTACCTAATGATATTAAATTAATAGAGTACTAACTACATACTTGGCGAAGCATGACTAAAATTGAAATTGATATAATGTAAGGAGAACTTAATAAATGCACTTGGAGAGATTTAAAATTAGTTATTTGTGTAAAAAACAGCTCTTTTGAGAATAATGTCATTTTCAATCGTATAAAATGAAAAATATTTTTTTTTCAGAAATACTTTTCATTCTGTAACTCAGTTTTTAAAATAATGATGGAATTAAACAATGCTCGTCGACATGAATTTCAGTCTGTGTAAGTATGAGCCTTACTTTATTGCCCGCTTATCCTCTCCCAGTAACTTTAAGCTCGTTTACGTTAAAAACTGCGTCTGTAACATTGTCGAATTTCGAGTGATTTATATAAGTTATACAATTCAAAAGTTATCAATACAACTCAACTTAAATCAACTAATGGTTCATGATTTTTCTGAAATCCCAGCAAAATAGTTATATTCTTACCAACATTTCGGCATCTATCTTCCTGAACGATACATTGATCAGCCCACCTTTGAGCAATTTCTGCAAGTTCTAAGTCCCATTGAACGGGATAACCCTAAGGATACATCTATAGTGATTAAATTCTAAAACGGAGATGGGCAATTTCATATTCAATAGCATTTTTACGCAATAAATATATCTGATATTTGAAAATAAAAATAAATATAATCTATAGAAATAAGGTCATACGAAAAATAATTCATTTTTAATAAATAGGAAGTCACTAAATTATTTATAATATTAGGCCAGTCCATCTAGTTTTTTCTAAAGAAAGGATATCTAGGACAAAAGTATTATTTCTCATGTAAAATTCTGAATAACATCGAATGGTCAAATTGGCCACTAAACTGATTAGCTACTTTTGTAGTACTTTATAAATTACTGAAATACTTAACTTTTTTATTTTAATCGATTACCTTTTTTCATTATAACCGTCAAAACGCGGCACGTAACTCACAAAATAAACCTTTTTGAATATTTTGAATCATTCTAATACTGAATATACAGTAGTATCGATAATTAGTTGGTCATCTATATAAAAATCTGTACAATACAAAGTATTGTTCAACTTAAAAAAAATTAAAACTGGTAGAACCAGGCGAAATAGTTAGAAACATAAATTATAGTTTCATTGTTAGAAAGCCAGCCGCAGCGTAAAGTCATGCAAAAATAAAAGTAGATGCAGGATAGGGAATATAGCACATTATGCACTAGTACAGAATTTTCACATGGGTGCGAGAGAGTCGCTTATATATCTGAATGCAAGCCTAACGTTTCAGAAGAATTTTTCTACTTTAGCGCGTGGCTCTGAAGCAATCAAGCTTATAAACAAAGCTCTGCGAAGAATAGACCGTTCGGCGGGAAGTAGCCGTAGCTTGTCTTCATGTAAATGATAGATCAATAGTTGGTTGCGCTATGTAACATGATTTGCTTGTAATTATAATACGTTTTCGAATGTACGTTTTTGTAATGATTTTCGATATTGAAAATATATAGAGGCTAGTCGATATAGATTATCAAAACTCAAAATATTGGAAAATATTATGATACAACAATACCGTCTTGAATATTATATTAAATAATTTTAAAAAAGTCAAAATGTTGTTTTTTTATTTAATCACTTTTGGTTGTCTCAAACAGAAAAATGTCATCGAAACAGAAACTAGGTTAAGGTATATTTAGCTATTTTTTCTGTTTTTCCATTTGAACAGTATATATTGGAATAGTATAAAATCTATCTATGAAAGTCTTTAAAGTTAGCTTCAAGAAATTTTACACTGTTATAAATAGGTCTTCTCAAATGTTCTTTGATAACGTCACTAATTTTTCGAGAGCAAAATGGGAACTTGACGAAATATACAAATTCATTAACATAACAATCCTTCAAATACTGCACGTTTCATATAATGAGAGACACAGTCCTCACATAGAAGTTTTACACAGAATCACGATTTAGATTTAAGCTATTCAAAACCGTGATTTAACTCTTTGCTTGTGCTTATGATCAATTGATTTTTTTGTTTGTTGTTTTATGTTATTTAACGTCGCTCTATTTATGCTTCCAAATTCCGGTGCTAATCAGCGACGGAAGTCTACAATGTGTTTGTAAACAAAGCACATGTAAATTATTACAGCGGTG
This sequence comes from Sycobia sp. Sy_11, assembly GCA_018907035.1. Classification (NCBI taxonomy): domain Eukaryota; kingdom Metazoa; phylum Arthropoda; class Insecta; order Hymenoptera; family Epichrysomallidae; genus Sycobia; species Sycobia sp. Sy_11. The sequence goes on along the minus strand of JACCIC010000015.1, from coordinate 3,057,472 downwards.
TCTGTGTCAATCGGCTGAGACCGATATTTGACCTCGGATCACCAAGTTACTAGTCCTTCACTCTAGCGATCGAGTCATTGTAGGCCTCATATGATCAACTGTAAATTATACGACTTGTTTTCAATAATTGAGCTTGCTTATTTTGTTTTTAAAAAAGAAGCAAGGTCCTGTATTCCCAATACTTGGAAAGTTCATGACTAGCCAACATCGTAGCAAGGTATATGGCCAAAACTTCTAACAATAAATATGACATGATATGTATTCATATAGTTGCCGAAAATTGTAATGAGTAAATATAAACATTTCACAAAGTACTATTTTAAAACGATACAAAAATTCTGATTTTGCTATTTTTGCTCATAACATGAAATTAATGAATTTCACAATTAACAAATTTAACCTTCTACTTTAGGAACTTTTTTAAATATGGAAAGTTGATTTTTTTTTCTACAACAACTATTATTCGTCAATATTGACTGGCCTGTATATCAATAACTTACCACACTTGCCGCCATAATTTGATCGATGGTTGGTTCTGTAAACATAGTATCCACTCCATTGATTTGAATTGGTCTATCATTATATAAATTAAGGATAATTAGTACTTCGGAGGGTTGCAATCCGTATCTAACAACATTTCCACATGCTGGCGCAGCTCCAGGGTCCTTTATTATTAATAAACATTAATATTTAAGTTTAAATTGTCGGAGAGTGAAAAATTAATGTCTTTATTTGTAAAACAACAATATTTGTTTACTAATCGTACATGAACCAATGAAAAAATAATTTCGTCTTAAAATAAGCGAATATCAATATTATATATATATATATATATATATATATATATATATATATATATATATATATATATATTGTAACATGGATAGGTTATTTCACCCTATACATGTTGATTAGATCAACAAATAGGAAAAAAGGGACGGAAAAAGGGAAAAAGAGAGAGAGAGAGAGAGAGAGAGAGAGAGAGAGAGAGAGAGAGAGAAGGAGAATAAAGAAAATTATAATATAGTTAGTCTAATATATTGGTAGTAGACAAGTTTAGAATTTTTTTGAAAACTAGTACACGGCTATCATTGTAAAAAAGGCATAAATCGTTAAAACTTGATTTTGTTCAAAATATAATAGAAGCGGTAATAAGTAGAAATTCGTGCCGAATAATTGAAGGGTGTAATAAACCGGCCGGTCATCCGCAAGCCATCTTTCATCATATAAACATCGTTAGATTGTTTTTATTTCCAGCGTCGTATAAAAAAGTTGGTGGATTTTTCCTTACATCTTATATTTTCGACTTTCAGTAGAGTATTATTTATCTCTATTTATTTCTTTAATTTTCTCAAATAATCATATTAGAGATTGTAAATTATCGTTAGAACATGTGTGAGAGACAGAGAGGTACTGACATAGATTAAAAATAATAAGAGCAACAAGCGCGTACACAGTGTTCTACAGTAGTTCATCTAGCTCTTCGTAAGGTGGCGCTGTTGTTGCTTTATCTCTATATTAAACTTACAAAGTCATCTCTCTCATACCCTGTATGAGCGGATTCGTGCGTTATCCTATCGCGGGTGCGTATTAGGTAGAGGTAGCATATTATTTCTTATAATGTTATGAAATTTAATAAATATTAAAGTTATTTTCTTATTTAATTAAATAAATCTTCTTTTGAATTTTTTTTATTAGTCATAGAAAATATAGAAATATTTCCCCCCTGTACCTGATAATTAATCCGTCTTTTCCTGGATTATCATTAATTTACCAATATATATAAATATTATTACTTATATTATTTCCAGGATAAAAAAAAGTAATTCTGAGGAAGAAATATCCGCAAAGAACCTACGGTCTAAAGAAATTGTTTTAAACAATTTAATCCGTTCGGGGTTCTGTGCAACTATGTCAACGGATATATATATATATATATATATATATATATATATATATATATATATGTCTATACGTATGAGTGAATCTGGTGAGTTCTAAAAAATCATAGTATTTCCAAGTCAACTTATACATCTAGCCAAATATTGATATTCACTTATGTTAAGACGAAATTAATTTCTATCTAAAAGTTTACTTTCGTGCTCGAAAAAATAAGAGATGCAAGAAGTTTACCTTCACATATATATATATATATATATATATATATATATATATATATATATATATATACACCGATTTCTGAAATCAACGTTATCTCTTTAAGTTTCAATCTTTATTACCAGTGTCAAAATGTATATGGAAAGTCTAAATTATATTTACGTGCACCAATTGATATAATCTCAGATTCGGTTCATGTCAAGATGGAGGTCACAAATTGATCGAACTTTTAAAATTTTATATTTTTTGTATTCGTCACTTTCTTAAAAAATTTTCCTTCTCTAAGATATTTTGTATTCTAATACTTTTGAAATGTATTGTATGACAAAAAATGAAAATTTAAAATTAAATTCGTTCTTAAAAAGTAACGTTTTTTGTTTTACTATTATGTATTTAATACACGTATTCTTCCAATTATATATTTATCATCAAACTTACTCGATATTCACAGAGGGTATGAGTACGATTTGGACAGCTTTCTAGAAAACAGTATCTGTGATCCTGCGAAATGACAACTGCAATCACAAGTAGTAAAATAAAAGCCAACTGAATATTTCTCGTCATTCTCAAAAATTGGTGCTACGTCTTCGTACCTGTGAAAATGATAGATATGTCATATTAAAAACGTGATTAACTGATTGTGTATCTTTTATTGTATATAAGTATGAAGTTTAAAAAATTTAAAACCAGAAATGTGTAAGTCAAACCTATTTTAGTTAATAATAACAACTTTCACTGCACCGTACTATCTTCTGATTGTAATAATGCTAGTAGCTTTCGTTCTAAAAGAATTGTTTTAGTAGTTGACATGTAATAAATAACAGATCAATTCTGTATATTTAATGAATTATATATAGATATATATATATATATATATATATATATATATATATATATATCTGTTTCAAGACATTTATATTAATTAATCGTTTATATTGAATTGATGTAAAATATGAATCAAATATTATTGGAAGTAAGCAAAACTAAATATCTCTCCTAGATTCATTTTATTTACAATAATCAATATAATCATATACTTCGTAAAAGTTTATGAGTTGGATTTCCAAAGACTTAGATCAATACCTAACTTAGTACAATAGATAAATTACATAAAAAGATTCTATTGCTGATCTATATGCTTTGAATCTTATATAGAAATTGACCTGCGCATGAGTATCACTAGAAAAGGACAAGGATGTGTGGTGCTCAGGATGCGTTTTCTTTCTAAACGTAAAGAATCTGTTGAAGCGCTCTCAATTACTCTACCCTTTATATCTGATGGTTAAGATAATCTGGCAAGTGAAAAGTACAAATTAAAATACAATTTTCTACACCAATTTTGTTTTATCAATAATGTTTCACATATATCCAATATACATCCTATTTATATCTTATATATTGTAACGCGCGAAATGCATTACAAAGTTGAGAAGTTATATACACAAAATCTTTCTCTAAATCTACATGAGCGGCTAAAGTTATAAGCAGCAACGAACTGTAAACTCGTTCCCCCACGACTCACGAACCGCGTTATCTGGGGTGGCCGGGGCCGGTGTCGAAGGAACGGGGAAATTCAAAAAATTCAAGAAGCCTCGTTCTCTTCCGCGGCAGCCACCGAGAGGGACGAACGCAACAGTGGAACCCTTTGGCACTGGAACCTCGGAGAGCAACGGACGCCTAAAGGAGATCCGTGTATTAAAAAGCCAAGACAAGGCCAACCTGAACAACCGAGAAAGTACCTGCTGGGAAAAGAAGACTGGCTGATTGTGAAAATCGATGGAGGTTAGATATTGAGAAAGTTCGAAGGTAAAATAACACATGTCTCAAACAATCATCTAATAATCATATATCTAATATAAAAATAAGACATTTATACCCATATTATTTAAAAATTACGTTTTCAAATATAAATTATACTCATAAATGCCCAAAGATATAAGTACTTGATGATAATTTTGTTCACATTATTTAGATTACCTCGTAGCTCAAGTGCGCAAAGCTATTTGCTAGAGCCTTATTATAATAAGAAAAGATAAGATTACCGTAAATATTTCATTCTTTTAAAGCTATGGTCCAATTTTTTCTCTGATCTATTCTGTACTGAACTATTGATAAAATATCAAATTTACAGTGTTCAATTTTTTATTCCATTATTTCCATCATTAAAAATACAAAAAACATAAATGAGACACAGCAACGAGAATGATCTCTTTTTTTAGTCTGTTACAAAGCTTGTATACATAAATAATCCAAATGTTCAGAATATTTCCATCATCATAGGTGTTCCAATCGATTTTTATAATCCCTACTTTATGAAAGAAATATAGATGAAAAAATAGAATAAATAAACGGACACCTTTATACAAGATTTTATAAAACTTCAGTTATACACAGCTTTTTTGCAACTAATGTTAATTAAATAATATATAGATAAAAAAGAACGATATTCATTAAGCAAATCTATTTATATATTACTTTACCTTATTATTTGTATATTACTTAACCTTCCACTTTATCAGTTCCTTCATATACTATCATCGACAATAATTTTTATCGTTTTATAGCAGAAATTTATTTCTTATATTTGACATACATATATTCCTATGCTACTTACATGCTATTAAACCTGAATAACAAGTGATATAAATTATACATGCTATAAAACTAATTCGATAAAGTATTTTATTATCTTACTAAAATATTGTAATGGTATAATACACGGATTCAATAGTATAATTAAATCGAGCAGCGCCAGATATTTGTGTATAAATTAAATTTAATCTTTTCATTTATTCAATGATTACTTGAGTTATTGAAGTAATTGATGTTCTTGAAATATATGAGCAGAAAAGTATACGAAAGAAAATTGAACACTCAGTCGATGTGTTCAAATATTTAATACAATGGTATCATTAATATCAATATTTGGTATTATTTATGAACTATTTTTTTACACTGTTAAATTAGATGACTTTACTTTATAAATAAGGCGCATGTCTTAGTAATTATTTGAGGACGATAGATAAAAAAAGTTTCTTTTTCATTTTAATAATTTTATCTTACATTTATTTTTCTCTTTTTTAACATAAAAAATAGTCTAATTTGATATCTTAAAATAATGGGTACAGATTAATGTTGAAAGAAGAGAATTAAAATGTTCCATTCTATTTTCAAAATTCAAAGCTCAAAATACAATAATTTTCTATCTAATTCACGCTACAGAACGTGCTTTGATCTATTCCCCTATCCTTTCTCTTTGCATGTTCACAGTGAGTACGCAAATTTTGAAAAATGAACTAAAATGAAGAACCATGCACTGTGTCCAAGTCACTATTCATTTGTTGTAGCGTTAATTTCAAATACCGCAAATATTGGGACATTACCCGTATGGATGCTTGAAGATTAACGAGGGGACTGGTAGCGGACTGATACAAACACGAGTCGGGGTAGGTTGAGCCGAAGCCCTGTTATAAAAGATGAAAATAATCACTTTACACGTGGCATACAAAAAGTCTAAATTCACCAATTGAAGTAATGGGTCAAGTATGCACAGGTGCTGTATATATAGGTGCTGATACCTACAGTCTGTTGTAACCGAGTAATTATCGGTTTTAATTACCCCTTTTTTGCCTACACTCTCGTGTACTAGCAGGGATAGGGTTGGATAAACGATACTCGCGACGCGGATTTTACGATCCCAAAACGAATTTTCCTTGCGAAATTCGTTACCAATATCGGAGTGTAGGGGCCAAAATGATTGGATTCCGTCAGGAGTGATACTGGTATCTTACCGCGTAAGCGCTTAGATAACAGTCAGTACCTTACCCAGAATCCAATCATGCCATGGACACCCCGAACACTGAATAGAGAATTAGTTATAAATAATATAGACAATAATACTCACTTTTGAATTTATTTAACGTTTCCTTTTGCAGTAAATATTCTATTAATATAAGGCGCGGACCGAACTGGCGGTAGTAGAAGTGCTCAGCACGCGGTGAGATGACTAAGTAAACGTTAAGAAGAGGAAAAGCGCGATTGAAAACGGCTCCTCGTATAGTGAGAGCGTATTAATAAAAAAAACTCAAACGCGAAGGGTCACTGCGTACCGCTGGCCTAACGCCGATGGGTAGGTCAGTTTTCGCTTCCTGTAATATATACTTCGGGTTGTGATCCTTTCATTCGGTTTCAGAAGCTCATAGTAAACCACACCTAGCTGGTCCCACCATATACAGAGCATGAGCTTGGCGCCATGAATTTTTGGCTTGGCCGTCGATGATGATGCATGGCCGGGTAGTCCCCATGATTTTCTTCGCTTCGGATTATCGTAACGTATCCACTTTTCATCGCCAGTCACGATACGATGCAGAAAACCCTTTCTTTTATGTCGCTGAAGCAGCTGTTCGCAAGTGAAAAAACGCCGTTCGACGTCTCTCAGCTTCAGTTCGTACGGCACCCAATTTCCTTGCTTTTGGATCATTCCCATGGCTTTTAAACGCTTGGAAATGGTTGTTCGGTCAACTCCCAATGCTTCAGCAAGTTCTTCTTGCGTTTGACAAGAATCTTCATCAAGCAAAGTCGCCAATTCTAGATCTTCAAAGATTTGAGGCCGCCCGGAACGCTCCTTGTCTTCCACGTCGAAATCACGGCTTTCGAAGCGTCGAAACCATCCGCTAACACTTGAATCATCGACACAACCTTCTCCATAAGCCTCCTGAAGCAATCGATGCGTCTCGGCAGCAGATTTCTTCAAATTGAACCAATAAAGTGAAACTTCCCGCAAATGACGTCGACTCGGCTCAAATTTTGACATTTTCACGATATCAAAAATTTATGATGCGAAAAAATTTTAACTAATGTGTTAGTATCGAATTTTTGACATATGAATAAGCTTTGATTAGGACATATGTAACCATTGAATACTCGCACAGTATTGTTGGCGCCATCTCTTACAAAAAACAGGAAAGACTTATTCACACTCTTAATAATATAATTATTATACTGTAAGACCGATAAGATTATTTATTAATTTAATATAATTTATTACGAATTATTATATTATTTTAATAATATTCCTTTTATTTTCCTTTTGGAATTTAATGTAACTTATATGAATATATACTTGTATGCCGATATATACACACATACGCATATATACCCGTACATACATATACGCTTATATATTAGATTATATATATATATATATATATATATATATATATATATATATATATATACTTGTGCGGCGTGCGTCGTATACAAGTGCTTATACATTCTTCCCTTCATATTCGTATACGTTTAGAAGAAAGTAAGAAAAGGAAACGAGTCAAGGGTTTCTAGCGCGCACGTATATATTATATATATATATATATATATATATATATATATATATACGTATTTTTACGACTTGGACATGTGTCCTCACTCGCCCCGCGCTCTCACTTTTTCTGTAGACGGACTGCGTGTACTACGCAGTTCGTCACACTGTGCCTATATTGCCCACTCTACTTACTTCATCCGTAATTCCATTATATTATCAATCACTTGTAAGTATACGATAGTTACTCAATACAGGTTTTTATGAATATCGTCTTGTTCGTATATTTTATACACAAAGGAAAATCTAAGAAATCTTTGAGAAGAGTCCCATATTTTGATTGTGGTTCAAGCCGACGAAAATGAAAGTACAGAGAGAGGAAGTTTCTCCGAGCTGTTGAGGAAGACTGACGCCTAGAGAAGAGTTGCCATCAAAAATATTCTATTCTCTCTCGACCTGGTTGCCACCCGTATCCCGACCATCTCCACGCACAAGCCACGCCTACATCCACGGAGGTCCCAGCAGCCACGCCTGATCCACGACCGTCCTCACGGTCGTTCCGAACAAGTATTGCCCCTGGGCCTGAAGGCTCAGTGAAACTGAGAGAAGGAAGGAAGGATGGAAGACAGTTCCCAACAGAAAGAGAGAGAGAGAGAGTGACAGAGAAAGCCCGAGGAGGATCGCGAACCGAGATGAAGCTAAACCATCGCGAGGAACAGCGGTACCGAGGGCCCTTCGGCAAGTAGCCTTCCTTTTTAACTCACTTTTGAAGTGCGCGTCCTGGTATGAGCGTGCGCCATCGTCCGCGCGCGCGAACGTCCAGTAGTAGAACTTACCGCACCCCCCCTTCCCCCGTCCTACCGCAATGTCCGCGGAACCCGCTCCGCGGTGTTCGTCGCCTGTCGCGTTTCGATTAAGAAATATTGTTATCGGTGATTTGCAATAAATGCGTTGTATTATAACTTAAAACAGATCGACCTATTTATTCGCGTTCCCCGTTCGCCGTTCACCGTTTTCTAGCTGCAGCGACGCCGACGCCACCAGAGCTATCAAAGGTAAGTAACCCGCAAAAGACGGGTTATAATCTATATACATATATATTGTGACGGGCGTCACAAGGCGCCGCGCCGACTTGTCCAGATAACGACGACGCGCGCGCCATTTCGCGGACATACAAACATTAAGGCGCTCGCGCGCACTGCCACGCCTTGTGCTCGGCACGGTTCCCCCCCCCCCCTATTTTTAGTCCCGCACACGAGCCGAGTATGAGGTTAACGGACTTAAGAAGAAGATGATAGAAAATAGAGATGATAGAGATAAATAGAAATAAGTTAAGTTAGGAAAAAAGCGATGAGAAGAAGATAATACAAACGAAATAAGATAAATGATAAGCAATAATAGAACGTAATAGAAATATAAAGATGATAGATACAATAGAAACAATTAAAGTAGAAAATAAGCGACAATAGATGATAATAGAAATATAGAGATAAATAGAGATAAATAGAAATAAGTTTAATTAGGAAAAAAGCGATGAGAAGAAGATAATACAAATGAATTAAGGTAGAAATTAAGCAATAAGATAGATAAATAGAGCTAATAGAAATAAATTAACTAAAGATAATAATCTATAGGATAAAATAATGAATATAATAAGATAGATAAATAGAGATAATAGAAATAAATTAACTAAACACAATAAACTATAGGATAAGATAATGAATAGATTAAGATAGATAAGAGATGATAGAATTAAAAATAATGAAAGAAATAGGATAAGATAGATAGTAAGGGAGATAGACATAATAAACGAAAGGATAAGATAATGAATAGATTAAGATAGATAAGAGATGATAGAAATAAAAATATGTAATGATAAAGAATAATAGTAAAAATAATGGTAAAGAAATTTGAAAAAGATAGATAATAAGAACAAAAAAAGAGAGGAATTGTTACAGACATCAACCGATTTTTTGTAAATCCGCATTCGGCACGTCGCGGCCGCGGTCGGCCGTCGCCGGCAGCCGCCGAACTTCCCCCTCCCCCTCCCCTTTTCCCATCATTTCTCCCTACGAGTAGCGAGATGGCACAGCGCTGTTGACCGCCTAACCGAGCGGAGAGGACCGCGAGTCGGAGAGCGAAGAGACGAGCAAGAGAGAAAGTACGAAAAGAAGTTAGAGGGAGTCAGAGAAGAAGGCGGCGAGAGTAAGAAAAGGTACGAGAAGAAGTAGAAGAAGAAGCGGAGAAGTCAGAGAAATAAGAGGAGTAGCAAGAGAAGAAGTAAGGCAAGAAGCAAGTAGAGGTAGAGTAAGAAGGAGCAAAGAGGAGAACGGGTAGTGGCGAGGTAAGCGTGAGGAAGAAAGAAGGAGAGTAGACCACGGGAGAGACGCCGTGAGCTGGACGAGAGAAGGGTGACAGCGAGAAGAGTTAGTGGGGAGGAGAGTTCGAGCGGGCCCAGCAGCACCAGCACCGCCTCCATCTTCGACGACGCGCTACGCCGACACCGGCGGCGAGCCGGTGGACGCCAGCACCGGGGGATCGCGTGCACCCGGTGAACGCCTTCGTGATCGGGTTTGCAGATTTTCTTTCCTGCCTGTCATCGTCCTCCCTTCCTTCCTCCCTTCCCCCTTTGTGCCCCCCCCTTTCCTTTCTCGCTCCCCCCGCAGTGGCCCAAGTTCGGTGGACGCGTCGGGGCGCGGATCGCGGTCGGGGGGTGTCGGAGCACGGGATCGGGCGTAATAGGAGTGTGGCTTTAATAAATTTATGTACGTGAAATCTTGGTTTTTTTTTCTTTTTTTGCGTGTTGCTGTGTCGTTGAAATCTCATCCTTTTCCAGACCAGCGGGACCCCCTCTGCAGCAAAGGAGGTAAGTGAGGGAGGGAATCTGTATTTTTTTTTTGGGGTGCGTGTGCGAATGATAACACCCTGACAAATGTTCCAAAATTTCTCTGGGTGGTCGTGAAATCGCCGCCCCATCACAAAAATGGCGCCCAACTTGGGGCCCGACCGGTCTGGATCGCGCGATTAAATTTATCGCCACGTGGCGCGGCCATCTTGGCCACGTGTCGGTATACGACCGCGTGCGGCGGAAACGGTCGCTGCCGCGATAGTTCGTGCGGGCGGATATGCGCGGCAACGACGTATAAATTTTTTGAGTTACGTTGTTGCTAGGGTATACGACCGCGTGCGGATAAAAAAAAAAAAAAAAAAAAAAAGAATAAAATAAAGGGGGAAAAATTTTTTTTTCTGATTCGAGGAAAAATCAAAAATTTTCTTTTGAAATACTATTGTGCTAAAGTTGATTTGAATTTCAGATTGGTATTTTTCATAAGTGCAAATTTGGAGTTTGAAGGATATAAAAAAAAAAAAAAAAAAAAAAAGGAAATGAAATTTCATCACTAAGAGAATAAAGAGGCAAACAGCTCGAACCAATACTCTAAGAAAAAAAAGGAAGGAAAGAAAAAAAAAACTCGGACGAGACACTTAATAAAAAAAAAAAAAATATTTCCTGAATCTGAACTAAATTAGTAAAGGATATGCCCAGTTAAAGGTCAGTAAGGAATAATTGTGAAAGAAGACTAGATTTATATGTTATTAAATTATATTAAACCGGAATACTCTACGTAATCCTGAAACTTTGAAGCATAGCTCATAACAATACGTGACTACACGGATAGAAATCAGGTTTGACTTTAAATTATACTCAAAATTCAACGGATAGTAGTGAATTTTTCCGAATTAAATTGTTACTTAATAATGTGTTTTATTCAGACAGTTAGATTACGACTCGAATCTTATTATACCTATACTAGATGTTTACTCAAAAAAATTAAACCCTTTTTGTCTTGTTGTTATTTAAAATGGTCATAAGTTAAATTGCAAATTGTCCTCACCGATTTAATAAAATTTATTTACAAATGTTATTCTCTTCACAAGTCAGGGGTTGCTATGAGATAAGGTTAACGAAAATTTTTTTTATGAAGTTTGATTGACATATTGTGTCAATACAAGAGATTTATTTTCTACTGTCTATCATCATGTTCACATCTCCTTAGAAAGTTATTGAAATACTCGCATCATTTATGGGTTATATTTATCTATCTAGTGATCAACTATATATATTTAATATGTATAGTTGGTATATAAATTTATATGTGAATTATTCAAGCCGATTAATTTTCTTTTATTTATTCTGAAATTTTATGTTATGCAAGTGATGAACATTATCGTATTATATATAAAAATCAATCTCTATGATGTATTTACACTTCTTAAATAATAATTGCTGAGAGATACACCTAAATTAGGATATTATAAAGGAGAGCAAATGAGATTATGATCGGCATGACCTTTTTATATAGTGATTAGGTGTACGACATATATGATCTTTGGGAATGCGAACTTTGGCATTTTTAATTATTATTGTAAAGGCGTACTTTCTAAATATTTAATGAAAATAAGGGAACAGTAAATGTGTCTAATTTGTAAAAACAAAAGTGATTTCGTGAGATTTATACAATAGTCAACTTCTTTCCATGATTCTCTTCATATATATATATATATATATTTTTGCCTATTTACAGTTAAATTAATCTCAAACAACCATTTAGATTCCTTTTTTTTTCTTTATTTACTTATTTATTTATATTTTTTTAAAGAGAACATTGAAAAGGAAAAAAGGGGATTTATATGTCAGAGTTTGTTAAACATAGGCTGGAAACTGAAAAAAAAATGATGTATAAACTTATATTTCACTGCTAACTACAATCCATCCATTTTTTTTTTTTAAAAAAAAAAATTTTAAGAAAGTTTTTTTTTGATTTCTCTTTAAGATTCAATCATTGCCAATGAATAATCACGTATAACCATAAATACATTTGTACAAGATTTGTTAGTCTGAATGTGCAGATCTGAGATAATCTACCTCGTTACAGGAAAAGTAAAGTTGTTGAATGACAAATACATACAGTTCTCTTTAAAGAACCAAAGAGAAGTTGAGCATTCTAATTTCGAAACAAAGTTACTGAATAGAAAGTGACGATCTTCGTTTTTTTCGAATTTTGCTTAATTATACTATATCAATTCACCATGTTAATGGGTGGTCTGAGTTATCGCGTGTTTAGCTCTTCTCAATGAGCAGATTGGGTCAAACTGCATTTATACGTGAAAGAAAAGATTTTACGGATATTAAAGACCCGGTATCTATCTTAAATATACACAGACGATTTATGGTTTTGTATTTGATTAAAACTGGGGCAATATGATGATCATCCTAATTATATTAGTTTGTTAAAAATACTATAATGCTGACACAAATATTTATTAATTTTTTTTCGTGTTTAATATCAAAGAATTATTTCTATGTATTAAAAATCATATCAGGTATGTGAATAAGTCTTTCCCGTTTTTTTTCAAATTTTGAGCCTTTATTGTGAAAAAATGGTTACAAATGAATTATTGAAAGTATTGGCCATCGCTAGCTACAACTTTTTCCCATCTTTCTGGCAACATACGAATCCCGTTGCGAAAAAATTCGACCGGTTTGGCCTCTATCCAGTCATCCACCCATTTTTTGGCTTCCTCGTAGGAATGGAAGTGCTGGTCAGCCAGGCCATGCGTCATCGATCTGAAGAGATGGTAATCAGACGGAGCAACGTCTGGACTATACGGCGGGTGGGGTAGGACTTCCCATTTGAGCGTTTCTAATTATGTTTTCACCGGCGGTGCAACATGTGGGCGAGCATTGTCATGTTGCAAAATAACTTTGTCGTGCCTGTCGGAGTATTGTGGCCGTTTTTCTCGCAGTACGCCGCTCAAACGCATCAATTGTCGTCGATAGACCTCGCCTGTGATCAGAAGCTCATAGTAAACCACACCTAGCTGATCCCACCATATACAGAGCATGAGCTTGGCGCCATGAATATTTGGCTTGGCCGTCGATGATGATGCATGGCCGGGTAGTCCCCATGATTTTCTTCGCTTCGGATTATCGTAACGTATCCACTTTTCATCGCCAGTCACGATACGATGCAGAAAACCCTTTCTTTTATGTCGTTGAAGCAGCTGTTCGCAAGTGAAAAAACGCCGTTCGACGTCTCTCAGCTTCAGTTCGTACGGCACCCAATTTCCTTGCTTTTGGATCATTCCCATGGCTTTCAAACGCTTGGAAATGGTTGTTCGGTCAACTCCCAATGCTTCAGCAAGTTCTTCTTGCGTTTGACAAGAATCTTCATCAAGCAAAGTCGCCAATTCTAGATCTTCAAAGATTTGAGGCCGCCCGGAACGTTCCTTGTCTTCCACGTCGAAATCACCGTTTTTGAAGCGTCGAAACCATCCGCGAACACTTGAATCATCGACACAACCTTCTCCATAAGCCTCCTGAAGCAATCGATGCGTCTCGGCAGCAGATTTCTTCAAATTGAACCAATAAAGTGAAACTTCCCGCAAATGACGTCGACTCGGCTCAAATTTCGACATTTTTACAATATCAAAAATTTATGATGCGAAAAAATTTTAATTAATGTGTTAGTATGGAATTGTTGACATATGAATAAGCTTTGATTATGACATATGTAACCATTGAATACTCGCACAGTATTGGTGGCGCCATCTCTTACAAAAAACGGGAAAGACTTATTCACACTCCTAATACATTCGATTCATTTTTGATTTCATTAAAATTTTTTTTTGTTTATATTAAATTAAATATTATATATCTTATTTAATAATTGCAATCGATTTATAAACCGTAGGATTACAACAAATGTATAGTATATTATTCCTAAATTTAAGGGAGAACCTTCAGATAGGAATATTTTCTTGTAAAATTTTTTTCATTATTTTTTTTTTAAACGCGTATTTTAGTCATCAAATATTTAGAATTGAAGAGTCAACGATTTTACAGATGTAAAATAAATTTCTGTATATTGTGCACCCTGCATTTCAATAATAGCTACACATAAGTGTTTATCTTATACATTGACACTGTTAATTACTGTAAAAATGAGGCAAATAAGATAAAAATGCGCCATGTGGTATGTCTATTTGCGAAAATTTATTAATTTTTTTCTACCATATTATTACGGGGCACTGCCATCAAGGATCAATAATACTTCTGGTTATTCAAATTTAATATTATTGATTTTATTAAAACAAAAATGATAATACTTGGTGGTTTTCATTATTCCAAAAATTAGAGAACTTAGCTCCCGCGACTATGCTATCTTAAAATTTGTTTTAATTTGAATGTACTAAATTAAAATTTTATCTTGAGTATTGTAAACAATAACATTGTAAACAACCATCGCCATTATTCCATAAACTTAGTGAGATAATAAAATATTTAAATGAAGATTCTATTTCTTAGTTTAGAAACATTTCCGGAAGATTTCACCATTTAGTATCGATTGTAACAATATTACCTCAAAGTGAATTATGTTTTTTTCTTTTCTTTAAATGAAATTTGGTAAACAACATTAAAACATTTTAAATTAAATTATTGTTAAAAAAAAAAAAAAAAATTTTTTTGACTATGGTAGCTGACAAACCGAAAAAAAAGGAGACAATTTACCTTAATTAAATGGAATTTTACGGATTTAACAGAATCGAGAGACGAGCCTGGGGCATTGTAGCCCTAAATTTACTTGTCGATTGAGGTACATTTATGGATCTCATTATATGTTACAAGGACAAATCACTATTGATTGCGGTGACCCAGAATTGTCACATATTATTATAAATCTATATATATATATATATATATATATATATATATATATATATATATATCTGTATCTTGCTTATGCCCATCGGATAATCCCGATTGCTTGCCAGCCACCTCGCGTTGTTTCCCCTTTCAGGAAGATAAATCAGAATTAAATCTGAAATCTACGATCGGGTGAAATTTGGCAAAAATATTAGATCAGATTACAGAAGAGATCGAAGTTAGGTAGACGAGATAGTACCGACGGTATCGCAAAGCCGGTATTGGAACTTTACTCGTCGAACTGTTTACCCTCTTATTCGATCCCTTCTAGGTACAAAAAGTAAGGTAATCGCCAGATTTAACTGACACATATCATAAATTGAACTTGTTGTTTCACGATCCCGCTGGCACGTGATTCGGTTCGATACCCGTTTGCCTCCCGTACGCGTGCACCTGCGTTTTTCGCCCGCTACCCCGCCTCCGTTTGACGATTCCGGACGGCAAAGCAGATCGCGTTTCGAACGGGGCAATCGTACACAGGAGCGGATAGACGAGGCATAATCTCTAGAAGTGACCCTGGCGTCCGTGAAGAGCGACACAAGCAACGCGTCCTTGGAGCTGATTATGGACCAGTACGATAGGGCCTGGGCGATGTACGGTCGGATTCGCCGTCTGGACCAGGAGCAGCTGAAGGTCGTCTTAAGCTCACTAGGTGCAAGTACGCATGGCGACCGGCATACGCTACAGAGACGCCTTCTAAGGGCTGAGCTCCGTAATCAGGACCCGTCCCTAGAGATATCCTGGACCACGGAGGACGAGGAAGATCGGGACTTGTCGCCTACGCGCGGTGTGGTTCAGACCCGAGTCGTGGACGACTCCCTAGTCGATAAGCGCCATAGATGGACAGGACGTGGGCGTGGACGCCCGATGACCACCCTGGACGAGCTGGAGATTCCGGGGCGGGCAACCCCACCGACGACGGCGGGGGTGAACCCTTTCGAGAGTCTACGGACTTCACCGCCTACAGCCGCACAGATTCCCGGCAGGGCCGTAACGATCACCACGCCAAAGTACACCACTGCGGGGAACACCCTTCCGAAGTCAGACTCTCAATCGGTTACGATCAACCAGGGGGTGGTGTCAACGGTCAGCCTGGCAGACCAGTCGGGTTCGTTGCGCCGTCTAGAGGATCAAAAACGGGCGGCAGGTCTGCAAATGGATCACATCCTCCAGATGGCCATGGAACGCAATGAAGAAGAGCGGCTGCGGTTACAGGACGAGATGGATCGTCGATCAATCCTGACGCAGTTCGACCAACAGTGTCGGCGCCGTAGCGTTCCGCTCCAGTCGCATACGAGTCAACGAGTGATCGGCGATGGTAGGAGCATCGCCCGCAACGTATCAGGTCCTCGCGCCAGGGAGGAGGTCGACGACGACGCAATCTTGGCGTCTGACGAGGACAGTCAGCACGGAGGAGGCGATCGGCCCGAAGCCACGCGCGCACCTACCCCCAGGACAGGAACTAGCAAAGCAACGCCGCAGAATACGAACTGACCGTGACGCGAGAACGCCCACCGACCGAACGGACCGGAAATCCTGGCCGAGATTGTTGTCCGCCACCACCTCCCGTCCGCAACACTAGCCTAGAACGGGACGCAGTGAGGCCAACCTCGCCCCCGTGTGCGTGTCCACACGGGAGCAGTCGGGGTTACGGACAGCACTCCCCAGCTAGAATCCTAAAGGACTGGGGTATGAAGTTGTTGGGGACCGACCAGGAGTATCCGGAAGAATATCTCGCGGAACTCGAAGAGTGTAGATATTCAGCCCGCCTGACGGAGAGCGAATTAATCGAGGCGATCCCCAGCATCCTGAAAGGAGATGCTAAGCAGTGGTATCGACCTATACGGGCGGAGACCAATAGCTGGGCAGCCTTTGAAGAGGCGTTCAGGCTTAGATTGATCAACCAGCTGGGCGAGGACGACCTTCGAAGGGAGCTTTATTCGAGGACCCAGAACCGCAGCGAGACCGTCGCCACCTTCGTCGCCAAGTTCAGACACATTGTCTCGTACTTCCGGAGACCGCCGCCGTTGAGCGAGCAGGTGATGGTCGCTGCCAACAACCTACGACCAGAGTATCAGGTCTACATGGTGGGCAAGACGTTCACCAACTTTACAGAACTAACACGTTATGGCCTCGAGATGGAGCGAACAATGGAGCTCCAAAACCGATGGAGCGCACCACCAGCGAAGGACAAGATGAGACTTCGCAGTGCTGCTCCCGCCGTAGCGAAGGCCATGGCGACGAAGGTCGCGACCATCACGCAGAGTGATAGAGGCCGAAGGACTGAGTCGACCGATAGTGAAGGATACAAGGAGATAGATACTCGGAGGAGGACCAAAGGAGCGAAAGCCAAGGTCAGAGAGGTACCGGCCGTACAGGGACCATTGGAGACCCAGACGCCGAGACCGATGGCAACGACCAAACCGGAGAGACCGCAGAGCTATGCTGCAGCCGTGAGACGGCCGTCTCCCAACGCACCGCGACAACGGCCAAGAAGTTGGGAAGCACGGCAGCCAAGGATCCGATCACCACAACGTCCGAGTCGCCGTTTCGAAGACAATGGTCGGTGGCAGAATCGTGGCCGCGAGGAGACTCGGAGAAGCTCGCCGCCAGCGCGCGACAGGGAAGATGGACGGTTCTACGGTTCGTGCTTCCACTGTAGAGCAGTAGGACACCGGGCGGGGAACTGCCCGAGCATCTCATGCTACCGGTGTCATCAACGCGGCCATTATGCCACCGACTGCCCGAGTAGTCGGAGAAGCACGCTGTCGTGCCAATGGTGCGGCCGAGAGGGAGTTGCAATCCGTGACTGCCCTGATTGCGCCCCCCTCTGTACGAGGTTGGGAAACGAGAGGACGGGGAGACGCAACAGTCCCGCAACCCCCCGTTCACCCGCGGGACGCCGTTAGGACCGAGCCCCATGCCGGAGTCCAAGGGAGCCATCCCGAAGAAAAAGGAGCCCCTAAGCGGTGACGTCCAGCCGCAAGAAGCAGAAAGTTCACGGCCTTCGCAGTACCCGGATGAGGTCCCTGGCAGTTCACCAGAATGCCGTTCGGCCTGACGAACGCCCCCATGACCTTCCAGCGGCTCATCGACGCACTGTTCGGACCAGAGTATGAACCCAACGTATTTGGGTACCTGGACGACATCATCGTAGCGACAGAATCGTTTGAGGACCACATGGCCTGGCTAGAGCGCGTGTTGAAACGACTGAGAGGTGCAGGACTATCCGTAAATAGGAAGAAGTGCGAGTTTTGCTGTTCTCAAGTGGCGTACCTCGGTTTCCTGTTGGACCGTGAAGGTCTCAGACCGGACCCAGAGAAGGTACGACCATTGCTAGAGTACCCAGCCCCGAGGACCGTGAAGCAACTGCGGCGGTTCCTAGGCATGGTTGGCTGGTATTCGAGATTCATCGATAAAGACTCGGAACTGAAAATCCCGTTAGTTAAATTATTACGGAAGGGCCAACCATGGACCTGGGACACAGATCAGGAATAGACATTCAACAAACTCAAGAAGGCGTTGACGATCGCGCCAGTGCTTGCAGGGCCGGATTTTTCGAAGCCGTTCTCGGTACAGTGTGATGCGAGCCATTACGCGATCGGGGCAGTACTGACGCAAGAGGGAGAGGATGGCGAGCATCCGATCGTCTACGTGAATCGCGTATTGACCGCGGCGGAGCGCAACTATACGACCTCAGAAAAGGAGTGTTTGGCGTTGCTGTGGTCGATCAAGAAATTGAAACCATACTTGGAAGGCTATAAGTTCACAGCAATTACGGACCACAGCGCACTTCGCTTGCTCCGGAACCTGAAAGAACTTACTGGCCGCCTGTCCCGCTGGGCCCTAGAGATGCAGCAATGGGATTTTGAGATAATACATAGACGCGGAGCCATTCACCACGTCCCGGACGCGTTGTCCCGGATGTTCGAGAACGAATTCGAAGAAATTGCTGCATTCGAACCATGTGAGGATGAATGGTACACCCAGAGAGTTCAGGAAGTCATAGAATTCCCATACAAGTTTCCGGGGTGGAGTGTACACGATGGTATGTTATACAGGCGCAGGGTGGACCCTATTTTGGAAAACGTGACAGAGGACCACGAGAATTAGAAACTCGTTGTACCAACGGACCACAGAGAGAGAGTGTTGCGTGAGGCACATGAGGAACCGTCTGCTGGCCATCTAGGCGTCAAGAAGACGTACGACAGAATCACGAGAGATTACGACAGGCGGGGATCTAGCACGATACGAACACCTACATTGGCCAGTGCCTCGAGTCTCAACGGCATAAGCCCATGCCAACAGGACCGCAAGGACTAATGGGTCATCGCATCGTGGAAAAACCTTGGGTCGTTGTAGCTGCCGATGTCGTCGAGCTTCCCCCGAGTAAGGGGCAATACAAGTATATACTGGTCTTCTAGGACCTATTCACCCGATGGGTCGAATTAAAGGCGTTGAAGAGAGCCGACGGCAAGGCAGTCGCCAAGGCTTTCGAGGATTTAGTCCTATTCCGATGGAACACGCCAGACTACTTCTTGAACGACAATGGGACTGAATTCGATAATCACGTACTAAAGAAGATGTTAGAAGGATATGGTGTGAAACATGTCACAACGTCACCATACCACCCACAAGCCAACCCTGTAGAGCGGAGTAATCGGACCTTAAAGACCATGATTTCTATATTCGTGGGACCGGACCACCGCGATTGGGACCTACATCTGTGCGAACTACGTCACGCCATGAACACAGCGACACAAACATCAACGAGAGTGTCACCAGCGTTTTTAAACTTCGGCCGGCATCCGCAACCGGTCAAAAGCCTGAGAAGAGTGGTTGAGGGACGCGAGTTGGTTTCACGGATCGACCCGGAGGTATGGAAGGACCGTATGCGGCGATTAGACGCGTTGAGGGACCTTGGCGTCCGCCAGATCGACGGGGCACGGGCCACTCAAGAAAGGTACTACAATCGGGGTAGACGAGATGTGAGTTTCAGGGTGGGAGACCAAGTGCTACGCAGGGTGCGCGTGTTGTCGAGCGGAACCCAGAGGTTCTCCGCTAAGTTGGCTCCTAGGTACGAGGTGCCTTTTCGGATTTCCGATCAGCTTTCCCCGACGGTTTACGTGCTCGAGACGGGCTCGAGTCGGCGAAACGCGAAGGTGCACGTGTCGGAGCTAAAGGGATATGTCCCCTCCACTCGCGACGTTGCCAGCCCCAGGCTCGGCTCTTAGGTTCGTAACGAGACGCTTCGGTTCCCTTGGCCTTTCCCTTCCCTTTTCCTTGGTAGTTAGACCGGACCAGTGGTGAAGCTATTCCTGACCATGCATTTGTTCTTTTAGCAATGAGTCACATGCGGAGACATCGCCGCTCATGGCTCGGGAGAGAGGTGGCACGCCCACTGATCGCCCGGCCCCGCGCAGGCCATCGACCGTTTCCGGAGTTCCAATCCGTCCCGGGGGCATCTTGGGCGGTGGGAGAGTCACTACCCCCGATCTGTGGCGATGGGTCCGAGTCATCATGGTCTCCGTCGTTCTCGGACGCGAGACCGTGGTGGAACGGCCCTCCTCGCCGCGGGAGGACCAGGTGCCTCCCACCGGACTTCCGAGAGCAGAGCGCCGTCGCGTGGAGCATCGTCCGGAGCGCCCATACGGAGAGAGATACCCCCGCTTGACGGGGGTACTGTTTGACGGCCTGGAGCCGATACGGACGCGGCCCGAGGTGGACCCACCCCGGCGGCACTGCTACAACTGTTGGCAGGTAGGGCACGTGCGCAGGGACTGCCCCCGACCCGTCGCTGCAACGTACTGCTGCAACTGCGGGCGACGCGGGGTCGTCGTCGAGAGCTGCCCTCGCTGCAGACGGGCGTATCAACGCTATATGGGGTGGCCCATCCGGACTGCGACGGGGAGCCCCACGGCTTCTTGCGCTCCGGACCATGCACCCGCGATATCAACATCGCCGCGCGGGACCCAAGGTGACGCACCGGCAACAGGGGCATCATCGCAGCGACTGATAGCCGTCGTCACCCCACGACCTGTCCGTCGAGGGTCACGACGGGTATCGGTAAGGGCGTTGGTGCGGCTGCTGCGGAGGCAGTCGCCGGTCACGAAACGGAACCCCTGGGACGCGGGACACCTGAACCTGGACCTGGACCTGACCAGGACCGGAGGACCGGAAGGACCGGAGAACCGAGAGAAAGGGTGAGGCAGACCAGGAGATGACCGAGGGGTAAGGGAATGAGTCATCAACGGTAATTAATAACCAGAGGGACGATCACAACCAGACGGGTCCAACTACGAGGCGTCCACCCAAGGGCGGGGCGTCAGCGAAGAAAGAAGAAGATGGGTGAAGAAGAGGACGTCCAAGAATTGCGGACGAACTCCGGTTTAGGGGGGGGGAGATTTGTGACGGGCGTCACAAGGCGCCGCGCCGACTTGTCCAGATAACGACGACGCGCGCGCCATTTCGCGGACATACAAACATTAAGGCGCTCGCGCGCACTGCCACGCCTTGTGCTCGGCACGGTTCCCCCCCCCCCCTATTTTTAGTCCCGCACACGAGCCGAGTATGAGGTTAACGGACTTAAGAAGAAGATGATAGAAAATAGAGATGATAGAGATAAATAGAAATAAGATAAGTTAGGAAAAAAGCGATGAGAAGAAGATAATACAAACGAAATAAGATAAATGATAAGCAATAATAGAACGTAATAGAAATATAAAGATGATAGATACAATAGAAACAATTAAAGTAGAAAATAAGCGACAATAGATGATAATAGAAATATAGAGATAAATAGAGATAAATAGAAATAAGTTTAATTAGGAAAAAAGCGATGAGAAGAAGATAATACAAATGAATTAAGGTAGAAATTAAGCAATAAGATAGATAAATAGAGCTAATAGAAATAAATTAACTAAAGATAATAATCTATAGGATAAAATAATGAATATAATAAGATAGATAAATAGAGATAATAGAAATAAATTAACTAAACACAATAAACTATAGGATAAGATAATGAATAGATTAAGATAGATAAGAGATGATAGAATTAAAAATAATGAAAGAAATAGGATAAGATAGATAGTAAGGGAGATAGACATAATAAACGAAAGGATAAGATAATGAATAGATTAAGATAGATAAGAGATGATAGAAATAAAAATATGTAATGATAAAGAATAATAGTAAAAATAATGGTAAAGAAATTTGAAAAAGATAGATAATAAGAACAAAAAAAAGAGAGGAATTGTTACAGACATCAACCGATTTTTTGTAAATCCGCATTCGGCACGTCGCGGCCGCGGTCGGCCGTCGCCGGCAGCCGCCGAACTTCCCCCTCCCCCTCCCCTTTTCCCATCATTTCTCCCTACGAGTAGCGAGATGGCACAGCGCTGTTGACCGCCTAACCGAGCGGAGAGGACCGCGAGTCGGAGAGCGAAGAGACGAGCAAGAGAGAAAGTACGAAAAGAAGTTAGAGGGAGTCAGAGAAGAAGGCGGCGAGAGTAAGAAAAGGTACGAGAAGAAGTAGAAGAAGAAGCGGAGAAGTCAGAGAAATAAGAGGAGTAGCAAGAGAAGAAGTAAGGCAAGAAGCAAGTAGAGGTAGAGTAAGAAGGAGCAAAGAGGAGAACGGGTAGTGGCGAGGTAAGCGTGAGGAAGAAAGAAGGAGAGTAGACCACGGGAGAGACGCCGTGAGCTGGACGAGAGAAGGGTGACAGCGAGAAGAGTTAGTGGGGAGGAGAGTTCGAGCGGGCCCAGCAGCACCAGCACCGCCTCCATCTTCGACGACGCGCTACGCCGACACCGGCGGCGAGCCGGTGGACGCCAGCACCGGGGGATCGCGTGCACCCGGTGAACGCCTTCGTGATCGGGTTTGCAGATTTTCTTTCCTGCCTGTCATCGTCCTCCCTTCCTTCCTCCCTTCCCCCTTTGTGCCCCCCCCTTTCCTTTCTCGCTCCCCCCGCAGTGGCCCAAGTTCGGTGGACGCGTCGGGGCGCGGATCGCGGTCGGGGGGTGTCGGAGCACGGGATCGGGCGTAATAGGAGTGTGGCTTTAATAAATTTATGTACGTGAAATCTTGGTTTTTTTTTCTTTTTTTGCGTGTTGCTGTGTCGTTGAAATCTCATCCTTTTCCAGACCAGCGGGACCCCCTCTGCAGCAAAGGAGGTAAGTGAGGGAGGGAATCTGTATTTTTTTTTGGGGTGCGTGTGCGAATGATAACACCCTGACAAATGTTCCAAAATTTCTCTGGGTGGTCGTGAAATCGCCGCCGCATCACAATATATATATATATATATATATATATATATATATATATATATATATTTATTGCATTATTTTTCTCCATTGCATAATCAAAATAATCCAACAACATATGTTATAAACAATTAGAAGGGAATCTCTGAAATCGAACTTTCATTGTAGATACATTTATAGATATAAGAAGATGGATGTAACCTTGAGATTTAGCCTTATGAAATATCAAGGATGGAGTTTCTAAACATACAAATAAATACTTAGGTAAGTGTCTTTATTTAGAAATTTTTTTTTATTTAAGCCCACTCAAACCTTATAGATTTATACAGCAATACAGTCTTATATGTTTACATATATTTACAGATATGGTTATAATTAAAATATTGTTAAAGCTATTTATATTTGCAGATTACATTTATGAAAGAAAGAACATACTCGCTTACAGACTTCAATATTTAACACAGCTATAATGCTTTCTATAATCAATGGTAGTTGAAAGTTAATATTCTGTAGATCATTTATCAAGTTTTCTCTATAGGAATTATAAAGCGAGCATTGCCATAGATGATTTACATCTTCCACTTCGCTTCGGCACTTTAAATTTGCACTTTCAACTATATTTACTCAGTTTAGCAAATGTGTCAAATTGTAGTGATTCGCTCTAATTTTGTTCATTATTGTGATATATTTTCTTGAAAAATTGAAACACTCATAACAGGGTTTCCTACGATTGTTACAGTACAGTTGGAAATAAATTTTCCTAATAACGCTCTCACTTACACATATATTATTGTCTCACTAATCGCGTATTTCTTAAAAGTTTCTCGGGAACCGGTGTAAGGAATTTTGTAGATTTCTGGAGGTATTAAGATAGCTGATTTCGCGAGACTGTTGGCTTCATCGTTGCCTGCTATGCCAGTATGCTATGCCAATGCACATAAATTTTACGAAAGTATCCTGTTCCTTGGTTACATTTAAGAACTTGTTTTAATTTCCAATATATATGGATTTGTCTTTACGCTGGTACTAGATAAGCTTAATGATAATAGCGCGAAGAGAGTCCGAAAATATATTAATATTTGTATATCTAAATATACAAGCGATATCTATAGCGCCATTTGAAGCAATGCATTCAGCTGTAAATATTGATATTGCATGACTGATAGTACATTTATACCTAATCTCAACTTCTGGTGCTACGCAGGCAGATTTGACGCCTTTATTTTTTTTGCTGCTATCTGTATCAACAGGTACTGCATTGCTTTTTTTTTAATAGATCGGGAAGCGTTGTTTGGAGGTTACTAGCAGATTCGAGCTTTTTACCGACGCTAGTATCAATCGGAATGGGCAGCATACCTACATTGTAACCATGGCAATATATATTAAATGTAGGATATGAATTTATTGATAAACTTTGACCGATAGAAAATTTCAGACATTGGTTTAATATTATGTTCCGTTTGCTTTGAGTTTTTTTCAACGTGTCAAAATATTTCTGAACTACTCTACAAGGTTGTTTATTGATTTTATTTAGATAAGATCTTAGAAAATTAATTATTATCCAGCTACTGATTGCGATGCATGCCTCTAATTAATTTTGATTCCGCTAGTATAATATTTTTAAGAGTGGTTATTCGATACCCTAACGCGTTCCTAAATGCAGGGTACTGAATTTTTCTTGATTTTCACGTCCTCTTTAATTATGGGGTAAGAAAAGAACCCGCCATACTCTATTTTAGATCTTACATAAATTTTATAAATGTTGCATAATGTTATAGGGTCAGCTCCCCATCAAGTACCACACAAAAATTGGATTATGTTAATAGCTTTTTTACATGATTTAATAAGTTCTTTTATATATATTTTTCGATTTAATAAGTTTCTTGCTAAAAAGAAAGCTTATAGTCAAACGGTATTCCTGAGAAATAAGCTGTCTCACTAGTCATTCCTGATGTCACATTTTTCTGTTAAAATGAAGTAAGTTCGTTTTATTCGGAGCTAGATCGATTCCTATTTCAGTCAGGTTCTTTTGTATAGTTAAAATTGCTCATTCAATAAAACTATTCGCTCTTTTAACAGAAAAGAATTAAATTACTATTGCTATGTCATCTACAAATTGATAGACATTAATAACTTTAGGGATATTTGCAGTAATTCAAATTACAAGACCTTTATTAAATTAAAATAAATACAAATGTACTGTTTCACAAGGGATTAATTTAATCTTAAATATATTCGTTAAAATTTTGTTAATAAAAAGTTACAGAAAATTACATTTGCGGAACATTCAGTATTGATGTAATGGCAAAGGTTTCAAATGGAAGTACTGATAAAAAAATTTTTGTAATAGATAAAAATAAAATAATTAAAAAAATTATTATTAAAAAAATAATTAAAAAAATAAAAAAATAAAAAAATTAAACATTGCTTTAAAATACAATATTGAGTAAAAACTTAAAGAAGTAACATACCATTTGATATTAAATATTATTATGATAATAGATTCTCCAGCGAAATGGCATTTTCCTAGTCAGTTAGATATTACGGAAGAAATGTAACATTAACAAACAAAGTAAATTCTGTGTCAGAAAATGTAAAAAAACAATTTCTTGTATACAGTTCAGACCTGATTTTTTTTAGATTCCCTTCGTAAACTTTAATGTGAATGTTCATATAACTTTACCTTATATATATATATATATATATATATATATATATATATATATATATATATTGTTATTCAATATTCATAAATGTAATATTTGTCTTATGACTCCATTCTTGATTCCGAGCTTTTTCGCACAAGCACAACTGTCTATCTAATGCATTAAAAACTTTCTCTGCGTGGGAACTTTTTTTAAGATTCCTCTATTCATTCCTTTATTCGATCTATAAATATTTGTTAGGTAATAGTTCTACTGGGAAAAGCAAGTGCTTCATTGTTGTTATGTCCATAAATTCTTTTTTTCTCATTTGTTACTTGTTGTTTCCTTTTGTTTATTTTTTTTCCTTGTTTATTTTTTTTACTTACTTCCCATAACAGCAATAAAAAGGACTGTCTTTACGACTTCATTGGGCTTCACTAAAATAAAGGATCAAACGAGAAATGGATAAAAAGGCACAACTTCGTACTATATAGAGTCTGATTTAATACCTTACCGAGATGTCAGTAAAAAAGTTATTCGTCTTTTTTTATTCTGCCTTTTGCCAGTCATCATATTTTTTTAGCGGTGCTGCTAGCGCACATTCCGCGTTGAATCTTAATCTCGCAGTTTGTTATTATCTCCAACATAGAATCGTTTATCTCTCGGTATGTGAATTTTTTATTTTTTTTCTAGGAGAAGAAGAGAGAATGAGAGAGAGGGGAAAGTAGGATAGCAGAAAGAGAAGCTTTTTCATGCTTCTTTATTTCCGCGATGATTTCTGGCTTCGCTTTAGTATTTCTATATTCATTAAATTGTTTGTTGTTTATTTTCGTAACTGTTGCAATAAATGATATTAAATAATTTTATTATCTTTCTTCCCGATAAATATTGTACTTATTTATGCATAACTTGATGTAAATAATTTCTTATGAATCATTTTTCTTGTTTTAATTTTAATACATTTATTACAAATATAATATATATTCTAATTAATGAGACTTATGTTTTTATTGACCAGGAATTCCTCCTGCCCCTGATCGAGAAACGCCGATAGTGCCGTCAGAGAAAATAGCGGTGCCCTACCCGAAATATACAAGAAAGATATTTTATCACCTGGTAAGCAGCGCTATACCACGCCCAGGCATTATTAAAGCCAGGAACACCAGGGCCCTTCATTAATGTACATATAATCAAAACCATCATACGGCAAGGATGGCAATGAAAGGGTAATATGTATATAATGTGAATTATTTTATTGCTAATGTTATTTAAATATCTAGTAAAAATACATAAATTAAAATTTTTCACACTTCGTAAATTAATATGTCTGAAAAGCACTTTGATTTACAAAACTGTATTGTGCACACGTAAATATTTTTAAAAAACATATATGGAATAGTGAATAACAATTCAAAATACTTGATTTATGCGTAAAAAAGATGGATCTCAGAAGCTTGCATTTAGTGTAAACACAAATACACACGCATAAGTAATGTTTAATTACAGTTACAATGAAAATAAAATTCATTAATCACTTTCGCTCTCGCTGTTCTGCGGAAATGATACTTCGATTTCTTCTTGTTCTTCGTCTATAGTGATCTCGTGGTTTTGCTGGGGAGGTACCCAGCCTCGCTGGGGAGGTACCTGGCCTTGCTGAGATCTTGCTTCGATTCCAAGATTACATACAAGAAGTATATAATTCAATTCATCATCAGATGTCCTAATTGAGCCACAACCAATTTTGCCAAAATATTGTGTCCTCCAAAGCGAGGACAAAAAGTTTGGAAAATATGCAGATCTACTTACACTGTATTAACAGGAAGATATAAATGTCAACTAAACCATAGGAAGTTTAATGCTATATTAACAATATAATTACCCAGGAGTCAAAATTATTGCATGTTTATCTTCAAAACTCCAACGAGAAATAGTTGGTACCACTGATGGCCTTCCAGCACGCAATGTAGACGTTTCTTGAGTAATCCTTTGTCTAACCAGAAACCGATCTAAGAACAAATAGACATCAATGAGTTATATTGTCAATGTATTTAATGATTTATAATGTGATTAAAAAGTAATTAGCAAAAAAAGTTGAGATCAATATAAAGTTTCTATAAACAGAATGTCCTAAATATCATTTGGCACAAATTACATAATAAGAGCGCAGAAGAATTTATATGCAAAAGTAATATGTATTTTGAAAATATATAAATTTTTTTTGGAGTTAAGTACACATCATATCACAGTCCAATTTAATCTAAAATTCACAAACGTTATAGAAAAAAATTTCGTTTCAATCGGGTTAAAAATTTTATGAAAATTCGTCCGCATATAAACGCTATTTTGAAATCAAAAATCTATTAATAAGCTAGTATATTGAGCTCGGAAGCTATAAATAAGATATTACCTAATGATTTTAAATTAATAGAGTACTAACTACATACTTGGCGAAGCATGACTAAAATTTAAATTGACATAATATAAGGAGAACTTAATAAATGAACTTGGATAGTTTTAAAATTAGTTATTTATGTAAAAAACAGCTCTTTTGAGCATAATGTCATTTTCAATGGTATAAAATGAAAAACATATTTTTTTCAGAAATACTTTTCATTCTGTAACTCAGTTTTTAAAATAATGATGGAATTAAACAATTCTCGTCGACATGAATTTCAGTCTGTGTAAGTATGAGCCTTACTTTATTGCCCTCTTATCCTCTCTCAGTAACTTTAAGCTCGTTTACGTTAAAAACTGCCTCTGTAACGTTGTCGAATTTCGAGTGATTTATATAAGTTATACAATTTCAAAAAGTGGCCTCATGAATTATTGCAAGATTCTCTCCACTTTACTTAGGATGTCAATATCAACATAAATCAAATAAAGGTTCATGATTTTTCTGAAATCCCAGCAAAATAGTTATATTCTTACCAACATTTCGGCATCTATCTTCCTGAACGATACATTGATCAGCCCACCTTTGAGCAATTTCTGCAAGTTCTAAGTCCCATTGAACGGAATAACCCTAAGGATATATCTATAGTAATTAAATTCCAAAAAGGAGATGGGCAATTTCATATTTAATAGCATTTTTACGTAATAAATATATCTGATGTTTGAAAATAAAAATAAATATAATCTATAGAAATAAGGTAATACGAAAAGTAATTCATTTTTAATGAATAGGAAGTCACTAAATTATTTATAATATGCGGCCAGTGTATCTAGTTTTTTTCTAATGAAAGGATATCTAGAACAAAAGTATTATTTCTCATGTAAAATTCTGAATAACATCGAATAGCCAAATTAACCACTGCACTGATTAGCATTGTTAGAAAGCCGGCCGCAGCGTAAAGACATGCAAAAATAAAAGCAGAAGCAGGATAGGGAATATAGCACATTATGCACTAGTACAGAATTTTTAAATGGGTGCGAGACACTCGCTGATATATCTGAATGCAAGCCTAAGGTTTCAGAAGAATTTTTCTACTTTAGCGCGTGGCTCTGAAGCAATCAAGCTTATAAACAAAGCTCTGCGAAGAATAGACGGTTCGATGAGAAGTAGCCTTGGCTTATCTTTATGTAAATGATAGGTCAATAGTTGGTTGCGCTAAATCACATGATTTGCTTGTAATTATAATACGTTTTCGAATGTACGTTTCTGCAATGATTGTTGATATTGAAAATATATCGAGGCAAGTTTGATATAGATTGTCAAACTCAAAATATTGGAAAATATTATTATGCAACAATACCGTCTTCAATATTATATTAAATAATTTAAAAAAGTTAAAATGTTGTTTTTTTATTTAATCACTTTTGGTTGTCTCAAACAGAAAAGTGTTGTCGAAACAGAAACTATGTTAAGATATATTTAGCTATTTTTTCTGTTTTTCCATTTGAACAATATATATTGGAATAGTATAAAATCTATCTATGAAAGTCTTTAAAGTTAGCTTCAAGAGATTTTACACTGTTATAAATAGGCCTTCTCAAATGTTCTCTGATAATGTCACTAACTTTTCGAGAGCAAAATGGGAACTCGACGAAATATACAAATTCGTTAACATAACAATCCTTCAAATACTTCACGTTTCATATAATGAGAGACACAGTCCTCACATAGAAGTTTTACACAGAATCACGATTTAGATTTAAGCTATTCAAAACCGTGATTTAACTCTTTGCTTGTGCTTATGATCAATT
The DNA here is from genome assembly GCA_018907035.1 of Sycobia sp. Sy_11. Taxonomy (NCBI): domain Eukaryota; kingdom Metazoa; phylum Arthropoda; class Insecta; order Hymenoptera; family Epichrysomallidae; genus Sycobia; species Sycobia sp. Sy_11. The sequence continues at coordinate 3,027,162 of JACCIC010000015.1, read as the reverse complement.
GATTTTTTTGTTTGTTTTTTTATGTTATTTAACGTCGCTCTATTTATGCTTCCAAATACCGGTGCTAATCAGCGACGGAAGTCTACAATGTGTTTGTAAACAAAGCACATGTAAATTATTACAGCGGTGTCTGTGTCAACCGGCTGAGACCGAGATTTGACCTCGGATCACCAAGTTACTAGTCCTTCACTCTAGTGATCGAGTCAACGTAGGCCTCATATGATCAATTGTAAATTATACGACTTGTTTTCAATAATTGAGCTTGCTTATTTTATTTCGAAAAAAGAAGCAAGGTTCTGTATTCCCAATACTTGTTGCCGAAAATTGTAATGAGTAAATATAAACATTTGACAAAGTACTATTTTAAAACAATACAAAACTTCTGATTTTACTATTTTTTCTCATAACATGAAACTAATGAATTTCACAATTAACAAACTTAACCTTCTATTTTACGAACTTTTTTACATATGGAAAGTTGATTTGTTTCCCTTACAACAACTATTATTCGACAATATTGACTGGCCTATATATCAATAACTTACCACACTTGCCGCCATAATTTGATCGATGGTTGGTTCTGGAAGCATAGTATCCATTCCATTGATATGAATTGGTCTATCATTATATAAATTAAGGATAATTAGTACTTCGGAGGGTTGCAATCCGTATCTAACAACATTTCCACATGCTGGCGCAGCTCCTGGGTCCTTTATTATTAATAAACATTTATATTTAAGTTTAAATTGTCGGAGAGTGAAAAATTAATGTCATTATTTATAAAACAACAATATTTATTTACTGATCGTACATGAACCAATGAAAAAATAATTTCGTCTTAAAATAAGCGAATATCAATATTATATATATATATATATATATATATATATATATATATATATATATATATATTGTAACATTTATAGGTTATTTCACCCTATATATGTTAATTATTTCAACAAATAGGAAAAAAGGGAGGGAAAAAGGGAAAGAGAGAGAGAGAGAGAGAGAGAGAGAGAGAGAGAGAAGGAGAATAAAGAAAATTATAATATAGTTAGTCTAATATATTGGTAGTAGACAAGTTTAGAATTTTCTTGAAAACTAGTACACGGCTCTTGTTGTAAAAAAAGGCATAAATCGTTAAAACTTGATTTTGTTCAAAATATAATAGAAGCGGTGATAAGTAGAAATTCTTGCTGAATAATTGAAGGGTGCAATAAACCGGCCGGTCATCCACAAGCCAGCTTTCCTCATATAAACATCGTTGGGTTGCTTTTATTTCCAGTGTCGTATAAAAAGGTTGGTGGATTTTTCCTTGCTTCTTATATTTTCGAATTTCAGTAGAATATTATTTATCTCTACCTATTTCTTTAATTTTCTCAAATAATCATATTAGAGATTGTAAATTATCGTTAGAACATGTGAGAGAGACAGAGGGGTACTGACATAGATTAAAAATAATAAGAGCAACAAGCGCGTACACAGTTTTCTACAGTAGTTCATCTTGCTCTTCGTAAGGTGGCGCTCTTGTTGCTTTATCTCTCTATTATACTTACAAAGTTATCTCTCTCATACCCTGTGTGAGCGGATTCGTGCGTTATCCTATCGCGGGTGCGTATTAGGTAGAGGTAGCATATTATTTCTTATAATTTTATGAAATTTAATAAATATTAGCGTTATTTTCTTATTTAATTAAATAAATCTTCTTTTGATTTTTTTTATTAGTCATAGAAAATATAAAAATATTTTCCCCCTGTACCTGATAATTAATCGGTCTTTTCCTGGATTATCAATAATTTACCAATATATATATTATTACTTATATTATTTCCAGGAGAAACAAAAGTAATTATGAGGAAGAAATATCCGCAAAGTACCTACGGTCTAAAGAAAGTGTTTTAAACAATTTAATCCGTTCGGGGTTCTGTGCAACTGTGTCAAAGGATACTTCTACCGGGTATTTTATAATTAAGTACCCAGTTACAGTATATATATATATATATATATATATATATATATATATATATATATATACTTATACATCTAGCCAAATATTGATATTCACTTATTTTAAGACGAAATTAATTTCTATCTAAAAGTTCACTTTCGTGCTCGAAAATATAAGAGATCCAAGAAGTTTACCTTCATATATATATATATATATATATATATATATATATATATATATATATATATATACACCGATTTCTGAAATCAACGTTATCTCTTTAAGTTTCAATCTTTACTACCAGGGTCAAAATGTATATGGAAACTCTAAATTATATTTACGTGCACTAATTGATATAATCTCAGATTAGGTTCATGTCAAGATGTAGGTCACAAATTGATCGAAGTTTTAAAATTTTATAATTTTTGTATTCTTCACTTTCTGAAAAAATTTTCCTCCTCTAAGATATTTTGTATTCTAATACTTTTGAATTGTATTGTATGACAAAAAATGAAAATTTAAAATTAAATTCATTCTTCAAAAGTAACGTTCTTTGTTTTACTATGATGTATTTAATACACGTATTCTTCCAATTATAGATTTATCATCAAACTTACTCGATATTCACAGAGGGTATGAGTACGATTTGGACAGCTTTCTAGAAAACAGTATCTGTGATCCTGCGAAATGACAACTGAAATCACAAGTAGTAAAATAAAAGCCAACTGAATATTTCTCGTCATTCTCAAAAATTGGTGCTACGTCCTCGTATCTCTGAAAATGATAGATATGTCATATTAAAAACGTGATTAACTGATTGTGTATCTTTTATTGTATATAAGTATGAAGTTTAAAAAATTTAAAACCAGAAATGTGTAAGTCAAACCTATTTTAGTCAATAATAACTTTCACTGCACCGTACAATCTTCTGATTCTAATAATGCTAGTAGCTTTAGTTCTAAAAGAATTGTTTTAGTAGTAGACATGTAATAAATAACAGATCAATTCTGTATATTTAATGAAGTATATATATATATATATATATATATATATATATATATATATATATATATACACCGATTTCTGAAATCAACGTTATCTCTTTAAGTTTCAATCTTTACTACCAGGGTCAAAATGTATATGGAAACTCTAAATTATATTTACGTGCACTAATTGATATAATCTCAGATTAGGTTCATGTCAAGATGTAGGTCACAAATTGATCGAAGTTTTAAAATTTTATAATTTTTGTATTCTTCACTTTCTGAAAAAATTTTCCTCCTCTAAGATATTTTGTATTCTAATACTTTTGAATTGTATTGTATGACAAAAAATGAAAATTTAAAATTAAATTCATTCTTCAAAAGTAACGTTCTTTGTTTTACTATGATGTATTTAATACACGTATTCTTCCAATTATAGATTTATCATCAAACTTACTCGATATTCACAGAGGGTATGAGTACGATTTGGACAGCTTTCTAGAAAACAGTATCTGTGATCCTGCGAAATGACAACTGAAATCACAAGTAGTAAAATAAAAGCCAACTGAATATTTCTCGTCATTCTCAAAAATTGGTGCTACGTCCTCGTATCTCTGAAAATGATAGATATGTCATATTAAAAACGTGATTAACTGATTGTGTATCTTTTATTGTATATAAGTATGAAGTTTAAAAAATTTAAAACCAGAAATGTGTAAGTCAAACCTATTTTAGTCAATAATAACTTTCACTGCACCGTACAATCTTCTGATTCTAATAATGCTAGTAGCTTTAGTTCTAAAAGAATTGTTTTAGTAGTAGACATGTAATAAATAACAGATCAATTCTGTATATTTAATGAAGTATATATATATATATATATATATATATATATATATATATATATATATCTGTTTCATGACATTTATATTAATTAATCTTTTACATTGAATTGATGTAAAATATGAACCAAATATTATTGGAAGTAAGCAAAACTAAATATCTCTCCTAGATTCATTTTTATTTACAATAATCAATATAATCATATACTTCGTAAAAGTATATGAGTTGGGTTTCCAAAGACTTAGCTCAATACCTTACTTAGTACAATAGATAAATTACATAAAAAGTCATTCCAAATTATAAATGAATAAATATTTTTATTGAACGATAATAACAATATATACTTATATCAACATTAATACATATTAATATATAATTAATTAAAAATTATATCGATAGTCAGACTGTCAGTTTAGTCCCTGATGAGGAGCCGTAGCGAGCTCGAGACGTTGGACAACCTCAGCAGATCTTCAAATAGGTAAAGATAATGGGGGCAGTCAGCTTGCACTTTATTAATAAAGAATTTTTTTTCAGCTAGAATATTTTTATTTCAGATTAGTCTACGGGGGTGATTTTAGACAAGGACAGTCTGACTGTCATTATAATTTTCAATTAATTATATATTCATATGTATTAATGTTGATATAAATATATATTGATATTATTATGTATTAATTTTAATTTATTTGATTGAACTGTAGTACCAATAGAAATATTTATTAATTTATCAAAATACAGTCGATATAAGCGCAATTAAAGTATTCTAAATGAGATAAAACAAAAATTAAATAAATCAATCCGAGTTTATTTGAGGTTTAATCAATATTCAAATTGCGTAAAAAAGTTCTATGTCAAATTATTTTTATTAGAGAATGGATTCTATTGCTGATCTATATGCTTTGAATCTTATATAGAAATTGACTTGCGCATGAGTACCACTAGAAAAGAACAAAGATGTGTGGTGTTCAGGATGCGTTTTCTTTCTAAACGTAAAGAATCTGTTGAAGCGCTCTCAACTACTCTACCCTTTATATCTGATGGTTAAGATAATCTGGCAAGTTAAAAGTGCGACTTAAAATACAATTTTCTACACCAATTTTGTTTTATCAATAATGTTTCACACATATCCAATATAATCCTAACTATATCTTATATATTGTAACGCGCGAAATGCATTAGAAAGTTGAGAAGTTATATACACAAAATCTTTCTCTAAATGTACATGAGCGGCTACAGTTATAAGCAGCCACGAACTGAAAACTCGTTCCCCCACGAGTCACGAACCGCGTTATCTGGGGTGGCCGGGGCCAGTGTCGAAGGAACGGGGGAATTAGAAAAATGCAAGAAGCTCGTTCTCTTCCGCGGCAGCCACCGAGAGGGACGAACGCAACAGCGAAACCCTTTGGCACTGGAACCTCGGAGAGCAACGGACGCCTAAAGGAGATCCGTGTATTAAAAAGCCAAGACAAGGCCAGCCTGAAAAACCGAGAAAGTATCTGCTGGGAAAATAAGACTGGCTGATTGTGAAAATCGATACACACCGTAAAAGGTACGGGAGTACTGGAGTCACCCAGAAGTGTGGATGCTAAGAGGCAAAAGCGGAAGCCACTTCTTGCCGTTTTGTTACTAGTGATTCATATACCAACGCAGTAGTAATGTACGCGAATATAATTTTGCGGTTTAGACTATTCGGTATATTTCTCCGCGTCCGTGACAAACCGCCAGCGCAATATTTTGGCTAAGGAACCGAGCACGGAGGAATACGTCTGCTGGATTCTCGCTGAGAAAATCACCCAGCTGGCGCCCAAACTGTAGTGTTATTATTATCTTTAGTTTTAATAAATGGTCACGTATATTCTTTAGCTCTAAACTAGTGTATCAATTTCGTTCCTCTTCCTTCCCTTGTTCGTTTCAAGTATATCGAAAACTAAAGGTAAGGAAAAGCGATATAAAATCTATATATTACTGATTATTTAATAAAGACTGTAAGATGGATAAAAATATTTCTTAAGTTAGTAAGTTTATTTTTCCATTCAAAGTAGTAGTAAACTGAGAGATGATAAAAATAATACATCAACTTAGGTTTGGTTTCAATACTAACGAATATGAAATAATTATATGCATATACTATGATGGTCTATGGAGGTTAGATATTCAGAAACTTCGAAGGTAAAATAACACATGTCTCAAACAATCATCTAATAATCATATATCTAATATAAAAATAAGACAATTATACCCATATTATTTAAAAATTACGTTTTCAAATATAAATTATACTCATAAATGCCCAAAGATATAAGTACTTGATGATAATTTTGTTAACTTTATTTAGATTACCTCGTAGCGCAAGTGCACAAAGCTATTTGCTAGAGCCTTATTATCATAGGAAAAAGTAAGATTACCGTAAAAATTTCATTCTTTTAAAGCTATGGTCCAATTTTTTCTCTGATCTATTCGGTACTGAACTATTAATAAAATATCAAATTTACAGTGTTCAATTTTTTATTCCATTATTTCCATAATTAAAAATACAAAAATCATAAATGAGACACAGCAACGAGAATGATCTCTTTTTTTAGACAGTTACAAAGCTTGTATGCATAAACAATCCAAATGTTCAGAATAGTTCCATCATCATAGGTGCTTCAATCGATTTTCATAATTCCTACTTTATGTAAGAAATATAGATGAAAAAATAGAATAAATAAAAGGACACATTTCTACAAGATTTTATAAAACTTCAGTTATACATAGCTTTTTTGCAACTAATGTTAATTAAATAATATATAGATAAAAAAGAACGATTTTCATTCAGCAAATATATTTGTATATTACTTTACCTTATTATTTGTATATTACTTAACCTTCCACTTTATCAATTCCTTCATATACTTATATCGACAATAATTTTTATCGTTTTATAGCAGAAATTTATTTATTATATTTGACATGCATATATGCCTATGCTACTTACATGCTATTAAGCCTGAATAATAAGTGATATAAATTATACATGCTATAAAACTAATTCGATAAAGTATTTTATTATCTTACTAAAATATTGTAATGGTATAATGCACGGATTCAATAGTATAATTAAATCGAGCAGCGCCTGATATTAGTGTAGAAATTCAATTTAATCTTTTCATTGATTCAATGATCACTTGAGCTATTGAAGTAATTGATGTTCTTGAAATATATGAGCAGAAAAGTATAAGAAAGAAAATTCAACACTCAGTCGATGTGTTCAAATATTTAATATAATGGTATCATTAATATCAATATTTTGTATTATTTATGAACTATTTTTTTTACACTGATAAATTAGATGACTTTACTTTATAAATAAAGCGCATGTCTTAGTAATTATTTCAGGACGATAGATATAAAATAGTTTCTTTTTCATTTTGATAATTTTATCTTACATTTATTTTTCTCTTTTTTAACATAAAAATCGTCTAATTTGATATCTTGAAATAATGGGTACAGATTAATGTTGATAGAAGACAGTTAAAATCATCCATTCTATTTTCAAAATTCAAAGCTCAAAATAGAATAATTTCCTAATTATGCTAATTCACACTACCGTGCTTTGATCTATTCCCCTATTCTTTCTTTTTACATGTTCACAGCAAATACGCAAATTTTGAAAAATGAACTAAAATGAAGAACCATGCACTGTGTCCAAGTCATTATTCATTCGTTGTAGCGGTAATTTCAGATACCGCAAATATTGGGAGATTACCCGTATGGATGCTTGAAGGTTAACGAGGGGACTGGTAGCGGACTGATACAAACACGAGTCGAGGTAGGTTGAGCCGAAGCCCTGTTATAAAAGATGAAAATATTCACTTTACACGTGGCATAGAAAAAGTCTAAGTACACCAATTGAAGTAATGGGTCAAGTAGGCACAGGTGCTGTATGTATAGGTGCTGATACCTACAGTCTGTGTCTATATTGCCCACTCTACTTATTCCATCCGTAATTACATTATATTACAATCACTTGTAAGTATACGAGAGTTACTCAATGCAGGTTTTTATGAATATTGTCTTGTTCATATATTTTATACACAAAGGAAAATCTAAGAAATCATTCAGAAGAGTTCCATATTTTCATTGTGGTTCAAGTTCCTGAAGTATATGCCAATTAATTACATTTTGCTTCAACTAACGAATTTATTAGAGATACAAAATAAATTTTAAAGGTATATTAATGATTAATACAAAATAAAATTTCTTCTCGTCTAATATAATACCTTTGATCATACCTTTTTGTTATACTTTTTTTCTATAAATTTGATATGGTAAGCTTACGCAATATTGACCAAAAGTAAATATAATTGGGACTGCTTTTCAGTAATTTTTTGAATTATTTTTTGAAACTATGCATTTAAAACTCCTTTATAATATTGCTGATTTATAGCTTTTATTTATTGCTTTTATTTATTGATAATTCAAGTTTTATATTTTCACGGTACATCTGTGATCAAGTCAAATTATCAACAAATGCTGCAAGATCTTTGTGACCTCGTGCATATAGAATCTTGCTCGAGATGTGCGAAAACACTGACTAACGTTGCGAATAAATAAAGAGTTCTAAATTTATGTATTAGATATTATATATATATATATATATATATATATATATATATATATATATATATATATTATATATAATATATATTATAACTCATATTCTATGGGCTACTTACCTCTGGATCTCTGGTGGTGTCGATCGCGCTGGGGCTGGAAACAGCGAGAACGAGGAACGGAAATGACGAAAGTCAATCTCCACGTAGTGGACGTGCTCCGCGTCGAACGCGCTCCTATCAGGAGGCGCACTTCACACACACACACACACACACACACACACACGCATATATATATATATATATAAAGATATATTGCGGCCGACTAAACGGCTGGTCCGCAGTTGCAAAACCGAGTGTTCGCGCGTTAAAGCGAAAATACGCGAAGCGCGAGGCGCCAGACTGCGCGACGTTCGCCCACGAAAATGAAAGTACAGAGAGAGGAAGTTCTTCTTCTTCTCCGAGCTGTTGGGGAAGACTGACGCTTAGAGAAGAGATGCCATCAAAAATATTCTACTCTCTCTCTCGACCCGGTTGCCACCCGCATCCCGACCATCCCCACGCACCAGCCGTGCCTATATCCACGGAGGTCCCAGCAGCTACGCCTGATCCACGACCGTCCTCACGGTCGTTCTGAACAAGTATTGCCCCTGGGCCTGAAGGCTCAGCGAGAGTGAGAGAAGGAAGGAAGGAGGGAAGACAGTTCCCAACAGAGAGTGAGAGAGAAAGCCTGAAGAGGATCGCGAACCGAGAGGAAGCTAAACCATCGCGAGGAAGTAGCGGCACCGACGGCCCTTCGGCAAGTAGCCTCCCTTTTTCACTGACTTTTGAAGTACGCGTCCCGGTATGAGCGCGCGTCATTGTTACACGGCCGCTCGCGCGAATGTCCAGTCCATGTCCCCCATTCCCCCCGTCCTACCGCATCCATCCATGTCCGCGGAAACCGCTCCGTGGTGTTCGTCGCCGTCCCGCGGAAAATCGTATATATGATTTGCGTAATGTACGCGAAAATCATAAGTGACATATTGCGTTTAGATTAAGAAATATTGTTATTGGTGATTTGCAATAAATGCGTTGTTTTATAACTTAAAACAAATCGACTTATTTATTCACGTTCCCCGTTCCCCGTTTTCTAGCTCCAGCGACGCCGACGCCACCAGAGATATTAAAGGTAAGTAACCCGCAAAAGACGGGTTATAAAATAGCGCCCAACACGTGAGACCCGTCGGACAAAATTATAAAAATTCCGAGTAGAAGGCGCGTAAGCAGAGTTGCGGTCGGAAAATTAAAATGAACAGAAAAAGCGAGATTGTGCCGTGTAATACGCCACGTGGCAGATATATACGGTCATGTTGGAGAGCGGTGCACGAATATGCGCAGTAGCGCCGTTGCGCGTAGCAGACGCGGCCCGTAAGAACGACATAAGCGTCGTACGGACTATATGAATATTCCCCCCTCACCCCTCATGTAAAAAAAAAAAAACATTTTTTCACTTTCTCCTTGTCGATATTTAAATATAAATATTAAGCACTTTCGAATCAGCCGTGTCCCCGTAAAATAAGTATTGTCATATATTAATATTTGTTTCAATAATATAATTTCAAGTTATTTAAATGATACTATATACTAATGTTGTTTACTTATGTTGTATTTGCATGTTGTCATATTTATAAATCTATTATTGAGATAAATATTCATTACATTTTTCTATATAAATCTATTTTTTCTGCAATATATATTTCATATAAACACCATGCTTTTCTTTAAATATCTCATATGCACATGTTTTTATAAGTAAATTAAAAGAAGAAAACCCTGAACGGTGTACAACTGCCCTTCTTCCTGTCGTCCAGTTCACTAGCTTGAAGAAGCTAGTGGCAAATGTCGCTGAGAAATCTGCACAATCAGGCTAAGTAAATCATATTGGCATTTATAACCCTATATGATTGAGCAGTACCAGCTGAAAGCTGCCATGCAGTATGGTTGCCAGTATACACAGATTTTGGCAGACTGAGAAATCTCAGAAAATGTCAAATTTCTTGATTCAGCAAGACATATGTGGTTCAGTACAACTACATCTATGGTGGAAATAAAATTTACTAAGATTTAGCGAGAAAAACCAATTTTGACTGGAAAAACCTGATAGTGAAAACAGGTCCTCGACGAGCCATGCAAGTAGTACTTAACTGAAGAGTTTTCTAAGTCAATTTATTTTCTTTTATTAGCTAGTAAACTGTGAAGTAGAAGGATGATCGATACGCCACAGTTCAATTGTTAGATGTGTATTTCATTGTTTTTTACATACACTAGAGGTAATATAAGTGTTTATCTGTGTGTACGTTGTGTGAATTACCCCTGTGCAAGTTAAAAATAATCATCAAAAGTTCCAGCGAGCACATGTCTTGTTATTACAGCATTTCATAATGTTTGAAAAAAAAAATAGTGAAAGTGCTAGTGATGTTAACAAATGCAAAAAGTTAATACCTGTCTGCTATACCAAACACTGATTGCACGTATAACCTACATGTCAAGTGAAGCACATATAGCTGAAAATTTTAAAATATCAAAAGTGTGGGAAGGAAAAGGAATTTTCTGACTCAACAAAGTGCATTAGATTTGTGCCGACCACAGCAATAGTGGATATTAAAGTAGAAAATATTTATAAATAATTATAAATTTTTGCAAAAATACTTTGAGAGTATTTTTATACCACACACTGTCTCTATTTCATATAACGTACAGCCAGACAGAACTAATTATAAATATCACACTTTCACTACAAAGTACCTTAACAATAAGCAGAAGAATTTGAAGTTAAATAAGTAAAAAATAAACAATCAACACTTGCACAGTGTGGAGGTTAATATAACTGTCATAAGAAGAATATATATGTAAAAATGCGTTCCTACTATGAGGTAAGTTTTTAAAACAAGTGTGTAATCAAAAGTTAGCGAGAACACAAAACAAGTATAATATTAATACATTCATAATAAATAAGGAGAATAAATAAATAAATAATTAGTTAAACAAATCTTACACCAGATTGTAAAATTCTAACAGTACGAAACCATGGAAGAGATATATAGAAAATTTACAATTAGGATAATAACTATTTAACAATAAATACAATATAAATGACTTTGCTATACATAAACAAAGTTTTTAAGCAATATATGAAAAAAAATATCAATCAAACCTCAAACTCTTTCTTTCTGCTAACGAGGAACACTGCATATTATTCAGCGTAGTAGCTGACCCATAACTATTAATTAAATAATTAACATAATAAATAATAAATAACTTAATAATATATAATAAATAATCAGCACCAAGATATAAAAGCAAGGAAATTATTGAAGCATGAGTAACATCAGGTAAGTCTAAGCAATATGGATTAGAGAGAATACAAACAATCTAAATAATAATAATAATAAATAAATAAATAAATAAGATACCACTTGGGAAAAGAATTCGACAATAGATTTTACACTGAAAATAACCAATCAAAAGGCCAACGAGGACCTACCACTCATTTAGTTAATAACAGTTTATAAACAATAAATCAAATTTCTTTTGCATAAACAATCAGAAAAAAATTTTTTTGAAATTTTCTATGATTTTGTAGAAACGGAAAAAAGTGGATGTCGAATTAAAATTATTTCAACTTCAACGTTTTTTTGAAAATTTTTCTAGTATTCCTTTTCTCCTTATATTGCTTCAGATCAATAAAAACAATTATTTAAAAGCAATTATTTTCTTTCATCAGCAATAAGAAAAAAAACGATAATAACTTTTACACTTTTCCGCCACAATAATATCTACATAATAAATCTAATAGCATCAACAATTAATAAATACTGTCAAGTAAAATAATAATAATATTGAAAAAAAAGAGAAACAAAATACGTACTTTCCTGATACAATGATTATTTTAGAATCTGTTCCACAGACAGAAGTATAGTAGTAGATAAAATAAAGTAAGTTTGAAAAAAAAACAAAGGATTAAAAAACTAGCGATTCGGAATTTTAACAGAATAAGCTAACAATTAAAAATTCTTTTTACCTGTAATATAATAAGCTAACTATTATAAAAACAAAGAAAAATTGATAGTTGTAAGTGAACATAAATCTAAATATAGATAGACATTTTTATCGAACCTATAAATCAACAATCATAAGCACAATAGACGTGTATACAAGCAAATATAACAATAGGTCATAAAAACACGATTCTAATCTAGAACTGTATAGTAAATTATATATAAACTAGATTTATATAATTATAATTCTTTTAATCACTGTCATACATACTTGAGTAAAATGGAAGCAATACCATCATAATAAATATAACAATAGGTCATAAAAACACGATTCTAATCTAGAACTGTATAGTAAATTATATATAAACTAGATTTATATAATTATAATTCCTTTAATGACTGTCATACATACTTGAGTAAAATGGAAGCAATACCATCAATAAGTTAGGCACTGGCCAACGAAGGAAAAAGGTTAAATAGCTTTTTCACAGTAATGACGCCTGAACAACTTACTCAAGAAGCAAGACGACACAACGTCAAAACGCACGATAATATTGAAGCTCTTCGCGATAGATTAGCCCCATTTGAGCTGAGACGACTTTTTAGAAACTGAGCTGCTGAGTGGAATGAGATGAACGACGAGATTCATCCAGACATTTCTGAAATATCAGAAGTCATGAACTCAACAAAGCTAAATATAGTAGATGAGACAAAAGCTAATAAAGCAACAACTATTAACATAGAAGCGCAGAACGCTGCCGCTCAGCAGAGCCCCCAACCAAAATCCGTCACGACGACACCGCGATGTGTTTCCGCATGAATACCCCGTTCGGAGGGTATAATATGGGCCAATGGCCATCACAACTGGCCCACAGTACAAATCTGCTGGGTGCAGAGAAAATACCAGCAACCATGTTAAACTCTTGGTACAATCTATCAGGACCATGGAGTGACCCCTATAACTTGTGGATACAGCAGTATACTGCAAGCATGCGACAACATCAACTAGAAATACTTACCGCCGCAGCCCAAGACAATAACAGGCATGCAGAAGAGCCCGCACCATCACTGCCACATACCCTTAACGCAATCCCGAATGCACAAACCTGGCATCAAAGTAGATCATTCGACAGCACATACCTTAAGGAAACACGAGCAGGCCAGCTGCTAAGGCAGTGGAATGCAAAGTATTCGGGAACACCACAAGAAAACGTAGAAGAATTCATCGAAAGATTAGAAGAGACTTGCGAAAGTCTAAACATCCCCGCGGCAGAGAGATTAAAACTAATACCGGGTATACTATGCGGATCTGCTCGTACATGGGCAAGGTCAATTTACAAACAATGGCAAACACTAGAACACCTAAAGACAGCACTGCGACAACAATTCCGGCATATTGACTACACATTAGGGTTGGAAGAAGAACTTAGAGATAGAACACAAGATTCCAATGAGTCAATAGCAGCCAGATACTGTGGCAGCCAGATACTAGTCGTCCCGAGAGACCGGCCCCCGCCGCTTCGACTTGGAAGGGGGAGGGAGTGGACAACAGCGTGAGGCAGTCGCCAGATGAAGGCGATAAGACGCCGCGGCAGATGTCCAGAAGCCCAAGAAAATGGCCGAAACACGCCCCGAGCGAAGAAGAGTGACGAGCAAGAGTCACGTATGATAAAACATAATCGTTACTTATACAATATATTAGGTTAATTAGATTATAAGTTTCATATTTTTATATCTGTCTTAGATTTAGCATATAAGTTTCACATTTTTATAACTGTCTTAGATTTAGCTTATGCGTTTCATATTTGTATAACTATCTTAGATTTAGCGCAGTCTTAGTCACCTTTTCTTTTCTTTTCGTATTATATTATTAGCTAGAATAGCTATTTATAGTCATAAATATTTTTTTCCCTTAGAACCAGCGCAAAGAAGTATTTCGTTTAATTTCCCCCCACAGTAGTTAGAAATTCCGGATACTGAATTTCTTAGAATCAGCGCGAAGAATTGACATTTTATTTCCGTTGTATGCACTAGAGTAGAATAGGCATAAGCCATTAGTATTTAAGGGTTACATACAATTATATAGAGCCACCACCGGACTACGACAACGCCGAGAGACCACCGATGGTCATGAAAAAAGGTAGAGTTTCATTTCATTTTTTTGTTCTAAAAATTTATAATTTTGATTTTGGAAAAAGCAATATAAATCCCATCCGAGCGGTTCCGATATCCAGAGATACCAACTCCTATCCCCAATCATATCCTTACCGGACGATAGACCCGCGAATGACTTAGAAACGCGCCTCATCGTCGGTTTGGAAGGGCGAGTTTGTAAACAGCCGGTTCGCGGTTGCGAAACTGAGCGTTCGCGCGTTAAGGCGAAAATACGCGAAGCGCGAGCCGCGAGACTGCACGACGTTCGCACACGAAGAAGGAAGTACAGAGAGAGGAAGTTCTTCTTCTTCTCCGAGCTGTTGAGGAAGACTGACGCCTAAAGAAAAGTTGCCATCAAAAATATTCTACTCTCTCTCGACCCGGTTGCCACCCGCATCCCGACCATCCCCACGCACCAGCCGTGTCTACATCGACGGAGGTCTGAGCAGCCACGCCCGATCCTCGACCGTCCTCACGGTCGTTCCGAACAAGTATTGCCCCTGGGCCTGACGGATCAGCGAGAGTGAGAGAAGGAAGGAAGGAGGGAAGACAGTTCCCAACAGAGAGAGAGAGAGAGAGAGAGAGAGAGAGAGAGAGAGAGAGAGAGAGAGAAAGCCCGAGGAGGATCGCGAATCGAGAGGAAGCTACACCATCGCCAGGAAGCAGCGGTACCGAGAGTCCTTCGGCAAGTAGCCTTTCTTTTTAACTGACTTTTGAAGTGCGTGTCCCGGTATGAGCGTGCGCCATCGTTGCACGTCCGCGCGCGCGGACGTCCAGTAGTAGAACTTACCGCACCCCCCTTCCCCGTCCTACCGCAACCATCCATGTCCGCGGAACCCGTTCCGTGGTGTTCGTCGCCGTCGCACGGAAAATCGTATGTATGATTTTCGCGATGTACGCGAAAATCATAAGTGAGATGTCGCGTTTCGATTAAGAAATATTGTTATCCTATTATTTGGCCTATTTATTCGCGTTCCCCGTTCCCCGTTCACCGTTTTCTAGCTGCAACGAGGCCGACGCCATCAGAGATATCAAAGGTAACCCGCAAAAGACGGGTTATAATCTATATATATATATATATATATATATATATATATATATATATATATTGATTTATTTATTTATTGCATTATTTTTCTCCATTGCATAATCAAAATAATCCAACAACATATGTTATAAGCAATTAGAAGGGAATCTCTGAAGTCTAACTTTCATTGTAGATACATTTATAGATATAAGGAGACCTTGAGATTTAACCTCATGAAATATCAAGGATGGAGTTTCTAAACATACAAATAAATACTTAGTTAAGTGTCTTTTTTTAGAATTTTTTTTTATTTAAGCCCACCCAAACCTGATAGATTTATACAGCAATACAGCCTCATATGTTTACATATATTTACAGGTATGGTTATAATTAAAATATTGTTAATGCTATTTATATTTGCAGATGACATTTATGAAAGAAAAAATATACTCGCTTACAGACTTCAATATTTAACACAGCTATAATGCTTTCTATAATCAATGGTAGTTGAAAGTTAATATTCTGTAGATCATTTATCAAGTTTTCTCTATAGGAATGATAAAGCGAGAATTGCCATAGATGATTTACATCTTCCAATTCGCTTCGGCACTCATACCAGGGTTTCCTACGATTGTTACA
Organism: Sycobia sp. Sy_11; assembly: GCA_018907035.1. NCBI lineage: Eukaryota > Metazoa > Arthropoda > Insecta > Hymenoptera > Epichrysomallidae > Sycobia > Sycobia sp. Sy_11. The sequence goes on along the minus strand of JACCIC010000015.1, from coordinate 3,010,933 downwards.
GTAAACTTTATTATCACACTATAATTTTTTTTATATTAAAAAAATACATATTGAAGTCTGCAAAAAAATTTTCTTTTCATTTTTCATTCAATATGGCCCAGATATGGCTGCCACAATGAAGCTTGTTTTTTTTTTTTTGGCTGACATCATATCTTGACACAGGAAGCTCTGAAATGAAAAATTCAAAAAACATATTAAAGTATAAGAAAGTGGCTATAGCCCGTACTAGAATTATGAATATTCGATTACATTTGAGCACTTTTTTAAACAACATAACCTCAAAAAATAAGTCGAAAATTAGAAAAGCCCGCCATTTTGTTTTTATTTTACTTAAACTTCTTGATTTTAGTACGGGCTATAGCCACTTTCTTATACTTTAATATTAGCTTTTTGAATTTTTCATTTCAGAGCTTCCTGTGTCAAGATATGATGTCATCCAAGTTTCGTTGTGGCAGCCATATCTGGGCCCATATTGGATGAAACATGAGAAAAAAAAATTTTTTTGCAAACTTCAATATGTATTTTTTTAATATTAAAAAATTGTAGTGTGATAATAAAGTTTACTGCAAGAAAAAAATCAATACTATGCCAATTCAAAAAGGTATTTTTTTGCAATTTTTGAAAACGTAAAAAGTTTTGATGATAAAATTTGGCTCATCCAATCGCCTTGTATTTTATTTTGGTAAGCATTAGTTAAATAGTTGATGAGTAATTTCATTTTTTAAATTATCGCATATATATAGTATTTCTTTATTAGTAATATACGAATTCCATCATAATAATTATTAGATTGTAATTTTTCAATAGAAATATCGCCGTTGCTTCAAGATGATCCACAATCGTATTTTATCAATTAAAACAACGTTGTATAGCTTATACAAATATGCGTGTTCATGTATATATATATATATATATATATATATATATATATATATATATATATATATATCTGTGTGTGTATGTATGTGTACATGTGTATGCATGTGTATATGCTTATGTATGTATGTGTGTATATATTTATGTATATATGTAAATATTTATTGTCTCACTGCCTTAAGGAAGTCAACATGTAGAAGAAAAGAGGAGATAAAATTTAAATTGCTTTAATGACGCAATTATAGAAAGCGGGGTACGATAGCCTCTGAACCGAAGCGTGGCCGGTACGAATAAAGACCATGAGCGATCGAAAGGTGTGCATATGGCGGCCACTTGCGCGTCCTGTGCGCTCTCTATTTAAAAGGCGCAAATTTATTGCCTTTCCGTGTGCAATGTATTGCGATCGCACCTGGGGCCCAACTCTACATCTGGGATTGAGACAGAGCGCTGTTTTTCCTTCTCCATTTACAATTGCCATTAGGATATTTTTGAGTTATCGTCAATTCGAATTTTGTCGTCAAGCAGAGCACTTCCTGTTTCATGTTTCCTCTCTAGTTTTAACGTCTGGAAGATCTTAATCTTGCGCGCTTAATAATGAACAATTTAAGACGGTACTTGTGCCTAATGACTGCCGTTGCGGCAAAGGTTGTTCCAGTATCCCAGGATCGAGACCGCAACGCAGAGCAGGAGTCAACTGCGGAACGCTCCTTTCCCACCCAGCCTCGCCTGCTGTAATAGTGCGACTTACGATAGTCATACTTGTGTCGTGTGCCCAATTACATAGAATATAAAGTGAGTAACGTATGTATGTATACATGTATATATAATAACATTTTACATAAAAAAATTATAAGTTTTTTTCTATTACGATGATATGAACCACTTTTAATCATATTATGTGATTTATACACTTTCCGCGATGTACAAATACCCTATATAAAATAAGTTCTGTAGAGTTAAATTTTCCTTAAAAGGGTCTCGTATCTCTGGGCGTTGCGAGGGAATATAATCCTGTTAAAATTTTTCACGAAAACATGACAAATTTAAAGCGTTATGAATTTTTTAGGGAGCATCTCGTAACGTCAGATTGCGAAAATCGTTGTGAAAATTTCTCCAGTGTAATATTTTGCTTAGGAAAAAAAATTTAGCTATAGTATTTCTTTTTTACACATGTGGATATTTTTAATTTTTTTTGTATAATTCCTGCACAAATACAAAATATTCTATTTCCTGTAAAATCCTATATATATATATATATATATATATATATATATATATATATATATATATATATATTGTTATCAATATTCACAAATGCAATATTTGTCTTTATTATCAATCCATTCTTGATTCCGAGCTTTTTCGCACAGGCACAACTGTCTATCTAACACGTTAAAAAGTTTCTCTGCGTGGGAACTTCTTTTAAGATTTCTCTATTTATTCCTTTATTTGATACATACTCATATGTAACATTTAATTACAGGTAATAGGAAGTAGGTTGAATACGCAATTAAAGTAAAATTCATTAATCACTTTCACTCTCGCTATTCTGCGGAAATGATACTTCGATTTCTTCTTGTTGTTCGTCGATAGTGATCTGCTGGTTTTGCTGCGGAGGTACCCAGCCTTGCTGAGATCTTGCTTCGGGACCAAGATTACATACAAGAAGTAGATAATTCAACTCATCATCAGATGTCCTCATTGAGCCACAACCAATTTTGCCAAAATATCGTGGTCTCCAAATCGAGGACGAAGAGTGTGGAAAAGATGCAGGCCTGCTTGCACTGTATTAACAGGAAGATATAAATGTCAACTAATCCATAGGAATTAATAATAATAAATAATTACCCAGGAGTCCGAACATTTGAAATTTGTGCATCAAAATTATTTGCATAATTCTCTTCAAAACGCCAACGAGAAATAATTGATACCACTGATGGCCTTCTAGCACGCAAAGGAGACGTGGTTTGACTAATCCTTTGTCTAACCAGAAATCGATCTAAGAATAAATAGACATCAATGAGTTATATTATTAATGTATTTAATGATTTATAATATGATTAAAAAGTAATTAGCAAAAAAAGTTGAGATCAATATAAAGTTTCTATAAACAGAATGTTCTAGATATCATTTGGCACAAATTACATACTAAGAGCGCAGAAGAATTTATATGTAAAAGTAATATGTATTTTGAAAATATATAAATCTTTTTGGAGTTAAGTACACATCATATCACAGTCCAATTTAATCTAAAATTCACAAACGTTATAGAAAAAAATTTCGTTTCAATCGGGTTAAAAATTTTATGAAAATTCGTCCGCATATAAACGCTATTTTGAAATCAAAAATCTATTAATAAGCTAGTATATTGAGCTAGGAAGCTATAAATAAGATATTACCTAATGATATTAAATTAATAGAGTACTAACTACATACTTGGCGAAGCATGACTAAAATTGAAATTGATATAATGTAAGGAGAACTTAATAAATGCACTTGGAGAGATTTAAAATTAGTTATTTGTGTAAAAAACAGCTCTTTTGAGAATAATGTCATTTTCAATCGTATAAAATGAAAAATATTTTTTTTTCAGAAATACTTTTCATTCTGTAACTCAGTTTTTAAAATAATGATGGAATTAAACAATGCTCGTCGACATGAATTTCAGTCTGTGTAAGTATGAGCCTTACTTTATTGCCCGCTTATCCTCTCCCAGTAACTTTAAGCTCGTTTACGTTAAAAACTGCGTCTGTAACATTGTCGAATTTCGAGTGATTTATATAAGTTATACAATTCAAAAGTTATCAATACAACTCAACTTAAATCAACTAATGGTTCATGATTTTTCTGAAATCCCAGCAAAATAGTTATATTCTTACCAACATTTCGGCATCTATCTTCCTGAACGATACATTGATCAGCCCACCTTTGAGCAATTTCTGCAAGTTCTAAGTCCCATTGAACGGGATAACCCTAAGGATATATCTATAGTGATTAAATTCTAAAACGGAGATGGGCAATTTCATATTCAATAGCATTTTTACGCAATAAATATATCTGATATTTGAAAATAAAAATAAATATAATCTATAGAAATAAGGTCATACGAAAAATAATTCATTTTTAATAAATAGGAAGTCACTAAATTATTTATAATATTAGGCCAGTCCATCTAGTTTTTTCTAAAGAAAGGATATCTAGGACAAAAGTATTATTTCTCATGTAAAATTCTGAATAACATCGAATGGTCAAATTGGCCACTAAACTGATTAGCTACTTTTGTAGTACTTTATAAATTACTGAAATACTTAACTTTTTTATTTTAATCGATTACCTTTTTTCATTATAACCGTCAAAACGCGGCACGTAACTCACAAAATAAACCTTTGTGAATATTTTGAATCATTCTAATACTGGATATACAGTAGTATCGATAATTAGTTGGTCATCTATATAAAAATCTGTACAATACAAAGTATTGTTCAACTTAAAAAAAATTAAAACTGGTAGAACCAGGCGAAATAGTTAGAAACATAAATTATAGTTTCATTGTTAGAAAGCCAGCCGCAGCGTAAAGTCACGCAAAAATAAAAGTAGATGCAGGATAGGGAATATAGCACATTATGCACTAGTACAGAATTTTCACATGGGTGCGAGAGAGTCGCTTATATATCTGAATGCAAGCCTAACGTTTCAGAAGAATTTTTCTACTTTAGCGCGTGGCTCTGAAGCAATCAAGCTTATAAACAAAGCTCTGCGAAGAATAGACCGTTCGGCGGGAAGTAGCCGTAGCTTGTCTTCATGTAAATGATAGATCAATAGTTGGTTGCGCTATGTAACATGATTTGCTTGTAATTATAATACGTTTTCGAATGTACGTTTTTGTAATGATTTTCGATATTGAAAATATATAGAGGCTAGTCGATATAGATTATCAAAACTCAAAATATTGGAAAATATTATGATACAACAATACCGTCTTGAATATTATATTAAATAATTTTAAAAAAGTCAAAATGTTGTTTTTTTATTTAACCACTTTTGGTTGTCTCAAACAGAAAAATGTCATCGAAACAGAAACTAGGTTAAGGTATATTTAGCTATTTTTTCTGTTTTTCCATTTGAACAGTATATATTGGAATAGTATAAAATCTATCTATGAAAGTCTTTAAAGTTAGCTTCAAGAAATTTTACACTGTTATAAATAGGTCTTTTCAAATGTTCTTTGATAACGTCACTAATTTTTCGAGAGCAAAATGGGAACTTGACGAAATATACAAATTCATTAACATAACAATCCTTCAAATACTGCACGTTTCATATAATGAGAGACACAGTCCTCACATAGAAGTTTTACACAGAATCACGATTTAGATTTAAGCTATTCAAAACCGTGATTTAACTCCGTCATCCACCGACCCTAATGATATACAAGCTTTGACTCCTTTCTATTTCTAAATTGCTGACTCCTTAATATACGTATCTGATTACGACTACAGCTATTTGCCAAAAGAACTATTATCAGCTTACCCAAAGGAAACAGATCGGAAAATTATGTTATATTATATTAAAAACTGGTATACTGTCCTTAAAGGTAGCATGAAAATTGACCTAATCGTGCACGAAATTCACTGCCCGATTTCCGGTGGAAAGTTGCTCGTCTAATTGACATGCATTCGAGTCAAGATGGAATAACTCGAGTAGAAAATAAGCAATACTAAAAACTGCTTTTAGCGAACATAAGCATGCTATATGTTTATGAAATCAACAAAAACTTTTCAATTATGTATAATATATGAATCATTTGATGTATATTCATTCTTATACCTAATGTTTGAAAACAGTGATAACAACATAAAATTAAAAAATAATTTGAATTAATATCAAGTACTTAGTATTTAGTAACTACATATATTATACAAGAAACATTTTCTTTAATATTGCAATTAATTTCAAGAATTATTTCAAACTATCTCATCCTTTTAAATGCGAAGATTTACGCCTACGATGAAACGATCCGAGAGATGAATGATCCGAGTTCAAATCCCGGTCTCGGCCGATTGATACAGGCACCCCTGTAATAATTTATATGTGCTTTGTTTACAAACATATCCTAGACCTCCATCGCTGATTAGCACTGATGTTTGCAAGCATAAATAGAGCGACGTTAAATAACATCAAAAAAAAAAAAATGCGAAGATGACAAAAGATCAGGATGTTGCATATTACATTTTTGTACACAATTGAAGATTCTCATTCTACTTGCACGATTCATAATGTATTTAAATTGTACTTTGATTAAAGAAGTAATGGTTGTTGTTATGATACGCCTTTGAAGTCTATACCTACATATTCAAAATATTTTGCCTTCCATATCCATTGTATTAATTACAGTTTTGAACAACTGCTATTAATTGTACATATAGAACGGATATCATCCCTATTTTCTACCCACTCAAAACATTTATCTAAAAATACCTGTCAGCATACCTTGATATATCATTGGCTGTGTAAGAATGTGGGACAGTAATTCTTAACTGATACATCTAACGAAATATCAAACACTCAGTAATGATATTTAAATTTTCTTGTAATACTCTTTGCTTGTGCTTATGATCAGTTGTTTTTTTTTTTTTTTTATGTTATTCAACGTCGCTCTATTTATGTTTCCGAATACCGGTGTTAATCAGCGACGGAAGTCTACAATGTGTTTGTAAACAAAGCACATGGAAATTATTACAGCGGTGTCTGTGTCAATCGGCTGAGACCGAGATTTGACCTCCGATCACCAAGTTACTAGTCCTTCACTCTAGCGATCGAGTCATTGTAGGCCTCATATGATCAACTGTAAATTATACGACTTGTTTTCAATAATTGAGCTTGCTTATTTTATTTTTAAAAAAGAAGCAAGGTCCTGTATTCCCAATATTTGGAAAGTTCATGACTAGCCAACATCGTAGCAAGGTATATGACCAAAACTTCTAACAATAAATATGACATGATATGTATTCATATAGTTGCCGAAAATTGTAATGAGTAAATATAAACATTTTACAAAGTACTATTTTAAAACGATACACAAATTCTGATTTCGCTATTTTTGCTCATAACATGAAATTAATGAATTTCACAATTAACAAATTTAACCTTCTACTTTAGGAACTTTTTTAAATATGGAAAGTTGATTTTTTTTTCTACAACAACTATTATTCGTCAATATTGACTGGCCTGTATATCAATAACTTACCACACTTGCCCCCATAATTTGATCGATGGTTAGTTCTGTAAGCATAGCATCCACTCCATTGATCTGAATTGGTCTACCGTTATATAAATTAAGGATAATTAGTACTTCCGTGGGTTGCAATCCGTATCTAACAACATTTCCACAAGCTGGTGCAGCTCCTGGGTGCTTTATTATTAATAAACATTAATATTTAAGTTTAAATTAAGATATTTTGTATTCTAATACTTTTGAAATGTATTGTATGACAAAAAATGAAAATTTAAAATTAAATTCATTCTTCAAAAGTAACGTTTTTTGTTTTACTATTATGTATTTAATACACGTATTTTTCCAATTATATATTTATCATCAAACTTACTCGATATTCACAGAGGGTATGAGTACGATTTGGACAGCTTTCTAGAAAACAGTATCTGTGATCCTGCGAAATGACAACTGAAATCACAAGTAGTAAAATAAAAGCCAACTGAATATTTCTCGTCATTCTCAAAAATTGGTGCTACGTCCTCGTATCTCTGAAAATGATAGATATGTCATATTAAAAACGTGATTAACTGATTGTGTATCTTTTATTGTATATAAGTATGAAGTTTAAAAAATTTAAAACCAGAAATGTGTAAGTCAAACCTATTTTAGTAAATAATAACTTTCACTGCACCGTACAATCTTCTGATTCTAATAATGCTAGTAGCTTTAGTTCTAAAAGAATTGTTTTAGTAGTAGACATGTAATAAATAACAGATCAATTCTGTATATTTAATGAAGTATATATATATATATATATATATATATATATATATATATATATATCTGTTTCATGACATTTATATTAATTAATCTTTTACATTGAATTGATGTAAAATATGAACCAAATATTATTGGAAGTAAGCAAAACTAAATATCTCTCCTAGATTCATTTTTATTTACAATAATCAATATAATCATATACTTCGTAAAAGTATATGAGTTGGGTTTCCAAAGACTTAGCTCAATACCTTACTTAGTACAATAGATAAATTACATAAAAAGTCATTCCAAATTATAAATGAATAAATATTTTTATTGAACGATAATAACAATATATACTTATATCAACATTAATACATATTAATATATAATTAATTAAAAATTATATCGATAGTCAGACTGTCAGTTTAGTCCCTGATGAGGAGCCGTAGCGAGCTCGAGACGTTGGACAACCTCAGCAGATCTTCAAATAGGTAAAGATAATGGGGGCAGTCAGCTTGCACTTTATTAATAAAGAATTTTTTTTCAGCTAGAATATTTTTATTTCAGATTAGTCTACGGGGGTGATTTTAGACAAGGACAGTCTGACTGTCATTATAATTTTCAATTAATTATATATTCATATGTATTAATGTTGATATAAATATATATTGATATTATTATGTATTAATTTTAATTTATTTGATTGAACTGTAGTACCAATAGAAATATTTATTAATTTATCAAAATACAGTCGATATAAGCGCAATTAAAGTATTCTAAATGATATAAAACAAAAATTAAATAAATCAATCCGAGTTTATTTGAGGTTTAATCAATATTCAAATTGCGTAAAAAAGTTCTATGTCAAATTAGTTCTATTAGAGAATGGATTCTATTGCTGATCTATATGCTTTGAATCTTATATAGAAATTGACTTGCGCATGAGTATCACTAGAAAAGGACAAGGATGTGTGATGTTCAGGATGCGTTTTCTTTCTAAACGTAAAGAATCTGTTGAAGCGCTCTCAACTACTCTACCCTTTATATCTGATGGTTAAGATAATCTGGCAAGTTAAAAGTGCGACTTAAAATACAATTTTCTAGACCAATTTTGTTTTATCAATAATGTTTCACACATATCCAATATAATCCTAACTATATCTTATATATTGTAACGCGCGAAATGCATTAGAAAGTTGAGAAGTTATATACACAAAATCTTTCTCTAAATGTACATGAGCGGCTACAGTTATAAGCAGCCACGAACTGAAAACTCGTTCCCCCACGAGTCACGAACCGCGTTATCTGGGGTGGCCGGGGCCAGTGTCGAAGGAACGGGGGAATTAGAAAAATGCAAGAAGCTCGTTCTCTTCCGCGGCAGCCACCGAGAGGGACGAACGCAACAGCGAAACCCTTTGGCACTGGAACCTCGGAGAGCAACGGACGCCTAAAGGAGATCCGTGTATTAAAAAGCCAAGACAAGGCCAACCTGAAAAACCGAGAAAGTATCTGCTGGGAAAAGAAGACTGGCTGATTGTGAAAATCGATACACACCGTAAAAGGTACGGGAGTACTGGAGTCACCCAGAAGTGTGAATGCTAAGAGGCAAAACCGGAAGCCACTTCTTGCCGTTTTGTTACTAGTGATTCATATACCAACGCAGTAGTAATGTACGCGAATATAATTTCGCGGTTTAGACTATTCGGTATATTTCTCCGCGTCCGTGACAAACCGCCAGCGCAATATTTTGGTTAAGGAACCGAGCACGGAGGAATACGTCTGCTGGATTCTCGCTGAGAAAATCACCCAGCTGGCGTCCAAACTGTAGTGTTATTATTATCTTTAGTTTTAATAAATGGTCACGTATATTCTTTAGCTCTAAACTAGAGTATCAGTTTCGTTCCTCTTCCTTCCCTTGTTCGTTTCAAGTACATCGAAAACTAAAGGTAAGGAAAGGCGATATAATATATATATATTACTGATTATTTAATAAAGACTGTAAGATGGATAAAAATATTTCTTAAGTTAGTAAGTTTATTTTTCCATTCAAAGTAGTAGTAAACTTAGAGATGAGAAAAATAATACATCAACTTAGGTTTGGTTTCAATACTAACGAATATGAAATAATTATATGCATATACTATGATGGTCTATGGAGGTTAGATATTCAGAAAGTTCGAAGGTAAAATAACACATGTCTCAAACAATCATCTAATAATCATATATCTAATATAAAAATAAGACAATTATACCCATATTATTTAAAAATTACGTTTTCAAATATAAATTATACTCATAAATGCCCAAAGATATAAGTACTTGATGATAATTTTGTTAACTTTATTTAGATTAGCTCGTAGCTCAAGTGCACAAAGCTATTTGCTAGAGCCTTATTATCATAGGAAAAAGTAAGATTACCGTAAAAATTTCATTATTTTAAAGCTATGGTCCAATTTTTTCTCTGATCTATTCGGTACTGAACTATTAATAAAATATCAAATTTACAGTGTTCAATTTTTTTTTATTCCATTATTTCCATAATTACAAATACAAAAATCATAAATGAGACACAGCAACGAGAATGATCTCTTTTTTTAGGCAGTTACAAAGCTTGTATGCATAAACAATCCAAATGTTCAGAATATTTCCATCATCATAGGTGCTTCAATCGATTTTCATAATTCCTACTTTATGTAAGAAATATAGATGAAAAAATAGAATAAATGAAACGACATATTTCTACAAGATTTTATAAAACTTCAGTTATACGTAGCTTTTTTTGCAACTAATGTTAATTAAATAATATATAGATAAAAAAGAACGATATTCATTGAGCAAATCTATTTGTATATTACTTTACCTTATTATTTGTATATTACTTAACCTTCCACTTTATCAATTCCTTCATATACTTATATCGACAATAATTTTTATCGTTTTATAGCATAAATTTATTTATTATATTTGACATATATATGCCTATGCTAGTTACATGCTATTAAGCCTGAATAACAAGTGATATAAATTATACATGCTATAAAATTAATTCGATAAAGTATTTTATTATCTTACTAAAATATTGTAATGGTATAATATACGAATTCAATAGTATAATTAAATCGAGCAGCGCCAGATATTAGTGTATAAATTAAATTTAGTATTTTCATTGATTCAAAGATTATTTGAGCTATTGGAGTTATTGGTATTCTTGAAATTTATGAGCAGAAAAGTATAAGAAAAAAAACTCAAAACTCAGGCGATTTGTTCAAATATTTAATACAATAGTATCATTAATATCAATATTTGGTATTATTTATGAACTATTTTTTTACACTCTTAAATTAGATGACTTTACTTTATAAATAAGGCGCGTGTCTTAGTAATTATTTCAGGACGATATATATAAAATAATTTCTTTTTCATTTTAAAAATTTTATCTTACATTTATTTTTTCTCTTTCTTTAACTTAAAAAATCGTCTAATTTGATATCTTGAAATAATGGGTACAGATTAATGTTGATAGAAGACAGTTAAAATCATCCATTCTATTTTCAAAATTCAAAGCTAAAAAAACAATAATTTCCTAATTATGCTAATTCACACTACCGAACGTGCTTTGATCTATTCCCCTATCCTTTCTTTTTACATGTTCACAGCAAATACGCAAATTTTGAAAAATGCACTAAAATGAAGAACCATGCACTGTGCCCAAGTCACTATTCATTCGTTGTAGCGTTAACTTCAGATAGCGCATACATTGCGACATTACTCGTATGGATGCCTGAATACAGGTATATACAGGTATATACAGATATATACATGAACTCAGTGCAGGTTTTTATGAATATCGTCTTGTTCGTATATTTTATATACAAAGGAAAATCTAAGAAAGCATTGAGAAGAGTTCCATATTTTCATTGTGGTTCAAGTTCCTCAAGTATATGCCAATTAATTATATTTTGCTTCAACTAACGAATGTATTAGAAATACAAAATAAATTTTAAAGGAATATTAATGATTAATACAAAAAAAATTTCTTCTAGTCTAATATAATACCTTTGATTATACCTTTTTGTAATACCTTTTTTTTTGTATAAACATGATATGATAAGCTTACGAAATATTGACCAAAGGTAAATATAATTGGGACTGCTTTGCAGTTTCGGTAATATCGTATGTTCTTGCCAATATACAATGATATATCTAATACAAGTTATTTTAATTTGCCGGATTAATTTTAGAAACCAATTTTAGAAATCTAATAATTTTGAAACTATTACAAACACACCTCATAGAAAAACCAGTAACATAATGATTGATAAATGCACGCGTTCGACCTTTTATAGGCTCGCCCTTCCCTCGACTATCAGGTTTCTCGAATTTAGCGATCAGCCGGAATGTCGAGATGTTTCGCTTTGCAGCCTTATTGGCCTGGATATAAAAGCTTTGTTTTAAAGCTATTAGTTTCTATCTTTTTATAGAAACTTTCATATTGAAAATTCCCAAATTTTGCTAATAGAGAGCATAAATTTCGGATCTACAGCTTTCGAAAACTTAAAAGTTTTCCGGTCACGGCGCCAATTGATCCGAATTTATACTTTACACCAGGTAAAAGATGGTATTTCGTAATACTTATTTTGAAGCATGACTTACAGCTTTCGAAAATAGTATCCACATTTTCCTTAAAGCAAATTATATATTTAAAAAATACAGCTTTCGAAAACCCAAAGGTTTTTCGGTCACGGCACAGATGGATTTCAAATATACAACTTGCCAATAGGAAAAAATGGTATTTTCCAGTCACAGCACTGATAACTTGAAATTCCCCGAGAGACTTTTAAACCTTTATTATTCATTTTGTAATACATGATTACTATTATAAACTTTCATTTAATAAATGTACACTATTCTTCGCGCCCCTGCAATATATTTAACTAACTCATACCTACATTTCCATATGTTACAGAACGTGGTAACATATAGTTATTTAAAACAACTTGTTTAAAACAACTTAATTATTAAATATAACGCGATCAATTTACTTAAATTGATTTTGATATTTAACAACGAAATAATATTCACTATAAATTAATAAATATTTTTTTATCGATCTTACAGTCCAATCAATTCAATCGAAAAATAAAAATAAAAAATAAAAATAAAAATAAATAAATAAAAATAAAATAAAAATTAAAAATAAAAATTAAATTAAAAATTAAATTAAAATTATAATGACAGTCAGACTGTCCGTGTTTACATTCACCCCCGTAGACTAATCTGAAAATAAAATATTAGCTGAAAAAATTCTTTGTTAGTAAAGTGCAGTCTGACTGTCCCCAACACCGTCACCTAATTGAATAACTGTCCAACGTTTCGAGCTCGCTACGGCTCCTCATCAGGGACTAAACTAAACCTTATATTCTAATCTATAGATACCCATACCCACCACCAAATTTAGTAAATTAAATCTAAATTCCCCCTCTATATAAATTGTTCAAAACCAATCAATTTAATAAGGAATGATAAACACTGTCCAATTTACCAGACTCTAACATTAAATTCACATTATTTCGATTCCTGGAAATGTGAATACTTTCAAGACTCTCCCTTTTATACTTATTATTAATACCATGTTCCAAAATATCCACGTTCACAAAATCAAAAGAATGTAAAAACTTTAAACAATGCTCTTTGAAATCGGAAGTAATATGTGAGCTACATAAACTGTATTTATATTCATAACTTCTCTTTCTTAAATATCTACCTGTTTGTCCAATATAGTATTTATCACAATCCATGCAATTAATCTTGTAAACAACTCCTGATTTTAAGCATAAATCATCCCTATCTTTGCAATTATTAAACAATCTACTCAAATTATTGTTATTCTTAAAGAAAATTTGAATGTTATATTTCCGAAAATTTCTTTTAATTCTTTCAGACAATCCTCTAACATATGGCAAGACAATAATTTTTCCTCCGTCAACATCAATTCCTGCACTATGTCTATTTTCGGTATTATAAATGTCAAAGAATCTCTCAGCAATTAATCTATTAATAAATTGAATTGGATAACCATTATTAATAAAAGTTTCTCTTACTATCTGTTAATTATTTTGTCTAAAATCTTTATGTTACATTTTTATTGCTCTGTCAATGACACCCTTTAATGCTCCAATTTTGTTTCCGAATTGGTGGTGTGAATTAAAATCTAAAAACCTACCTGACCAAGTAGGCTTTCTGTACCAATTAAGTTTCACCTTATTATTAATACATCTAATGACATTAATGTTCAGAAAACTCAACTGACTATTAACTTTAACCTCCCTTGTAAATTTAAGTCTGTCATGTACAGAATTAAAAACATCCACCATTTCATCCACAAAAACTTCCGAAACAATTGTAAAGATATCATCAACATATCTCTTAAATATGATTGGTTCAAAAAGCAATTTTGACAAGGCTATACTTTCTAACTTTTCCATAACTAAATTAGCTATAACCGGTGACAAAGGCGACCCCATTGGACATCAAATGAAAAAATTGTGTTATTAAAAACCAAATTAATTACTTTAATAAATTCATTCACTGTCAATTTTGTATGCAAATTAATTTCATGCCACTTTTCCTGTATAATATCATTTAACAACTCTAAAGGTACATTTGTAAACAAAGATACTACATCCAATGAAATCACCTTGTAGTTTTGCGGAATAACAATATCATTCATTTCATTGTAAAAACACCAACTATCCTTGATGTAAGAATTAGTTCTTCCAACTATCTTAACCAATATATTAGACAAAAATCTAGCAATATTATAAATTGGGAAACCTATGGAAGATATTATTATTCTAAATGTCAGATTTTTTTATGAATCTTCGGAAGCCCTTAACATTTTGCCACAGTTCCATTTTCACATTTTAAATACTTATATGTAGTATCATCTATATATTCATTTCTTTTCCAATTATTTAATAACTCTTTCAAATTATTTTGTAGCTTAATGATATGTGGATTACCAATCTTCAAATAAGTACTATCATCATTTAATATATTATTTATACAATTTCTGTAATCAATTTTATTGGAAACTACAGTTACATTACCTTTGTCGGCCTTGTGTAGAGGGGGAATTTATATTTAATTTACTAAATTTGAATTATTTCATTTTAATTTTAATTTAATTTTTAATTTAATTTTTATTTTTAATTTTTATTTTATTTTTATTTATTTATTTTTATTTTTAGATTGAATTGATTGGACTGTAAGACCGATAAAAAATATTTATTAATTTGTATATGGGCAGTCCACATAAGTACAATTAAATTATTTTAATATTCACTATATTTATTTTATATAAATTATTCTTATTAACGAAGTGTACTTAACGCAGACATTCTACAATAACGGATATTATTATCAAGTGATATAACATTATACATGGGACGAATTATAAAATTTTATAAAAACAATATAATATAAATACAAAATCAATAATGAAACTAATTTTAACAACTTATGTTAACCATATTCTCTCTTATAGCTTACAGCCAAGCTATCAGTGTTTTACTGTTTATATTGATTACATTACGATCCTAAGAATTTTCTTCAGCTGGTTCGATAACTTTTTTCTTTTATACTTACAATAACCAAACAAAGTATTTTATTTTATAATTATTAATAACGCACATTATATCTATTTATCGATTGTTGAATAAAGCAATAATCTATATCGTATATATATATTTTTTTTTTCAAAATAACGTATCATATATGGCCGTTCCGTTACACTATTCATTGAAAACTCCTTTATATTATTGCTAATTTATTGCTTTTATTTATTGCTAATTCAGGTATTATTTTTTAGGCGTACATCTATGATGAAATAATATTATCAACAAATGCTGCAACATCTTTACCTTTTTTGAATATATAAACGTCCAATGTAAATTTAGAAAAATTATGGTATTTGCAATTTTAGATATGTAGCAGATGTTGTATGTGGCTCGAATGATGTATAGTTAAACTAAGTATACGCGCATGTTTCGTTTTAAATTGCAAAAGGAACGACTATACTTTATAAGTATTATTTCTATAGTTCTTTGATTAAAACTTTACGAAAAAAATACCAAATTGCATAGTACAAAAGTATTATTACATAGTACAAATACCACTGCATCGTGAAAGCAATGACATACGACTTCCATTCCCACGTCTACCCGTACACATAGCTTGTTTAACATCATAGTTATATCGCCAAGCAAACTTTTTGCGTCGTAAACAAACAGCTGACAAACACACACTAATGGAGATATGGCGCTCAAATTTCATATCAAGAAAGTTTATACCAATATATGAAAAAAAAATTTTACCGATTCAGTTTACGCGCGGAGTTTAAATGTGCCAGTCCGGGTCAAATTTGATCATATGGAGTATATGCAGGTGCATAACCGAATTCCGTGTGCTCTTACGCTTACGGGCGTCGTTGGCCCAAAAAAGTGCCGACCGTTTTGATGTGCTTAACGGTCTCGATTCGATACGGTTTAAGCTTTATTCATTTGAAGTTACTCCAAATGCTGATGCAACGGCTTCACTGTTTTCCTTTGCTCAAGTAAAGGAAGGAAATTGCACACGTTCGGTTCTTAAAAGTCTGCCAAGGGTGGGTGAAGTAAAAGAAAGACTGTCCGGGGTGCGTGAGTCTCCGCATTCGAATCTGCATCGAAAGTTCGAACTTTCGAAAACACTGATTTTTTCCCAACGGGATTGGGAATGGGGCAGGCGACAATGCTGGCTACCTGCTTGGGGGTTTCATCCTCGTTAGAGTGAATCTGCGACAATTCGACTACCGGATAAAATACTGGTCGAAGTTTGTAAAATGTTATGGTGATCGACGTATTGGCCAAATTTTTAAGCTCTGTGGAGCTGCCCTCTACACAGCGGCATGCACTGATTTACATGGAGCTGCCTAGTTCACGATCCATGGAAGATTTGCTCTTAGCATATAACAATAGTTTTTAAGGTTTCCAGGAGGTTAAGGCTTCCATAATCGCGGGACCAGGGGAAATTGGTCTCAATTCCTCATCTTCTGCTTCGTGACGGAATAGCGTACACTATATACAGATGACAGTGATAGTAAAATTAAAATAAATATTTTGTAGTAACACTATAGTAAAACTATAATATATTAAGATCCAATAAAATTAAATTTTCTGAATTGTGTAATTTGACAACCGAGGCCCATTCACGCACTTCATAGAATTCAACTTTCTGGTCCAGGATCGTATACAATTTTGCATGCCTCCGACCGAAAGTACGCCGATAAAGTACGAACTTTCGAGTGAGGGAGTAAGAAAAAATGTTTAACAGAACCTTATTTTAGTTTAAATTAAAAAGCATTAAATCCGTCGATATAATGTATAAATTTTAAAAGTCAAAAGAATGTTTTATCATGTAAAATAATAAATAAACGTAAGTACTTTACATGAAACTACAAATATTCTTCGCAAAAAATGATAATAAATAAATATTACATAAATTATTCGCATATCGATTGTATGTATAAATGAAGATATGTATTGTGGGCTAGAATGCCTCTCAATATGTTCCTAGAATATGCTTTTCCAAATCGGCTTTTCAAAATTCGTTCGTGGAGTAACCATGCAGCAGATTATTTCGTATCCCTTAAGATGGAAATTCTCGAGAGTAAGAGAGGGTGGGTGAGTGGGGGGGGGCATTACAGCTCGATGAAAATTCCTTAATATAAAATGAACATTCGTGCTTATCGTTTCCCTAAGAGCATTTTGCATTAATTACAACGAATCCACGAATCCAGACTAAACTTAAGTACGGATATTATCCAATGTTTCCACTGGCCGAAAGTAAAGGCCAGTCTGTTTAATATAAGTTCATAAGTTTAATCCATTGTTTGCACGATCCATGCCGCTCTCCTGGATTTTTGATTCCTTGGTGGGACAAATTTACGGGGTAAATTCAGCCGAGGCAGCATGTATTCCGAAATATAACGGTCGCATCGACGTCGGCAGTGTAAACCGCTCGCAAAGCAAATTGGGGCCAACGACCAACCGTTTCCCTAGTGCACAGATAAAGGCCGGCGCGCCGATAACTCGCGCTACGAGCGATTCATCCTGCTGCGCGCGGGCGGGCGGAAGCGCTCTTTCTCTGTCACTGTCTTTCTCTCTAAACCGCTGGAACCGCTCATCAAGCGGATACACGGTTGCGTCTGACTTCGTGTAGACTTCGTTCCCGATTTAAATCTTCCTACCTTCCTCGCACAGTCTGTGGCAACGAGCAGGTAATGAATTAATTATACAGGCCTCGCTCTCGTTGGTGCCCGAGCTGTATGTCTGATGTCCATTCGGACTGGGGGGAAAGGGTCGCAGAAATGATGATCTAGAATCTTTTTTCGGTAATAGCTTTCATATTTTATTCATGTTAGTTGAATCGAGGATGCACGAAGCTTCCGGAAGTTCAAAATTGAGGAGGTTAAGTTTGACAAATAGTTGAAGATCGGTTTTCAAGGATTAGTCAAGTGATGTTAGAGCCTAAACAAGCTGAATCAAATCTAGATGGTTTAAATGAATTATGATATTTTCAATAAATAGTGAATAAAATTTCATCTGTAATAATTTAAGTTGTTATAATTTTAATACTCTCTGCTTGTTTCATTGTCAATATATTCAATAAAAATAATATAAATTATACCATTAAAAAAATTATTATAAGCTTCAATAATGTAGAAGTTTTCTTAGGCTATATACTAATGCACAGATTAAAAAGGTAATAATAAATCCATTTAATCAGCTTTACTTATTTATTGATATTATATACGGTTCCGATTGTATTGTAGATTTTATTTTTCTGATATAATCAGAAGAGTAGTTATTCATTATTTATTAGCTCCATTCTTTATTCGTAGTTAAATTTTTTATTTTGTTATCTAAGTCTTTATTTTTTTGTATGTTAATTAGACTTCGAGAGCTGAGAGGATCATATTGAATATAATTCTGTTTTCCTTAAAAGGTATATCAAAGATAAATCATAAGATGAATTATATTCCATGCAGTATTTGTAATTCTTATATCCAAAGTCCGTAAGTAATGTATTGTAGGTTATAGAAATAATAAATGTATAAAAATAATATATATTAAATGAGATATCTATAGTAGATATTAATTATTCGATTAGCATTACAACGAAAATCTAATAAAGACGACAGTTCTATTTTTACATGCATGAATTGTTTATAATATTGGTGGAGATTTTTTATTCTTATGAAATATTGGATTTTAAAATTAAAATAATGCAATGAATTCGACTAATATTATGTTTTATTTGTTTTTCAATATTTAAAAAAAACTAGAATTTTTAAGTGACACGATTTTCTATATGAAAATTAAATTAATAAATATTTTTATCGATCTTACAGTCTTTAAACTATAATATATTTTAGTATTAGTTATAGTATAATATATGAATATATAAATATATAATATATAAACTGATACTTTAATATATTATAGTACCAGCTTAATTCTTGAAGATGAACCGTAGCGATTCGAAAATAAATTCAAGGTCATGGGGGCAGTCAGGTTGTCAGACTATAAGAACGATAAAAATATTTATTAATTAAATTCAGAACAGTCAACATAAGTACAATTTTTAATTTTTAATTTATCAATGACCTTCTATATGATATGAACAATATATATAAGAAAACGTAAATGATCACTTATTCGTACAAAATTTTAATTTCAAATTTCTTTTGACGAGAAAGACATCAGATGCAATGACTAAGCAAATGTTCTGTTTGCTTATATTAGAAAAGTTTCTGAGTTCCAGTCAAATGTAATGTAATTCTGTCTTACAATTACAGAACATTGTAACATAAATTTAGGTATGTGCATGTACAATTGTGTATTATAACAAATAATAAATATTAATTTCGTAAAAATTACTTTGAAAAACTTTTTAACCATTACATAAAAAATCAGTTGCTACTTTGCCTTAAGCTCCTTCTGCAGCAACGACCTGCCTTCAGTGATAGTAGATTTGATGGTATGACTTGGATTCGACTAAAAAAAATTTCTTAAAAATATGCGTATGATATCACTCTTTATAACACAGTTATATGATTTTCAAAATTTAAAATTGATCAAAAGTGGATTTAAAATTTTTATTTAAAAAATCAAAATTGATATATGAATATACCATATATGTCTCTATATATACCTCCAATACGATATATGAGCGTAATATTTTGAGCTCTTTTTGATTCCGAAATAAAGAATAAGGATATTCGTTAAAAAAATTAAGGTAATTAAAATAAATTAAATTTCTCAGTCCGCAAAAACTTTTATACAAAATCTATTATCGCTGAGTCGCAATTTTGAAGTTATTTAATCAGAAATTAGATTTAGGGGTAAACTTAAACTTGCATTTAAGTACGTAGTGGAATGTAGAATTTTCAGATCTTTCGATGGAATAAAAAGTGAGGGTAACTATTTACAAAAGCTAAGTTTACCTTAAAATAATCTTAAATATGAACTAAAGTGAAGATCAAGGTTCTCTACCTTACAACTTGTATAGAAACAGTTTTCGTCCGAAATACTTGCCGCATGTCTTTATAACTTATTTATAAATGAGCCTATCTATTATAAATAGGATGAATCAGGGCGAATGCTCATATGCTGAGGACAGTGCTGAGAATTCAATATTATATATATATATATATATATATATATATATATATATATAATTTTAATTTGTTTACATTTTAAGTATCAGAATAATTTACGATGACAGGATAAATTTTTTTTCTAAACCTTTTAAGGATGGGAATGATCTATATTATGACTATAACTTATAAAGTAAGTCTTGTAGTACTATAAACTTATATTATAGAATTTGCTATTGAAATAAGAAAGTTAAGAAATAAATTTAAGGGGATAAACCACCTTTACATTACTAAATAAAAAAACATTTGATATATATTATAAATATTATAAATAAAATGTATCTTTTCTAAAATAAATATGAACTATAGTTTGAGAGGTTTAAGACCTATTTAAATCTGCACGATTTGAAAATATAATAAAATTACGTACAAGAGTGCAATTTACTGACTCATTATTGTTCACTAATAATAAAAAAAGAAATATTTTTAATATTCTCTAAATTAATTTTCCATCAATGAAATTGGCTTTATTAAAATTAATTATGCAATTATTTTAATAAATACATCTGAAATAGTGAACAGAAATTGTAAATACTTTATTTATACGAAAAAAGATGGATTCCACAATCTGTAGTTTAATGCAAACACACACGCATTCACATATCTCTCTAATGTTTCATGACAGATAATTAAAAGAAGATTGAGTATACAATTAGAATCACATTCGTGAATCAGTTTCATCTTCACTTTCTTCTGGAAATTCTTCTTCGATTTCGTCTGGGTATTTCTCGAGAAGCATTTGTTGGGCTCGCTGGAAAGTTTCCTGCTCGATTGGCATAGGCGTATCTTCTGGACTTTCAATGTTGCACACAAGATGTAGATAACTCAATACAGCATCAGATGTTCTAATTGCACCACATCCAATTTTACCAAAATATTGTGGTTTACAAAACGTTGGATTTATGTTTCCAAAAAGTGAATTTGAACTGTATCGATAAGACGATATAAATTTCAACTAAACCACAGGGATCTTATTCTTATACTAATAATATAATTACCTAGAAGCTTCCAAAGAAGAACAGATTGGCCGACGTGAATTATTGTCTTCTGAAGCCCAACGAGAAACTATCGCTATTATTGAAGGTGTATTATAATTAGGAAAAGGAGACGTATAGGAGAAATTATAAAAAGGAGACGTATCTTGACCCACCCTTTGTCTAACATGAAATCGATCTAAAAACAAAAAGACAGGCTGTGAATATAATTGTGTATTTAATGACAAATCAAGTCATTTAAAATTAATTAATAAAAAAAAATTTTACATCAGTATGAAGAATGTAGAAATAATATGTACGAGATTTTTATTTTATCTTTGAGTTTCCGTAAATAATGGCCCATCAGTAGAGTCCTAAGAACTATCATTTTTATGTTAAAATCATATACTGATATGTTTCTGTACGCACAACGTGTGTGTGTGTGTGTGTGTGTGTGTGTGTGTGTGTGTGTGTGTGTGTGTGTTTGTACATGTTAAACAAAAAATTACTAAACCGATTACTCTGAAATATAGAACTATATATTTATTCCAGAACATATATATATATATATATATATATATATATATATATATATATATACATATATATATCATCGTTTACATAGAAAAAGATGCTATCTCAGCGTCCGCCTCAAAAAGGTGCTATTTCTTAAATCATTTTTTTTTCTTCAATTGCATTGGCAAACTAAATATTCGTTTTATTTAATTTAAAATACGAATATATACTACATTTATATATACCTATTTCGAATATGATTTTTCACATTAATGGATGGATAATCTACAGGAAAATATATATACAAAAGCAGTCTGTATTTTGGAAAATCGTAAATACTCTTTAAGCTACATGCCAATATTTATCTGTCGCTTGCCTTAATAGTATGCCACTCTTGATCAAAGGAATGCTGATAATAATAATAATAATAATAATAATAATAATTTTTTGAAGAGGAGGAGAAAAATCCTTTATGGATCCCGGAGACCAGTCCCCGGGTATGTAGGACTCACCTGTGAGGGCATACCCACTAAAAAACTACCTCCTCATTGCATTCCCCTCGACTGCTTCTCACAGCACTGAAAAGAGCTGCGAGTTGGGATCGGCAGGCGTGCACCGAGGAGACCTCCTCACGATGGCGTAAATGCAGCTCAGGAACCGTCTATGAGGACATTATTTCTGAGCTGCGCCATCCTATTCGCCCTTGCGGGCTTACACGCCTTCTTCAATTCTTCGTTTGTGGTCCAGGATAGCCTTGCAAAAATTGTAAATCCTTGACCAATTCTCAGGGCTCTCCAGCATCAGCCGGACGATATCAGGCCCACATAGCCCTACGTCTCTCCAGAGGCACTCCCGTTCGAGGCGAAACACCTCGCACAGAAAAAATGTGTGGAGCGCATCGTTTCGGGGAGCGCAACAGTGGGCACAGTTCGGATCCGGTACTTTGCCCATCTTGTGAAGATAAGATCGAAACCGACCTGTGCCCCGATAAGAGCTGCGTGAGGTGGTAATTAACCTCTCCGTGCGACCTCTAGAACCATGGCTTTAACTGACTGATCAGTCAAGCCGTCCATCGGCCAGCGCGGATCCCTCTCCCAGCGCTTCTGCCATTCGATTATCGTGGCAGCTCTGGCCCGTGCAGCTGCATCTATTCTGCCGAGAATATTTTTGTTCTGGTGGACAAATTTCTTTTCTTGTGCTTGGACATCAATGGGAATAACACATGCGATTACCAGCACTGCCGACTCGGAGACCGTACGGTAGGAGCCTACGATGCGCAATGCCTATCTACGATGCTCTGCCGTCCATTCTTTTTCTATATTTTTGGGCCATCAGTGCATCGGCCCATACCTCCGCGCCATATAGCATTATAGATGCAGCTGTTCTTATGAGCAGACGCTGCTTGCAGGGTGCTGGGCCGCTGACATTGGCCATCAACCTTCTAAGTTGCGCTGTCACTCGGGCAGCTCTATCCGCCACTTTTTTTATTTGATCCCAGAAGGTCAGCTTGGGATCAAGCGTCACCCCCAGGTACCTTACAGCTACTTTGGTACTCACCGTCGTGTCTCCAACCTGCATAAGGCGTATCTTTTGAATACGTTTCTTAGTTAGGAGCACGATCTCCGTTTTAGTCGCCGCCAGTTCTAACCCATTGTTCTCCATCCATCTCTGCACTCGTACGCATCACCTGGTTGAGTCGCATCTGTGCAGCGTCATAATTCCTAGAGATGATAACAGCTGCTACATCATCTGCGTATCCAACCAGAAAGGTGTCCTCAGGCATCTGCATCCGGAGTATTCCGTCATATGAAACGTTCCACATGTCGGCTCCGAGTACAGACCCCTGAGCCACCCCGGACCTAAGTTTTTTCCTTCTCCGACCGTTCGATGTCTCGTAAACCAATTATCGATCCTTAAGGTAGTCATTCAATATACAAAATATATAAGGTGGCTTCCGAAAGTCTCGCTCCATGGCCCTAAAAACATTTGCCCATCCAACAGAGTTGAAGGCATTCCGAACGTCAAGGGTAGCTAGGAGGCAAACTGGTCAAGAGTAGTGATTACCCCTCTCTGTGCGCCTCGCCGCATCAACAACCTCGAGGATTGCGTCCACCGTCGCCCTGCCTCCCCTGAATCCGTACTGTCTGTCAGCCAAGCCGCCGGCAGCAACAACAGCTCCCAGGAGTCGTGGCTTCAGTAGACGCTCCATCAGCTTTCCAGCTGTATCTAACATACATAAAGGTCGATACGACGAGGGCGCCTCCAGCGGACCCTTGCCCTTGTCGATAAGCACAATTTTCGCGACCTTCCAGCTAGAATAGAATAAACCAGCTGTCAAGAACGAATTGTACATCGACAGAAGGAGTTCTGGATGCTCCTCAACTACTATTTTCAGCACCTCTCCTAGAATTCCGTCAAGTCCTGGAGCCCTCTTATTCCGCATGGTTCTCGCGGCTCTACCGAGCTCCTCCTTGCTGAAAAGACGTACATCCAGTTCTCGTTTCGGTGGAGCTGATCAGACCTATCAGGGTGGGTGCAGAACAGGGTATCAACATGTTCCGCATTGTGCCGGAGTCCAAGGTGCCCATGTTTCCATGAGCTCCCAGTTTTCCAGCAACTACCCTGTATCCCAGTCCCCATGGATCCCCATCTACGTCTTCAAACAGCGCCTTCCAGCATCGGCGTTTGCTGGCTTCGATCGCTCGTCGAAGGGCTTTCTTAGATAGCTTGTATTCAGCCCTCCTCAAAGTGATGTCATCTCCGTGTTTACGAGCTCTCTGTGACATTTGTCGTAGATGTAAACACCTACGCCTCATATTAACTATCTCAGCCGTCCACCACTAAACAGGACGTCTTTTTCCACCAACCACTTTGCACGGCATCGACTCTTCGCAAGCCCGGCGAAAAATTCGCATTGTGGCGCTAGTCAACTCCCTGGCGTGCTGAATTGTCGATGAGCCATTTGGAATCCTAACAAGGCTTTGCTGACCTGATTATTTATCCCTGCAACGTTCCATCTAGGGGGCCCTCACGAATTGTGTCCAGTGAAACCTGGCATTCTATCACATACGCGGAATGTGATGTACTGGTGATCGCTGGCTGTGTAGTCCTCGATCGCCTGCCAGTCCTGGATTCGAGAAGCCAGATGTTTAGTCGCAAAGGTCACATCAGGTATAGTTTCGGCATAGCCCGGTCTCCGGAAGGTCGAAGTATTGCCAGTATTTAGAACTATTAGACCAAGTCTGGACGCTAGTTCCATGACTCTTCGACCCCTGGAGTCGGGCTCCGCCATACCCCATTCTAGGGCCCTTGCATTAAAGTCACCGGCCATCACCAGCTCACCTTTCATTTTTCTGACGGTGTCTTCCAGGTCATCTAGTATGACCTGGTAGTCACCTATGGCTTGATTTGGTGTAAGATAGCAACTCACATACGTGATGCGATTGCATGTTACCCAAACATAGCCATTTCCAGATCCATGATCCTCTTTTGTTTTTCGTGGGTCAGGAATCCAAATGGCTGCCGTCCCAAAGTTATCGTTGAACCAACCTACTCCTTCTCTGTTCCGATACTGTTCGCTGATAATTAATATATCAGCATCAGCATCGTGGCAAAGCCGAAGAAGGAGGTGATCAGCTGTCCTGCTGCGATTAATATTCCCTTGCAGAATTACGACCATTTGCCTTTTTTGAGAGAGCCTCGCGAAAAGTCGGACAGGCGCCGGAACCGGCAACGTGCCGGCGTCCCTCCGATTTCGCTTCACCTTTACAGAGAAAGCATTCGGGTTCTGCGGTGCAAGACGCGACCTTGTGCTCTCTCTGTCCGCAACGATAACAACAGGCGCTACGGTCAAGGCCATTACAGCTATGACTCCGGTGGCCATATCCTAGGCACCTGTAGCATCTCGTCATTATTTCGCGGCGGCGTACACGACAATTCACCAGGCCCACTCGCAAAAACCTGATCTTCAGCAGTTGCGCGGCAGCAACCTCCTCCAGCACTACGATGGCAGCACGCTGTTCCGCAGTGTTGGTATTGGTTACTCTGACCTGCAGCTCGCCACAATAATCTGGCAGATTACATTTGAGGGCCTCGCACACCTCATCCTCCGTCACGCAGCAGTCCAGATCTCTAACCCCTAGACTTCCTCTAGGGGTCAGCTCCCTGACACAGCCGCTCTGGCCTGTTGCTTCCTTGAGCACTTCAGCGAGTGCCTTCCGACCTTCGGGTTTGGCATGTCTGAGATCAATCAGCACCTCACCCGATTTGGTTTTCCGGACGGTCCTCACATCCGCGCCCAAGTCCATTGAAATTGCATTTCTCTAATGGTGTCTTCCAGATCATAAACTTTGACCTGGCAACTACCTATAAACTGATTTAGAATAAGGTAATAACACATTATCAAAATATAGCCATTTCCAAACCGTAACCTTCGACTTTTGTTATTCGCGGGTCGCAAATTCAAATGACTGTCCTCCCAAAAATATCTGCAGATTAACATAATCCTTCTCTGCCTCGATATTACTTGCTGGTGATTGAAATAAGAGCCGCTGTATCGTGCCAGAGCTATACGAGGAGATGATCTGCCGTCCTACTAAAGGTCACGTTCCCTTGTAGAACTATAACCATTAGTATTTATTCAAAAGCCAACGCTGGAACTGGATGATGATGACACATAATCTTTATTTTGTGGTAATATACGCAAAAACTTACCAGGTCTATTCTCAAATGATCAGTCTTCATGAGCTCCACGGCGATAGTAGTATAATGCTTTGTCATATTACTTTTGGTCACCATAATCAGTAACGTACCTTAATACACTGTCAGTTGGCTTCTGAAGGTCTTTCGCGTCTCTCCCTCTATCATCCAGCAGTCCAGATCCATGATTTCCAGACTTCCTGTGAGGGTGAATTCTTTGACACTACCACTCTGGCCTGTTACTTCCTTGAATACTTCAGAAAGAATCTGTCCGCTTTCCAGTTCGGTATTTCTGAATTCTATCAGCACCTCTCCGATCTGATTTCCTGCATGGATCTTACATTAGTACCCGAGTACTCAAATTTGATGCTATCTTAAATAGCTTGCAAAGAATCACTGCACGATTTCTTCTCCATAGGTTTGATTACTGTCACGACGGTTTTTGACCACATGTTGAATGAAGATATTACATTAAAACTCCTGTCCTTCCTTGTTTTCTTTTCTCTTCGAACTTTTTTTATTATTTAGCGCAGTCGAACCCTGTTTCATTTTTCAGTTAATCTTTATCTCCTCTTTTTTGATCATAAATAAAGTATGCGAGTATTTGGCTACTGGTGTCTTTATATTATCTTCATTCTTTGCATTGTTAGCGTAGAGAAGAGAATCATCAATTTCTTTTCAAAGTTTCTTGGATCCTCAAACGTCGAGCTGACCAAAGCAGCCCCCCCATCCAATACATGCATATAGATACTGCCCTCAATTGAACCATCATGTAGGAATATAGGACAATCTGACTTGCTATTACCTCTCCTCGTATCTCTCAAGTTTCCTATTCCAATAAAAATGCTTGTTCAATTATCTCGAGGACAGTCGGAAGAAATCATGCACGAACGCATTCATCACTCATACATGTATATGATGTTATAGACTTTGTATTAGTCACATAGACAAGCTTACTTTAAAACAATAAAAACTCTCGGTGATCGACATTTCTAGGCCAGATGATCAAAACATAATTTAAAATAAATGCTCTTTCATCTAAATTCTTTCTCTGAAACCTAAGTATATATATATATATATATATGATCTTACCAACATTTCTGCATCTGTCATTCTCAGCGACACATTGATCAGCCCACCTTTGAGCAATTTCTGCAAGTTCTAGGTGCCATTGTACAGGAAAACCCTAAGAATATTGATATAATGGTGAATTAAAAAAAATAGATGAGTAATTCCATATTTAACAAAATTATTTATTTAAGAAGTGTATTTAATAGTTGAAAATAAAAATAAGCATAATCTATGCAAAAACAATCAAATGAAAAATAATTATTTATGTTAAAAAAATAACAATTAACCCATTATTTAAAATTACATACTCATTATTATGCAAGTCAATATCGCTCTTTTTGAAAACCTACCAATTAGGTAAAATACTGCATAATATGGATAGATCAAGATCCCCATTACACTGACGATTGACTTTTTTACTAATTAATAAATAACTAATGAAACTAATTTCAGAACAAGTTAGCTCCTTTATTTTATTGACGTAGAGAAAACAGTATTCTAGTTACTATTTATATGATATTAACAATAACTTTGTAAAGAACTCAGTTTTGAAGTGTTTTCAAGTTTTGAAACTGAATTTAACAAATTAGTATTAGGAGAAAGTATATATCAAAAATGGAGAATCTTCTAATTAAAAAAACAAAGCTAATAAAGCTGATGCTACTGACTGTTAGAGCAGCACTCGGTACTACTCACTGGTGCGACCATGCATCGGACGCGTTACCACCTAGCATAGCAACCTCCTCCCGAATCTAAAGTTTTCGCTTATTGCATGTAACTAAAAAAATTTTAATTTAATTTGAATAATACTTAACCGCATGCATCGGGCTTTTCTAGCGAATAGGATGGACTCAGAATATATAATTCAGTGGATATTGCACTGCATCGCGGGTAAACAGCCAATTTACTTCATTTAACGGCAGCGAAAAATTGATATACTGATAAGAAAATAAAGAAGAATGCACGATAATATCGATAAGAAATAATTAACATCTCGATACGTGCAAATTTCATTTAAGCCATCGCAATATCTTCACTAGTTTGGAATGAATATTGCATATGGTCTACATATGACATCGGAACAGGGTAGAGAATTGCTAAGAAAATATAGGGCACGGAAGATTTCGCTATAGTTTCCAAAATGACAATGAATTACTATAATGTAATAATAACATAAAATAATCTATAAAAATATAAAAAGAACAACATTTAAAATTTTTTTAATAACAATGAAATTCACCAATTTTGGAATTGAACAACTTAACCTCCCATTTTACAGACTTTTTTATACATGAAATAATTGATATATTTTTCTTTCCTATAAAAACTATTGTTCGACAATATTTACTGATCTATATTGTATCCACTTACCACACTCGCCGCCATAATTTCATCGATCGATGGAACTGCCAGTATACCTGTTGTATTGATTTGAATTTCTCTATTATTATATAAGCTAAGAATAGTTCGTACCTCAAAAGGTAGTAATCCGTATCTAATCACATTTCCACAAGTTTGCGCAGCTCCAGCTACCTTTATTATTAAGCAATATTAATATTTTAATTTCAATTAGATGATAAATGAAAATTAATGTCTCTATTCATATTAAGGAAATATGTTTTTGTTTATCTTAGATGAAACTATAAAAGAAAAACATATTTAAATTTGTGAGCCAATCTGACCAATTAGAAAAAAATTTTAGTTTCTCCAAGTTCATTTATATGTCCAGTAGAAAATTCATATTTATTTATTTCAAGATTAAACTAATTGTTTTCTCATGGAAATCTATAGTATGTAGGTCAGAAAAATCGGAAGTTGAAAAATTTTACCTACAAATGTATGTACATGAAGAACCAGCATGATCTATTAAAGTTTGAATTTTTAATACTAATATCAAAATAAATCTAGAAAATCTAAAAGCTATATAAACCGAATGAAATGATTAGGTCAAGTGAAATTGAGGTTAGAATTTAATCGAGCGTTCAAAATTTTATAATTTTTCTATTGGTCATTTTCTTGAAAATATATACTTCTTCCAAAATATTTTCGATTCTAGTACTCTTTCTTATTCTGTACTATGTTGTATGATGAATTTATAAAATATTGTTAAAGAGAATGCGAATGATAACAAATAATATACACACATGTAGCAAACTTACTGGATATTCACAGAGAGTATGAGTACGATTTGGACAGCTTTCTAGAAAGCAGTATCTGTGATCCTGTGAAAAAACAGCTGAAATTGCAAGTAGTAAAATAGAGGCGAATTGAATATTTCTCTTCATTATAAAAAATTGCTGTTATGTTCTTCCACCTGTGTAAATGATACGAATGTTAATAAAAATGTAATACGTATGTTTCAGTCTACTAACACCCCCCGTCTCAGATTCGCCCGAAATAATAATTTATGCGATTATTTTGTATAGACTAAAGAATTTTGATGCAAAAACTAAAAAAGTTCACTTTCAATATAATATCAATAAATTTCATCAAATCGATAATATTTCAGAGTACCTAGTTTTTTTAGTTATATTTTTAATTTTGCATTTCCCAATTCTTGAAAGTCTGACAGATATTTGTACATATCAAAAACAGATTTCACACCAACATTTCTTTTTGGTGAGATTTCAGAAAGTAGTTCTCCACCTGTTTTGGTCAGCTTCATATACAGATACCCAAGAAGTTGAATTTATGAAAGAACCGGAATTTGAAAGTGAGTTTGAGATTCTTAACATTCAATTATAGTCTTAAGGTAATTATCGGAAAGCTAAATACAGATATTGCAGGAAACAGTCATCGTACTATTTTTTACCATAGACTAATGGCTAAGCAATCTCTTTCATTGTTTCAGCATGGTTTCATCCATGTAACCGCCATTTATAGCACTTGGATTTATGTTCTGCTTGCTTACGATAGTATTACAATCCTTGAGCGACATAATTTATCCACGGCCTTTAACAGTTGTGTGACACCACAATGTAGTTGTGAAAATTTTAAATTGCTGTCATTAGTCGGCACATGATGATATAAGTGAATAGCGAATGACAGCTTGACTGTCATTGTGCTAACCTAATGACTGCCGCAGATTCCTTGTATTTATCTATTTGTATATTACTTTATCTTATTATTTGCATATTACTTTACGTTACACTTCAGAAATTTCTTCTTATACTAATATAGACAATAATTTTTATCGCTTTATAGCAGAAATTTTTTATTATATTTGACACACATATGTACTTATAATAGTTCCATGCGATTAAGAGTGAATAACAAGAGATATAAATTATAATAATAATACATCAATTTCAATTTGATTTCAATACCAACGAAAATGAAATAATTATATGCATATACTATGATGATCTATGGAGGTTAGAAATTGAGAAAGTTCATAGAATAAATAACATATGTCTCAAACACTCATCTGATAAACATATATGTAATATAAAAATAAGACATTTGTACCTAAATAATCTAAAAATTACGTTTGGAAATGTAAATTATACTCAAATTTGTGTTCAATTTTTTATTCAATTATTTCCATAATTAAAAATACAAAAAACATAAATGAGACACAGCAACGAGAATGATCTCTTTTTTTAGACAGCTACAAAGCTTGTATGCATAAATAATCCAAATGTTCAGAATATTTCCATCATCATAGGTGCTTCAATCGATTTTCATAATCGCTACTTTATGTGATAAATATAGATGAAAAAATATAATAAAGAAAACGTTATATTTCTACACGATTTTATAAATCTTCAGTTATACACAGCTTTTTCTGCCACTAATGTTAATTAAATAATATATAGATAAAAAAGAACGATATTCATTGAGCAAATCTATTTGTATATACTTTACCTTGTTATATGTATAGTACTTTACCTTCCACTTTATAAATTCCTTCTTATACTAATATAGACAATAATTTTTATCGCTTTATGGCAAAAATTGTTTATTATATTTGACACATTATGTGCCTATAATAGTTCCATGCGATTAAGACTGAATAACAAGCGATATAAATTATACATGCTAAAAAACTAATTCGATAAAGTATTTTATTATCTTACTAAAATATTGTAATGTTATAATAGACAGATTCAATAGTATAAATCGAGTAACACCAGATATTAGTATATAAAATAAATTTAGTTTTTTCGTAGATTCAATAATTATTTGAACTATTGAAGTTATTGGTATCCTTGAAATTTATGAGCCGAAAAGTATAAGACAGAAAACTCAAAACTAAAGCAATATGTTCAAATATTTATTACAATAGTTGTTACGAACAGAATCGAAATGATATACTAGAATTAGTATTAACTCTAATAGTAAATCTCCACCTTTTATAATTTCTAGAATTAAAGTATTTATTATTCGATCAAAATTCTATTTGTTATTATATAGTAATTAGTTTCACGTAAAGCGTCTCTATATTGTTTGCATTAAAATTTAAGTAGAAGATATTTCTTTTATAACTAATAGATTTAGACATATTTGTAGTGTAAGAACGTAGAACTATAAAGTTAAATTTAATTTTAATGATTTTTAGTGTTAGAATTAATTAGTCTAACATTATATTAAAATAATGCGTAATAATTTCTAAAAAGTTTTATAATATTGCGTTGACATTATATATATATATATATATATATATATTGCAAAATGTGATGTTTGTAAACAATCCCATCTGTCACATATTGAACGAGCTTCGAAATCACTTGAATGCAATAGAAATATATAAATGTATAAATACTAAAATGTAAGTTTTAATACTGGATTAAAAAGCTCATGAAAAGATGTGTTTCTTCATATGTGTTTCTTTACAATAAAATTACAAGTTATATTGGTTATTTTGATACACCGGAACAATTTAGCATGATTGTTAATTATGCCGAAAAACATTGCACAATTATAATTTACATATTGTTCTAGATTCTCAATAGTACCCGTATCAGATTTTAAATATTAATAATACAAAACATCAGCATTCTGCCTATCTGATGTGTATACACATTTTCAAAGTATCTATTACAAAGACTATCCATATATATAAATACTATTACATTCTCAGACCGGGGATTGTCACCTTGTCGTATGCCCTATGGGCTGGTATGGGAGCTTGTCTGGGGTTCCGGGCGGCTGACCCGGCAATGGCTGTGGGTGTTGGGAGGCTCGCCCTTCGGGCGGAGCATGGAGGTGAAATTGGGCTGACGCGGGAAACTACCTCTCTAGCTACAAAAGTAATCACCCCAGCGGTATCCTTAAAAGGGACCTGCTTTGACCTACCTCTTAGCTAGTGTTGGGCCTCGAGGCTCCTGAGAACGGCCATGCTGATCCCGCATGGTTGCTATTGACCATATATTGGGAAATCGCATTCTGGAAACCAGTAAAGGGAGTACGACCCTACCAGGCGTAGTGGAGTCAGGCTGCACGCAGAGTGGCGTCCTATCTCCACTCATATGGTGCCTCGTTGTGAACGACCTTCTGAAAAGACTGAACAACATAGATTGTACGACAGTTGGTTATGCCGACGATAACATGATTATCGCCAGAGGAGCCTCTCTAGACCCCGTTATGGGAATCTTACAAGGTACCCTCCACGTGGTCGACAGATGTTGTAGACAGACAGGTCTGACTGTTAATCCTAGGAAGACTGAAGTCATAGTTTGCACCAGAAAATAAAAATAGAATAGAGAAAGCAACTTGACATTAGTAGGGCAACCCCTAACCCTCAAGAATCAAGTGAAATACCTAGGTTTTATCATCGATAGTAAGATATCGTGGAAAAATCACCTGGAACACTCAGCTCACAGGCTGACGGCTTGTCTGTAGCAGATTCGAAGGGCCATAGGCCAGACATGGGACCCCAGACCAGATACGATGAAGTAGATATATGAGGCTGTTCTAAAACTCAGACTAACATAAGGTGCTCTGGTCTGGTGGGAGAGAACGGCTTTGTATTTTTCTGTTAGCATACTCGAGAGAGTGAAGAGTATGGTATTGATAAGTATCTCAGGCGCAATTAGGTCTACACCTACTGCGGCGCTAGGCATACTCCTCAAAATTGAACCAATCACACTGAGCACAAAAGCCGCAGGGCTTTTTGACTTTGTGCAGCAGAGTCAAAAAGATTACTCGGGAAGATTAACAAAGAAGGGCCACTATGGCTCTTCGAGGGACTGGACGGAAAGGCGATTATACGAATGAACCTGAACGCCACGAACATAAGCTTCCTCTTTGACAAGAAATATACATTCCGTATCCCATCTAAAGAAGAATGGAAATCTGGCTTAACAGGCGTCCTGAACATTTGAGAACTGTGGTTCATAGACAGCATTAAAAATGAAAAGGGTAGGTGCAGGGGTGTACCACAGAAGTAATGGCAGGGGAACAACCGGCAATCCAATTGGGACGATACCCCACCGTTTTTCAAGCTGAGCTAATGGCAATAATGAGAGGGGCGGAGGTTACAATTTTCTTTTATTCTTAGAAAAACCATCTCATTGGCTAAAAGATTTTCCAATGACCGCGTATAGACGGAAATATATTAGGAGAGGGGGTAAGGGCCTGATGCCTGCCTGATGCCTGCCTAATTGCCGGGATTCCCCGATCGAACAGATAGCATTCTAAGCACGTACAATATATGGCACAAAGGAATCAAGGTACTTTGACTTTCCACCACATATGTTGGGTTATCCGCAGTTATAAATAGTAAAATTTTCAAAAACGCTGCGGAACATTAAAATATATTTTCAAAAGATATAACATTCTTGTACGTTCGTCACAATTTAGATATCACAAAGAAAACAAAATATAAAAAAGAAAAAACGTGTAGTTGAGATCCCTGAAACAATAATGTCAAGAATACTTACTTTATCAATTTCAAGGCGCTTCTTGTTGGGCGAAAAATAATTCTGTTTTCAATTTAATAGATTTGCTTTATTAAACATTCAATTTATAAATTAAATGGATCAAAAATATATCTCGCCTAATAGATATATAATTTTAAGAGATACAGTTGAAAGAATATTCTCAAAAATAGAAAAAATTCAAATTATATATGTAATAATATGTAATATAAAAGTCATCACCAAAGTTCTACATTTCTGAAAATCTGCTGAGTCTTATTTTTTTAGTTTTGTAATAAAATACTACTAAAATATTAAAAATTATCCTGTTATTTTTCGATTAAGTTGAAGAAAACACCAATAAATTTGCAAGTAATATGTAATTTTTGCCTTTGTATTTGACGCCGCAAAAGGGCACGCCCGACGCGACCTGATTGCCGTCGCCTGGCTTTATGCACTACCCCCCCCCTCCTTCCCACCAAGACTTTAAAACAGCGAAAAGGCGAAATTTGATAGATCAGGGAGTAGTGAGTAGAAAGGAAACAAGGAATTGAAAAAAGGAAAGGAGAGTAAAGGGAGAAGAGGAAAAAGTGTAATTTTTTCCGTCTGCGGGAGACTCTTCAAAAATTATTGGGGCGTTCGCACTGAAGTCGTCGGGTTCAACTCTGTATTTTATCATATTAATATTTTTTGGAAGGAATAAACGTGTAAGTGCTTAGACCTACCGAGTCGATGTATTTTCGCCTGCGATCTTCCGCCTTTTCGAAACCCTTATGTGTGTGTTTTATTATATTTCTCATTTTCAGGCCGTCGGAACTCCCCTGGAGAACTATCCAAGTGAGGCAAATGCATAACTTTGTTTGTGTGCGCCTGAAATAAAAATAATAAATTTCGAAATAAGTTACGAGTGTACATTAAAAACACGATATACTCAATCTAGCCTCACGATGCCATTCGGTGCTGATGATCGTCTCATTCTCTCTCTATCTCTCTCGCTCTCTTTCTCACAGAATTTACATAATATAATTACAATATATAATATTATAAGTAACACTATATAAATTGATAATTATAAATTATCTTTAGTATTTGCTTTTAAACCAATTTTGTTAGTGTAATATGTTCAAGCATGATTTATTCCACAAATAACTTCCTGTAACATATATTTTAAAATAGGAAATGTTTAAATATCTATTCCTATGTATTTATTATAAAAGAAATGACAAGAAGGTTGATAATTATTGAAAACAGTTTGTTGCAATATTTCGGCTATAAATTGGATAATAACTTTTGTTGTGCTATAAGCCAGATTATTTTATAAAAAATTAGGTATCGAATTAAGAATGTTAAAAAAAATTAATGTTTTGATATTTACAATGTCAAAGACGTTTTACTTCCTTAAAAAGGAATATACCAATTTGAAATTACATATAAAACTTATATTTTAGACATTAGTAACTATAATTTGAGATATTTCAGAATTATATAAATACATAGGATTTCAAGCTATAAAAAAAATTATGTACATATTGTAAATTCACGGAATGTTGAATGCTCGATAAGAATACAAACATGAATATTTTTAATACAATATTCTTTATAATATTTTATTATGCAATTAATTTCGAAGGACAATTATAAATACTTGATTTATGTGAAAAAGGGATCGATTCCAGAATCTTGAAATCAATGAAAACATACACACATGCACATACGTACATGTAAGCTTTCAATAAAGGTAAAAAAATAAGGTTGAGCGTACAATTAGAATAATATTCATTAATCGGTTTCATCATCAGTTTCCTCTGGGTAGAATTCTTCGATTTCTTCTTGGCGTTGCTCGTATATTTCCTGTTGAGTTTGCGTAACTGTTGGATTTACGTAGTTTATCTGTTCGGTGTGATGACGAACACCGTCTAGGCTTTCAAGGTTACACACAAGATGTAGATAACTGAATTCATCATCAGATGTTCTAATTGCACCGCAGCCAATATTGCTAAAATATTGTGGTCTAAAAAGCGTGCCATACATATTTCCAACACTTCTGAGTGTACTACTGTGTACAAATATAGTAAGACTTTTCAATTAAAACTTCTCGGGTTAATGGATGCGAATAAATATTTTTATTTTTAATTGGTAGTACTGTCAGAGTTATATGTGCCAAATTTCACGCAATTATTTTCATTTGTTACTTAGATAGGCTTGTGTTTTGTGAACAAAGAAAAATTGTCTCTTCAGTTTTTACA
Source organism: Sycobia sp. Sy_11 (assembly GCA_018907035.1). Lineage (NCBI taxonomy): Eukaryota > Metazoa > Arthropoda > Insecta > Hymenoptera > Epichrysomallidae > Sycobia > Sycobia sp. Sy_11. The sequence continues at coordinate 2,973,959 of JACCIC010000015.1, read as the reverse complement.
ATGTCTCAAATTATTCAACAAAGAAGTAGTATTAAATTTTGTATGCGAAATGAAATATCGGCCGCCGAAACATTCGGAATGTTACAGAAGGCCTTTGGTGAGAAGTCAATGTCAAGAGAGATGGTTTTTTTATTGACACAAATTGTTCAAAAAAGGTCGAGAACGCGTTGAAGACGAACCACATCAAAGACGACCAAGAATATCTATCGATCAGCTACACGTCGACAAAATCAATGAATTGGTTCTGCAAAATCATAGATTGTCTACTAGAACGCTTGTTGATATTGTTGGAATTTCAAATAGGTCAGTCAGCACCATTTTGAAAGACCTTTCGTGCCTGAAAAGAGTGAAATCTCGATTGGTGCCAAAAACACGCAATTTTTTGGATAAACAGAGTCGCATCGAGGTCTGTGAAATGATGCTTTCAGACTATCAGGACAAGATGGAACGCATAATAACTGGAGATGATACTTGGGTCTACGCTTACGACCCAGAAACAACCGATCAGTCGAGCGAATATCGTGCCAACGGAGGGCGGAGACCGAAAAAATCACGCCAAAATCACTAAAAAATCAAGGTTATGCTCACTGTTTTTTTCAATTATCGTGGTGTGGTGCATTACGAATTCCTTCCAACCGGCCAAACTGTTAACAACGAATATTATTTGAGTGTGATGCGTCATTTGCGTGAAGCTATTCGTCTCAAAAGGCCAGATTTTGGAAAGACAACTCTTCGTTTTTGCATCACAATAATGCACCAGCTCTCACTGCATTAATTTTACGTGAACATTTCGGCAAAAATTCAACCAAGATCGTTCCGCCACCACCGTACTCTCCTGATTTAGCACCGTGTGACTTCTAGCTGTTCAGAAAACTCAGTAGATCACTTCGAGGATATGGTTTTGATTTGATTAAAGAAATAAAAGCCAAATCGAAGAAGGAACTACTGTCCATTCCGCAATAAGAGTATAAAAAATATTTTGAAAATTTAAAAAAGCGTTGGCGTAGTTGTATTACATCCAAGGGGGTGGTTATTTTGAGGGGCTCGAATTAGATTTAGAAGAATAAATAAAGATTTCAAAAGTTATAAATAAAGTCTTACTCATATTGGTACACAGTAGTATTAGAACTGTATCAATAAGAAGATATAAATTCCAACTCAACTATAGAGATCTTATGGTTATGTTAATAATATAATTACCTAGGAGTCCTCAAATTCGAAAGATTATCAGCTAAAGCCCATCTAGAAATAATCGGTATTATTGAAGGTTCCACACTATGCAAAGTACTGTTAGCTCGACCTACCCATTGTCTAACAGGAAATCGATCTAAAAACAAAGAAACAGTTTCTTTAAATATAATTCAATGTATTTAACGATAAATCATGCTATTTAAAACGAATGAATAAGAAAAAACTGATATACGAACGATTCGAAACGACTTTTACGGAGAGTTTCCTGTTCGGACGGTAGTATATGTCTCGGGACGACGACTATAGAGAGTTTCGTATTGGAGAGATCGAACACAATGTCTAAGTGTCCCAAGAAGACTTCTATAGGAAGTTCGTTATTTGTATGATATAATATGGAACTCCCCCGTAAAAGGCATTCCGTCATACTTGGACAACGTCTTCTACAATCCAAACACACAACTCCCGCTAGAAGTCATCCAAAAACACGTGGAGATGGTTTCCTACCGACTCAACACGATACTCCCCGTAAAAATCGGCCTGAGGTATCGCGATATCGTATTCTACCGTCCATATACGAAATTAGAATATTTCCCGGTAGAATCCGTATTTTAATTTATTTATAAATTAAATGCCGTAACTATTTAGTTAATGGTGTCAACTGAAATCAAAGCAAAATAATGATCTGCGAATAGAATATTGTATAAATGAACGCTCAGATGTCGTCTTTATACACGGAAGCGACTATGTGCATATATACACACAGTGTCCCAAATATAATAAATATAGTAAATATTAATATTTATGTAGGTCTATTTTTAATAGTTTTAGCAGTACGGGCCAATGTCTGTGAGCCAATAAGGGCTTAGAGAGGTGGATCATCGCCTGCGAGCGAAGAAAAGGAGGTCAAAAGAAGGGAAACGAGGCGAAGTCGAGCGAACACGGAAAAGACCAGTAGTTGTTATTTTTCCTATTCATTGTCAACACAAACGTAACTGCTTGGATATACCTAAGCATTGTCGAAGCGAGGTTCACGCGTCTTGTGAATAAAGATTATCTTTCTCCGTCTATAACGGTCCCTTCCCATATTTTTTGTCAAGCTTCGCTTTTTTATAACAGCGCACTTCACTGCATTGGAAATAATGAAGAAAAGGCCGATGTTTGCTCTCGCCCGGCGAAACAATCGGTATTGTCGCTGGCACGGACGCTGACAACTGACCGCGAGCGCACACGTGTGCTTTATAAAAAGAAATATGCAACTTAATTTTCGAAATGTTACAAAGATTGAAAAATAGATATTCGATAATTTTTTTTTCATTCAAAACTGGCAAAAATACCGATTGTAAGGAACTTTGAATGGTAAAAATCGGATGGTTTTGGCTTGAGTTATTTTATCATTTTATCCGATTTTTATCAATCAAATTTGCAATCAGTATTTTTGTCAGTTTTGAATGTGATTATCAAATATCTATTTTTTAATCTTTGTAGCATTTTGAAAATTCAGTTGCGACTGTTGCATTATCGAATCTCATGCGATTTATAAGTTATTATAATTCAAAAAGTGCCCTTCTGAATTTTCTTTCAAGATTATTTATATTTGACTCATAATATCAATCTCAACATAATTCTACAGAAATGTTTATTTTTTTACTATGTTCTTACCAACATTTCTGCACATGTCAGTCTCATTGATACATTGGTCAGCCCATCTTTGAGCAATCTCTACAAGTTCTGGATCCCATTGTACAGAATGGCCCTAAAAAGATTAATATAGCAATTAGGTTATAAAAAATAGAAATATAAAAATATAAACAATATAAAATGAGAAATTCCATATGCAATAACTTTATTTATTTAAGAAATTTATTTAGTAGTTTATTATAAATTAAAATAAGCATAATCTATACTAATAAAACCAAATGAAAAATAATTCATTTTAAATAAATAAAAATGAACTAATTATTTATAATAATAGACAGGTCAATCTAGCTTTTTTTGAAAAACAAGGATATTCTAAAAGGTTCTTGTTGTATGTAAAATCCTGCATGGTATCGATGGTCAATTTGGCCATTACACTGATTGGTGACTTTTGTAGTAATTAATAAATAATTACTGAAAAACATTACTAATTTACTTAGTTTTTTTATTGCATTCCAATACAGAAAAAGACTATTATATTTATAATATTTATATGATATTAACATAATTTGGAAAAAATTATGGAAGAAATTAATTAACTAAAGCCTAAGAGTTTGAAATTGATTAAAAAAATAATTTAGCTGCAACATTCAACCGCTGGCGTTGGACTTCGATAGCGATAAGAAAGGATTCGAAATGCATAACTCAGTTGACGCTACACTGCATCGCGGACACTCCCAGTAGTAAAATCATTGCATTTACAGGTGGCGAGAAATGCGTTCAATGCTATGAAAGGAATAAGTAACACTGGACAGTGTCGACACGAAATAATTAACCTCTCAATGCATTCGAATGTCAATTAAGCGATTGGAATATATACGCAAATAGGGTATATCCCCAGTACTCAGAAACAAAATTTATCATGGAACTTGTTCTATATAGCTTCCAAATTAAAAATTACCAATAATGTGCACAATTTACTTTTTATAAAATAATACAAAAAATGCTGCATTTTATATTTTTTGTTAAAAACGCTGAAAATCAGTTATTTCAGTATTGAACAACTTAATCTTTCATTTTATGCACTTTTTAAATATGAAAGAATTGATATTTCTTTTGTCCTATAAGAACAATTGTTCTACAATACTCGCTAATCTATGTTGTAATATCTTACCGTATTCGTGGCCATAAATTCATTGATTGATAACTCTTGAAGTCTGTCCATTATATGGAGTTGATTTTGTCTACGATTATATAAAATAAGGATATTTTGGACCTCAGTGTATGATAATCCGATTCTGTCAACATTTCCACAAGTTGGTCGAGCTCCAGCTAGCTTTATTATTAATAAACATTCATATTTTAATTAAAATTAATTTAAGTTACGAAATAAAAATTAATGTCTATTTATATTAAGGAAATATACTTTTGCTTATCTTAGAAGGCCAAGAAAGAAAACATATTTATATATGTGAACCAATCTAACCAATTATAAAAAAATTTTAGTTTCTCCATTTATCAAGTCCATTTATATGTCCAATCGAACATTTATCTTCACTCATTTTATAATTAAACTAATTTTTTTCCAATGGAAATCTATAGTATGTAGGTCGAAAAGATCAGAACTCGAAAAATTTTACCTTCAAATGTATCCACATGAGCAATCAGCACAATTTATTAAGGTTTGAATCTTTAATGCTAGTATCAAAACACATATAGAAAATCTAAGAGCTATTATGTAAACCGAAGGAAATTATTATGTCAAGGTGAAATTGAGGGTTACAATTTGATCGAGCGTTCAAAATTTTATAATTTTTCTATTGGTCACTTTCTTCAAAAATATACTTCTTCCAAGATTTTCGATTCTAGTACTTGTGTAATATGTTATATGATAAATTTATAAAATATTGTTAAAGACAATGCAAATGATAAAAAAGTTTCAATTTGGATTAAATGTCAATAAAGTAACGTTTTTTGCTTTTTTTATAATACACACACACACACACACACGCGCGCGCGCGCGCACACACGCACACACACGCACACACGCATATATATATATATATATATATATATATATATATATATATATATATAGATCAAACTTACTGGATATCGACAGAGAGTATGAGTACGATCTGGACAGCTTTCTAGAAAGCAGTATCTGTGATCCTGTGAGAATACAGCTGAAATCACAACTAGCAGATAAAAAGCCAACTGAATATTTCTCTTCATTCTAAAATGTTGGTGCTATGTTCTCCTATCTGCGTAAATGTTTGGAATGTCATTAAAAATGTGATACGAATAATATTTTGATTTTATATATACACCCCCCCCCCGTCGCGGATTCACCAGAGTGAATGATGTATGCGATTACATTATATAGAGTAAATAAGTTTGACGCATAATGTAAAACACTTCCCTTTTAACGGAATATCAATATGAAATGATATATCAAAGTTGAATGAACACTGGAGAAGTTTCATAGAGTAGTATTTTTAATATCGATAGTTGTATTCCAGGCAATTAAGCCAAATACGAAGACTTATAAAAAAATAAGAAATATTATATAAGAAATAAGTGAGGAGAAATGTATGTGAAATAAAAAGTAAAATCGTGACAAAATTTAAATCAATAGAAAATAACTATATTTGTCCTTTTAGCCCTAGGTCATCTACTGGAGTTATCAGTAATATGGTAGGTAGTCTAATTTTTTGACGAACTGTGCTTGGTCAAAAACCAAAGAACCTATAATATAAAAATATATATTATTATTACGCGTACGAAATTGGCTTAATCTCCTGGAAGACAATTGTCAATGTTTCAAAAAACCTTTGTGAAACTTCTCATGTGATTTTCAAAATTTAATTTATTAATATCAATAAATTTCAATAAATCTATAATATTTCAGAGTATATAAAATTTTAGTTATATTTTATTTTCATATTTTGCAATCCTTGAAAGTCTGACATACAATTGTGCATATCAAAAACATCCTGATCGTAAGTCGGTTACTACATTTTTAAAACTGGGTCTATGACTCTGTCACTTATTCATGGTAATATCAAAAAGAGGAGAAAATCGCAATCGTTTGAATTAGAAGGATACATAAGTAGAAATCACAGGGCATTCCACACACGTGGAATCAATGATCTTTCGCCAATTACAGCGAATAAATTTGTTTTGTTTATTTGAAAAATGTGTTGAAAGTCGTAATATTACGAAATGATCACTAAAAAATAATAAAAGAAGAAAAGTGAAAAATCTCTACTGATTATTTTTCAAATAAAATGAAGTCAATATACAATTTTACTCAAAATAACTTGCATAGCAATAATTACCAAATAAAAGAACAATTTATTCAATTTTTTGAACAACGGAGACCTTGTAAGTGACGTGAGTAATTAGTTTTATGTATAGAATATATATTATGCAACAAATTAATGTACCATAATGCAAGCATGCCATAGCATGAAACACCACATGATCAGAAGCACAAAAGATATCATTTGTTATTGATTAAGACAGTTAGAGGTTATACTTTAGTTTAAACTAAAGTATAATATTAGCCATTGGATTCTATATATTTTGTCAGTATTTCAGGCAAATTATGGATACAATTCCAAAAAAACATTTTCTCTTTTGAGACAAACCATTCGATGAGCTATTTTTCGACTTCTTCAAAATTGGCGAAGCGCTGTTTTGCAACTGAGTGCCCCATCAATTGTAAGAGGTGATAGTCTGACGGGGCAAGGTCTAGAAAGTACGGCGGGTGCAATGGCACTTCCCAATTCAGTGCTTTCAATGTGCCGTTTACCGGTTTAGCTGTGGGAGAGGGCGCCTTGTCATATTGTAAAATAACTTTTCTCATGTCTTCTGGACCATTCCGGTCGTTTTTCCTATCAGCGCTTGATGCAAATTGATAATTTGTTGTCGGTAGAGATATTTATAATAGCCATTGCATCAGGTTGCAATAACTCCTAGTATACCACACGCACTGATCCCACCAGGCACAAAGCTTCGTCCTAAGGCCAAAGGAATTTGGCGTTGCAGTCCATGTGTTGGATTCAGCAGCTGAAAGCCACGATTTTTGTCGTTTTGCGTTCTTAAAATAAATCCATTTTTCATTCTCGATGATAATTTGGTGCAGTACATATTTTCTTTGAAACCGTTGAAGCAGTATTTGATAAACGCTTTTTCGATTTTGCAAATATCTATCATTTAGTTGGTGTGGGGCCAATTTTCCATACTTTCCATAGCTTTTAAACATTGAAAAATTGCTTATTGGGTGTATTAAGTGTTTGTGGCATATTTTGTTGTAATTGAATTGATTTATTATCCAATAACGTCTGCAATTCCTCGTCTTCGAAATTTTCGCTGCACCAAAATGCTCATTGCCTGTCAGATCGAAATCTCTACTCTTAATTTAAAAATTTAAGTTAATTTAAACATTTTAGAATCATGAGAGCATGCTGATCATACGGTTCTACCAGAAACCAATCCAAATAATAAGAATCTGATGCAGAATCCAATGGAAATAAGAGAATGATCCAAATACAATTTACTTGGACTAAAATCCAACATATTCACTGAGATAAATATCTATGACACTATTACATTGGCTGAATTTCACTTGTGTATGATTGTAGGTTATTGTTAATAGAAAAAATTGACATATATATCAAATTATTGACATACATACAAATTTTTAGTGTTATTTAACAGCGAAACCGACAAATTTCAACTTATACCCCTGTTATGCATCCGAGCAGGAACGTGGACCATATACTATAATATATATTCAAATTAGGTTCTTATTCTATGACCGAGAAGGAGTTGATCAAAAAGAATACAATGGATTAAAAAAAAACTATTAAGTAACATACAATATTATAGAATCAACTATAATTTTATAATAAAATTTTAAAAAGTTTTATTTAAAAACGAAAAGTTTAAAAAAGTTAATATTATAAAAATATGATTTAACTTGAATAACAACAAAAATAAAATAAGTGAATGATCAATTTGTCCATTTTTCCTGCATGTTCCATGATTATCTATAGCGGTTAGAAATAGACCGAGTTCTCAGATAATTGGTTTAGAGGATTAATTTTTACAAAAACATCTAATACAAAAATAAAAGAGTTATATCTACATTAGAGTGCAAGTACGTTTAAAGCAGTACATTATGCTCACAAAATACCGGCAGATATCAGCATTCGATAATAATTTTGTTGACTTCATTTAGATTATCTTTTCTAACAGGTGCACAAAGCTACGGGCTAGAGCCATATTATAATAATAAAAGGCTAAGATCACAGTAACTATTTCATTCTTTTAAAAGTATAATCCAATTTTATATTGATTTCTATACTGAACTATGGAAAAAATTTTTAATATTTACAGAGCTCAATTGTTTTAGACCATTAATCCATAAACAAGAATCGAAAAAGCATAAATAAGTACACAGCAAGGAGAAAGGTATCTTTTATTTTTTTCAAGAGCTCAGAATATATCGATCACCATGGGTTCTTCTGTGTGTGCGCGCGCGCGCGTAAGCACGTGTAAGTCGGAATATCTTTCACTATAAATATAGATGAAAAAATAGTACATTTCGACAAGATGGTATAAATCTCGAGTTATACAGAGCTTTTTCTACAAGTAGTGTTAATTAAATAATATATATATATATATATATATATATATATATATATATTATATATATATATATATATATTATATATATATATATATATATATATAAAAGAACGATATTTGAACGATTCTATTTGTATATTACTGTACCTTAACTTCACTTCAGAAATTCCTTCTTCTATTAATATAGACAATAATTTTATCGTTTTATAGCAGCAGTTATTTATTATATTTTAAATACATTTGTACTTATACTAGTTACATCTAATTAAACCTGAATAACAATTGATATTCATTATATAGGCCATAAAACATATTAGTTCGATAAAGTATTTTATGATCGAAATAAAATATTTGAATATCATAATAGACGAATTTAATAGTATAGTAAAATATAAAAGTGTTTATATTAAATATAAATTATTATTATTAATACTAATGCATTAGATCTAAAACAATAAATATATCGCCTATTTAAATTATTGTATATAAAAAAGAGATAATTCTTAAACTCAGAAGTAACGCTAAGTTCAAAAATATTTCATATATTCGTAACATTAATATCAATATTTGGCACTATGTTTCAGTTTTTTCTTTTTCATCTACTGTAAAAGTAGATAATTTTACATTATAAGTAGGACACATCTGCCAGTAGGTGTTTCAAGACGAATCATACTAAATAGTTTCTTTTTGATTTTCATAAATTTTTCTTTCATTTAATTTTAGTCTTTTTTTTAATTATTTTCTTTAATGTCGAATCGACTGGTGTCATTAGCATCCACATAAGATATTTATATATTGTATATATTAAAACTGCATACTTAATTATTGTTTACAATGCTGTTGTACATTTCTTTTGTACACAGTTTGTTCTTACATTTATTATGTTTCTAGATCTAATATAATACTGCAGTACTACTTTTTCTATTTTCATTTTTCTTGATTTATTTTCGTTCTTGAAATTTTCTTTATTCATTCTACATCTGTACATCTGTACATTCTATACTTCTAGTTGTTATAATAAGGTTCCACTTTCTTCTGCGTTGGCATTATTAAAATGCGTTATTTCATTGTTATTAATAATATCAAATAATTATTTCCATGTATGATATTATGAATTATTTTACCTCTTCTATTAGAACATTTGCACCCTCGTGAGGTGTTGTAGCTATTGAAGTAACCTAGCAATATAAATGGTTTGGGAAGCGCATTTATTAATTGTGCTACATGGTTTGAAGAGAATTCAAAATTATTTGGGAGATATAAATTACAAATTGTAATTTTCTGAGGTATATAGTACGATATAGCAACTTTTACTATTTTGGTGTTAATATTTACGTTATTGTAGTTAATATTATCTTTAATGTATATGGCTACTCCACCACTTGCTTTGTGGTGGATTAGTTTTTATCTGTTTTATTTTTATAAATTGAATTATATCCTTTTATTTCTGTATAAATATCTTCTTTGAAGTGAGTCTCCTGTAGGCATATAATTTGCGGGCCTTTCTCTTTTATTAACCTGTCTAAATATAGTTTTCGCTTATAGAATCCATTTGAGTTCCATTGTATTATTTTAGTGTGCATAATGTTTGATATTCTGAATTTGGTGTTCATTCTGAACTTGGTATTTATACATTTTTATCCAGTGTTCATAGTGTGTTCTTCAAAGTTTAAATGTTTTAGTATTTTTATTAATCTAATAAATTCATTTTTTGTACTAAGGTCTTCCAGTAATGAGTAAAGTTCCCTCGTCATCGAAGCTACTGTTTGATATTCATTCGTATAGTCAGCTATTGTATATTTTGTTATTTGATTTCCGAATGTTTTATCAAATAAATTTAAAAAAAAGGCTATAGTTCAGGGGAAAATTGTTCTGTTTTTCAGTTATTCTTTGTTGTAGTGGCATCACTATAGTGTAAAAATCTTTCTTAGATTCGTTTTCGTTGTTGCTTTTTACCTCTAGATTTAATTTTTTCGTTTTGATTATAGGAGGTTTAAATTTATATTTTGCTAATTTTTGTTCATTGTCTATTTGAGATTAAGAACATATGCTAGACTCTGAATCAGAAATTTCACTTTCATTTACATCTGCTTGCGACGATCATGAAGTTGCTAGCACACGTTTCGGTATAAATTTCCTGGTATTCTTAACTAATATGAGATCGTTAATATTGTGTTTATTATGCGTATTTATATTTATTAGTTCTTCTGTCGTCTTTGGAATTTCGTATTCTGTTTGTGTCTGTATTTCTGTGTTGTTATTTTCATTGAGCATTGCTGGGCAAAATCTTTGAACGTGTCTTTCTTTTTGCAAATAAAACAACTGACGCCTTCTGTAAGAAATACCCCATACGTTATATTCTCGTAGTTAATAGCAATTGATGTCGGAATTTTTGTTATATCATCTAGATATATATATATATATATATTTGCCTACGGAAACTCCAGGTATGAGTTAAACCTTATACGTACATTTCGGCTCTAATAAAAGACATTTTAGATTCAAGACGAACATTAAGTTCTTTTAATTTATTTTCAATCATATAGTTTAGTATTTCAGGGTATACATTTGACAGTGTTATTTTTTTGTACGAGGCGATAGAGGAGTAATATCTATATAGTTGTCGTCTAATTTTATAACTTTATGATTTTCAACTAAATTATCCACAATTTCTTTTGACATTAGTTACACGCATATACTATTTATTATTTCACTTATATATTGCTTAATCGAGTATCCTTCTAGTGCTTGCATTACTATTGCTTGGTCTCGTTTCGGAAATGTTACACTGTGCGTTGCTTTTGTGTAATTCATTTTTTTATGGTTAATTCTTCTATAGTTAGAAGAACTTTCCCCTTGTAAGTTTGGAGACTGCCTCCTTCTGTTTGTTGCACTTTATCCCTCCATCGTCGCCGCTTGAAACGCGTGCAGCATCCATTACGGTCGCGAATTATTCTCTTATTTGCATACGTAGTCTATAAGTCCAGAAAAAATTCTACACGAGGATAATGTCACCGCGCATATAATACGCCCTCCACCATGGGCACAGAAATTTTAATGGGCCAAATAATTGAAATCATAGCTTTATTGATGTCGTAGTTTTCCAGAGAGGTTGAGGGGTGGTGGAATGGGATGGAGGCGGCGGAAATTAATCGCTCTGGTGCGACTTACGAGAAAGACGCGAGATAAGTTGCCCCAAATCCGAGGTGAAAAGATGGAGGAGGAGGAAGAGCCTGTTTTGCGCAAGCTCAATTAAAAGTTTATTTAAGCGATGGAGTGGCTCGATGGATATTTTAAGTTCACCAAAGCGACGGTGTACCAGGCGAAGTCTTGGATACATATTTGGGTGATTCGAGCGAGCGTTAACCTATGGATAAATTATAAATTTGAATGAACTATTCAATCCATTTCGAAACTACAGAATCAATTAAAATGCAAAGTTTGGTTCATTGTTGTTTCAAAGGATCATAAGATATTGTATTCAAACTAATTTTGATAGGCTACCGAAATTCTTTATATTTTTAAAATGTTACACGGATAAGCAAGAAAACAATATTTCTAAATCATTATCTTTCTATAGTTCATTAGAATCAGTTAATTTTCATTAGCTATAATACAAGTTATAGACAAATTCTATGATTACATGCCAAACATCGATTAGATATATGAAACATAATAGGAAACTTAGGCTGAATAGGTAAATAAAGTAAAATAATAACGAGTACTGAATATGTTAATAGTATATATTTAATAGTATATTTAATAAATAAAATATTGTTTACTATATCACATTGCGCAACAGAGGACGATAATTGGAAATCAAAGTTGAATCTCGGCTTTGCTGCCCCGCGCAAACGTCACAGAAGATTTTGTCATCGCATATAACAATATTTCCTAAGGTATATTCGGGCTTAGTGCCCCCTCAATCGCGAAGCCTGGGGTAATTTGTCCTAGCTACCACTCTCCTCCATCATGGTAGAGACGCGTACATATAAGTATGACATGACAGTGAAATAAACATTTTAAAATAATAAAGAATTACAATATTTAAAAAATAAGATATTTAACAGAGCCTTAAATAGAGAGAGAGAAAGAAAGAGAGGCAGAGAAAGATTACGAGATTATTAATCTGGATAAAAATCACTTAAAATATATTTAACATCACAATAAAAATAAAGAGAATTTCTTCTTTTTAAAACATGTTTTACAGTTTTATGTTATTTCCTGAACATTTTTCTTGCAACTTTCAAAAACGTAAAATTATTTTTTTTTTTAAGACACAGAATTTTTATTTTCAAATTGTCAGTCTTTCTAATAATTTCTAATTAGTCAGTAATTCTAAAATTTTTCTGACATGCCCACTATATGACATTTCCTTGCATCTGATAAAATTCACTTGACGTGATGAGTACTATATAACAGCCATTGCGCAGGTTTATTTAGACAATAATTCAAACGAAGCATGTGGTTTAGAAAGAAATGCAATTTTCATTCTATTGATTGCTCATGACAATATTTTACAATCTCCTTGGAGAAAGGAGAAGATTCTGTATTGAAGCTTCAAACTTTTTAATTTTGTTTCAGTTATTATTGCAAAATTATACACAATCGACCGATTGGAATAGAACTTGGCTAATCCAAGGGTCTTCTATTTTATTTCGGTAAGCATTACTGCAATAATGGATCAGTAATTTCATTGTTTAAATTATCGCAAATTAATAGTAACAATTTATTAGTAATATATGAATGATTTCTCATTTTTCAAATAAATTACCTGTTGACTTTAAATGTGCAAATTTTACAAGAAATAATAAGATCGCAATTTCCGTAAATTATATAATTAGATGTTTACAAAGATTTTTCTATTCTTAATAATATATAAGATTAGCAATTAAATAAAGAAAGTTGTTGACTTTAAATAAGAAGTGCGTATTTTAAGAAAATGGGTGTTTGAGGATGGGTATAATAAATACGTACGCAATGCTTATTCTTAATAACATTTATTCATTTACCGCGAGGCATAAAAAACCTCCACTCAGTAAGTGGAGGAAAAAGCCTTTATAACAAACGACTTACAATAAGTAATTTAAATACGGTAGTACTTCGATCACACATATCCATACACAAAGCAATTACAACTCACGCAACATGTACACAGAGCTCTTTTGCATACATACGATTTTACTGTGGAGTACTCCAGCGCACTTTAATCGGGGGAGGTCCAAAGGGGAAGGATATTCCGCGAAATACCTCCTGCTCTGCGCCGTGGTCCCAACGTCTTGGGGACGGGAGCAGCCCTGACCACAGACGGCAGCCACTGGGCACGAGTGCCGCCGGGAACACCCTCGGAGTTGGATCTCTACAACACCCTGTGTCTTGTCCCGCTGATGCGCCTAATTGCGTACGCGCTAATTACACACACTACATTCAAGTTACAGTATTAGCGCTATCGATCGGCAAACAAGAAAAATTCACAATTAACTAACATGAAATACACATATACTAAGTCGCGTCAAGACTCAAAGCTCGATACAAGTTGACCGGGACAGTGTCGAACGCAGAATGGAATATATATGTAGGAGCTCCTTCGTTGTCGGGTAGCTAGATTTTCAGAAAGCAAGGGGCGGGGGCGGGACATTACCTGACCCATAGGTCCGATTTACTAAACAGATCTCGCTTGAACCATAAACAATAAAGTGCACGTGTTCATCGTGTGTTCGCAGTCTGTGGCACGCGCTAAAGTGTATAATGCTTACTAGTGCCCGTGTATATTCTTAGAGACGGGGTCTTTATTCTTATTTATTTTACGGTCTCGGATGACCGACCGTGTCGTGCAAATACACCCACTCTCTCTCTCTCTCTCTCTCTCTTTCTTCATACCCTTCAAATCTAACATTATCACTGATGTTCCAAGATGCTGAGCGATCGTAGTTTAACAATTAGAGAAACGTTCTATAGCTAACCCATATGCATGATATCGGCAACCAAGTGAATTATCGATAACTCAATCTTTCAATTTATAATTTATTCAACTTATGAGATAATATCTTCACAAATGCACTCAGATTATCAATAACAAGTGGAAAACTAGCAGAATAATAAAAAATTTTATATTCATTTTTGAAATTGAATTACATAATATATAGTTACTGCTTGAAACAATCATAGCGTTACAAAAATTATTAAATGTTTTTTTTTGTTCGTTCGAATTCTGTTAATTTTAAGATGAATTTATACCTTTTATCTGCCGTAATAATCTCCAAATGACAATTTTGAATCTAAATATAAATTGGAGTAGTTCTAAAGTTTGAACGCTACATTTAATGATTTTCGTAATATTCGTCAATAACTAAATTAATCTATTATGAATACTCAAGAATAATTAGGATATAAATAAAAATGTTGATCAAATTATCTTGATCGAATCAATAATATATCGAATTCAGTTACAATAAATTTAAATGTTTACTCCATGTCTCAGGAATAATTTTAATAATCTTTCACATTTCCTTTCGCTACATCCTCTTGTATGTTAATATTCTTCACCGTTAAGAATTGCCAATATACTTATTGAATAAATTTAAAAACCTTCTTTATTCGCTTATTTCAATCTTGATACGTAAGAACATAAATTAGTCGTTAATACGTCAAAATTTTGAATAAATTTTTTTGAAGATTTATGTTCCGCAGGTCATCCCTAAGTGCATTTAAAAAGTTTCCAAAGCAATCAGATACATAAATTTGTAACATGAAATTTGTATCCATATTTTAAATTTATGGAGATAAAAAGCGCCGATATTACTAATGGATATTTTATTTTTATCAAAATATATACTAAATTAATACAGTATTCTAGCTAAAGGAATTCTACACGACCGTTGAGTATGTCGAACTTCATTTTTTTTAATTTGTGTTTCTAAATTTTTTCGCAAGTCTTTATCGAAAGTTTGCGTAGAAAAATAGATGTATAGTTTATAGGATCCAGGGCGGAATTTTATTTATGAAGGCCTATATATTATGAATATGTAACGGCTCCATGGAATACCATACATTAACTTGTCAATTTGATTTAAATAAAATATGACAACTAGAAACGTTTTTAAAAATTCAAAGGTTCCTTGGAAAAAATATTTTCTGTCATTAAATAAATATTTTCTTGGACAAAAAAATTATTTTAAGTCCAGTAACTATTTTCCTAATTTAGAAAAAATATGTTTTTTCTTGTCGCATTACTTATAACCTCATAATTAATATTAGCCAACATTCATTCTCTAACTTCTGAATAAAACGAAATATCAGTATTTAATATTTAGACGCTGATATTGAATTAGAATCATGATGGAAATAATTTTTCATGCCAGACTTTAATAAAAATTGACGGTTTTTAGTGGAAGTTTTCAGGATAGATTAATTTTTCTTAAAATAATAAATGTTACCAATAATCGGAAAAGTGATTCAAGTTTATTAAAAAGATAAATAATTAATGATTTTATTCATTCTTAATGAGACATGCGAGCGCTTGAGGACTAAGGCCGAAAAAAAACCTTTTGCAAATCCGATTTTCATGGAGATTTTCGTAATCAATGAATGTCCAGTCACTAAGTCTCTGGAAATAATTTCGTGTTTTTCAAAATGTATAAATTAGATTTACTGAAAAGTACATCAATACTATTATTGATTACAGCTCATTAATAATGTAAGATACACGATGGCAGCGATGTGACACATTTTTAACATGCCTTCGAAGCCTTCCATTGTCAGAAAATTCTGAAATGAAGGGAACATAATGCACATACCGTCGAAATTAGCGCGACTGTACGCATTCGTTGAATATCAGGGGAAAAAGCCGAATGGCGTGGAAATACGAGGCGTAGAAGAGACAAAAGCGGAAGAAGAGGCCGATACGACACGAGGTAGAGGGGGTTCCGAGTATCAAAAATATGATTCATTGCGCTCGTGGTCGTCGTGCATATATACTTTATATAGAACGGCGAGTGGTAAACTCGAGGAGTGCGCCGCAAGCGGAAGTGCCCGATTGTTGCAGGCTACTGACCCGCGTCACGCGAACGCGTCCTAAAGGTCAATCCTCCTTCTTATACAAGCGGGAGGTTGTCTTGTTCTTGTTGTTTCTTTTTTTTGTAGCTTTATTCCGTTCGTGAACGCGTGAAAGTATTCTTCGAGGCTGCTGCCGATGACGAGGGAGCGCTCCATGACGAATTCTGCGCATCAAAGGGGGTTTATTTTGTATAAAAGTAGATGTATATATATATATATATATATATATATATATATATATATATATATATACATGTGGCTAGCAAGATCGCGTGATTGTAAATGCTAATATTAAACAAATTAGAAAGATTTATTTTTCGTCGTTTATTAAAATGATGATAAATGAAAGCTTAAATTAACTGAACCTTGAAAGATGATTTGAGGGAGCTGTTTAGACTCTCTTTCTCTGTCTCTCTCTCTCTCTCTCTCTCTCTCTCTCTCTCTCTCTCTCTCTCTCTCTCTCTCTCTCTCTCTCTCTCTCTCTCTCTCTCTCTCTCTCTCTCACTTTCACTCTCACTTATCGGAAATTAAATAGTGTAATCCAGAAATTATGGCCACCAAGCATGGTTTCTGATCTGTCAATCCATTTTCAGGGACAGATGAACTTTCAGTACGCAATGAGCATATACAGGGTATCCTCCCAATATTATTGTTGACACTACTTTCCCAGCTTATCACCGATCCGTTAGTGTGAACAATGATATTTGAATAATCCTCATATATATATACATATATATATATATATATATATATATATATATATATATATCAGGATTGATGTATTAGGATCAGGATTAATGATAAATGGTGAGAAGTGTTCTTTTAATCATAATTTCACACTTCATTTTGCGCCGCATGTCTTTGAGATTCATCATAATATTATTTGTAGTGAGAGTACCGCTTGTTTTGATCATGCATAAGCAAATGCCATTAATTTTGTTTTTTTTTTTGTACCAAAATCAATTTACTTATATATAATTCATTTATGATTATATTACAGAGTTCAATAAGCCACAATAATATTTGAAAATGAAACCAAAAGCTACATGATCAATGTCAAAAAATATTTTGAATTGAATAAAATTATGTATACTGACCCAATAATATAACCAGAGTTTTTTCATTATTTTTTCACGTTTTTTCAGATATCGTTACCGTACTTGCGCCGAGCAAAAACTACACGTGCCTAATGTAATACGTCTATGATATAGTCAAATATAATCAGCTGCTTCTAGTAATTCATTGTATAGATGTATAATTCAAGAAATAATTGTTTCGATACAGGGCATCGAGATTATGAAAGAAAATAAATTCAATCAAAATAAGATTACACGCGATAATTTTATTATATATTATTTTGTTCAATTATATAGGTAAGATACTTTGTAGTTTATTTTTTAAATTCGATTATTTACTGAGAGTACTTGAATTATAAATCTAAATAAAATAAATGCTAAGCAAGAAGAACATAGTTAATTGCTAAGTTCTGAAACATTTTTTTACAATCCATTTAAAATCTTTAATAATGTTTCTAGTATTTTATCAAAGCTAAATAAACTAACGAACGAAGAATTATAATGTATAATATAAACTCGTGTATATTAATTATAAAGAGGTAATAGTATATTTTTTTATTTAATACAATATGGTCTATTTGTATGTGCATTTTAATATTTTATTGTTATATTGAATATTAATATTATTTACAGTAATATAACATTGATTGAATGCATTTACATTTACCTAATTCAAGAACAAGCTCGGAAAGATATAAAACTGATTACATATTATTGGAAAAGTTGATGATTAATAAACAATTGTGAGCTAAATAGCTGACAACATTTAAAACTTTCAGCTTAGCTACTGGTAGAATCATCTATTTATATAACAACCATGAAGATAAATTGATGGGATAAAATTGTCTGACTCAAAGTTCTAATCATTTCGTTATCAGTGTATATTATATTTTAATACATTTAATGTTTTAATCTATTTTAAATTATAGAAAGGCGTAGTGAATGTTAGTTTAATTTTAATTTCAAAAACGAACGCTCATCCAATTAGGTACAACTTCTTGTTAATAATGCTACGCATATTCTCATTAAATGTATTTGATTTGATGTATCCATTGAGAAAACATTATAATATTATTATTATAATCAACTTACGCCCTATTGTAAATTCAACTATGCTGTAGTACATTTCAAGCAGCAGGAGCGGCCAAATTAACTGTCTCCTGATTAATTACCTGAACACCAACAGGTAGTGGGTTGTCACGAACAACCGCATTGGGCAATATTCTGTTATAAATGATTGAATTAATAAAACTAGCATGATTTGATACTTTGATATATGAGCTGCCCGGCGTCGTCGAATCGTTACAATCTTCGCGATGTGCAACCGCTAATCCTATAATCATGTGTGCCGTAACAAATGCACTACCTAAATCATTCTGTAAAAAAAAATTATGCTGATCAATCAAATTGCATAAATTGTATTAATCTTAAGTTCGGTTTTTTAGCAACTGCGAAATTTGTAACATATATAAAGTAATTTCACGCATTTTAATTAAATCAGGTATAATAGAAAAATGAAGAAATATATTTTTAAATATTTTAAAATTTTTATCGACTTATTCTTTACGTATTAATTATACTGAATTAACGAAAAGTAAAGCTTGAGAATTCTCATTTATTATACATTACATTTTGAACTCAATTAACCTCTATATTTTAAATTTTATTTAAATTCATATTCTTTGTATATAATGGAAAAAATTTTATGGGAATGACAATAATCTCATTAGTATAGTAATTATTGAAGCAATCAATTTGAGCATAAAAATTACAAGATGAAGTACCAGAATATCTGAAAACATATCATAAGATAAATAAGCTGACTTACGACGCAAATACCGCTTTCTTCAAATGGTTCCATAGCTGCCATGTTACCACAAAAATGTGTATCTGTATCAATGTTCAGATCATTAATTTTACAGTTATTATTTCTTGTCATATGCACAAGTCCATATTTCAGATAATGCTCAGAATCTCCGTCTATTCTTGTAATCGTCCCATTCCGAGCGGGTACCACTGTAACCCAACTGTATCCATAACCAGCTACTTTACCCACAGTATCATAGAACCGGTTGGTGTCTAATGATATGTCCAGTTTACTAACTAATGGATTGTCCAGTATAGGTAAATGTCCCATTAACTATAAAATCACAAATAAGATTTTTGAGTCATTTTTTCATATTGTTATATTTAATTTAATCATGACAAAATGAGTTATATTTGTTGTACTATTTCTGAAAGAAATTAGTTGCACGCTGCACAATCAGAAAAAAATAGTTTTTTCGAAAGCTTTTGCGAAAACGGATTTTGAAAAGTCATATAATTTCTGAATATATGATATGAGTAGATAGTAAGAAATCGTAAGCAAGCAATTACACACCTAAAATAATCGAAAGGAATAAGATAGATTGAATGTAAATTTATTCTTAAGTTGATTTATATATATATATATCTATGTATATAATTTATATATAATATAGGGATGAAACCACTGGAATGGCAATTAATGCGGAGACTATCAGACCTGTTATAAAAATTAAAAATTTTATGGGCTGGAGAGAAAAAGCAGATGTACACAGCTGATAAGTGACCTATGCAATAAAAAAATTCTTCTGATGCACAAAAATAAATCCATGGCGGGGCTTACGTTGAATAAAAAATACAAGACTTGAAATAACATGATTTGAAATAAAATGACTTGACATAAAAAATTGAAGACAGGTCCAGAAACGAATGCTAAATTCCGAGTGACGAGGACCTCTGATTTACAGACGACTCCGTGAGCTTAGAGCTCTGATATAAGCTCTGTTCAGTAAGCCGAAGAGATGAGAAACGGTGGTCATATCTATATTTGCTCAAACAGTCAAGATCATTCGGATTCTATACTACTCTGGATTACTCCAGTCACGGGAGCATCTGGCGTAACGTGTGCGTGTAACATATTAGCTAAGCCACGACCAAGAGAATCATTCATTCGACTAGAGCCTGTGATCAGTGTACCTAGTTGACATCTCGATGCGGCATGGAATGAATGACAAACATCAGACGATTTGCAATGCACATAATGGCTGCCATTAAGTTAAGCCGCAAACGGATGCATATGTAATGACCAAAAAGCAGCAATGATGTCGAGCCAATCAGAAATAGGTTGAGGCTAATCACTAAGATCTTAATTAATAACAGATGACGTTCCTAACCCCAATGCTTACAATAGCCAAGCAGAAAGTATTGTTAATTTCTGTTAAAAGTTTTGGCATGTTTTCGAAAGAAATCCAATAATAAAATACTGAATCGAATCAAATTAAGTCGGAGAATATTTTATTATGAAGAATTGCGTTAGTTTAAGTGTGTATTTAGCGTTTCGGAATAAATATAGAAACTTATTGATTGAAATTTTATTCTTTTTTCGAATCTGGCGCCAAAAATAAAGATTTTTCTTTATGCGATTACTTGATCTAGACAGTATATATAAATGAACAGGAAGGCAATACTAATTATGCAAGACTATGATACATAATAATAATACAAAATAACTGTGTCTTAAAATTTTACAGGACTTATTTTAATATATTTAAAGATGTATAATCAGTTGTATTGATCAACATAGAACGAATCTGTAATGCACGGGCCTCTGCTAGTAAGAAAAATGTAAATAAAACAATAAATAAATATGCTCACCTGTAATACTGCAATGTTGTTTGTGGAATGGTAATTATTTCCTGGTGGCAAATAAATCTTATAAAGAAGTACCACTGTACCTGGATTAAATTTCCAATTGTTCGTGGCACAAGTAACTGAATAAATGCGCGGTATCAAAATACCATTGTCATCGACGAACAACTCCGCAATGCTCAAAGCGAAATTTGTTGCAATCAAGTTACCAGTTCCGATTAGCTGAAATGGATATAAAGAATAATCAGGAACGAGAATCCCAACTACATAAGAAAACTCTATTTGTCTTTCAGGGTAGATGCCGCCATTGATTTCTTCTACATTCAGCGAGATGACTAAATATATAAAAAGACAAAATATTTTATCCATAATAATATTTTAACCATAATTATAAATATAATAATAAAATATCCATAGAATATCCAAAGATATTATAGACTTATGTAAAATTGCATAAAATAAATGTAGGCAGCATAAATGTACGATAAGCTAATAATTACAGTTTCCTGCTACATTAGTATTATATGCACTTAATGCATTATGTAACTTATATTATATATTATATTATATAACAAAAATTGTAATGCCATTGTTTTTTGTTAAAGAAATCATAAAATTAATTCTTAACTTAATTCGGAACAAAGAAGATATAAAAACTGACTAGAATATCCGTATTGCAAACATATTATACCATATATTAATATTAATTGAAAATAAAATCTTCGATAATGGCACAAATTGAATATTTATTTATAAATTAATATTAGTAACTATAAATAATATTAATAATAATCACTTGGATAAGTTTCACAAAAATTTTGTTGACTGAATTTATTTATTTATTCTACCATAGAATATTAATATTATTTATGAATAATTTTTCACCAAATATTTAGTTAATTATAATTAAAAAAATATTAGTAACTATATCGAGGCAATGAACACGATTGGCATATTGCTAAAAATTGTTTATTATTAAAAAGGAAAACTGCAACATTTCATGCCTATTGAGGTCCCTCCATAGATAAAATATAGATGGCATCGAAAATCGAAGTGTTTTAAGGTATTGATTTCGATTTAGAAACAAGAAGTAGAAGAACAGCTAGCCAAATGATATATATATATATATATATATATATATATATATATACATATATATATATATGAATCAGGAGACCGAAATAAAAAGTATCTAAAGCAACAAGCAAGAACAGAGAGAGACCAAGAGAGAGAGAGAGAGAGAGGAAGTTAAATATTTAAGTATTTAGAAATGTAAGTATTTCTTTTAAATTTGTTTGGCATCCTCCTGGATGTCTGTTAATAAAATGGAAAGGTTTTTCTTAGTTTTGGAAAAATACATGAATGCTTAACCGATAAGCAATGAAATATCTTTCGCGAGAAAATTGAAATACAATTAAGTCAGATGCGTGCAAAACAATTTCGATTTCATTTGTTTAATTATCCATAATCAAAATCAGTTCGACAATTCCTTATAAAAATTTTATATATTAAATATGAATATCATTTTTCTTTATAGAATAATAATTTCGCAGATTAATAAAAACCATACCGTGAATTATATCCAACTATTTTGTATAATTCAGTTATAATAATATAACATGTATGGTATCAATTTGTACTATAAGAACAATTACTTACCATTATCCACCAAATAGGCAGTAGAAATTATAAAAATAAATGAAATCAATGTAAAATAAGACGACATTCTAATCTATATGTTCACTTATTTCCATTCGTTCGTGATGAAATTAAAAGTTTGTCATCATGGCTTTTTATACCAAATATAAATGTAGTACATTCAGGTTCTTTAAGTTAAATATTCATGATTATCTAAACCTTCAAGTGTTTTCTAAATATTCTTGTTTCATAATAATTTCTGAAGAATTATATTGAACTAAATTCTATTGTTAAAAAACAAGTAGTCCTTCTTACTAATGTAAGTATAACATGAGCATCTACATCTGTTGCTGGCGCCAATAAAATTGTAAAACTTTCAAAGTTAATGTTCATGAAAAATATGATGAAATCTAAAAAATCGAAACTTATTTACTTATTAAAACATATTCAGAATGATAAAATTAAAATTAATCCTTAGAAAAACAAATTTTATAGATGTTAAATATAATATAACTAAAGAAATAAAAAAAATGGAACTAGTTAATTCTATTTCTATTTCTAACTTATTAGTTGCTACCAATTGATTTTTCGAATGTTTTATTTTTAAATTGACGAGATAATATATAAATTTCAATACTAATAAATATGTTCTGAATGACATAAATTAATTGTGATAGGCATCAAAACAAACTAATATGTCTTTTCTGATCTTGTCATAAGGAGAAATGATTAGATGGAAAGTTAAGTTGCTTTACCCAATAATCAAATTGCCGTTATCGATCCTTTTGAATGCTGAGTACAGCTTTCATACTACGGATAAAGACTTGTTTATTTTTTAACTTTATATTTCTACCTGCAAGCAACATATTCCAGTATGATCTATAAATACGACAACTTCAAGAAAGGTAAAGAAACCTAAAATTCTTGGTTTAAAGGTTTGAGGGCATGCTGAACGCCGAAGGCAATTAAAGAAGAATTGGACTCAACACTGGGGACAACTTCTCCATCATATTGAACTGTTAAGCAGTGGGTTTCCGAGTTTAAAAAGGGTCGTGTAAGCACCTCTGATGAGCCTCGCTCAGGACGCCACATTGAATAAAATAAAAATCCATCAATAGCCTATTGTATCGGATTACCCCAAGAACTGGTATTATCACTCTCTTCACTATTTGTATCTAATTCAACAACCTTGTTATTAATGACGCGTGAACTGACCAGCGTTATATTGCAAATATAGAATACTCAAATGTGATTTTTAAGTATTTAAACGATTTACATAAAAAATTGAATGGACCATATAAACGCATAATCTAATATTATTGTTCATATTCTTTGCAATTTTCCGTAAAACTTTTATTTTATAATTTAAGTCCTTTATATACCTTAAGATCTCACCAATTGAATATAATAAAATAAATTAAATTGTAAAATTTTAATAGCTTAAGATTCTTGGATACAATGAAAACTTAAATTAATATTACCACTTCTACTATAATTCTTTACAGTATTTGTTTTTCTTTACAACAAGTTCTTTATAACAGCCTCCCATAGTATACTTTCAATGACGTGAAAAAACTCCATGAGACATTTATATTTTTGCTTATTCATTATCGACAGTAAAATATATTACACTTAACTTGCCAATAGTAACCTGATTACCCGATAAACAATATTACTACTGGCTGTAATAATTATTATTGTTTGATTTATCCAAAAACGATAATTTAACGACGTCATCATCTAAATCAGCAAAATTCAATAATATCAGTAGTAAGGTGTTGATTTTATCGTTCCATCATAGTAACCGTAAAATATTCAATGAATTTACAGAAAAGAAATTGAATAAAGTATAGTGTACAACTTGTATCACAAGTGCCGAACATTATTATTGCTTTATCGGCTTATCTTTGGCCATAGAAATCTTTTTCTGAAACATAACCTAATTTTCAATCGTGCATTTATTGTGATTTTCAATCTCAGGTGTCTTCGTATTCTAGATAATGCATAGAAACTGCAGATAGTCTTCTGCATCTACTATTCAGATCAAACTCCATTGCAACAAAACATATCCACATCTAGTCATTACATCTTTCTAATTCAAATGGGATTTTATGGTCGAGGACCTACTAAGTATACTTACTCTCGATCAGTCAGCAAATATCCCTTTTCTTTAAAATGATCAAATAGTTGTGTCCGGATTGTAAATAATTCTTATCAATTAGTATAATGAAATCTTGACTATGAAACCCTCGACCTCAATATCCTAATGGTTCAGTAATTACTGAGTGTATCCACGCATACATTGATTAGATACATTAATATATTCTCATTTACTTCTTCAGTTTCTTTCGCTAGGTGCAATCCGAATCTGGATTTAGCCCCCAAAAAAAAATTAAAGTACTGCGAAAAAACCCGATATCAGAACCTCTTGATTTCTCTTCGAGTACGTTCTGTTTTGAGACTGCGATCTTGTTAAACGAACATCTGTTTTGTCGTTTCGAAACATCAAACAGATTCAGCAGACTTCGGGTGAAAAATGCACATATATGCAGGAATAAGAGTATAGCTTGAAAATTCGCTTGCTGGAAAAAAATATAAATAATATTCAAACAATCGTTAGATCAAATTTCAAAAATACAATCCTATTATGCTGACAGTTAGACTGTCCTTTTTTATCATCTCGATAGCATCGTGGCTTCCACCTTGACAACCAGCAACGCGCCTAGAAAAAGAAATTGTCCTTCTGCAGCGATAACAAAGTTCTTCTTGACACCATCTAAAAAATTGCTTAGTCAGTTATCAGTCACTACCTTTATGGTGTCAATACCTTTATGGTGTCATTTTCACTATTAGCCGTATCATAATCATCTGTCCTTTCATCTGAACACCTCAAATAACTCGAGGAGTAATAGGGCGTTCGAGTATCCTATGCGGCAGATTTGCGCGAAACGCTACTGTTCGTACACAATTCCGCGTGCTCTATTTTTTGGCATTTGCTTACGCAAAATAGCAGGGTTAGAGCAAGGATGGTTGCGACGATCGCGATCTATCTTTACGAGCTATATGTTATAAATAAAACGTGAATCATTATTTAAACTCTTGTATTATTGAATAGTAAGAGTTTATTATAATGCTGCAACAAGCTCATATAAATCTTTCGAATTTATCGTACTCACGTTGCCAACTATATCGTGCAGTAAGGCGCAGCTTGCGTACTGATAGGGAGTTGTGTAATCGAGCGTTGTTAGTATCAAATTCGTATGTTAATATTAAATTTGCAAATTACTACGCGCTCGCGTAAGGAATAAGATAAAAAGGAATACTTACAGTTTTATGCTCTAAAAAATGTATTTGCACACAGATTTTGGGCTGCGACGAGCGATGTCGTCGAACAAATGTATAAAGAAAACTAGGTGTTACGGACTAAACGCTTCGAATGCGTTTATGTATAATAAAATAAATAAAAAAGAATATACAAAAATAACGAGAATGTTTAAATTTCGTAGATTTGGAGACTCCGCCTGTATAAAATTTTTTTTTATTATATTGGTACGCATGCCCTTGAAGTACGATAAAATTTTCAGCAATATTTATTGCTTACTTTTTAAGTAATTTATTATGGTAATAAGTTTTATTTCAGATTCTACGTGTTTGTCCAATATAGTATTTATCACAATCTATGCAATTAATCTGGTAAACAACTCCTGATTTTAAGCATAAATCATCCCTATCTTTGCAATTAAAGAATCTAGTCAAATTATTGCTATTTTTAACGAAAATTTGAATGTTATGTTTCCGAAAATTTCTTTTAATTCTTTCAGACAATCCTCTAACATATGGCAAGACAATAATTTTGCCTCCGTTAACATCAACTCCTGCACTATGTCTATTTTCGGTATTATAAATGTCAAACAATTTCTCAGCAATGAATCTATTAATAAATTGAATTGGAAAACCATTATTAATGAAAGTTTCTCTTACTATCTGTAAATTATTTTGTCTAAAATCTTTAGAATTGACAAGGAACTTTCCAACTTTTCCATAACTAAATTATTAACCGGTGAAAGACCCCATTGGACATCGTATTTTTGTTCATAAAATTTATTACAAATGAAAAAATTGTGTTATTAAAAACCAAATTAATTGCTTTAATAAATTCATTCATTGTTAATTTTGTATGCAAATTAATTTCATGCCACTTTTCCTGTCTAATATCATTTAACAACTCTAAAGATACATTTGTAAACAAAGATACTTCCAAACTACATACAAAGATACATCCAATGAAATCATCTTGTAGTTTTTCGGAATAACAATATCTTGCATTTCATTGTAAAAGCACCAACTATCCTTAATGTAAGAACTAGTTCTTCCAATTATCTTAACCAATATTTTAGACAAAAATCTAGCAATATTATAAGTTGGGAAACCTTTGGAAGATATTATTATTCTGGATGGAATGGATGAAACCTATGGATGAAATGGTGGATGTTTTTAATTCTGTACATGACAGAATTAAATTTACAAGGGAGGTTAAAGTTAATAGTCAGTTGAGTTTTCTGAACATTAATGTCATTAGATGTAGTAATAATAAGGTGAAACTTAATTGGTACAGAAAGCCTACTTGGTCAGGTAGGTTTTTAGATTTTAATTCACACCACCAATTCGGAAACAAAACTATAGCATTAAAGGGTGTCATTGACAGAGCAATAAAATTGTCACATAAAGATTTTAGACAAGATAATTTACAGATAGTAAGAGAAACTTTCATTAATAATGGTTATCCAATTCAATTTATTAATAGATTCATTGCTGAGAAATTGTTTGACATTTATAATACCGAAAATAGACATAGTGCAGGAGTTGATGTTAATGGAGGCAAAATTATTGTCTTGCCATATGTTAGAGGATTGTCTGAAAGAATTAAAAGAAATTTTCGGAAATATAACATTCAAATTTTCTTTAAAAATCGCAATAATTTGAGTAGATTGTTTAATAATTGTAAAGATAGGGATGATTTATGCTTAAAATCAGGAGTTGTTTACAAAATTAATTGCATAGATTATGATAAATACTATATTGGATAAACAGGTAGATATTTAAAAAAGAGAATTTATGAACATAAATATAGTTTACGTAGCTCACATATTACTTCCGGTTTAAAAGAGCATTGTTTAAATTTTTTACATTCTTTTGATTTTGTGAATGTGGATATTTAGGAACATGGTATTAATAATAAGTATAAAAGGGAGAGTCTTGAAAGTATTCACATTTCCAGGAATCGAAATAATGTTAATTTAATGTTAGAGTCTGGTAAATTGGACAGTGTTTATTATTCCTTATTAAATTGATTGGTTTTGAACAATTTGTGTAGAGGGGGAATTTAGATTTAATTTACTAAATTTGGTGGTGGGGATGGAGTATATATAGATTAGAATATAAGGTTTAGTTTAGTCCCTGATGAGGAGCCGTAGCGAGCTCTTAACGTTGGACAAGTCTTCAATTAGGTAAGGGTGTTGGAGATAGTCAGACTGCATTTTACTAACAAAGAATTTTTTCAGCTAATATTTTATTTTCAGATTAGTCTAAGAGGGGTGAATGTAAACAAGGACAGTTTGTCTGTCATTATAATTTTAATTTAATTTTTAATTTAATTTTTATTTTTATTTTTAATTCTTATTTTATTTTTATTTTTATTTTTATTTTTAGATTGAATTGATTGGACAGTAAGAGCAATCAAAAAATATTTATTAATTTCTTTTTTTTTAGTTTTTTTTCTGTAGCTAACACAAAACTCAATTGACAATGTGATTTTAATAGGACTAAATCTCACTGCAAATGTTTCTTGGAAATACATAACTATTGAAGGACAATATTTTGATATAAATAGACGCTTAACTTATAAAATCGTGTCATTGTGTATTATCGCAAACTGGTCTTAGATAGGGCATTAAAATTAATGAGATCCCTTCCACTACTGTAGTAATCGAAGTGTATAAAAAAATTAGGTTAAAAATGAATGCATAATTTTAGGTTTAAAAAACAAAAATGAATTTTCTATTCATGAACTTTTATATTTGTAATAGATAGATATTTATCTGATTCCTTTTCGAAACGTTAGAGTCGTACATATAAATATACCATAATGCAGTAAATAACATTTTGTACGATATCGGGTTGCGCTACAATTTTCTTATTTTAATGACATTATTTTTAGATTCTGCACATCAGATCTGTGTCTACTCATATTTTTTTTTTGTTTGCTTCACAAAGGTTAATTTTAACTCTTTTTTGGTCTTTTCATATGAGCCTATGTATGAGTTATAAAAAGTTGCATTTTCAAACTCTACTTGTTCAACATTTCGATTGCCAAATGAATAAAGTGACTGTACCATTAGATTCAGCGTTTCTTATTTAACTAAAATACCTATTACTGCTTGCTCAATACTCGTTTAAGAGACGGACGTAATTGTGTACTATGTTATTGAGCGCTGTAATAAAAAATGGATGATACGTTGTTTATAATCACTTGAAGAAAAACAAGACGGAAGCTTTGGCCCAATTTTCAAATACTTTGCAGAAGTATCGCCATTCTGAACTCCAAACGTAATGCATGGACAGTTGGCGACATATATTATATAGTTATCGTCTCGGATTAACCATTCGCTAAATGTGTACGATTATACGCTCAATTACCAATAAATTCCAATTCAACAGCTTTTATTCAAGGATTGTTCAACGCTATATAAGCAATGATTCTCTAACTACTCAGTTCATAACGATCTCCCCAGAATTAGAACGGATTCTCTATGGATCTGTCGTTGTTGATTCAGGTATACAATAAGATCATCTTCTATCTATTGGCGATTCTTACCACGTCATTGTAAATTTTAGAATGGACATCTCTTAATCTTAATCTTTTAAACAAAAATTATGGTGTCATATCATTTAAAGCACGGACTATTTGAATCACTTTTAAAGAAGATTTTTCATATAAAAATAAAACTTATATTTTGTTCGTAGATATGTTAGTAATACAGTTCAAGCAGCTGCAGCAACCATAGGTACAGGTATCGGATTTCGACG
Organism: Sycobia sp. Sy_11; assembly: GCA_018907035.1. Taxonomy (NCBI): domain Eukaryota; kingdom Metazoa; phylum Arthropoda; class Insecta; order Hymenoptera; family Epichrysomallidae; genus Sycobia; species Sycobia sp. Sy_11. The sequence continues at coordinate 2,943,948 of JACCIC010000015.1, read as the reverse complement.
GACAATCACGTTATTTAATGGTTTTTCCTCAATCATTGAGTTTATGAATTCAGAATAATGTGATACGTTTGTGTAGGGACTACCCCACGTATTGGTATCATCACAGTCCTCACGGTTTGTGCCTGACAATCCCACAACTTTATTATTGATAACAAGTGGACTACCATCATCATACTGAAAATTGAGAAAATATGATTTTTACATAATAGGAAAATTTGCATAAAAAATTGAGTAGACCATTTCAGTAAGTAATCTGCTGTTTTTGTACTTAATAATTAGAAATATGTTAGCTAAAAAAATTTATTTATAAATTCAGTTTATTTCGTTGCGAGTAACTAAGTACTACTATACACATATGTATTATCTGTAGTAAATAGACTTATTCCTGTACATTATCATATTTTATCCAGTTTTGGAATGGAAAAAAGAAAATTGAAGATCTTGAAAATATTATTCTCTTTCAAACAATTTAGTTTCTCGTTGTTAAAATAATAATGAATTGCTTATATACATTAACCAACATGCACTTAGATCATCTACAAAAAACTTACTAAAACTAATCTTACTAGAAAATTGGTAATTCTAACTTGTAATAACCGTAAAATACAGAATGAAGGTATAGAAATGAAATGAAGATAATAATAATAGTTTATAACTTACATCGCACAGACCAGAGATTATTATCCCTTCCCTGGGTATCATTTGGCCACAAAAATGTGTTTCGGGATTAATGAGCTTATTTCCGATCTTACATTTATTGTGATTTTCAACGCGAGCGTCAGCGTATTGTAGCCAATGCATAGACACTCCAGACACTCTTTTAGGTTTACCGTTTAGGTCAGATTCCATCAAAACCGAAACATATCCGTATCCAGATGTTTCACCTTCTTGATTATAAAATGATTCTTCAATCGATGGAATATTGACTTTATTCACTCTCGGATTGTTATGTATAGGAAAATATCCCTTTATCTATAAACATATAAAATATCATTAGGGGTACATGGGAAAATTTAATATTAATAAATCAATCAATAGGCTTACACTGGTCACTGCAATGTTGTTTGAATAATGGTAATTACCACCGGATTGTAAATAAATATTATCAATTAGTACGACTTCACCTTGTCTGTATCTCCAGTTTATGGTATCATACGTAAGTGAATACAGATAGTCTATCAAGACACCATCATTTGTAACAAACAACTGTGCTACACTCAAAGCTAGTTTTGGTGAAATAATGCAACCACTGCCGATTAATTTATATGGATATTCGTCATTTTCCGGAATAAGAACTCCTACCTGATAAGGAAACTGGTCATCTCTTACATAAAGACCCCCGATTATTCCTTCTGAATTGAACGAGATGACTAAGGACATAGAAATAAAAAATCATTTACTACTCTTTTTCACTTACAAAAATTTAAAATAAAATATTTAAAATAATTTCATTAATTAAGTACATAATGACAGTATATATTAAGGAGAGAATAACAAATATAACATTAGTATAGATGAAAAGTGTTGTTTATTTTATTTACATGGCCCACATGCTAATATTATAATAATATACTTTTCCTACCAATATTAATACTTATATTTCTTTAGTTATCTCTTTTATGTAACTTTTTTGACATTCTACTTTACTATTCTCCCTGTTTTCTATTAGAAACTAATTACTAGATATAGTTGATATACTGCATAAATTGATTCCGCGTTATATTAAATGCTATACCTCTAGCATGAATTAATTTTGAACAACTGATATTCTATGTAAGAATAAGCTTGATATCTTTTTATAGCTAGGGTGACGTTTTCTCATTCAATGTAATATGATGATGTAATTCATCAATATTTATGTAGATCTTCCCAATTTTTCAAGTCAAGATCTGAACAAATTTGACTCTACCAAACATAATTCTATTAGAGCAAATGGATGAAGGAAACTTCTTGTGACTAAGTACTTTAGAAATAATTGAATTCTGAAATCTAGTAAAAGCTGATTGCCAAGTCAATTAGTTTATAGTGAAATCGATAAATAGCAATTAATTAGCTTTTTCTGTAAATAATAATAAATACATCTATATTTGAAGATTTTAATAAATATGAAGATAGATAAGTTCTAAGCATCTAAGGAAAAAATGTTTAAGTATGTTAAATAATTTAAAATAAAGACTTATTATTAGATAATTATTAGATAAAACGATAATTTAAATCTCTAAAATTTGTATTTTTAAGCTGCTTGAAAGCTGCTGGCTTGAAACTGTTCATGAATTGTCAAATCTGAGGTACGGCCATTGCGAAAATCGTTTGAAGAGCAGTATTTTATATAAATAATGAAGTTTAGACTGTGAATGTTATATTCTTAACTAAGATTCTTTTCAAAAATTAAATCGCATTATATTACTCCACGTATTATTAGACTAGATGTCAGTGGAAATTTTATAAGAAAATATAAAAATACAAGCATTTTTTACTTGTATAAAGTAATTATAGATTGAAAACAATATTTTAGTTTTTATTTTCAAATTCCATTCTTATATATTTCTTAGCTTTTTCTTTATGTAATCTATTCTTACTATACTCGTTAACAAAAAATTTTTTAATGATAAATCATTAATTTATATCTATTTCAAAAGATCGGGAGTAAAGAAATTAATATTGGATTATTGACAACCATCAGGTACCGTTCATTTAAACTCGCCGGAGTACGAAAATGTTTTTAAAAATGTCTTGTTTTATTTATTGATTTCAGATATTATCTGTTCATTCACTACTGATAAATCATTCTAATGATGTATATAAGAAAAATGTTAGAAAATTTTAGAAAATATTATTTGGATGTGTGAAAATATTATTCGCATAATAAACTTATTTTTATAACTTTATCATCCGAATTTCTTCCCAGATATTGCAGAACACGTAATGTAAAAATAATTGATATAATTACTTAGGAAGTTTTTTATAAAATAATAAATATCAAAGCGAATAATTGTTTTTTTAATATTTTTTAATATGAGATATAAGTGGATACTGGGAACGAAAGTTACCATTACTTACCATTATTAATCATATAGGTAGCAAAAAATAGAAAAAGAAATAAAATGAAACTAAAACAAGTCATTCTAAATTAATTACTATAAATTTAAGAAAAGGTACTTCTGAGCATATCAACCTATATATATACAAGCTCTTTCGCGAAGAGAATAAGTGAGACGAAGAATTTCTTACTATTATCTAATATATATATTAGTAATACTTTATTTAATGACTAAACATGAAACTTCAAATATGCCTATCACTTATGTTTTCACACATAATGACTTTAATTACAAAAAAGGGCCGAACAAAAATATATCTTGATGAAATTTAATAATTCCAATACATGTAAGTACGAATAGTGAGTATATCGTATGATAGAAAACGATGTTTCAATTATATTTAGCAAATTTGCAATTAATGATTAATTGCAATCGACAATTCTAACTTTATGCTTATCCATAACTTATAAAGGCAGTTTTTCATAAACATTTCCACTAATTTTGAATATTTTATCTAATAACTAATATTTTTCTGTATAAAAAACAAATCGATATTTTAAGAGAATAGTGCGTATATTTCATTTTTAATGAGTGTTTTCGTTAATAAAATAATAAAATTTGTAAATAATAAAATTGTAAAAATTACTTGTAATGTGTCAAAGGTGCAAGAGTGTTATATTTAAAATATATACAGTATATAGTATATAGTGTGTTTATATTATACATAAACAATTACTTCTATATATCCTTGTATAACAAAAATTGTATACAAAAAGTAGAGATTATAACCTCAATTTACGAATAACATTAATTACCATGCAACGCAATAGTAGATTTTAACACAGGTCTGTAAGTGGATTTTAATATTTAGTATATAATTAACTATTAATACTCCAGTACTATTCAATCTAACTAATGGATATGGAAGATTTTCATACATTCTTAAAGAAAAGTATGATTTGAACAAATAATTATTCATATTAATAATGTCAGGAATGGCTAATATGACGGTCATTCGACCAAAGAAAATTACGTGCGTTTAGGTTACGATAAAATATTCGAATGCATATTAATTCGAACAAACGATTTAAATATATATATATATATATATATATATATATATATATATATATATATATATAGTATAAGTAAAATTTGCACTGCTCGATGTAAAAAATAAATATCTAATTCCAAAAACTATTTATATATTATAGAATAAGCTGATATTATTAATCCATCTATTTAAAATTATATATAAACTTATATTTTTGAAAATTTTCCAAAAATTTTATTTGAATATGATTAAAAAGATTTATGATTAGAATTTCCAAATATTTGATAACTATTAATATTAAAGTTGTGCGCGCGCGTGTGTATATGTATATTTCTATAAATCTCAGGGTACATTTTTAATTAATTTAATGAATAGCATAGAGAATAATTTTCTTTAATTATGCTTCAATTATATGAGATATAGGACTAAACTAAGAACAAAGTTACTTACCATTAACGATATAATTAGTAGACAATATAAAAACAAATGAAATGAATGTAAAAGAAACCATTCTTAATTATAATACTGTAAATTTATGAAAGAGTGCTTCTGAGGAAAGGAAGCTATATATACAAACTATTCCCGGAAGATAAGAATTGGGGCGAAATGTTTATTACCATGAGCTCTTGCATAAAATGTAAATATATTAAATTTTCAGTTCAATTAATCAAAGCATTCATTCATATCCAGACCTTGGCAGGTGCGACAAGATATTGTTACGTAAAAACTATGTTAAAGATTTGTCTTTAGTAAATATTCTGCTTACAATGACTTATAATTGTATCGGCTAGTAATTTAAAGAGTATTTAAGAAATATATCTTTATTAGGTATTCTACTAATCGTAAATAATACTCATATCGGTTACTAATACAATGTAAGTAGAATATTAATATGTATATAAACTACAGATGATCTAATTAAATTTTTTTTAAATTGTCAGAAACCGGACTTATAAATAGAACTTGAAAAATCTTTACCTTTTAATTTGACTCTTTTCGTTTAATAGTACATAAGCAAAAAAATTGGAATTTCAAGACCATTTTGGTAAATAAATAAACTATTTCAATTATTTATGCAACAAAAATGTAATCCCAATTTACATTTATCTTTAGAAATCATTTTTTCTACGCGATCAATAATAGATTTTCGTGGAATACAATCAATCAGTATTTGAACGCCGAGAGTTGAAAGTTCTTAAAATTGAAGATAGAAAACTGTTTAAAATAATACGTAAAAAGGACAAAATAGTAGCACAAGCTATAAAAAAATACTTAATCAACACAATAAGAAAATGTTTTATTGGGATTGAATAATTTATATCTGATTTAGAGTGATAGAATATTTAATGAGCTGTAAAAAAGATCTAAAAAGGGTTCCATTTTTCAACTATCGATTTTTACTAATTAATCATGTAAATGAAAAAAAAATAATAAATACGTATTTAAACATTTTATTTTTGTATTTCCAGGTATATGTAAAGTAAATTAAATTTTAACATGCGTAGAAGAAGTGAGTTTCTGATTATCATCTCAGCTGTACTCGTATTTTTTACCATTATGTATGTATTGCTGCATATGTATGTATTGCTGAGAAATTAAATGTTAGAGTAATAAATTTTAATATTGAAAACGTAATATTACTAAAATGAAATTCGTGCTACCAGAACGATTCAGCAATAAGTTTCTTCACGGTGTGACGGCGTGCCAATAATTAATTTAATCTCGATCTATATGGCAAACGACTACAAGCCTACATTTAATTAATAGATTTATTAATAATGAATACGGCATAAGTACTGAATTGCTAAATGTACTTTTAGAACACGCTTAGTGTCATATAACACACTTAGTGTTGAGTTATACTTGTCACCATTTTTCATGGCCTCGATGAAATATGATAAATTATTGTTTAATATGGAGCAATTTTCAAGGTGCTAATTGTATTATAAAATATTTTACATTTTAAATTATAACAGAACTTTCAAATCCCTAAAACACTCCAAATTATATGTCGTACTCTGTAAGATCAAAAAATTTTCGTATCCAAAAAGAGATAGAATTTTTTTTTCATAAGAAAATTTCTCTACTATGCTGTGCATTATTTATAAGAGCAATGGATGATACGACGGCCATTCAAGTCAAGAAGATTGCGTGATTAAATTACAATAAAATATTTGAATAAGCATGAATTCGAATCAGCGATATGGATATTGCATTACTAGGGACTTGATTAAAAATAAAAGGGGAGGCTTATTGTATAACGGATAATTAAATGTGGATTATCCTATATCCATCTAAAATACCTATCTAAGTAAAATCTAAAATAACTATCTAAGTCAAATAATTAGCTTTGTGCAGTGCATTATAGATTTCTCTCACTATAACATACCACTTGTAACCGAAGTAGATGCTTCAATAAATAACAATTCGTTTTTATTGTATGAATTGTCATTAAATACATCGCCAAAAATATTTGATCATCGTTTCATCAGAATAGTCATTTAGATAGTTCTGTCGCCTCTACTACAGCAGTTTCTGCATCAGAGCTTCACCCTTGCTAATCATTAGCTTCTAAAACATTGAGAAATAGGTATTAGATTGTCATCAACAAGAAGGATATGTAATATTTGCTTTTAAGGGGGCCTCTCTAGTCTAAATCGATGAAAAAATCAATTTTCCAAAAACACCAGTTTTGCATTTAGTATACTAATAGTAACATCGTATCATAGTTTATTTTAACTTGCGCGCTTTAAAAATGTTTCTATAACGCGTATTCTTGGTGCGCGCGCAAGTGTGATTTTGGAGCAATTCAGACAGCTGGCGATCAGAGAGGTACATACTTGATCCCGCTTCTTTTTGTATTTATATATCTCACGAGTATTTTCAACGATATTTTGAAGCACTGAAAGTATTGCTTTCTTTTAATTTAATTGTAAAAACAGTTATTCATTTATATTAGTTGGAAAAAAAGTTCATAAAATGGATAAAAAAAAGTACAAAATTCGGCAATTCGAGAGCTGATCGACAAAAAAAAGAAATTTTCGTGGCAATCGATTTACGAGTGAGCGTGATGAAAGTGTGGTTAGTGCATCTGCTAAAAAAATTAAGAAAAATAATCCTGCATTTGAAGTGAACTTTGATCAATTGTTGCATTACGTCATAGTGAATTTCTTACTCTTTCTAAGACTACAAGACATTTTAATTTGTAAAAATTGTAAAGGCGATATAGCATTTTCCAAACGTAACGAAAAAGGATTAGGTTTTCAATTAGTAGTTTCATATAAATGTGAAACAGAAACTGATATTCCCAGCAATTTTTGTGCACTGATGGATATCAGCAAAGGATATGCTTCAGCTACTAATTATGCAATAGTAAACCACATTTGGATAGCAGCAGAAGCAGTAGCTACATTAGTTTTTAGATAAGCAATTAGTGAAGAGCAAAGAGAAAATGACGCTGCCGATAATGTAAAAAATCGGCTCACAGTTTCTGGTGACGGCTCTTGGGCTCGAAGGGGTTTTTCTTCTCTTGTCGGGATTGCTACATTGATTGGAAAATTTTCTAGAAAAGTTCTTGATGTCATTGTGAAAAGTAGAATATGCAAAGCTTGTGAACAATGGGCTGGAAAGGAAAATTCTATGGATTATCAAGACTGGTATGAAACTCACGAGCCAGATTGTAGTGCAAATCATGAAGGCAGTGCGGGGTCGATGGAAGTTAATGGTATAAAAGAAATGTTCCAAAGATCTGTAGATTTGCATGATAGTTATTATGAATATTATATTGGTGATGGCAATTCGAAGACTTTCTCATCGTTACAAGATATACAGCCCTATGGTGATGTTTTGAGCGTAAAAAAGAAGGAGTGTATTTTACATGTTAAAAAGCGAATTTATAAAAGAGCAAAATATGCTAAAAAACAACTGACACGGATAAAGAAGGCTCAAAAAGCATTAGAAGCTTTACAAAAAGATGCTGATGGAAAAAAAAAACAAAAAAAAAAACTGAAAAGCCTAAAATAACGGCTACATTGACTAATAAAGTCATGCTAGAGATGTCAAAATATTACGAATTAGCTGTTCGCCGATAATCAGATTTTGTTGAAGATATGAGAAACGCTATTTGGGCAACTTTTTACCACAAGATTTCTACGGATGATAAGCCTCAACATATGAATTGTCCCGCTGGGTCATACTCATGGTGCATGACGAATTAATAAAAATGTGATACTTTGATATATAGAATATTACGAGTATTAGTATCGCTGCATTAACGATTTGTATCTACTAATCCCATAAGATAGTTATTAACAGCAAGTTAACTATCATATATAAATATATATTATTATAATTATATATAATTGTTACATAATGTTAGGATTATCTAAAATGTAGAATACATCATTTAAGGGATAAACCTAGTATACTTACAGTTATTATTTTCAACTATTTTGTGTAGAAAAAATTTTATTGTCAAATTTACGTTGGGGCAAAAGTAGATGTGCTTAAACACTCTCACCTGATATGTTTCTTCAAAAAGTGAGCTGAACACCATGAAGTACTACCTCACTTTTAAAAAAGAAGTTACACGATGAAATATATACATTGTCTAAGATATCCTTATTCTTGTAATATAATTTTTGTTTCTTTTGACCTTGAATAAGTTCTCGCTATATTTTTATAAAACCAATTTTGTTTAAAAATATTAAGAATATAAACATTTTAATCAAATTATTGCCCAGCACTACGGACCCTATTCTTACATCTTTCTGTCGATTTATGAATTTCTCGTCGAAATATGACATGTTCTTTGAAGCTATCGAAGAATTAATCCACGTTTAGCTCCTTCGTAAGAATGAAACAAATTGTCATCGAGGTCGTGTAACATCGAATTGCATGGGAAAAAAGTTTGAGCAGGTCCTAATAAATTACTTCCTTATGGTCCCACTAAATACAAAGAAGAATCTTCGAACCATGCAGACTTGATATTTTAAGCTATGTTGATGAATGACTGGGATGAACCTATGATTGTATTGCTTTGAATTATCGAAATGTATTCAAGAAATCTATTGCATTGATTCTAATAAATATTCACTGTAATATTTTTCTAAATCAATGACCTGATTGTCAATTGTATATATATTGTAATTTAAAATTCGGATGTCGTCGTATTATAGATAATGAATAGAAACTGTAGATAGTCTCCTGTAACTACTATTCAGATCAACTTCCATTATAACAAAACATATCCCTAACTAGATTTTTTAATGTTATTAGATTTTATAATGCTAACTAGATACATTCAAATCTGTAATAATAATTAATCAATACACCGGCTTACCATAATTACCATTATTATTATCATTATTACTTTGTTTAAATTATCATACATACAGCCGTGTTCTATAGAAATCTTATCAATTTGTAAGAGGACCTCTATACCTCCAGTACTTTTAAAATATTATGTCACATCTTAAGTATACTACGCCGAAAACATTTACACGCATGAGGTAATCTCTTCGAGTATACTTTAGAGCTGGCGAAGCAAATTTTTATCACTAGAACTGGTTTAATCAGAGATTCGAAGACGTTTCATCCCATCAATAGGTACATACCTTAGAACGCGTCCTACATTTGCAAGATTTACACTACATCAAATTGAATTTGCCGATAACACATGGAATTCCTACACATATATGCTTAAGGGACACTCCAAAAATGCGCAGTGTCTTACTCAATACTCAACAATATTGAACAATTTCTACACTGGACATCTCTCGGGCTTCGAACAATAATAGAACTCATCAACAAAGCTTCCGGATTTACTATTCTCACTCATTAAATTGAACCCTGTACACTACCAACTTAGCACAAATTAGATGCGTTAAATCAAACCGTAGCAACAATTAGCATAGCAACAGACGTTAAATACGCTGCGTATATTAACTTTCTGTCACCACTGCCGACTTATAAACAGAAGAATGATTTACTTGACCCACTCCCAACAACGTACTGCGTCGCAAATACAACTCCCAACCATACCGACACTCTATTCCGTTCTTACCGTCAAAAATTACACACACGATATACTTTGGATGCAACCATATGATAAAACAATTCTCGTAATTTGATATTTTGCTGTCCTAGGAATTAAAATCCAAGAAAAAAACCATGACGGTTTTGTGATACCATTATATGATCCAATTGAATCGCTCACATACAATAAGTCGCACTATTTGCAAGGCTCACTGACCACAACACACATACGATCCTACATGTCGAATTCTGAACCCGCTGACGCATTACGTAAGATTAGTAGAATACGCTACACTAACGCGAACAAGTTGAGCCTCGTCTTATGTTCGATGTCGAATAACATCGTACCGCAATACGTGCTATACGGATGTACACAGTACGGACTTACTACAACCCCAGACTTGCATTACACACAGTGTACATTTACTTACAGTGCATGAAAATAAAGTGTAACATCAAAGTTTAATACAATCTATGTGTATTTGTGGCCAAGTTACAGACATGAATCACTGACGGATACGACAGTTTACTTTTACTACACTCTACGTGGCTACTACAGCTTAACGAGAATGCTATCCTCGACACAAAACGCACACTTCTTATTCCCACAGTAGAAGTGCTTTTTATCACATCTTCTTTTTAGTTAGTAATTAATATATGTTTCTTGTTTTCATTTACTTAAGCTCTAGTTTACTTATTACAGTTTTTATTTTATAAAAAAAAAAAAACAAAAAAAATGGGTTTTCCAAAATTCACAAAGAGCAATTGACCTATAGCATCATTCGGAAACAAGATAGGTGCATTAAAGGGAGTCATCGACAGAGCAATCAAATTGTCACAAGTGCATTCATAAAGCATAATATTCAAGGTTACTTTAGAAAGAATAATAATATAAGAAAACTATTTAATAAATGTAAAAATAAGGATGATAAATGTTTGAAAACAGGAGTGGTATTCTTGATTAGAGGTTTCCACATCTTTAATTTTTCGATGGGATAGATGCTTTCAAAGGTTTTTTGAGTTCTTAGAACAGCTTCGATATCTTGCCTAAAACATCTAATCTTTTTTTACACTGTTTTTATTTCATAGGGTGGATCAATTTTAACATTTTACGTTTCCTTGGCATCACATTCATTTTTTCTAAACTTCCCGCCCTTCTTCTCTCATTCAATTGAATTATAAAAAATTGATATTTGAATCGTAATATTAAAATAATATAATTGTACAATAGATAAATATTAAATATTATTAAATAATCAATCACATAAGTTTTAATACGAAAATAACGATCTTATTGAAGTGTCTGTCAATGTGGTTTTTCAAGTGAAAAAAATTTTCTATTTTAGTTCTAATAGCACCTCTTCTTTAATTATCAAAAAATGAAAAATTAAAGGAAGATAAAATGGTAACAAAGTATCTACAAGTAATTGTGTAGCCGATGCCGTGTCAACGGAGCTCAAATCCACACACTGGTTTTCAAGACGTAATTTCGTCACACGATATAAAAAATATACTGATAGATTGCTCTAAATAACGAAATCTAGTGATGATTGATCGAACCCAATCTTAAAAAGTATTTATATTATCCGTTATTGGACGCCCACATGTTTTGATAAGTCAAATATGATTCGCACGCCATCTGTGAGTATTTCTCTACAAATGAATCTACTCCTCTTCTCTAATCTTATGGATCAAATCAATGCACTCAATTTTTGGTGAGCTCTTGCTCAGTTATAAATTATAGGGAGTATCATACGCTACACTCTCAGAAAGATTATCTTCATCTATACTGGTACATAATGCAATGTGAGAGAGATGCCACGCTAAAACTCCCACATAGTGGAGTGATAATAAAACTAGCTTTACTGACACTTATGCACTCGCATGGACATTGCAATCGCATCAACACTATCGCGCTCCGATTAATATTAGTGCACAATTAGTTGTTGACACATATTCGGAATTGACAATCACTATACTTTATTTAGCGAACTACAGATCAATGTTTCCGGTATTTTGTTTACAGGGATTCAAAGGTCTAGCATAGTATAGCTGTTTTCAAATATAGCAGGAGTAACTAAGCAATATATATTGGCAATTAAATTTTCAATATTAAACATTTTCTTATTAAAAATATTTAAAAACCTATAAAAGTAAATAATTAATAATTAATTATAAATATATAACCTTGCTGAGAACTAAATCACTATATATCATAAATATGCGCATATTCAACGGAGAGCTTACTACCAGCTCCATCGAGAATCTCCATAACTTGCGCCACGATAACAGTACAACCGAGCGAATACTCTAAAAACATGTATTTCTCATAAGGCCAATGAAGAGGAGGAGATCCAGATGTAGCGAAAATGTCACACCTGGCCTGCGCATTCTATTGGATTTATCAAAACGCATGCACATGCAAAGACGGATATCATAAAATACTTTTAAAAGAGGTGCCAATGAAGAATCACTAGATTCTTCCATTCCAAGCAGTGTATCACTTTATTTTATGTAACCTCTGCCGAAACAATGTCACGAAAGCGAGTGTGAAGATTTGAACTTGATTGCCGCGGCATCGGCTACACAATTACTTGTAGATACTGTTTTGCCATTTTATCTTCTTTTACTTTTTCATGAAAATTAAATAATTGGTGGTGCTATAAGAATTAAAGTAGTCAAACTTTGTTTTTGACCTGAAATAATTGAAGCTCCCATTATTTTAATTACACTTAGAGTAGATTTTTCAACTCAAAATAAAACTTATATTTTGTTCATAAACATATTAAATCAAATTTCATCAACTTGATCAACCATACAGGAAGGTATTAGATTGTACGAATGAGTACCATTGTGATGATCTTCCATCAACCATTGACATAACGAATTGATAATAATGTGATACTTAGGTATATGTGCTATCCCAAGTATTAGTATTATCGTACTCATCAGAATTTAAGGCTGCTGATTCTACAATCTTGTTATTAATAACAGGTGGACTACCAGCGTCATACTACAAATAAAGAATACTTAAATTTGATTTTATGTTATTACAGAAGTTGAATACAGGATATTTAGGAGCGTAATCTAATTCCACAATTGAAAACTAAGTTACGCCTGAGATGACGAACAGGCCAAAAGATAAGATGAAAGCAAAAATAGTAATTTCAGAACGGATATAGTAGCATCTTTCAGAGCTCGAAAATTGCCTATGAAAGTTAATAAAGTCGCCTATAGATGTAGGGAAAAACTCATAATTTACTTCATTTGAAATAAATATATGTGGAATTGCATATAAATCAATTAATCAAGCAAAATTGAAGCAAACAGCAAAATGATTGTTCACTTTGAATGCTCACTCGAAATAGTGCAACTACGAAAAACTCGTATGAAAAAAATCACACTCAAAAATTAACAATCTACATTACTTATTCCTACATGACTACTAGTTCACTAAATGATTTGCTAAAATTTAAGTCGCGCCGCCTAGTTGAGAGAAGCAAGTTTAAGAAGGTTGGAAAAGTATGTACTATCCGTAGTAAGTAAACTTGTTCCAGCACTTTATACATATTTTGATAGAAAAATGCCTATAATTCAACAGCTTTCCCAACCATTCTTATTTTATATTTAATTTACAATTTATGTGTAGTTTTAGAAAAATTATTGTTCTAAAAAAATAGAATATTGTCTAATATCCAGTAGGAGTAAAATATATGTCACATCCGTTTGAAATAATCTCCATAAATTAAAAGAATGCTTCATATTCTAATATTTTATCGAGTTTAAGAAGTGGAAAAAAGAAATTTGAAGATATTCATACTATGATTCTCTTTTGAGTAATTTAGCGTTTCTAAACTGCACCTACATTTCTTATGTACATTAAGTAACATATGTGCTTAGAAAATGTCCAGCTTGATAAAAATAAATATATCTAAATTGTAATAAACTTAAAATACAGAATGAAACTACAACATCGAATGAAGTCATTAAAAAAAAGCTAATGCATTAATTCTTCTCCAAGCTACCATATATGATTTTTCAATATTTCTAAAATATTTTCTCATGTACCTTCGTTTAAATACTTTGCATTAATAAGATTTTTTATGAATTGTAACACACGTCTTGGAGCTACAGCCGGAATGGATGCTATGAAACAACTTCTAATAGAAATTCTAGGAAAATAGAAAACCTACGTAAGCCTTCGTCTTCTATTTCTGACAAATATTCATCAAATTGGTGTCGAAGCATATATATTTGTAATGAATAAACTGCGCTAGCCATCTATTTAGAACGATTAATAGCCCCCGGATCCCGAAAAATAAACCTCGCACGGATAGGTTTCGCCAAGAAATATCAGTACTATTTGTAGTAATTCCTTGTAATCACCTCGTAGTGTATTTCTATGATTCTATAAAAAAATGTTATCATAAAGTATTCAAAGTATTGAAATAAAAAATTTAATTAAAAAAAATATATTTAATATATTTTTACTTGTAGCATAACTTTAATAAATGCTATTACTTCATTTTTATTTTTTAGTGCTTTCATTACTTTGAGATCACCTACTCATTGTAAATAATTATCTGTGTTTATGTTACTCCAATTTTTTTTAAATTTTTAAATAATAGATCATCTGGTCCTGATGTACCGCCCCTATTATACTCATACACAGCTCTCAAAATTATTTCCAGCACATATTAGCATGTGAATTTCACACATGCAAAAGGTAAAAGGTCTTTACCTAATTTTTCTTCGATTAACGTATAAGTTCCATTTTTTACTCCTGTATGTGAACCAGTAGTATCAAAGCATAGACCACATACTCGGTCCAAGAGATCCCATTCCTTCAATAATTCCATGACTGCGTTTGCCTGTGCTTCTCCGGTACCGTTTTCTAATTTTGCATAACCTAGCATTTCATTTATATCTTTTCCTGATACTATAACTAGAATAATATCTATTTTTTGTTTAAATTGTTTGAATCTGATATAATTTTGCCATCCCATTGTATAACAATTTTGGATTCTGGAACAAATCTATCTTTTAAAGCTGTTGCAATATTTTCGCTATATATATTTCGGTACCTTCGTAGCACTGTAGCCTTTAAAATCATATCATCAATTGAAATGCCACATTCTTGCGCAATAGCAGCTATTATTCGTGCTCCCATGCGACTGCGAACTTTTGCACGACCTAAATTCAAAGTTACATCTGCAGATAACAACTTAATTTTCTTTGATGATTTATTAAAAGAATTTTGGTTTTCGAAGTTTAAGTCGTCATCACTGTCTTCATCAAAATTGCATGCATTTAAAACGTTTTGAATATTTTCATCATCAAGTACATAATTAAATACATTTGATGAACAACAATTACTTCCATCTGAAAAATTAAAAAATACCTTATCAGCAATAATCTTTATAGTTATTACAGGGTTCATTGTAAGTTAACTTATGTAAAATTTAAATGTAAAGTATATAAGCAAAGCCACCAATATGTTATAGAGGAAATTCGTTTAATTATATCATCATTGTACATTGTACAAAATCTTTTTTTAATAATGTAAAGAAAGTAAAATAAAGTAAATAGTGCTCTTACCTCTTGTGTTATCTGAATCCAATTTCTCAGTATCAGAAGAGTTAATAAAACAAAACCAGATTTCCTTCGATTTTATTTTTTCTTTGAGCAATTAAGAACTGTTTTTCTTTTTCTGTTTCCATTAAATCTATGGAATTTTGGTATGCTATATCAAACAAATTATTTAATGTATTTTCACATTTATTTTCTTTTCTTTGTTGATTATCATTTTTCCATATTTGTATCTATTTTCTTCTATTTTATAAGCATCATATAATGTTATAATTTTCTCACAAACGTGCTGCTTATTTTTAGTTTTAATACAAGCCTTATTCCAGAAAAGCATTATTTTTTCAGAAATAATAAATTTGGTTTCTTTCAATGTATTTTTCTTTGAAATATGATAATACGATAGTAAGACTTTATTTATAACTTTTGAAATCTTTAATTACTCTTCTAAATCTAATTCATCCCCCTCAAAATAATCTCCACCGCCGGACACAATGCAGCTATACGAACGCTTTTTCGAATTTTCAAAACATCTTTTATACTTGCATTCAGGAATGGCCATCAGCTCCTTCTTGATTCAACATTTCTTTCTTCAATCGAATCAAAACCGTGTCCTCGAAGTGTTCTTTTGAGTGTGCTGAATAGCCAGAAATCACACAGTGCTAAATCAGGAGAATACGGTGGTGGCGGAACGATATTGGTTGACTTTTTGTCGAAATGTTCAGGTGCAATATCGTGTTGCAAAAACCAAGAGTTGTCTTTCTATAAATCTAGCCTTTTGAGACGAATAACTTCACGCAAACGACGCATCACACTCAAATAACATTCGTTGTTAACCATTTGACCGGTTGGAAAGAATTCGTAATGTACCAGACCACGATAATCGAAGTAAACAGTGAGCGACTTTGGCGCGATTATTCTGTTTCCGCTCTCCTTTGGAAAGATATTCGCTCGATTGGTCGGTTGTTTCTGGATCGTAAGCGTAGACCCAAATTTCATCTCCAGTTCTTATGCATTCCATCTTGTCATTATAGTCTGAAAGGAATGTTCATTCCATGCGACGCTGTTTTTCCAAAAAATTGAGTGTTTTTGGTACCCATCGAGATTCCAATCTTTTCAGAAATTAGAAATTCCAACAATATCAGCAAGCGCTCTAGTAGTCAATCGATGATTTTGCAGAACCAATTCTTTAATTTTGTCGACATGTAGCCCATCAGTAGATGTTCTTGATCGTGTTTGATGTAGTTCGTCTTCAGCGCGTTCTCGACCTGCTTTTAACAATTAGTGGAAATCAAAAACACTTGCGCTTGACATTGACTTCTCACCAAAGGCCTTCTGCAACATTCCGAATGTTGCAACATGCAGAACTGAAATGTTGCAACATGCTGAACATTTCGGCGGCCGATATTTCATTTCACGGACAAAATGTAATGCTACTTCTTTGTTGAATAATTTCTGATATTATAAAATCCGAAGAGACAACTTTTTTTTGTTCACAAAACACAAGCATAACACTATGAACAATGAAGATAATTACGTGAAATTTGACACAGATAACTTTGACAGTACTACCAACTTAAGTATATATATATATATATATATATATATATATATATATATATACATATACTCCTGAAAAGTAGGTAGGTAGGTAGGTAGGTAGGTAGGTAGGTAGAGAGGTAGGTAGAGAGAGAGTGAAGGAGAGAAAGACGTGAGGGAATGGAGGTTGAGAGTGCAAGTGAGAGAAAGAGAGGCAGAGCGAGAGTGCAAAGGAGTAGTGGTACCAATCAAGGACGTCAATTCTGTTATATTCGCTACTTTCGTCACATTCTCAGATAGCTCACAAGATGCGCCGTAACAAGTCTTAACTTCAAAAAGGAAGATAATTACTACGAAAATCTACTTGTATAAAATTAACTATAATTTATTTTATGATATCTGACTTTTTGATGAAACTTTACAAGATAGTCCAGATATGGACCATCTGCCACTTGGGTTGTCCAAAATTAGTGATCGAATATCCTTAAACACACACGCTGGTAAAAACAAAAAGTATTTTTAAACCGAAAAATGCCAATCCTTTAAAGATCAATAAATATTAAAATTACATATGTCAACCATTATTGAATAACGTCAGCATACATGTTTACTTTTTATTAAATTTAATGAAGGGAGATGTGTCTACTATTTTACTTATATTTATTCTAAGAAATCTTACGTATGTATTGGTTTTATACAAAAAAAATCGTTGCGTTAAGTAGATAATTTATGCAATTAATTATACATAATTATGTAAATATCCAATAAACTATGATGATTTGATAAATATTTTAATATTATGTGAAACCAATATTTTCTTGACTCAACTTTAGTAACATTTACTTTTCATTATTATACTACTTCAAAAATAATTTTATATTATATTCATATGTACACAGTAACGAAGAATAGTCTTCGAAACTATAATAACAAAACCATGTTTATACGATAAATAATTCCTTTATTTTATTATTTGTCTCTTTTTCAATATAAAAATAACCCTTTTTATTTGTAGTTTTGTATTCAACCTTTCTTAAAGTCTATCATCCGTTAATTGTTGGTATCGAAACCATATCATTTTATATCATATATATGTCGTATAAACCAATGTAAGAAAATGCTATTCAATCTAAAGAGAAGTTAACAGTGAAAATTCTGATGTTGTTTCTCTACTTCATTGTATACTTGATATTCTTCTCCCGAGCTAGCTACTTAATATGCTAGTAAAATTAATATGATGATGCCAAACATAACAAAAATATTTCTTACTATTGAAACAATATGTTAAATTTAAATCTACTCATGAGAAAGCTTAGTCTATTTTTTCTAAAGTAAATATCATTATATGTGTTGCGATACAACCCTCAAAATGAAATTTAATTTTCAAAAAATTTTCACTACTTGACTAATAAAAAAAATGTTATCAAATACGTAATTGATTTTTTGGTTTATCAAAAAAAGATTATTATATGTAAAATGAATAGTTAAAAACTTTTGAAAGCCACATCAAAGGTAAGCCAGATGATGACAATGTAAATATGTTTCAAACAGATGTTTTGAAGCAAATTTATAAATAGCATACTACAAATAATATATGGTAATACTTACATTTGTTGTCAGCCAATGTTTGCGGACGAAGATCAATTCAAAATTTAAGAATAATTGATAGAGAATCATATTCGACACGTCGTGAGGCATTTCAAACATTGTACTTAGTTGAGGATGACTCATTGGAATGATACCTTCACTAACGGGTTAGTTACTCAGCAATACGTACAACGGTATTTGCGTAACCAAACAAAGGCCAATCATATTTTCGATTTAATAATATATTTAAGAATATATACAATTTTAATATTGGAATGGATAAACTACTTACCAATAACTCTATGATTTTTAAAATAATAGCATAGAATACTATAAAATTTATTAAAATGAATCTATGAAAATTGTTTTTACGATGAAACACTGCAAACGGTAGTGAAGATGCACATTGGAATTGAATATAGTTGGGTGCTAAAAAAACTAAAAAACGTCATGACAGATGCCAGTCACCACAGTAGTTGATATATGATATACTATAGACGAACGGTATACCACACAGCAATACGGTGCAACTGTCCTTTTTGACCTGATCATTTTTAGTAATTAACACAATAAGTATAATTCTCGGATTCTATCTTGACATCATACTGAATCTTCCGTGTCTATTAATAAAAAAATTAAAAATATGATGTTGTTTTTTCAGACATTATTTAAAAATTTGTCGACTGATCTTATTAGAATATTGATAATCTTGAATGCAATATATTTTCATGAAAGGATGTGATTATACACTTACGCATATGAAAAATACTTAAACTATAATAATATGCATATATTGCAAAATATAATTTATATTTTATCTTCTAGTACCATTAGGTAGGCTCATTTGTATTAGAATGTACATATCCTAAAAATTAATATTATTAACAAGTTTAAACATAATATATATTCATAATCTCTTAATAATCTCAGAAGTGTCGTTTATACATAACAATTTTATCCTATTATTATCAACGTATAACGTATAAATAATTATATCAAATAACAAACTTCAATTTAGTGTTTCAACAATATCGATACCAAGACCAGATTTAGTAAAATATTGTCTTTGTGTCGAAAAAGTTATGTCAATTAAAAACTATGGTTTTGTTCTTCTATAAATGAATCTTGTATATATGAATTTACAAATTGTATATACAAGACCAAGACAATAATTTAATTGATAATAATCTTTTGACGCCAAGATAATATCTTACTAAATCTTCTCTTGATCTTGGTGTTCGTGAAGTACTAAACCTCATAAAAGAATATACTCTCTAGAATTGCAGTGCTTTAATCAGCTGAGATACAGACAACCATTCAACCATTCAAATACCTATAATTCAATGGAAAATCTATTACTATATAATATACCGATAGTAAGCGTGATATTTACGTTATCAAGTACAAAAAGTCGTATATACTGCATGAATATTCTTCAAGATACATCGCCGTACTCCTGAATCAAGCCACTTGACAGGGTCTCGTTCCGTGCGAGATACAGAAGTCCGGTGACGGAGGCAGCGGAAAAGTCATTGAGAACGATGGAGTTGCTCCTTACGAAATCAGCGACCTCGCACATGTAGCTGTAGCCCTTGGCGACGTTCTTTGGCTTCCACTGCCTTGGCATCAGAGCTCCATCTTTGCTAAACATCGGCTTCTCACAAATATGGTAATCCTCGCCTCTTTCTGCATACGGATTATTCAAGGCTACATAAGCGATACCTCTCTTGCTGCTCGGTTCGTAAACGATCTTCCAGAAGTAGAGTGGAATCGCTATAGATCTGTCGTTGTTAACTCCGGCATACAAGAAGATCATCTTCTCTCGATTATTGTCTCCTGTGTCTTTAAGCCTTAATCTTTCGTATACACCCGTAAATATGACCAGATCCTTGCGCAACTGCTTCGCTATTTCGACTACGTGGTCCTCGATGCGGGCCCAGTTCCCCTCGTTAATGGGCCTCCATTGCGGGCCGGTATTTAGATAGACGAATGTTGTCGATCCAGAAGAGGTATATACAAAGCTGGATTTAGGAGATAATTGAACGCGATTGAAGACGATTGCTGATGATTCGCTCAGGTAGGAACATCTCTGAAAGAAGTTCTATTCAGTAATGATTTATTTAATAACGTATAAAAAGACTAGTAAAAGTCTAGAGATCAATGATATATTTCAAAAACGTTGCATAATGAAGACGTATCGAGAATGACATGTAGAAGATAAAAGTAAGAATCAAAGACAATAAAAGAAATAAGGAAAGTATAGTTATCTAACTATTTTGCAATTACAGTTTCCGTTATAATTGTTAAAATTGATCATTTCAGATATAATTTTAATGAGATAGTGGAATTTCGTAATAATATAATCACATTATCATAATATCTAGTTTATCCTAACTTATACATTTTCTAAATAAATATAAAATCGTTTTCATTCTTTAAGTGGACTACAAATAATTCCTTCATCTTAATTCTAATTACTGTTTATCACCAACTCGAAGACTTACTTAATTAGGATATGTAAAAATATAACAATTTCCTAAAATGTTCCCATACGTAATTCGTATATTAGTAATACAACAAGTGATCAAAGAATTTCAGAATCGAGTTTTCTCAGTCCAATTTCAGAGAGAATCATGACGTACGTCCCGTTCCTTTACCGTGTGAAACTCGCTGTCGTGACAATAGAGCTGTGCCGCAAAGCTACGATCCTGCGCCTTGGTATTATAAATTGCATCGATGTCAAGTCTGTTCTGCTGACGCTCGCAGCAGTGCGTCTGATCGTAGCGATCGAGCTTGGCCGGCTTCTGCTGACCGGCGATGAATCTCGAGATCACCGACCTCGTGTGCATGGTCGATGTTGTGGCCCTGTCGTAATGAGCATCGATCACCTTCAGAAAGCGCCGGGCCCCATCAGTATAAAAGCCTATCTCGAACTTCCGGTACTCGCTCTCTCGGCCGTAAAAGCCCTTGTCGACTATCTCGTACTTGGGTGGAAATTGACAGGTAAGTTCGTGAAAGTCGTAAATCGTGCCGAGAGCATCGTATGCCGGGCCGCATACGCAGGCGAAATTTGAGTATTGGGGAGATCCCGGGACGTTTTTCAGCGTGTTGTTATGGCCAGGACAGGAAAGGAATACAGTTTCCTGGTATCTGACGACTATGTTGCCGTACTCGTCTGGATACACGAAGCTCGTGTGGTCCGTTGAGTTGATGATCAGTGCATGATCGTAACCTAATTTCTTCACGTTTATCAAGCACGTAATTTCTAAAAATCAAAATACAATTTTCACATTAATTAATAGCCTGCTTATGATTTTTTTAGTAGAATATTTGACACCTGTATGTTGACATAATTTTTAATAAAACATGCAACGGGACATTGTCAGTCTAGAATTTTGAGAGTACGAGGGCCTCCCACAAGCAACTTGGTTGCTGTTTATGTTGTATGTGTATGTATGTGTAAGAGTGTGAGTGTGTAAACATGTAAGGGTCAGCAAGATATCGATAGATTAGTTTACGACTTCGGCGCTTGCTGTCCCCGCATTTTATTGGTATATTAGGCGCGACGATGACTGGGAAGAAAGGGGAAAGTGCGGAAAGAGCTACGTGAAGAAAGCGCGCGGAATGTAAGCTCGTCTCTCGCCCTTTGGACGTCGTCACGTGTAGTCATTCCGCGTATCTTCAAAAGTAATAGAGTTTTCCTTGAAGGATCTTTCCCATCGAGTAGCTATATATGTGTGTGAGCCTTCTCATCCTTGTATTGTCAGTAGAGAATAATTATTAAGAGGGAGAATGTTGAAAGAGATTAGTAGAGAGTAGAGAGAGAGAGAGAGAGAGAGAGAGAGAAAGAGGAACGATTACAGAGAAATAAGTAATAAAACAATAAGTGCGGTAAAGTTATATTGTATATTATTAAATAAGTCATTCTTCGGAGTAAAATTATAATACGCACCTAATAATTTTCTTTAATTGAAAACTTAATTCAGTGAAAGATAGTTCTTAATAAAAGATAATATTTGTATATTCATTAATCAATATTCTGTTTTAATTTATTTGCAATTGATGCATTAATATTATGAAATATTTCAAAAAAACATAAAATCCTGTGCCCCGATTCTTTGGTGACGTCCGCGCTACAGGGACTAGAAATCTTCATAACGTGGCGTGCGATCGGGCATGAAAAAGGTAGGTGATTAGATCTAACGCCCCGTTACAAACAATATTCACGTGAAATCTAAATTTTTGTATCGACAGTCACAAGTTTAACAGTTTTCTTGTGTTATTTTTATAAACTCATGATCACCATACTTATATCATTAATCGATAAATTTTTGTTTATTTTGTTCTTGAATATTGTGCTAAGCTCGCAAGACGACTGAATAGTCGATTTAACATTTAAATAAATATTGTTCAAATTTTATAAATAATAAACACTTTATTAATATTGAGAAATTTCTCAAATTACTTTCCTACCCTCTAACTATGTTTCTCCCAATTACAATAATTATCCAAAAGTTTTCGAAATATATACTTGAATTCTAAAATTCGAAAAAATACTATTCAATATATCCAATAATAATAATATGACACCTACCACAATCGACAAAATACAATCGAGTGGAATAAGAGAAAAATCTTGTCTGCCTGTTAGTGTTCCGAATTTATATTATTATAAGTTTAATAGAAGTATTCATTTCTTTTAAATTCAATTATATGTAGTCCCAATTTTTTACATATTATGAGAATTTCGGCAGATTTATTTTAACGTCATTATTGGTTAACGTAAAGAAAATATTACTTTCATTATACAATATAGTTGAATTTTTTAAAAAGTATTATTTTATTTCATACAAGTACATTATTAATTTTTTTAAATAATCATAATATATTCATTTTAACTTATGAATTATGTGCTCTCATTTGACTCGTAGAGTCTTGCAAGAACCATGTCAAGATAATCAAAACACATGTTCTAACAAAACCATTAATTGGTAAAATTAAAGTTTGACATACCATGTTGAGGTA
Organism: Sycobia sp. Sy_11; assembly: GCA_018907035.1. Classification (NCBI taxonomy): domain Eukaryota; kingdom Metazoa; phylum Arthropoda; class Insecta; order Hymenoptera; family Epichrysomallidae; genus Sycobia; species Sycobia sp. Sy_11. The sequence goes on along the minus strand of JACCIC010000015.1, from coordinate 2,920,080 downwards.
CAGTAGAGTTACACAGCTGCAACACACCCGCTACTTTTAATGGTGTAATGGTAAATGGGTCGTATTTTCTTAGATTTCGGCTATCGTGGGCCAAAATATTGGTAACTGATGTTTGATCCAGGCTATCGTTGTACTAAAATCATATTACTGATTAAGACTATATAGTTCCAATAAGAAAAATTCAATTGCGGAATTAAGAACTTTTTAATTTCATTACAGAAGAAATTTATTTTTATCTTCATGCTTTATAATTTCTTTGAAGAAAATTAATTCAATAATGTTAGTCAAATAATATTATCAGAATTTATCAAATATATTTCAATATCATCGTCCATTGAAAAGTACTCATTTATCGATAACATACTCTAACATTTTCAGTTGGGAGCGAACGGGCAACTTCCGCAAGTAAATAGGCCAGGAAAAGTCCATAACTGCTAACAGAGTGGCAGCGCATGTTTGATGAACGTCGGTCCCTGAATGATAAAGATGACTTCGATGTTAAAATTTCTGATTTAATGTGTGTGTGTGTGTGTCACCGTATCAAACAACTAAAAATTATTTGAATATATTCTGTAAAATAAATTTTTATTATTTATTTTATTTTTTAACAACAATTTGCCGTTGATTTTTAGAAATCAAAGTTTACATACGCAGTTCAAAAATAAATATGATTATAATTTTTTTATTACATGGGTCAGATATATCTAAATCTATCTTTAGAACTGCTCCATCACACCAAGGTTTTTTAATATATAAATTTGCAAAAGGCTGTTTTTGAACTATACGTGAACATGCACACATTCACACACACATACCCATACACATTCACACACATTTTGCAGAACTCTTTTTCTAGGACACTATAAAATACTAGAAATATATATATATATATATATATATATATATATATATATATATATATATATATTATATGTTCATCATTTATAAAGAGAAAGCGTGTTTTTGTTTGTACATGCTAATCTGAAATTTTTAATATATATTCTATATCCACTTCGTTAGAATATAAGCTATCTTTGGTCAAATTCAATAAAAGATAATGATTGTAAACTAAGAAGTTACTTGGCAACAATTTCAAACCTATATATATATATATCGTAGAGCATTTTTTTTTGCTCTTGAGAAGACTTCTACGAGAGTTTCGTATTCAATCAACGTTACTTCGATTTACAACCATTCAGAAGTTCAAATTTAAGAATTTTACATTTTACATCTTATTATGTCATAAATTTTAAAGAGAATGCGTTTCTTTAGTGAATTTAATTCAAATTGTTTATCCGAAAATGTATAATATATATATATATATATATATATATATATATATATATATATATATATATATATTATCTTAAAATTCATATCAATGTTTATAGTAAATTCTTCCCAATGTTGTTTAGCAGGGTCAAAAAAAAAATTTCCGATTTTCAAGAGAATTACTATTATATTTATTTTAATCGTGTCAAAGTCACTCAATCGAAAGTATCACTTTTTTATCATTCTAACTTACAAATCGCACCTTCACCGCTTCATTCCGGCTCTCATGAGAAAAATATAGTCCTTACCTAATACGAAAAGTCTTCTTTACGAACCTTGTCACAATCCTCGGCTTCGTCTCGAGCCGCGTAAATAAAGCCTTTTCGTACCCGATAAGAAATCTACTATTAAGCGGCAGTGTCAATTTCATATTACAATTTTAAAAAATCCATTAATATTTGCCTGTATTTTAAATCAGTCTAAAAATTTCAAAAATTCCTTATATTGTTTCCAGTATATCGAATTACCCCTTAAATCAATATGCACTATATAGCCGATCAGTAATATATAAATAAAAATGAGTTTGTATAAAAATGAACATTTCTTAGAAATGGACATTTTTAATACTTTTCATTATACTTTATGCAAAATCTATAATTTGAAATTAATTATGAAGTCAGTTATAATACTCTTTAATAACTTTCTTTCCGACTTTTTATTTAATGATAGATAGTTAGCAGTTTTAGTAATTAAACCATTCTAATAATTCTTGTATTTGTATAATAAGAAGAAATTGTAATTAAAAATTGTAACATGGGAATAACAATATTTTTAATTTAACCATAAGCAATATTGGTCTCATCAATAACTGGTAAGGTAGAATTTTATTCGATCTACTTATCTTCTGTGAGTTATACGTGTACTTACCGGAATCACCGAGTGGCGCCACTTCTCGGCGGATCAAATATTCTAAAGCAGAACATTTTTAAAATAATATAAATGTTTATTAACTTAATTATATGTATTGCAGCAAAAATAAAAATAAAATACGAAACGGTTTTTAGCAACATAAAGTTGATCTAATTGATTTAGCGAACAAATTTTGTAAATTATTAATTATTATCAAATTGAATTAATATTACAGATGGCAAAGGGAATTCAAAATGAATTTATTTTCAATACATAATGGTTTTTTCAATTCGTAATGGATTACTAATACTAATCTTATGAACCTCAATGTGTGTTCTCCATAGAAACAATTGTTTTTTGTTTATTTTATAATATTTGGTATTAATATATAGATAATATATAAAAAATTATATGCCAGTAGAAATTAATTCATGAAGAATACAAAATACATTGCAAAAAAATATTTTGCTTTATGTATACGAAAAATATTCGGAATAAATGCATATACCATATTATTAAGTATTGATCAGTCTTATATGCTAAATGAAGTAGTATTTGCGAGAGAGCCAGTGTCTACTGCACTGCATCTATTAGTGCACTCTTTTGTACGTCTTTTGCCCAGTATATGCATGATAAATGAATTCATTATGAATTAAAATCTACTGAAAGTTAAATCGAATAATTGACAAATTCTTTACGAACGCGAAATTTTCATTTTCATTTTCATTCATTCATAATGCATTGATTACTCATTTTATTGTTTATGTGTTAATGTATATGCCATTTATTTACTGATAAATAAGATGAATTAAGAAAAAGATTATACATAATCTTGAATTTTGTTAATACTTTCTAATGATTTTGACCACTTGGATTCGACACACATGATCGAATTTTTACTTTGAACGTCAGTCCTGTTTAAAATCTTTTTGATACATTTTAATTTAATTGTATAGTAACGTCATCGAGCTCAACTACCTCAACATACAAGCGGAAATGTATACGTTTTAGGAAAACAAAGTTCGTGCATTAGGTGCTTCGCGGCTCTCGCGCAGTTTAGATATACCGAGCAAGAATTATGAAAAGATAAAGTTGTAAACTGGGTCAAAAGTGTCCAAGTCGATTCAGCGACTGACACATACGCATACATACGTGACAGCGGTAACGCGCTCGACTTGTTCATAATAATGTATCTTGCAATGTAATTCTAGTTTGTAATGCTGATAGGCTGCGCAGAGAGGAACCATCATATATATAATAATAATAATAATAATAATAATAATAATAATAATAATAATAATAATAATAATAATAATAATGGTGATGATGATGATGATGATGATGATGATGATGACGAAAAATGTTCAGCTAGTAATAGACAAAGGCCATAAATGTTTTCTTTGCAAATTGCCAAAAGGTTTTTAGAAAAAACTTACTCGTATATATAAAAAATCGTGACGAATTATACAAATGAGAAACTCGCATTGTAGTCAAGTTAAATTTATTGGACATTGTTTTCAATAAGACTTTGCATCCAAATATTCACTGCTTTATTTGATCTAATAAAAATATTCTAATTTTAATAATATGTATAAGGTTATGGTTTAAATAATGATAATATGAAATAATAAATATTATTTTCCGTTTAGAATAAAAATAATTTCCATAATAAATTTAACGTTTAATTTCCTATTTGAGTAAAATGAGTAATCAATTACATTTAATAAAAATCTCATTCTTCTATTATTTCAACATGCTAACCATTTATGTAAATTTTAAATTAATTTTAAAAAGGGGGAGTGGCTTGGATTTTACAACAATGCACCGATTTTTTGCCTATCTATTCATTTAAGTTTCTTTACAGATGTATTATGATAATATTATTAATTACTTCAATTGTTTTACCGTACATTTTCTATGCTTCGTTTTCGTCTGAAATTGAAATAAATTATGAAAATTATTCTTTTATATTATTTTATGCTATAATTTTTCATTATTTTGTATAGCTTCTAAACAAAATTACAATAATTTTTAACGAAATTCTTTATATTTTTCAAATTCAAGAATTTTAGCTGTTACTGTAATTTCATTACATTTCTTGATACAAATTTATATGAAAATATTATCAATTTAGATGTTTTCATGAAAATTAAATTAAGTTCTCATTTAGTTTTTTAAGTTTAACTTTAATATGTCTAAATTATTATATAAATGTAAATGAAGAAATTTACAGTTATAAATAAATAGGCTATTTATAATTGTTTTTATTATATTTATTCTACGTGTTTACAAAACTTATTATTATTTATAATAAAGTTATATAAGAATTACGTTGTTAATTTAGAGAGTTCGACTAATATATCACTTTGCTAATATAGCACGGTTAAATAATCATAATCGGTTATTTAGATAAAAGGTATGCCTTACGCAGAGACAACTTCAAGATTAAAAGTACATGCATATATATATATATATATATATATATATATATATATATATCAAATGTTTGTTTAATTTGCACACGATAAATTTCTGTTTAACTACATACATTTCATAAAAAATATGTACTAAAAAATCAGATCCAATTGCAAGTTTAAACTTTAATATATCATTAATATAAAATATCTTTCAATGCTGTCTCACGAGATACACAATTAACTTATTATTTCTGTTAAAATACTATGCTGTAAATTACCTAATTTCTGTCTAACACGAATTTGAATTTTTTAACGGCAATCTGTTAAATTTTTATTAAAATAGAAATAACGCATTCACTTGTTTCGCGATAAATTGAAATCAAATTTAGATATATTTTTATGTTATGACAATGGAAATGATTGTTTATTGAAGCATTTCAAAAATATGCTCAAGGCATCTAGATGATCATTAATTATGACCTGAGGTAAATCACACTTATTCTCAAAAGGAGCTAAAACTCAAGATATTTCATGCGTAAATGAAAAATTTACCAAAAATCACGAAATGACTTTCATAAATCGAAATGAAAATTTGTGAAAAAATAGTTAAACTTTGTCGAAAATTAGAATTTTGAAAAATATTTCGAAAATACTGCTTTTAGTACAGTGAATACAGCAAATCGATGGCGTTCCATGCCTTTCCGTAGACAATTTTACTTATTAACTTTTTATTCACTTCATATTTCAACAAATAATTATATTCAGAAACACCTGTGGTTTCATGCATTGTGAGAGATTATAAAAAAAATCACGAGGTGCCTGTTAGAATTTCAAGCATTTTAAATCGAATTTTTACAGAATAAAAGAAGATTTATTAATATTCAAAATTAATTTCACCTTTAACTATTGACTATCTAAAATATATAATTAAATGAATTTTATAAGTATTATATGAATTATATATATATATATATATATATATATATATATATATATATATATATATATGTATAAATTGATAATTCTTGAAGAATTATTTTCATTCAGTAAGGATCGGGTGTTAAGAAACAAACTCTGGTATTTTTGAATTTTGAGTATCACAATTGTATTTTATCGACGAGTTTGTATTAAACACTCCGATTCTCGTTAAGAAAAATTAAAATATCCAATTAAAACCAAATTTTGTATATAAAGAATTATAATGAGTTTTGTTCTTAACAAGAAAACTGTATAAATGGAAAATAATTGTCTAGAATTATCAGCATGCGGATGTGTGTGTGTGTGTGTGTGTCTATAGTGCGAAATTTCAAAAAACTTCTTGTATAAGTTTACTTTCGTAGATAAACCTACCCTGACCTTGAAGTCGGACGCACGCATGTACCACACAAACACGCACACGCATACACACACTCTTTCACACACATACACACGCACACACACATGGACTGTAACCATGAGCTACGAATCGTTTTTATCAAAAGCTGTAAATTTCCTTAACAGTGTCCTTCGAATTGCGCACCAGTTGGAAAGTTATCCCCCCCCCTCCCACGCACCGCGATCAGCCCCTTATGCATAGAAATATACCCGCAGGAAACAGGCGACTCGCGGTCACCCGCGATCTTACCGGAGACGCGCGCCAGGGCCCCAAAGTCTGCGCCCTGGCCCTCCGCACTTCCTCGATCCGCGCCCCTCGAGCTCCTACTCCTCTCCCTTCCCGTGGTTATCGTCGTCGTCGTCGTTGCCGACGAGTCGGTCACTGGAACGGCCGGTGCGTCTGATGCTGTAGCCCGCGCGGGGACTCGCGACCCGGTATATCGTGCGAATTAGGGCGCAACAGCTGTGCGGGGTCGCTCTAACGGGTGGCTCTGGTCTTTTTAGAACAATTTTCGTTAGATAAAGATTTTTTTTAACGTTCGTTTTTTTTTTTTTTTTATTCGAGAAAGTTATTAACGAAGATTTCGGCATTCGTGAAGGTTCGTTCTTACCTCCTGAAACAGTTTACATACAAGTCTGCAGTCACTTGACAATCAATTACTTCCATCTTTACAAAATACATTAGATGTATTAAAAAAAATGAATACCTTACTTTCTTCTTGTGTTAATGGACCTTGCTTCTATGTATTTTTATTTGAATATTGTTAAGATAGGTTATAGATTATAAGGTGTTGGTTTCTAGCTTAATACGAGGGTATTCAAAGCTCTTACTTTGTGAAATCTGCGGTCAGTTTTTCCTCATATCTAGTCAGAATAGTGTATATGAAAACCAAATTTTACACTGCAAAAAAAATTTCTGATACCAAGTAAATTGTTTTCTTATATTAAGAAAATATTTACTAGATTTAAGACGATCTGGTTTCGATTTAAGTGGATTTTTCTTGCATCAAGTAAGTATTTCCAGCATGTAAGAAGATACTTTCTTAATTTAAGAAAACAATTTACTTGGTATAAACAAGAAAATATTTACTTGATAACAGAAATTTTTTCAGTGTAGTTTATTCAACAGAGAAAAGGTGCTAAAAATATTAACAGCTGGTATATTTAGCAAGTATGATTAAAAGTTTAACTCATGTGGAATAATTATGTATGTATGTAAATATAAATAATAAATTTAATTTTTAGACAAATAATTAATGCAACTTTTCAATTCATAATAATAATATATTTGTATTAATTCAGAGTAGAATGCACAGTTTAATTTGTTGAGCCATTGGTATATGTTTATATAAGAAAAAAATTGTTTTAATTGGCGACAAGATTGAAAAATTTTGTAAATAGCGAAGAAAATTTAATTAAAAAAAATTTTTTTTTTAATCATAATTGTTTAAACAAATCAGAAACATTTATATTATTTATAAAGTTCGAATTTAGAAGTTCAAAAATAGAAATTGTTGAGTAACTTCGACTACTTGCAAAATTAAAATCAATTGATATGTTTTGAAAATTCTGAGTAATACTTTGTATCTGAGCTTTAATTATTCATTTTGAATCGTTTGATTCGTAAAGCTTTTTACTCGTCAATATTCACGTTCATTACAATGTAGCACGATAAAACATGAAAAGGAACAACAATGAATTATCTAATTTTTTAATAAATACATTATAATATTGTACAATATTCGAAAATGCTACAAATTTTAATTTTGTCTTAAGCATAAAAATTAACGCATTATAAATTTGGATTTTGAACGATACACTGAATGAAAAGGAAATGTTAGAATCTCATTCGCGTTAAACTTTACAAAAAAATAACTCAGCCTCTATTTGTTTAGTCCCGCAATTTCGTTAATTTAAAATCAGCCACTATTCCATCCTATCCGATCAATATAATATAAAAAAAAATCCGATTAGATTTTTATATAATAGTAGAAAATGATTGGCGCTATCCGAAGTGCATTATCAGCTAAGAGTCTGGTTGAAGAGAAACAAATAATATCAAATATTAGCGAATGCTAATGTTGATGTTGCTCTTGACTTCAATAATATAACGGATTTCTTAGATTATACATAAATAAAAAAAAATGGTTCTTTTTATTATTCCAATTGACCTAAAGAAAATTTTAGACAATATAATAAAATAATATCGTTAACTGAATTTAATATCGTGTAACGCATTTAAAGATTCTTATAAAATATATTCTTATAAATATTATCACTTTGAAAAGAGTCATTGTAATCTAGCTTATAAAAAACTTTTTATTTATCAAAGTGTTTGCTGACATGTATGCTAAAAGCGAACATAAGATAATATTTATAATATTTAGCCTGTTAATTCACGATAATTTAATAATTAATTAATACAAACTCATCCTGTTAAAAAAAAACATTTTACACAAAATTAATTTCATTGCTCGGAATAGTTCTGTTCTACTACTATATTTATATACAGTAAAATCTTTTTTCTATAGATTAATAATAATCAACATTGTATTATTTACACTAACAACACTTTGGAAGTCATTCTGATTGAAAAATTAATTATTGACTCTTATTTTTTGAGTACTGGAATATGAAGCTAGAACATATGCAAGTAATTTTATTTGTCGGATCACCGTGTATGTAGCAATGACACTGTTATGAAGAAGGGAGATAATGAGAAACATGGTCGGAGTTATGCGACGGCGATCGGGAATAGGGATCAACGCTCTGGCGAATTTCCAATTGATACATTTAGGAGATCAGTCATAATAATGTGTCGTTTGCAAATTGCGATTCATTGATTGATAAATGACGTATTAATCAGTACACGTTAATGAAAAATAAATATCATTGCCCAATTATGATTCTTGCAATTTACATGTTGGTTGCACCGAATTGTATTTTTATGATGATCTAAATGAGGGAATCAAAAACAAGCGAACAAGTTCCATTTTACGAGGTTGATTATTTGGTAGAAAGCTCAAATTCGGATATAAAAATTGCTGGGAATTTTTCAATAAAAGAAGAAATTTCTGAATGGAGCCGCAACGATTTAGTTTCTTCTCAAAAAATTTGCAACCGTGCAATGTAAGCGATTATCGTTTTAAATAATTCAATGTCTCAAACGAATGAAATACTCCGTATGCGTACCTTGAAGACATTACCAACGTTCTTTCATCATTTACTATTTGTTTTAAGATCAATTTTTTTTATTGAGTTGTATTTGATGTTATGATTTGAGTAAATAACGTTAAGAATTAGACTTTGAATTATATTTATTCGATTATTGTGGTATAGCGCAATGTAAAATGCCACGCGTATTTTTTTATATATCCTTCAATTTCAAAACGAATAAGGCTTTGTAATAAAATATAACATCGATGATTATTACGATTGGCTGACAAACACAAATCATTGAATGGTTAGTTTTTCCTGTTTCTATCCGCAAGTGTAGTATTGAAATAGATTAGTCACAAAATCGCGTATGCAAAATAATGTACGAGTTCTCTTGGAGTAGAATAGAGTTCAGCACCAGTGTATAAGTACATTTTTACCTTACACGATTTATTTACCTTCTCGCCGTGTAATCTTCTCGTAAGACTTTATCTAAATAAATTGCCTCATGAGATAAAGAATAAATATCTGAGTTTTCATTAAAATTCGATTCCTAATTGTTATTTTCCATAATATTTATTTATATTACTGTAAGAACTATGTCCTGATGTATTTCGAAAATGACATTGATTAAAGAAAAATAATAAGAAAAAAAAACAAACAGTGCATAACACTAAATCAACATTTAAAAATATTAATTTATGGCAAACCCAGATGTTCAATAAATATTTTATTCGAATCTGACAATGGTATCTAATTATATATAAATTCATAAAATATCCGCAAATGCTAAATCTATCGAATCATATTAGCTACACATTGTCCAAACTTTTTTACAAAAATAAAATTTTTTAGAAACTTTTTGTTTTATAGAAACTTGTTTCAGACATCAATTGTATTTAATGTGAATCGCAGATTCATGATGTGTAAAAAAAATTATTTCGATACAATCTCTGTGAACAGTATTTAAATAATACTTTGGAATGTATTCGTCTTCAGACCAGATAAACCAAAAGAAGTACAGCAAATAGTAGCTGTCGCGGTTACTATCCTCTTTTTCTGCCTCATTCTCAACAATGGTAGAACGGCTTTGCATTCATACGAAGTAATTTAGTGTCTAATCTAGAAATTGCTTGAGGACAGCAGCGTTAAGCCGATCATCCATAAAGATGGCTTTCTTTCTTGTTATCTCGGCTTCGTAAATATTTGCCTTCGACGTACTCTCTCTCTCTCTCTCTCTCTCTCTCTCTCTCTCTCTCTCTCTCTCTCTCTCTCTCTCTTTCTCTCTTTCTCTTTTCTCTAATTTTCTTAAAAGACTTCCCCACCATTACATGAAACAGTACAAGCTTTTTTCCTGAACCTCTTACTCGATATACTCATCGTGCTTGGTGACAGAGTAACATTAAAAATATATATATATATATTTTTTTAATATTATATATATATATATATATATATATATATATATATATATATATATAAAGTATCATAACAATTTCAGAATGGTCTCATAATTCTAAAATTCGTAAATAAAAATATTCAAAACAAAGATTGTGGAATGTTTCCTTAGCTTTCATCTAATAAGTTGAGGTCTCATGAGTATGACCTTCAATGACTTTTACATGTTAAGTAATCTTTTTTACATGAAAAGCTTTTGACCGCAGTATGAAAAAGGCAGACAAAAAAGGTTTAGATGTAGGAATGCTGAATTTGATCCAGATCAAACAAGATCACTCGCATTATCTCTAAAGTAACTCTTGCACAGTATTAGGGCAGTTAAGACATAATGTTTTTGTATTCTCAATATATAATACTTACTTATTTGAAATTACTCATTTTTTTATGATTAGATTGGTCAAAGGATCTTATTTCACGAAAATACGTTTTCTAACATTTCAACTTCTAAGAAAGTTCTAATTCGACTATACCCAAAAATATATAGTTTTTTTTGTTATTATTGTCAATTGAATTTCAACCGAAGTTACACGCGTTAAGAAGTCATTGCCTATCAACTCAACTTTTTATGATTTATCTAAATTTATGTGAAAATCTATATATTCGAATCTAGCACGCATTATAATTATGTACGAAGGTAAGGTATCAATTTAAATGAGCCAATACTAATATAGTATTATTTCTATATTAATCACTATTAAAATAGAAATAAGCAAAAATAAATGAAAATTGTCTCATTTACATCGACATCATTACCAGCATACTTAATTAACAGTAATTAAGAAAATATACATTTGAGGACATTTTAGATCATATAAGGACGCAATATTATATATATATATATATATATATATATATATATATATATATATATATATATATATTGACGTATAACGATATAGACGTATAACAATATTTCCGATTTAATTATACCAATTTTTAAGTAAAATGGGGACATATATGTCGCGAATGAGACATGATTAGATCTTGACACTTTACTGGGCTCATTTTTGTGGTAATCAGAGTAAATCTGAATGAAATCCATCATTCCTATGTCGCAGCCCCCTCTTATGAAATATGCATCCATGCTCAGGTCGTCAAAATGGAGTGCTTTACGTTGTTGGCTTAAAATTAGCTGAGATCACGATATCCTTTATTGATTTTACTATTTAGAACAAATATATTTTCTATTGGAAAATTTTCTGTAACATTTAAGATACTGATGTTCGGTGCCTGTGCCAGTGTCAGTATATCATATGGGCCAGGGAACACTTAGTGATAACTTTAATTTCATCGGTATCAGAGCGTTGGTTGTCTGGATTATTCGGACTGTCCATTTTGTTCCATATTTGTTCCACTTTAGTACCTCCATTAAAATCACTCAAATCTGAAAACTGTCAATACGGTTCTGCGATAAGTCTAGAGTTAGACATACTTTTATTAAAAAAAATTTATAATAATAAATAATTAATATAATTAAAATGTACCTTCCATTTATTCTTAATAAAAGGAAAGCTGTGACAGCAAAGTAATGTAAACAAAGTACAATATCGCCGATATCGTTGCGAGCTTTTTTAAATTACTATGTTTGATGAAATTATAGTAAGGCGCAAGGGATCGATATTGTCGAGAGTTATATGATGAAAAGAGGAGAGGACAAAAGAGCAATGGAATGAAAAAGGGATATTGAACCGAGCATGAAAATTGAAAAGAAAAATTTCTACATTAAAATAATGTAGACAAAATAGATTAGTTACAGCTTGATTCTCGAGATAAATTTTAGTTTTAAATTGAATGACTGCAGACAGGAATTGTTGTACGATGAATCGTGATACTATATACTATTTTTTCTTTCGAGAATTCGAGAAAAAGAATTCGAGACTCGTGTACGTTTTTATCAAAAAAATAATTTTCATTAAACATAGAAATTACATAGATCATCACTTTATTTAAATTCAAATTTCTTTAAAGATATCTTTAAAAAATCCTTCTACTGTTTAGAGCATAGATTTTCATATAATTGTCGACGATTCCGAAAATTTTTAATAAAGTAATAAAATCAAAAGATCGTTTTCTTTAAAAAACCATTGAAAGACCATTGATATATGACTGTTCATCGAATAATATACCTCAAAAATTTATGCCTTCTTCCTAAGAATCTATCCGATACAGAGTTTGACACGTAAATTATATATTTTCTAAGTGTATATGAAATATTTAGTTTCTAGACCATCGTCATATGAAAACTTGTCCATAAATAGAGTGTTGTCATGTTATATTATACAAATTATGTAATGCATTTAGTTAAATAAAAAAGTAGAATAAAAAAATTAAGTTCGAAATCTAGGTTAGTATTGAGATAAAATAAATATTGAAATAAAACTTTAAATTCAATGAAAGAGAAGAAAATTTTTGGTTCAGAATATATTATTCAGATGTTTCTAAAATTTAAGGAGTTATAAATAAAATGAGTTCTCAGATTTCATGTAAGAATATCACACATAAACTAAATTCCTATGGCTCAGCATTGATTGCAACGTAAGTAGACGAAAAACAGAAACTACAAAAAATGAAACAAGGAATAATAAAATTATAAGTTCGTTTTCATTTCAGATAGTGCGAACGCCAGTAATTTATGTTAATATTTTGACCCTTGAATAATTGTCGCGTGAACTGTCGGACATAATTGCAATGCGTGAGCGATGTACGCTATTATGGTTCATCGTTCCTTATCGTGAGATGTAAATGTGAGATATAATACAATGTTTTCAGCATCGACCGGTCTGTATTGATGAATTATTTACACTTTGGAAATGCTCCCGAACAATGAGGGTAATTTAATGTACATGAAAAAATTATCAAATTGCACATCATTGCAGTATAAAATATAATAAAAGTTTCCGATATTATTTTGTGGTAAAATAGAATGCAATCAGGAGCCTCGTTTCAATATTGTTCTGTGTCTGGTTTTTTTTCATCCCCGCTTCGAAATTAAATCTCCTCAGAAACTTTTAATCTTCTAATTTTAATTGTCTCTGAAATGGAATAGTATTAGTAATAACATCAAAAAAGTTCTCTCGCATTGCTAAATCTTAAAATATTAAATGTCTCTTCTATTAATTTATCTTTAATTTTGTACGGCTCAAAGCGTTTTATAAAGAGTTTTCTCCTTGATCGACAAAAAAATATTCACATTACATTTAACATATTCATTACAATATTGACATGTATAAGTTAAAAAAACTGGATATTCTCAAATGGCTTAGTTTAGGAGTTTAAAATCTAGCATTTAGGTTGAGTATTGGCAGTTTTTTCATGAGCTCCTATCTCCAGTTTTCCATACACTAAGTCTGGCTATCTCTGGTAATCTAAATTCGAAATCGAATATAAAATAATATTTTGTAAAACATACATGATAAATATAAGTATTTTCCAAATTAATTCAATTAGAATTACTGTAACATTTAACTGGATTTTCAAGAAATTTTATTTCCTGATGTATTTAATTTTAACTCTATTTATGTATTTAATTTTAGATCTATTTAATTAAAATTTTGTTCTCAAAACTTATAAAATAGATACCAAACGGAAATCTACGAAACACAATTATATTGGATATCCAATAAAGGATGTAATCTACGCGAAGTCTTTAATAAGTAAAGCCTCTATATTCTGTTGCGCTGATTCCATAGAACCAAAAGAATAAAGTCCCCCAAGTACACATAAAACTTATGCAATAATTTATTATCATCTAAGCCTTGAGTTTAATAAACTCTCGAAGGTCGAGATAATCAAGATCTTCTTTAATACCAGATTGATATATCGACTTTCTGTAATAAATAATTATGCGTAATCGATTAATCGAAGTCAATTTATTGCTTCAACAACAAAAATTTATATCTAGAAAATGGTAACATTTGATTAGGTAAATGCTTTATTTGACCGAAGAATACGTCATCCACAACATCATACGTCGAAGAATACGGCAGCTACAACCGTACTGTATATTTTCTTATATGCAGTCTCTGTATATTATATGCAAGCTTTTAGAAAGCTAAAACTGTATTATTGCACGATGTTATTTCATATGAACTTCATTAAATATTGAAACTGTTCCCTTGAACATCTGAAGTGTACCCCTTATCAGAACTACGCTCAAATCTTTCAAATAGAAGATCAACTCTGAGAGAAAGAGAGCAAGAAAACAAGATTTGCGTAACCAACTATATTTATATCTTCAGCTTACAAAGTTTAAGTAAATAGTACAATTGCCTTGCGATTTTTCAATAATTTCAGAATGAAAATTAGAATTTCTATATAAAAATTTAAATTGTATTTTTAATATATAATCAGTTACTGTTCGTTAAGATGCATCTACCATTGTAGTAATATATTATATTGTAAAAATTATCTAAAATTATTAATAATTACTTATAATAATAATACAATACTTCATCTTCTATTATATTCTATGCTGTTGATTATACACTCATTCTTTCACGCATCCTTTCGGTTTCACAAGCTATCTTCATTAACTAACAAT
This sequence comes from Sycobia sp. Sy_11, assembly GCA_018907035.1. Lineage (NCBI taxonomy): Eukaryota > Metazoa > Arthropoda > Insecta > Hymenoptera > Epichrysomallidae > Sycobia > Sycobia sp. Sy_11. Next base: position 2,904,954 of record JACCIC010000015.1, on the reverse strand, counting down.
GTAGTTTATTTATACTTTTGTTTTTTAATAATTTTAATTAGTTTCAGGAAATAAATATCTAACAATGTATCCGCAATAGACGATCATCATACGATTACAAGAATTGATTTACTGCAATACGTATAAATTACGAAATTCATTTTTATTCTTGTATTCAAAATGATACTAAATGCCAATCAATGTCAGTTCATTCACATAGTGTCATTAAGGAGGCTCTATTAAAAATGAGAAGTGTCCCGAGAGGTCTGAAACTGAAATATGATATAAATGATAGGTAAAGGAATGCCCGAGGGAATGTCCGTGTAAAATTTTAGATAGATCGGGCAAATTTTCGTGAAAAACATTATTGAAATTCAGTCGTTTTGCCATGTCTCTTAATCACCGATAATCCTGTTTTTCAAAGTCGTAAATGGTTGCGATCCTAACAAAAAACCTTCTATGTAATGGATTAACCCTTGAACTTTTTAATCGTAAAAATGAAAAGTACAATTTATCGGCCAAAATAAAATGATATAAAATTCGAAAAAAGTGATGACCTTCGGTCGCAATATTTAATAGATTATAAACTCGGCCACGCGATGCGCATGCGAAGAACCGCTGAAATTTAAATTATTCATTACCCACGTAAGACGTGAAAATATAAAAAATTATCCTGTCGGCGATGAAAAATAGATATAATTAGTATTAATTTTATGTTTTTTTTTTTCACGCGTCATAGTTTTCCTTTGCTGAATTAGGTCGGTTGTCATAGGGTTCATATCGTTGATAATCGAACAGCTGAAACGAGCTTGCGCGCGCAAGCGCAACTATAAATGTCGTATTAAAAATACATTAACCGTGGATCATGCCGACGAAAACTTAAAAAATATATCGAATTTTCCATTTGCATAGTTTTAATAAATAAATAAACGATTTTAGGTATGATATTTAAGTACTTTCGGTATACATTGTTTTGTTATTGGTATTTTAGTCTTCAGTTGCCTGGGAAAATTAAAATTTGTACCATGTCGACTGTTGTAAACTAAACTAACAAATATTTTCATCGGTCTTACGGTCATATAACATAATTTATGTATAATTAAATAATGATAGTCAGACTGTCCTTGTTTATAGTCATCCCCTCAGAAACTAAAATATAAATAAAAATTAATCTAAATACTACTGTTAGTAAAAAACCCATCTGACTGTCTCCACCACCATTACCTGGTATATACTCTCGTCCAATGTTTCTGACTGTCATTATTTTATACTTTATAATATTTAATTATAATATTTCATTATAATTATTTACTTATAAATCTATCATTTTGTACGACTGTAAGACCGATGAAATTATTTGTTAGTCTAGTTGTCTAGGGAGTATGAATATAATCTCCTTAAACTCTTTTCTAATGCAAGAATAAGAAACACTGTTTTGTAATAGTCTTTTTATGGTGACAATAAAAATACTCAATATACCTGTCAAGTTTGTATTGTTTATAAAAATTTTAGCTTTTAATTGCCATAAAGAAATATTATAGGTTAAACGGGCGAAATAGAAAGAAAAATATTTTCCTAATTTTAATTTTTAATTTTATTTTTCAGAACACAGGAAATAGATCTTCGTCAGCCCTTTAAAACTAATATAAAACCGAAGAATATTATTTAAAAAGTATTTCGGTATAAATAAAATAGTACACCAATATAGAAACCATTAATGATAAATATAAAGTGAAAGTTTATTACAGGTTTTTCTTTTTTAATTTTGACTGTTGAAATTTTTTTCACGAAAGCCAAAAACACAATATTTTGCGAGTGAAAGAAGAATGAATGAGAAGAGTGAGAAGAGTAAAACAGGAAATCAAAAGCCCGAATCCTGCTTGTCGTAAGGTGTATTAATTGATACTGTCATATATACGCAATGGGGGCTTTTACATTAAAAGATACACAAATTAATGATAACGCGACGAAATAGATAATGATAATAGCGTCCAGTGGTTTATAATATAGACTTTACTTAGAGAAGTTTTATGGTGGTTTGCAAGTCAACTATATATTATCAGCTACTATATATGTATATAAATTCTCGTTCGGTCGCCTATATACACATTATACACTCCTATCGTCATGCAGTAATGTCGTTCAAAAAGTGCCGATTGCATTTCCCCGCTAACGCGCCAATTTCATTGTTACCAGATTGCACAATATATATTCACACACAGGCAGTACACATCAGCCTACTACGTACTAATTCTGCAATCAGCAAAAAAACTGTGTTTTTTATACGTCTGCGGGAGGGAGAGGGGAATTTAAAGTAATAGAACAACAAGTCCTCGTTTATACGAGGGTGGATTGATAAGTTTCCGGCCTGACCAAGAAAAACAACGTTTTTAAGAATTTTTTTTTATTTCTCAACATAATGTCCTCCAAGGCTGATACATTTCTCATAGCGGTGTACTAGTCTAGTAATACCATCTCTACAGACTGATTCGTCAAGCTCCTCAAAATACCCATTTACAGCTTCAATTACTTCTTCATTGTTCGCAAATCTCTTACCGCCAAGCCATTTTTTGAGATTAGGAAATAGAGAATAGTCACTCGGGGCTAGGTCTGGAGAGTAGGGAGGGTGCGGCATCAATTCAAACTTCAGATCATTGATTTTAGCCATCGCAACGATTGACGTGTGCGCTGGTGCGTTATCGTGATGAAACAAGATTTTTTTCTTCGCCAGATGAGGTCATTTAATTTTCACTTTGTGGCTCAAACGTTGCAATAAGTCTGCTTAGTATTGACCAGTGATAGTTGATTGATACCCTTTTCAAGGTAATCAATGTATATAATACCTCTTGCATCCCAAAAAACAGTAGCCATAACCTTGTTCGCCGAAAAAATTGTTTTTACCTTCTTTGGAGTTTGTTCCCCTGGTCTAATTCACTGTTTAGACTGTTGTTTGGTTTCAGGAGTGTAGTGGTGAACCCAAGTTTCGTCAACGGTTACGAATCGACGCAAAAATTTGCTTGGATTACGCTTATACAACGCCAAATTGGCGGTAGAAATGTTCTTTCGAATCAATTTCTAGTTAACTGTTAGCAAATGCGGCACCCATCTTGCACAGAGCTTTTCCATATACAAATGTTGGTGCAAAATATTTTGTACACGTTCATATGACATCTTACTGATCTCAGCTATGTCATGCACTTTTAATCTGCGGTCTTTCAGCACTATTTGATGGATTTTTTCGAACATATCTGGAGTTGTGACCTCAATGGGGAGTCCTGAGCGAGGCTGATCAGAGGTCTCACACGACCCTTTTTAAGCTCGGAAATCCACTGCTTAACGGTTGAATATGATGGGGAGGATGTCCCCAGTGTTGAGTCCATCTCCTCTTTAATTTCCTTCAGCGTTAACCCCTTCAAATAAAAGTATTTGATGACAGCACGATTTTCCAGCTTTTCCATTTTTACGAAAAACATAGAGGCGTCTTGTTCAGCGTGCTCTCAAACCTAAACTAACATGACGATCGGACTGAAACTATAGCTACAAGCTATCTAAGGATGGTACTATAGAAAACCACCTCAAGGTAGGCCTAGTGACGTCATCTTTTGGTCAGACCGGAAACTTATCAATCCACCCTCGTATGTGATCCCGTCTATAGTAAAACTAAAATCATTTTGCACTATTACTGCTTTATAATCGTGTGTCCAGTATTGCTTATATCGAGTTGTCACAGCATAGAAAAATTGCATTAGAGAAAAAAGTACTTGAGTTTTAATTATTGATTCGATTGTTTATTGCAAAACGTTTATTAACAGATTATCATAAAAATCAAAATTTTATAAAGCAAACACCAGCCATTTTATTCCACAGGTAAATTATATAGAAAAAAAGCTTGCATTAGAAGGAAGACTTCGTCTGACCCTTTTATTTTTTAATAAAACGTTATCAACAATAACGATAATTGATAGTATATATTTATAGCATTCCGTTTAACATATGATTAGGCTATTCTGTAAATACGTTCAGACAATAAAACTTTTAATTTTTGACTGTTTGTATATTGAACCATTATTTTTAGCATTACAATCAGCATTCGTATATAATCTTTACTTTTTAAATAGTTTTCTATACTGCAAGATTGGTTATGAATTAATTTTCACTCGCGCTCCATGAACTACACTTTAAAATTCGAAATTGAAAATTATTTTTTTCTTCGTATCTGTTCAGATTTGCCCTACTGGTTTTTTGTTGAAATTCAAATCTGACTAGTATATATATATATATATATATATATATATATATATATATATATATATATAAAATGCAATTTTTTTAGGTCATTGATAAAATTATTTATCAACGTTAACAATGCGACACTTTCAGCTTATATATATATTCGAGAACTACCACTCGCTTCTTCAATTTGATTTTTATTTTACATACTATGTCGATAAAAATTTGATTATTACCGCCCTTACTTCTATTGTTACCTATATTATCCTTGTTACATTATATATCATTATATTATATCTTAATATTATTATTTAAACAAATATTATTGTAAACAAGCTGAAAATCTTGAAAATTATTTAACGTATGCGAGAATTTCGAAGTAAAGTAAATAAAAACTTTCCTTCATGAATATTATTATACAATATACCACTAATAATATCCAGAATTGCCATACGCGCCGACAAAGTGAATTTAAAATTCTCTTTGATCATCAGCAAAAGACTCTGATATCAAGAAATTTCATGCAGAAATACAATAAACAAAGCATACAATTGAAATGATTTTCATATAATCGTATAGCCTTCGCGAGAATATGACTGAGAAAAATTCTCGGCTCTATTTAATTATAATCTGATCATCTGCGTCGCCGGAAAATTATCTCCGATTTTTCTAATGCAATATATAATAGGCGACAGTGCTTAATTTATTTACGCGACAGTGCAAGAGAATCCGTTGAATTATTTTAGTTTAATTGTCAAGAGATTAATACAAGAACGGTGTGTGTGTGTGTGTGTGTGCGCGCGTGATGGTAAAATTGCGGAAAGAAAAAATAACCACCATTACGATCGAAATCATCCGATGTTATAACATATATTGTTATATATATATATATATATATATATATATATATATATATTCACATATGTTCGCATGTGTTGCTTTCTTCTACTACTACTACTTCTACTACTGCTACTACACACACGCACGCACGCACACATATGCATTATTCGAAAAGTCTGACATTGTCGCCAGCAAAGAATCACCTATCCAAGTAAATAAATTATCAACAGCATCAGTTGCTGGATTCTTCTATACACACACACACACACACACACACACACACACACATATATGCGTCGAAATTCCACGCCGATTGCAACGATTGGCGCGAGCATTCCAATATAATAATATACAATGAATGCTAATACGTGCACAGGCCGATGTCGGGCGAGCTCCCCGGGAAATTTCTATTCGACAAATCTATAAATTTCAATCGATTCGCGCCGAGGAGACTCACTGCTATGACATGATAATAGGATAACGTTTAAATTCTACTTCCGCGGCCCCGCGCCCCACGCGATCTCTCGCTGATTTATCGATATCTGCAATATATCGATGTATGTATTACGAAGAAGAAGAAGAAGAAGAAGAAGAAGAAGAAGAATTAGAATAATAATACACGTGTATTGCAAAAACGGAATCCACTCCCCATCGTTAAACGGCGTATATATATATATATATATATATATATATATATATATATATATATATAAAGAGAGAGAGCGAGAGAGAAGAGAGAAATCCGAGAGTTTTAAGGCGCGCTTTTGAGGCGCGCGCGCGCGTGCAATTTTGCCGCCCCGGCGCGACGCGCGCTCCTGTACTGCACGCCATCCGCGTCTATACATTATATCGCAGTTTCGTGCGAGTCGCCGGCTAAGACGGACGCGCGGGCGCGCACAAACGCTCGCTGTCGGATCGTCTTTCTATTATAATAAAAGTTGTGTATATCTATTTATATTATTGTGTATGCACATATACACGTATATAGAAAAAGAGGCGTATAGATCTAGATATAATCGTAAGTTCGAAAATGTTTATCGCACGTTCTCTTTCGGTCGTTTCTTTCTTCTTTGTTTTTGTTTGACGATAAAATCGCCCTTTTTACTTGGAACTTTTTTTCAACCCGCGTCGGATGTATCTTTTTTTTTCTTGTTCTAGTTCGTTGCATTGTCTGTCGAATGAATTAGTTGCGGGTGAAGGTTAATTATAACTCTAAACCTACAATGACGAATGTAACTTTTTTTTCTTTCCTGTTTAAAAAAAAGAACATGAAATCTTACGTACATGTGCTGAAAGCTACATTCATAAACGTAAAGGAATCGAAATTCATTAAAAACTGAAAATTCATGCACTTTACATTAAACTTGATGGAAAATGTATTGGCAATATTTTCATACACGTGTGCACGATTTTTCAGATTTCAATTTCACATCCTTTACGTTTATAAAAGTAGCTTCCCATTCATGCGCATAATATTGAAGGTAAAAAGTGGATATTCCATTTCATAAATTAAAAAAAAAATTTCTTTGTGAAAACATGTAAATTTTTTGTAGTGCTACAATTTTTACTATATATATATATATATATATATATATATATATATATATATATATATATATTAATTTTAAATCAAAAGAATTATATATTCTCGATTATATATAACTCTATTAATTGCTTCGATATTACTCATAATCTAACTTATATTTATTAACACATTCTTACATTATACGTGAATACATATATATGCCTAACACATCATTAATCATGAAATTAAATTAAAGAAGTAAAGATTTTATCGGTCTTATAGACTGATTGACTCTTATAGACTAATATTATAAGAGTCTATATTATAAGAGTTATTATAAGTTATATTATGAAAGTAATTATAGACTGATTGATTTTTAGCCACTCATGGGACTACCCGGAAAAACAAGTATCCCTCTATTGATGGACAATGAAACCGTTCGTAGAGTTTATGAAATGTGCGTTGAATTTAATGCATGGTTCATGAAATTTTATTAATCTGTACTTAATTTTATTGTATAGGTAAAATCTTGAATTTTGACGAAGCATATTTATTGAATTCGATGTACATTGTTCGTTCATTTGATTGCTGTGCAAAATATTGAAGTTTCATTGAAAATTATCAATGAAATGTGCATTAAATTTAACGTTTTTAAATAGCAATATTGATACAATCGCGTAAAACTTTTATTACAATCTCACTTTTTCGAAAGGATTGATGACTGTCATTTAGTTATGTTCAAGGGGCTGTCGAAGCCAATTTTTACCGATCGAGCAAATGGCGCTCTATTTGAAATAATAGGATGCTTAAAATTCAGTTATTACAATTTTTATTTAATCATCCGTTTATTTGCGCCTGCTATAAATTACTACAGAATTTCAAGTGGCTGCGTTAAGCCATGTGAAAATAAGAACGTTTTGAAAATCTTATTAATCAATTTTGATTATAATTTCTCATTTCCATATAGTCCATAATATAAATATATTTATATATATATATATATATATATATATATATATATATATATATATAAAACAACAAAAGTGCGATGATGAATAAAATTGTTTGATGGACGTAGGAAAGTCCATCAAAATACATCGAACGCACGTGCATTATATCAAATTTATTAATATTTGCTTTTCGCCCTTGCATATTGCCGACACACGTTGAATTTTTTTTGCTTGTTATTTCAAACAATTTGTGCTGGTACATTGTCGGTTACCATTTCAATTTCGTTACTTGGTAATACACTTGCGCAATTATAACGCAAATGGGCGGCAAATCACGTAGAGGCGCGCACGCTTGACACTCACTGTTATCTGGATAATTCTTATCATTTTGAACAAATTTTTTTTTTTTTAATACAAACATCAGGATAATTGAATTCAAGGATGCAGTAACACTTTTTAGAATTTACCTTGCAAAAGAAGTAAAAAAGTTTTTAATAGCTTAAAACAATATAATAATTATTATCCGAGCCTTTTAGTCATTATTTATCAATGTTTCGTACACTTTTTCAAAAATCTTGATCTTAAAATCTTCTAATTCAATCTATTGTTTTATTATACATCTTTATATATATATATATATATATATATATATATATATATATATATATATATATGTTGCAACATTAGTCGGTCGCTCAACTTTTTGTAATATACATATCGTTCGTTATTTGTGAAATAAAAGGTATGAATATTATATGAAATGCTTGTGGGTCTAGGATGAAAATTCAGAGGCACAAATGTGGAATTCAAGCAAATTTGAAAACTATTAAAATTAATTTCTTGGCTATTATTATAATTTAATATTTATCATTACTTTATAATAGATCGAGCTTAGCCTGAAAATTTCCTGAAAAGATCCTTTATGCTTGTCTACTTACGGTTTCAATAAGCTTGGAATAAAACTAGACAGCCTATATTGCGCCAATTATAATGAAAAAAACTCATTGAAATCTATCAATGGATTCGTTGTATAAAGTATAAATACCATTTCAAGTAATTTTTATTATCCTCGTACGTGAGTAATTAGGATTTATAGTACTTTTTGATCAAACTGAAATAAACGAGATCTATATAATGGAATGTATAACGATAAGGCCACATGCCAAGTATAAATCGTTTTGCATGGAAAATATTAAATTCAAAACTATTTATTGTTTATTCAGTAATATTTCGATTAATTTCAAAATACCGTAAGACGGTAAGACGCCGAATCGGAGTGAAATAAAATTTTTGGCGATATATAAAGACAGATTATTTAGTTTAACTCCATTCAACGTAATATAAAATAAACGAATTAGCTCTAAAAATTAAAAAGCCGTCTGGGTACAATGCAACGCTAAATTGTGTTTCTACAATTGAACGGCATCCACGATTAAGTCAATAATGATTTATTTCAGTTTCCACTTTCAAAGATCCCACGGTCCATTCAAGCGGCCTATATAAGCTTGAAGAAAGAGTCCTCGAAAGGGCTTTTAGCAAATAATCGATCATGAATTTATACTAGCATATTCTTACATTTGCGCGCGCACGTGTGTGTGTGTGTGTGTGTGTGTGTATCTATATGTATATGTATATAGTATAATATCGATTATGGAAAACACGAACATTGACCCATGCAAGCCTTTTATGACACATAGGATATTGCCAATACAATTTCAAAATACCGAGCGCGCGATGATGAAGGCATGGCAAAAAGAAAATTTTGATTCTTCGTCCAAAGAGACGAGCGCAAGTATATTGTTAATAATGTGTACGTAAACGTGCACATTATATTATAACGTGGAAATAGGAAAGAATACGATGTACTCCATTTTATTCTTTTAATTGTACTGTTTTGCTTCAAGGGTGTGATCGAAATAATAGATCCTATAATATATCTTAATCTATCTAAGAAATAAGATTAATCATTTTTTAAATTTTATAACAAGCTAAATTGGCATTTATAATAGGCACAAACTTCGTCAACTGTGTAGATTATAACATTGAAAAGTAAAGTATATTTGAGAAGGTTCTTTTATTGTCTATATAATATATATGTACATGTAATTAATTCTAATATATGGTAAATCAATCACAGAAAAGAAAGAAATTTAGAACCCAGGTATTATGTTCAGGAACTAAACTTGAATTATATGAATCTTTTTTGAAAAAGAATGAATACTTTAAGGTATAGATTAAACCATATATATAATACCTCGATTATTTTAAAAAATCTTTAATTATTTCCTTCAGGAGATGTTTTACCAGTTAACATATTTTCAAAATCAATTACAAAATCAGCCACTGACAATAGATAATACAAAACTCGTGTGGAGTGATTCGCTTGAAACTTTATTTGTTATACACGTATACTTTTCGGAATATTATTTATTATGCATATTTGATCCGTGATATTTTAATTAATTAAGCGTTAATAAAAAAAAATAAAGAAAAAATAAAACACACACAAAGTGTACTAAAGTAAAAAAGAGTAATAAAAAAATACTTAAACATGTTCTAGATGAAAAAGGCAAAGAATAGAAAAAATATCATTACATATGCGAAACCGTTGTTAAAATAAGAGCATATAAGCTTTAAGGTTGAGTGAAAAAAAAAATTTTTTTCTCGAAATTTTTCCGGTTATCTTTATTGCAGATAAAAAATAAATGCATTCTGATCTAATAACAATTTATCTTTTTAAAATAGATTTTACAAGCATAATTTTTGAAACTATATGTAAATTTAAACATATGCAAATTCTAATATAAACTTATAATTAGAAAAGTTATGGCATCGTATTTATTTTTAATACGCGCTTGATTATTATTAAAGCTTTTCAAATACGTCGCTTAAAAATAGTTCCGGGCCTACATATAACTAATAGAACAAATAGTAATGAAACAACACTCGGCTTCGTTCGCGGATATGCATACGTCCTCGAACAGTCGTACAATCCTGCGCTCATTGTACTTACTTTCATATATCAAATGCTTTCGGAATAAGATTTCGACTTTCGAAATCGCTTCTTCATTTGAGCCTTTTCCGCCGAGTGCTCTTCGGGACCGAGACCGGCCCAGATGTCAGACGGGAATCGGGATCGGAGGCGTAGAGCGCGCAATGGATCAATCGGAAGCGGAAAATTATTTCGTCCTACATGACCATCGCATTATCCTGGATGAAGCAGTCGCGCTTTTTTCCTTTCCCCCCCCCCGTTTTTTTTTTTATTTATTTCTTGTTTATCGCTCGATTAAATAACGCTGCGCGATGCTCGAGATCCGCTGGCTTTGCCCTTCTCTTGGGTGCACGATCATATGGTTAAAATTTTACGCGTTTGTCCAAAATTACGTGGGCCGAAACTTGAGGGATCAGCGCACGTTTCTGATAGCTTTGGAGATTCCGGCATAATGTACAGCGGCGGATCTATGGCTTTCATCCATTGTGTCACAAATCCCATTTATCATACGCTCGAATAGCTACGATTAACGCAGTGAATCGCCGATGCGAGCTGTCGTGCTATTTTTCATTTTTTATTTATTTTTTTCGATCCCAAGCTAATGCGCCAGCCCGCTTCGAGAGCAGTGAATTTACGTGAAAAATAGCGAACACACTGGCGGCTTTTACAGATCTTCGATGTCATCGATATCTCTGGCAACTTGTCCTCCAATCAAAACGGGCAAAATTGTTTTGCGGACTTGTTGTTTATATTTTCCGCAACAACTGACCGATTCGAGCACCCAAAGTCAGCCTATCAACTCTTATATATTGTTGTTGAACAAGCAGAGTGTAAATAGCATTTATAGAGCTTTCTTTGTCTTTTTTTGCGGCAGCATACTTTTGCCGTCGAGAAGCATTTCTTCATCGACGGATGAAATTTAAATTTTTCCGTTTCTATTGAATATATCAAAATTTCGTCACGGTGAAGAACTGTGATTTTTTAATCAAAGATAGATTACCATACAACTTTGACACATGTTGCTTGAAACTGAGAATTGGTTAATTTATCAGGTGGATTTTTTATTATTATATATAAATTCTATATTTATATAATAGAATTAGAATTGGAATTAATGGTATTGTTTATATAATATATAGTACTCATTAGCTTTTATAATAACTTATTTTTCATTTTAGCCAAAATTATATTTAGAGAACAAAGTAGCTTTAATATCCTTATTATATATAAAAGCAAACCATCCAATATTATGTAAAAATAATGTAGATTATAGTATACGCAATATCTCTTTGAACGAAGAAAAATCCTTCAAAACTAGCACCTACATACATACATATACATGAACAAAGTTAACTAAAGCTCAGGTCCATTTCGCGACCAAAAGAGGAAAAAAAAAAGAAAAAGAAAAAAAAAGAGAGAAAGAAAAAAATTCGTATTCCCCAAGAAACGAGGTCTGCTCCGAGGCTCTCTCGGGCGCGTGCATTCCGCGGAAAAGTTTGCTCATCCCAGTGCGCGCTGAGCGAGGACGATTTTCAGCCTCTCGTATCGCTATCATTATTATTATTATTATTATTATTATTATTATTATTATTATTATTATTATTATATATTCCTCGAGATATATTCCTTGGAGAAGGCCGGGCGCACGCAAGAGAAAAAGGAGCGCGCGCCAACGAAATTACCGGGTGGAAAATGAGTGGGCCGTGTATAAAGAAAGGACGAGATAGGCAGCAGGAGAGAGAGAGAGAGAGAGAGAGAGAGAGATAGGAGGCGGGAGGGGAAGGCAGGGACGAAAAAAGTAACAGCTGTATTATTATAAGCTTTCGAATTATTGTTCATATATATACATGAAGCGCGCTCCCGCCCCCCTCTCTCTCTCTCTCTCTCTCTTTCTCCCTGGTCGTCATGGAGAGCACATGTCGACATACTGATTAAGAAATTTAATAGGATTCTACATGGTCTTGGATTCCTTCGAAATTAATACAACTGAGACCTTGACGAAGAGTCTCGTCGAAGCTGTTGTCTGTGTTGTCTGTCTCTATACTTTTCTGTTATTGCTCGTTAAAGTTTTTCCGGGCGCTTCATTCGAAATTCGAAGCAGTCGCCAAATTCGACAATACTTCTGCTTACAATAGCTCTGGGCTTGGACGCGCATTCGTACTTTAACGAGACGGTATGCGTGACCGCTTTATTGTACTAATATGAAACGACGTTTATACATCGATCGTAGTATATCTGTCGTGTCCGATCCACTCGCGCATGCCTTTCTCCTTCCAAGTCCAGAGAGCGCGTTTTTAGACAAATCTGTCCGGCGAGGGCAGGCTTTATTAGGCATTAAAACAACGGTCTTGATGTATCTTCAACTATTGACTAATAATTCACTGCTGACAGATGCTGTATCGTCACATTGAAACCGGCATTTTTATTTTACAAGATCGAAGGTATTTTGGGAATCAAAACCGACTAACTCTGATGAATTCTAAGTGTTATTTCTAATGCTCAATTGACAATATATCAAATTATTACATTTTCTATTAATTATTGTATATTAATTATGTATATAATTATTAGTGCTTCACAATACCAAGACAATACGAGATTTCGAAAAAATATTGTCTTGATATCGAAAAGTATTGTTAATTAGAATACTGTCCTGCCTTGCCTTAGCATTATTTTGGTCTTGTCAAGAATGTATTGATTTTAATTTTGATAATTGGGAGCACATTTACTTATATAATATACGGACAATAGCAAGACCAAGCAAATATTTTAATGAATAATAATTTCCCATATCAGCACGATCATAAGGAATTATTTGAAATTAATTACAAATTATAAATAATTATTAAAAAGTAAATAAAAAATATGATACAAAAATAATTTTATTATAAGAAACTTGTACAAATATTATTTTTTAAACAACTCTTCGTCCATTGATTAATGCATAATGAAGCTCTAATTGATTCGTCTTTTAACGAACACCTACGCTCGGACATTATGATACTTCCTTTTTCGTATCAGTTCTGTTCGTGTAAATCAATATTATTATACAATTTTCTTTTTGTCTAGAAAATAGGCATTTGATTATGTTAAAGTAAGCAGATACGTGCTCGATACGTAATAATCGTCTTTAATAAGTTTCCAATAATGCATTGCAGATTTCAAAGAATGTGCTATTTTCAAGACCAAGATTCTTGCAATATCTAGATAAAAAAATCTTGTCAGGTCGATATTCTTGTGCTTCTGGTCTTGGTCTTGTCTTGACATTTTTTTATACAATCATGTATTGGCATTGTCTTGAATTTCGATACGAGACCAATTAATACCAAGATTAGTCTTGAGGTATTGGTGAATCACTAATAATTATTATCTGCAAAACTTATATATAATACATGTATTTTCATAAATGTCATTTAATTTCAAAATTCACTGGTATTCCAAATTTCACTAGTATACAAGTAAAAAATCAATCTCGATCTATCTCCTTTCGCTCTATGCATCCCTGTCCAGCGCTAGAGCTTTACATAATATGTACAGAGCTTGTCCGCAGGCGGGACAGAAGCGCCCGAGGTGCCGATCAGGGGCGTACGGCCGCGGCGCTAGAAGCAATTCCGCAATGTGTCAGCTGCTGAGGATCCTGGCGCTGTGCCTGGCCGCGGCCCTCGGCAGCGAGGTCGGCGTCCAGGTGCCGGAAGACCTGCGCGCGGCTGACGACGCGCCGACGCCCGCCCCGGGGCCGGACGTCTTCGACGACGAGCCGCCGCCCGAGGCGCTGCCGGGCCTGCTGTATCCACGTGAAAGCGAGGCGAGAGAGGTAATTATGACATTTGTATGCGCGTAAATCTCGGCCTCGAGCAATGGGGCGCAGTACAGTCGATGATTATAGAATTGGCTTCTCAACAAATCCAAAAAATACATTCACCTGGATATGTACTATTCCTTATCATGATCTCGTTCGCATGAGTATTATTAATTTAAATTAATAAATATTGATATCGGTCTTACAGTCTTTATAATATGATATATTAGCTAAAATAATGACAGTCAGACTGTCCTTGTTTATATTCACCCCCGTAGAATCTGAAATAACACTTATTACTACAATAAATTATATTAAAAATTAAAAGTGAAAATAAAATAAAATTAATAATAAAATAAAAATAAAATAATAAATAAAATAAAATAAAAATAATAAAAACAATATTCTATGTTAGTAAAGGACAGCCTGACTGCTCCCGCCACCTTAAATTTAGAATCACCGTTGGTGTCCTATTATTATTACTATTATTATTAGAGTATTATTGATTATTTGTTTCTAGTCGTCAACCGAATCAATCAGTATTCTTTAAAATTCAAAATGTTTTATACGGAATTCTGTCGTGTGTGGATTAAAATAATAATTAAATAATAGCAATATTTATTTATTTTTTTAATAATCAAAATTATAATAACGATATTTAATTATTTTGATCTGTGACTTAATGATCAGAGACTTGTAATATGCACAATTAAATAAATATATATACCATCTAATAAACATAAATAAAATCTTATTTAATTTTCAAAAATACTCTAACATAAACAAATAAATCGGTCTTATTATTAATTTTTGAAATATTTGTTATCTTTTCGTACGAGCATATAATCGCTGAAGTAAGCCGAGGTGTATTAATATTTTAAAAAGACTGTTTTAATGATAGGACATGAGTACAATGAATTGCATTTGATCAATGTATTTCGTTTAAAAAACATAGCTATAAATTCATAAAATTTTGAGTAACACCATATAATATGGAAATAAAAGTGTATGCGCTGTAATATAAATATGTATGTTTATATACGTGAACGAATTTTATAGGTGAGACTATAATAGAGACAGAAATGTGGAAAGCAGTCACAATATTTTCTAATAAATATTCATTTGTGAAACGGATAATAATGAATGTAATAAACAACTAATAAACGAACTGGCTATAAAAAAATCAACGCGAATAATATCCATTTCTGAATAATTTTTTATGTGGACAAAACTTGATATTTTAACATACAATTTATCTTTCTCATACGTACGAATCCTGTTAATCCCTGGATTGATTATTTAGTCTCGTTTTTTCTATGTTAAAATATTAGATGATGTAAAAAATATGTTATATCTAATTGCATTAGTCAAAAATTAGCATAATTTATAAACAAAATTCGCTCATCATCTTTGCTCGGCAATAATTAGTAATCAAAGTTAATTTGCTAAAAAGGATATTTTATTCGACATATATGACATGTCATTATAACCAATTTTAATGTATAAAATACAATTCGATTTTATTTTTAAAGTAAAAACACTTTTTAAGGAAAAAAGGTGATAATCCTGTAATGTATATATTATCGATAACTCATCAAATATTAAAAGCTTGTAAAATCTTTCGAATGGAATTATATTTTATCTGAACTCGATTTATTATTTTTAATATTGGAAGTTATAAAAAATTACGTAACCAAGCTAATTCCATATTATTCGCACTACAATAGGAGAACTAGGATAAACAAGCAATAATATTTAATTAATATTTTTATTAATAATAAGAAGAAGAAATAATGAACGTTCGCTTTCCCCATTATAAAAACTACCAGTGACGCTGAAGAAGAAGAAGAAGAAGAAGAAGAAGAAGAAGCTGTAAAGCAATATGCGGGAATCTTTATTGCGCGCTGATTGGACAAGAAGCATTAGTCGTTGAATTCCTTTAACAAAACGTAACGACTTTGTCAATGAAAGCATAAAAGTCAATAATAATAAAGAATCTAGCGCGAGGGTGTAAATAGAGAAACTATAATAATATATTGCTGGATATGTAAGAGAAAGTCAGATAAATTATCGTAAGACTATCATCATTAAGTTACTTTACTTATGCAATTTTCCATTTACAAAATTCAAATGTTTTCATATTCCCGATGGAGCAGAAAGTGCAAAAATAAAAATTTCAGATAAAAACTGTGGATTACATTATTGTGATTATTTGCAATGCATACTCAAATCGGTCAACTCGCATTATAATCCATTCGCTTTGCTATTATTATTTATTATTTTATAATTTTTCACTCAAGAAAAGAATACGTTATGTATTTCTCATAGAATTTTCAAAACAATCTGACATGAAATTAATTTGTGAAAAAATTCTAACATCTGTTTTTAGAAAAATGCTATATTATTTCAAAAAAATGTTAAACTCTTTAAATCATATTCATTTTTATACCTTGAAATAGTAATTTCACTTGCTATTTTTTCTATTCGAAAATTTTCTGACTTATACCTATTAAATAGTAATAAATCTATTTCTTTAATATAAGATATAAATATTCATAATCTCCTTTGACATTATGAAAGAAAATCGATTATGTACAATCAATTCATTACAGTTGACGCGTCTATTTCTGGGTTCTTCTTAAACAGTCCTTCTATAAAAATTAAAAAATTAAAAATTCTTTTGAAAGTTGAATATAATGTTGAAACAAGGACAATGTTAATTAGTTCTAACACGAATACTTTACTGATCATAAATATAAATGGGTGATCAATTCTTTTTCAAAGTTTATGTGTTGATTTTTCATAAAATTATTTACAAAATAATAAAATCTAACAACTTTTATTATAGAAACATATCTGTTCGTCAAACTTTTTCATTTCATTAATTAATCTCAAATCTATGTAATGAAAATATTAAAACAACTATAACTTGTCAAAATGAAACTTAAAATTCAAGTTAAATGTATAGTCTTAAAAAATACAGTGACTAGAAAAATTATAAGAGTCAGAAAAAAAATTTGAAAAATTAAAAGATCAGCGAGTTATCACGTTCTAAGTCAATGTCGTATGAAATTAACAATAAAAGGAGTCTAAGGCTGTTTTTCAAAAACCTAACTTAAGTAAGAAAGATTCTAATTATTTTATTGTTCAAAAACTTTTAGTTTGATGAAATTTTAAACATAAGCGTCATGGTAACGTACTGAACGCCATATTAACCATTTCTCTAAAGTTGTTTAAATTTCTAATTTAGGTCAGATCCCTGGATGGATTTTGGGATTTCGTCGTTCCACCGTCCAATGATCTGCGAAAAGGTCATCGCGAAGGCCTGGTACACCGGCAGCCTGTCCGAGGTCCGTAAGCAAAAATAATTATTATATACCATTCATTATAAAAAATATCGAGCTTAATTTTACGACTGGGAAGAAGTGCGTGTGTAATTTCGTTTTTCTTTTTGCTGCCGCTACGCAGGTGGCCACGGTATTGCAGATACCGGTGCCATCGTCCTACAATGACATCACGACTTCTAGGGCCATACGCGATCACGTCGGCCCAGTCTGGTACGAGAGGACATTCTTCGTCCCGGCGTCCTGGAGCGAGAAGCGGGTTTTCCTCCGCTTCGGATCAGTTCATTATCTCGCCCAAGTCGTCAGTATTACATTATCTTGCGTATTTACAACAATTAAAATTAAAAAATTTTGATGCACATTGAATTGAACGCGCTTATAATACTTGCCCCGCCTCATCTCTGTACATCTAGTGGCTGAACGGAATTCTAATAATCAACCATGAAATGGGCCATTTACCGTTCGAAGTCGAAATAACGATGGAAGTCAAGTTTGGAGAAAGGAATCGTGTCACCGTGGCCGTGGATAACATTCTCCTCCAAACCAGCGTGCCCCAAGGTAGAGTTCTCGAAACCGAGGCTGATAATGGAACTGTTAAAGTGCAGAGCTACACCTTTGACTTTTTCAATTACGCTGGTATACACAGGTGATCGTTGTTCAATACCTAATATAATCCAATAATCCGTTTATTCATTGCTTAAAAATCCATTAGATGTCGATAACGTTATATCGCGAATTGATCGCAATGAAATCGATAAAATACTATAATACTACAACTTTTAACAATTACAATTACATAATTATACGTTGTTTTTTAATTATTATTATACAGCATCCTTCATTTTTCAGGCCAGTGCTGTTACACACAAAACCCAGGGTGTACATAGAGGACGTCAACATTGATACCGGCATAATAAATGACATCGGTATCATCAAATACAAAGTCAAGATCGCCGGCTTGGAGGAGAAAGAGATCCCATACTGCGAAGTGAACCTCTTCGACAAAGGAGGCCACTACATAATCAGCGGACCGGTGATGGGAACTCAGGGTACTTTGAAAGTAAAGTCGCCACGTCTGTGGTGGCCGCGATCGATGAGCGCTAATCCCGGCTACATGTACTCGTTAGAGGTATAATTAAAATGGGTATACGCAATAATTATTTATCATTTCCTTCATTTTTCACGACCGTTTGAAAGTATCGTTATAGATCAATGCGCTGTTCAGTGCGGCTTCTAACGTTCCACACGAACTTGATTCTCAAGGTTTGGTCTTACCTTTTCTGTTTCATTTAACTTAACGTTACATTTACAACTCTTTCTATTATATAATCAATGACGAGTTTATACATAAATCCATAAATTTTCTAGAAATTTCAGTAACAGAAAAAGTTGATTAAATTACTGAATATATATAAATTGAGAATCAAATAAATGTAAGCACTTGAAGAACATAAATGATGTATATATACATCTTCAATGCAGAATGGAAAATAAGATCTGCAAATGAAAAAGTATCTAAGAGATTCAATATAGATTCCAGTAATTAAATACATATTGACACACCCTCATCCATTATCCAACTTAATAATCCATTTTTCATTATTTTATGTCTCCTTTAAGGCCACTTATACGATTAAAACATTGTTCTTCATCTATGTGAATCGCTTTGTTAAAATTTAGATTAAAGAGCATTTTGTAGAATTTTGACCTGCTTTAACTTTTTGCATTTTGAACTACTCATTTTATTGGAATGGCTATATATAACAAATGCTTGTTTTCCAGTAGCAAATGCTCTTATATTAAACTGCTATGTTGGAAGAAGATGCACTCAGCTTTCCTAATGCAAATATGCCTATTTATTGTACTTTCTTGCAAGAGGTATTTATATTTTTTATTACACAGTGGACCTCAAAATAAAACTCAGCTTAGGATCTTACAAGCATAAAAATCGATCCTAGTTTCAATGTATCTTTAAAAACCATGACCTGTACCATTATAATGAACATTTTTATATTTAAGAAAAAGCTTGAGAACCGACATTTATATAATTTAAGCTTTTGTAATACTTCACATGTTAAAAATACATAATGTTCAAAAAATTACTAGATTGCTGGTTTCTATAATTCGTTTGTCGAATTGCTACTTTTATAGATTACCGTTTTATTAGAAAATGGCACCGACCCAGACATTTACCGGCTACCGGTAGGAATTAGAACGTTGAGGTGGACCAACACTTCGTTCTTTATTAATGAGAAACCGATTTATTTCCGCGGCTTCGGCCGACATGAAGATTCGATAATCAGGGGACGCGGCCTGGACTTAGTTACGGTAGCTAGAGACTATGAATTACTTAAATGGGTCGGAGCTAACGCTTACAGAACCAGTCATTATCCATACAGCGATGAAGTTCTAGATGTGGCCGATAGGTATGTTCTTTTAATTATAATTTATTTATAGAAGAAAACATTTTGTAATGCGCAAGTCATATGTAATAAGTTTGTGTCAAGTTTCCATAAAATTCATTTAACATTTTCTTATACATATTTTTATTTTCAATATTTCCAAAATCAAGTAGACATTTCTAATACTGTGCGGCTGAATTTCAATAGAAAGCTTAAATCTTAAAGTCATTTTACACCACTACAATGTCAAAATCACAAATTTTATGTCATTTTTCGACTTGTGGTCTAAAATATAAGTCGATACTGATGTATAAGTTAATTTTCACCTTGTCATTTTACGATTTACGTCATCGTACGTCCGTCGCTTCGCTGCGGGATTAGCTGTCTTTCGGGGCAAAGAATCAACTTCTAAACTCGTATTGAAAAGCACTATTGCAATAATTTTCTTTAATATTTATTCGGGCGCGTATATTTTTTTTTGACGATTTTAACATTATTTATATTAAAATTAACTGTTCTTTTCAAATGATTCATTATGTAACAGATGACAATTTTCAAGTATGTTTTCCCAAATAATTTAATATGAGTGTTCTTGATCTTAATTCGAATTGATCGAAACACGTTTAAAAAAGAACCTGCATATTATTTAAAGAAAAATACACTCTGTGTTAACACATATAATTTTAAAAAATTTCCAAAAATTTCCAAAAATTCCTAAAATTAGAATTATGTAAACAATATGTATAAAATAATTAAAAACTAAAAATTGAACTTTAAAATCTCTGCTTTTTTAATTGCTTACAGTGTTAGTGCGATCGCTTTAATTTGAATTTTTTATTTTTGCAAAAGAAATTATATCGATTATGTGATACCTTCACGTACATTTTAGCACTAATTTCGGTTTTTTACTGTAATTTGTGGGATTTATTAAAGAGCTTTTGGAATATATCATTGTTGGTTTTGTCCAGTTGTAACTGCTAATCGGATTAACAAAACAGAAACATGAAAAACAAAAACAACTAATCAATCAAACCTCAACATTCTTATGGAAAAATCACTTTTGGCCAATATCGCCAACTGATTTATACTTAAATTTTATCTTTCACTGATTGTATGCAAGTTGCTTAAATCAAGTGTGACACAATAATGTGTAATTTTTATCACTCGAAGCTGCTAATCCCTATATCCCCAACCAGTTTTAAAAAGTTAATCGATAATACTCTTAAAACTCAATTTCATATTTGTCAATTTTATTTAATTTATACAGAATTGTTACACCATAAAAACTGGGTGGACATGGACATCTGGATTTTCATACTTTCATGTATAGATTAATTTGATGTCTTGTGATATTCATTTAAGTAATTTGAATGTAACTTCTTCATCTCATGAAATAGCATGATGATTCAAAGTATGAAAAAGAAAAAAAAAGTATAGTTTTTTTCATCGATTTCGAGAGATTTCAATAGGTAATAAATGTAGCGTATGCGCAATATTTATGTAGCCAACGTTTAATGTGGTCGTGACAATAGAAACTAAATTTTTATCCTCGATTCAATTTTACGAGTATATATATATATATATATATATATATATATATATATATATTTATATATACATATACGTATATTCGAGAAACTGGTAAATTTCATCTCAGCGTAGGCGTAGATCGCCTGGTCGTAATAGCACGAAGTCTCCTGACTCCGTTCTCATAAGCAGTTTGCTGTAGATATATATATATATATATACAAGGATGTCAAAAGGTATCTGGTAGCTCTAGTAAAACCAGGCATAACTGTACAGAGTGTATAGAAAAGCATGTAAAAACTTACCAGGCTTTAGATACCAGGCCTAAATGCTAAACTTTAAACTCTAAAACAAAGCTATTTGAGGGTCAGTAATATTTTTAATTTATATATCCATATTATTACGAATATATTAGATATGATATTAAAGTTTTGGTCCCATAAAGAAGAAAAAAGAGTAAATTACAAATTTTTATACTTGAAAGACACACAAAATAGAAATAAGCTGTTAACAAAAGAAATTAATAATTTAAGAGTTAAACATGAACAGGAAATTGTTTTAGATATTATTTGTAAGGATACTCTATTTTGAAGATTGAACATTCGAAGATTGAAACCTTCTGAGTTTGAATTTGAAAATCCGTACATAGGAGGAGGGAAAGGGGAAAAATACCAAACATACAAAAATATTGAAATGACGCCCCTGTATGAATATATATATATTTAATAGATATATACGCGCGATAAAGCATAGTTGCCGCGAACTTATGCGCGACAAAATATTTTTTTGACTAACCAAAATTTCTTGATAGAAACCAATTGGAGACATTCGGAGTAATAAATTGAATAATTCAGTTTTTTGGTTATGTAGCCAGTGAGTTGAAGATCAAAGTTATTTGTCTAAGAAAATCAAATTTGAAGTCTTTCAAAATTTGTTTTAATAGTTCTAAGCATGATCTTTACATAGATACATATGCTTTATTTCATACCCACCTATTAAAGTCGTATTTAAATAAATTGATATTATAATTATGTTCTCATGTATCAAGAATGTTGGAAAGTTTTTTGTTTTTAATATAATCATGAAAGTTTCTCTTGGTGTACTAATTCCAAATTGTCCATTTTTAATTAGATTTATATAAAAAATAATAAAACCAATAATTATATTTCATTTTCAATGTATACAATTCACTCGGGAAACGCTATCTATGTTAACGTTATTATTGTTCCATTCGTGAATCCCAGCTAAATTTTGTTTATCCAATAAATAAATCTATATATACAGGATGTCCCAATTGTGAAAGATTGTTCACACTGACAGATCGATAATAATCAGGGGAAGGCGTAAACAAAGGATGTATGCACGTGCGAAAGTATTAAGTAGTTTTTGCGCTACGTGCCAATGTTCATCGGCCAATGAGCAAACGCTAATTTGTCTCTCGATTGATCGGCATAGAAATTCAAAAGATGGACAGATACTTCAAATGCAATCTGAAGTATAATGAGAATGACTGTAGCTGTTTGTAAATATGTATATCGTTATGTCAGATCGAAATTTCAAAAACGTAAAAAGCTTCAAATAAACGAGTAAATCTTTTTTTCCCATGGTCGACAGGGCCGTCTCGTCAAAATCTCCATCCATCATCCATTGACCAATTAACATTGGCACGTAACGCAAATACTAATTTTAACATTCTAAAATGCATACAAACTTTGTACACGAGTTCCCCTGCTCATTATACCGATCCTCCGCTAATGTGAACGATCATATTCGGTACACCCTGTCTATGTGTGTGTATATATACATACATACATACATACATACATACATACATACATACATACATACATACATACATACATACATACATACATACATACATACATGCATGCATGCATGCATACATAATGAAACCCTTTACGTGTCGAACAAAAAACTTCCCATTATTACGATTATATCATTCTCTAGGCTCGGCTTTCTCATCGTGAACGAGTGCCCGTCCGTCGACACGGAGAACTTCTCCCCCGATCTCCTGGACCACCACAAGCGCTCGCTGTCCGAGCTGATTCGCAGGGACAAGAATCGACCGTCCGTGGTGATGTGGTCGATCGCCAACGAGCCGAGGACCCAGCTGCCGGACGCGGGCTCGTACTTCAAGCAGGTCGCCCACCACACGAAGAGCCTCGATCCCACGAGGCCCATTACCATTGCCCTGGCGCGGGGCGTTGGGGTAAGCGCGACATAATTGTATTATATATATATATAGAAATGTTACTAAATTTCGTTGCAATTCCTTGGTTGAATTTATAATCAATATGTATAGTTATGTACATTAATCGATAGTGCCGCCTTTAACACGGGACTCCGAACATCTTGAGTATATAAAGTCGAGAGCGCAATCACTGATAACATTGTTTAATTCGCAAACGAGCAAAATAACACGGTAATTTAGATAATTTATTGAAAATAATCTTACGCGCTTCAATTTCAATTTTTCAAATATATCAAAGTAGAATTTTAATATAAATTGTGACACTGTGCTTCTATGTTGGATTAGTCTTTCTACTATGGATCAAATGGAATATTAGCTTAATTTTTTATGTTTCTTTCTTTATTACGTGAGTATATTCATATTACAATTAGAAGGAAATGTGAAAACTGAAATCAGTAAATCATTTATGCTTGCTCTTCAGATTTAATTAATCAGTAATTTTTTTCATGTTACTCAAATAAAAAATAAAAAGAAAAAATAAGTTGAAAATATTAATTTTTTTTTAAAAATTTTTATTAACAACTACTTATTTAATAAAAAATACATTTTCAATAACATTGTTAAAAACTGAAATAATAATATATTATTATTTATAAATAGATGTATTAGAGTATTATTTTAGCTGATATATTAAAAAGACTCTAAAACCAATAAAAATATTTATTAAATTTGAGGATTAATAATTATGCTTTGGGGATTAATAATAATTAAAAATTTCAGTTTTTTAAAGGACATTGAATTCCTTACCCCAAATAACCTTTGGCTCGGAGACTTACACTTTGTAAAGACAGCACTGTCAATCGAGGTGATATTATCCACTTTAAGGGACCTACAAAGAAAAAATAAATCTTATCTTTTTGAATATTTATAAAACTTTTTTACTATTATTATATAAAATAGTGGTACGATTCAATATTAAGTAATCGAAAAACCATGTAATTTTCTTTTATCTTCTTTTTGTCTATTGCATATATAAAACTTATATCCGTACGTCTGTAAGTTAATACTTCTCTTACGTTACACGAATAAATTTATTTCTTCTCGTGATCAAAAAAATTCTTGTCCCTTTCTACATTATAGTCTTATTCGAAGTCACTATATGATTCAATCTCATATGTATAGAATATGTCACTTAAAGTTGCATCGCTAAACCGGATCTAACCAAGACCAATTCGCTTGATAAGAAAATTTGCCCGCTAATTGAAGAGTGTTCCATATTATTATACCTACTTTAATGTATACATCTGAGTTTTTGTATAAGAATAATTCTTGTTTAATCGTATTGGTTTTGTTTTTTTTTTCTTCTATGCTTCGTTAATTCATCTTTTATATTATTCAGGAGGACAAAGTCGGCCAGTATTTAGATATAATAAGCTTCAACCGATACAACGCCTGGTATCAGAACACCGGAAGGATCGACATGATAACCGACCGCGTCGTATTCGAAGCAAAAGCTTGGAATGCCAAGTACAATAAGCCAGTATTAATGTCGGAATACGGAGCGGACACTATGCCCGGCCTGCATGAAGTAAGCTACAATGATCTTACGAGCGTTACTGTTCGATCGCATAGTTTGATCATTATTTTCGTTAATTTAAAATTATTGTTTTGACAACGTTACATCCTCTAAGTAGAATGCAATGCGAATCCTTTATTAATTGAAGTTTTATTTTGTCCTTCTAATCAATTGTTGACAGCGAAACATTGCATTTGTAATTCTAACAGGGAGCGGATAAATATTGCAAGTCAGAAAATTGTGGGAACCTTTCACTCTGAATCGATAGCTTAGAGCAAATCTCTGAAGTCCTTATCGATATATTGCATTAAAAACGAAACTAAATAAATGTGATAAATGTCAAGGACGAATCATGAAAGTTTAACGCAGTTGATTCATTCATCAGTGATCATAAAGATTATAAATACTGTCGTGACCATTCGATTTGAATAATAATTGAATATTATTTAAATCTATTACTTTTGACTTCAATTTAATTTTAACTGATTAATGAAAAAAATTCGCGATCGAATATAAGATACTACATTTTATACATTTTAGCTTGCTCTATCCAAATTCGTAGTGACTTTATTTGCATCATTTCGCAGTGTCATAGTCAGTTCAAAGTCAATTGGTAAAAAATTTTGAAATTATTATCTTAATGCTAATGTGATGGTAATGAAGCTGACCTAAGATTCGGAGTCAATAAATCGAAAAACTATGGAATATGAATGTCTCATACCGTAGCTTAATTGTTTTTTTTTTACATGGCTATATATCATTACTAGAAAACTTGTGATATTGAGACATTTTCTTTATTTCAATAGTTTTCATGGAAAACGATAAGTACGCTTTCACATTCAAAATGGACATTTTTTCAATGAATGTTTGAATGACTCGTACGTAAATTGAATTTCATAAAATAAAGGATTTATACGGTATACGTATTACAGCTTCTAAATATAAAAACAAAAAAAAACGAAAAATTTAAGTAAAAAATCTCTTGAATTTCTTGTACAGCTGCCAGAGTACGTGTGGAGCGAAGAATATCAAATGGCGATTATGTCTCGGCATTTTCAAGCCTTCGACCAGTTACGGAACGAGGGTTTCTTCATCGGAGAATTCATCTGGAACTTCGCCGATTTCAGAACTGCCCAAAGTAAGTCGGTCCCGTTCAATTACGTAAGCAAAATAAAGCCGCCTAAAAAGTCAACCGGATAATCTAATCTCCTTCTTCGTAAACATAAAATTACAGCATACACGAGAGTTGGTGGCAACAAGAAAGGAATCTTTACGCGCGAGCGACAACCAAAAATGGTAGCCCATCACGTGCGCAGAAGATATCACGCCTTGAGCGCAGAGCTGAACGGCGAGCTAGAATTGCCTAATGATCTCGAAAACTACATTTCGTCCTATCACCTTTAACCGATTCTTCAAAGTCTCGATCTCCGAACGTGATTTATTTTATACGAAACGTTTATTTAAGCTAAAAATCGGTGAAAGAATGGTAGTTCCTATTTTAACTACAACTCATTCCCACCATGAAGTAATAGCAATATTACGAAATTCTATAGATGAAAATGGAGAAAACGTTATTCCTTTAATATATAATATATTAAATAAATAATATGATATATATATATATATATATATATATATATATATATATATATATATATATATTCAAGCTTATATCTCAAAGTTTAGATCTTTGAGAATTGTGTACCACGAGACGATTTCACCTTCGACAAGTGCGAAACATCTCTAGGACGTTTTTTTATAATATTATTGAAGGTGTATAACATTCTCGTTATAAGACTGTTTTTGTATTCGACAACTCAACACCATAAAAAATTTATTTACAAACTGTTCTGATTTATATGTTACACTAACGCGCTTTTAGCTATAATATTTTTCTACTTTTAAAATTTTTAAACCAGTGAAGTTGAAGAATGAGTGTTTTTTTTTACTTTGTTAGGTATAAAAAAGGAGGTTGATAGATAAAAATCATCTTCAAGTTTCATTTAAATCCTTTAAATATCTTATTCTGAAAGTTATAGTAATATAATATTTTAAGGATTGATTTTAAACCATAAATACTGTAGTTTTGATAATCTACCAAATAAGAAGGATTTATGAAATCTTCATTTCCGAGTGTCAATTCACTTTAAATATGTAGATTCATTTTTCAAACAGCATTCTAACAAAATTTATTTTTCAAAATTAAAAAATTCCACGTAAGTGTCTGTATTGCAGTTTACATCAACTGTAATGTTTAATCTTATTTTGCAAAGTATTGAAAAAAGCATTTTCGAATTTTTTGTCTACTAGTTCATACAATGTACATTGTAGTACGGAGACAAATGTAAATAATATTCATTTTTGTACCAGTTTTATTACATATTTGATTTACAATATTATTGTAATGGAAACATTGAAAAAAAAAAAAATTATATAATAGAACTTTTGAACAATCTAATAAATAAAATTTATAACCACGTTCAATGTTCTGTTATGATTATTTTCTCATTATCCATTGTGCAAAAATATTTGAAAATTTATTTATCCACATCCTATAATTTTGTTCTACAATTTACGCATCTTGAGCATAATTGTAGTTATTTTATATCGTAAAATATTTGAAACTTGTATATAATCGAAAGTGATCAACGCTATGTAATCAACCAATGGAGTCAGAAGCCTTGAAGCCTGAGATTTTCCGGATCATTTTCCTTCCCTTGCTACGTATATGTGGTTCGACTAATGACGTCATTCTAACTTTTTATTTGTTATTAGTTTGGAACTTTTATGTGCAGAAAAATCAACCCGATTTGCCCACTTTCTAGTTCCAATAAAAATTCAACCCTACACACTCGCTTTCCAATTCTGTAAAAGTGAAATAGTTGAATTTTATTAAATTTGTGATATAAGGAAAGTATAATTAACAATGGCCAGGCAGCAATAATTTTAAATATGTATAGTTGTATCAAGAATGGGCTTGTCGTCACTATATTGATCAAAATTATTATTAAGAACTTTGCACGTCGTAATAATAGAATTTATTAAATGATCAACCATAAATATATTGAAACGTATATGTGATCGCTCTCTCGGAATGAGAGATGAAAAATAAGAGTCTCTTCTATTACAGAAAAAAAAAACTGAAGACAACTTTTTGATTTTAAAAATTAATGGTAATGCAAAATTGCCATTTAATTAAATCCCATTGATAAAACCGAAGAAAGGGGAAAATTTTTTAAATTTTCATTACAAAAAATTAGAAATAAAATTTTAAAAACATTCTTATTTTTACACGGTTTTACGAATCTTAACTTCGGAACAATGTGGAGTAGACGCAAATAAACGGCATGATTAATTAAACTTTTTAATAATGAATAAATTAAATATAATATTATTTAAAACAATTCATAGTAGTTTTCTCTCGATCTGTAAAAAGTAACTTCGACACCTCCCTCATAATTAAATCAACTGCAAAAAATTAATACTATACTGTGTATATGCATATACAATGTATTTAATATATTAATACATACTTAAATTAAATTTATATGTCCATAAACGCAGTCTTATATCACCACGCATAATATATACTTTATACATATTTCTGCAAATAAATATTAAACTATTTAAATATAAAATTAACACTAAAATACTGACATTTTACCGACATCCTCCAACCTCTTAAAAGTTCACTCGTAAAATTTTACATGTTATGTTGTGTCTATTTATATTGTGCTTACTCTTTTCATGACGTATCGAATGCAGTAATAAAAAATGTTTAGAAAATACTTTGGAAATTACAGCTCAGAAGATTTAGAAAATGGTGAGTATTTGAACAAATACAAAAGTTATCAGGATTACTGTATCCACAAAAAAATGAATCTCGTGAGGTATTTGACAAACAATAGTTTAATACAAAGTTAATTATTAACATCCAAATATTATTCTTTTAAATATTTAATAGGTTATAATATTCTAATTTAGTGTATAAAGACAAAATAAAGTATATAATTAGTTTATATCAATATTTCAAAAATTGTTATTGAATATATTCAAATTTAAATCTAAAAACAATTTTTTGAATTATACAAATTTAAATGCAATGCATATATATTTATCAACATTATTTTTCAGGTTAAATGTTTTGATAGACTTTGGGACTATTGTGTAACCGCAGGAAGATATTCAAAAGCATCATACAGATAAACGGTTTTCTGAAAATTTATCAAAAGAAAATGCAAATTCTTATACAGCAAATTATTTGTTAATTTACTGAGAAACTAAAAGCATATATTGAATAGATAAATAATATCATACAAATGTCTGTGTCTTATTTATACAATGACATTAAAACTTCCAAGTATTCCTTGAGATCACATTGATTCAATTTGGTATGAAAAACTATTATTCATTCAGTTAACATGGCAGGATCAAAGAATTTCTTTAACATTTTGATTTGAATCGCTAAAGTGGTAAACTCCTTAGAAATGTATTTTAAATAAAATTATAATTTGTGTTTTATAATCTTATTTTATTCTAGTGAATAAATGGTAATTTAATAATAAATAATAAAATAGTATTTTTGCATTTTTAAGTTAAAATTACATTATATGTTATATTTAGTAAAATAAATAATTTTATTGTAGCTATAAATGATAGTCTTTTAAATGATACACTGTACCTCAAGAGGAAATGTTTAACATGGATTCCAATAATGGAATCAGTAATAATTATTAATTTACTTTTAAACCTAACTTATGATAAACTAGATATTTAATATAGAC
Source organism: Sycobia sp. Sy_11 (assembly GCA_018907035.1). Lineage (NCBI taxonomy): Eukaryota > Metazoa > Arthropoda > Insecta > Hymenoptera > Epichrysomallidae > Sycobia > Sycobia sp. Sy_11. Next base: position 2,874,794 of record JACCIC010000015.1, on the reverse strand, counting down.
TTCCTATAGGTATGCAATGCATTGAATAGAAATCTACATTAGTTAATAAACAGCTTATTTATTTTGACGATTTTGTAAGACAAACATTCTGCAATAAAAGAATATGGATTCGTTTATTTGCTACAGTAAGACATAATTAATCAATTACTTAGGTGGATTGATGCTAATGCTTTCCGAACTAGTCACTATTCATATAGTGATGAAGATCTTGATTTAGCTGAGAATTATGTATTTTAACAATACTGTTAGTAATAATTACTTATTAAAATTAGAACATTTTATTGTTTCAATTCCAGATTACATTTTCTTATTATATCTGAATGTACATTTGATACTGAAAATTTTTCTTCAGATTTGTTTTAGAAACAAAACATCATTATCAGAATTAATAAAGATAACCAAAAAAAAAGAATTAATAAGGAGCGATAAAAATCAACTTTCTGTTATCATGTGGCCTATTACTGATAAACCCAAATCGCAATTTTGAAATGCAGCTGTTCATTTTAAGCATATAGTAAAACATACAAAAATGCTTGTTGCTAGAAGACTAATGAATATCGCACTAACACAAACTCGAAATGTATGTTACAAGAATGATAAAGTTTGACAATACCTTGATATAATAAGTTTTAATAGAGACTGCTTTATATGTGAATTCTGAACAACTAAATATAACAAATAATATTTTGGCAAAAGCTGAAGTTGGACATAATGTAAAAAAACCAGTTTTATTATCAAAATATGGGGTAGATACCATGCCTGTATTAAATGAAGTAAGTTTTTATTATTAAGTAATTCTTAAAAAACACTTATGTGTAATTATAAAATAGTATTTATTAAAAATATATCTTACAAATTCATAAAAATACATTTAAAACTTATTTGAATTATTTCATATATATGTAAACTCCGTTTTAAGTTGAAACATTTTGTTTCATTAAACATCTACCTAAATATTTTAATTTGATAAATGCATACAATCGATTAGATGTACATATAATCTAAATATTTCTTTTTATAATAATTTAATATTTTCTAGAAAACGCAAATACTTTATTTGCTACAATGAAAATATTAATAAGCATTATTATAATAGTTACCAGAATATATTTGGAGCGAAGAATACCAAGTACGAATAATGTCAAAACACTTTAAAACTTTTGACCAACTGAGATCTAAAGGTTTCTGCATTGGTGAATTCATTTGGAACTTTGCAGATTTTAAAACAATATAAAGTATACATTATGTGATCACCTTTTAATTGCACAAATCATAGCTTTTTTTAAACTTAATAATAACATATATTTATGAGATTATAAAAGAGTCGGCGGTACTAAAAAACGAATTTTTACAAGAGATAGACAGTCAAAAATGTCAACCTATCATGTGCGAAAAATATATCACACCTTAAGAAGTAAGCTAGTCAAAACAGAACTTCAGAAAGATCTCGATCATTATATATCACTGCGTTATTATTAAATACATCTATCAAATATTGAAATTTATTAAATTATTTTTGTAAAATATAGATTAACTGCTTATTGTAAATTAAAATAAACTTTATAAAAAAAGTTCTTTGCACATGATCATTTTCTAATTTCAATGACACATTATCAACATGGCTTATCTTCATCAGATGGTTCAACAACCTTTAAACAAGCATCTGCTAATTCTACAAACACTGGTTCTGTCATCGCAGTAGCTATAGCTTTTGTGGGATCTTTGTCCTTCAAAACGGATGTAATAATGTCTCGAACTTGAGGATTTCGTAAGCATTGTTTAACTTCTTCACTGTAACGAAGTTGTTCAAGTTTCTGTTTAGGAACTGTATCTTCTGTAGGAAAATTATATTCGGTATCACATTTTTCACTTGGGGCATCATTTAAATCATTAGTTTCAGATTTAACATCTCCTGTACAGTTTTCTTTATGCTTGCTACAGCAAGCTACTGAGCAACTGAAAAAAACAAAGTGTAAAAATTTAATGAATTCATCAAAATCAATTTTGTTTGTAAAGGACAACTTGACTGCCTTTTCATCAGAATTTTCGGTTAATTTTTAATAATGTCTAATAATAATAATTTTTAATTTTAAAGAATTTATTATTTTATAATACATAGTAATGTATTTTTTGTTACATTTTTATCTAATAATTACATTTTGTGAGTCAATTTACTTTATTATATACACTTATAAATAAATGAATGTAAATTCTATAATTATTTCATTTACATTCATTATATAATTATTTATTGAACAAAATAAAGAAATAAATAGAAATGTCAATTCACTACTTACTAAAATAATTTACATTTTGGACATTTATATTTAGCATGTTCATATTCACAAATACAGCAAATTTTAATACACATTTTCAAATACAATTATAACGTCTATGGTGATATTTTCAATAATTTTTCACCATTTGTTCAGTTAGAGATTTTCATTTTAATATATAAATTATAACGAACTACTATTAATGATTTGTGTAATTATACTCATGTTGTATGTAGACTTTTCTAACCTTAAACTATTAGCTATGCGACGCCTGTAGAATGATTAGCGTTCGTGCACGCGTGTAGAAAATATCTAGTTTCTAATTGGTCTAGTTTTTCTTTATCTATGAATTCGAAAGAGTCGATTTTATTTTTAAAATAAAATTGTATCATTGCATAACTGATTCTTAAAATTTACAAAAGTAACGCAATAAAATTATAACAATTTTAAATTTAGAATATCTACTTTTAACTGTAAGAAAAACTATATTCATGTTTTAAAATTCCCACCATTTTAACGTACTTATTTAAAAATATTATTTAATATCTAATTGCAGTTTTATAAAATATCATTTATACCATACGCATTAACAGATCTTAAAATCTACTGATAATTAATTCGTAAGTTTTTATCAATTATTCTAAATTAAAAAAATAAATAATTTATATATACGTGGGTTTATGTGTGTGGGTGTGCTTGTGGTTGCGTGCGTGCGTGCGTGCGAGCATGTCTGTTTATGTGTGTTGAAAAAAATTTTGAATTGTACGAAAAATATTTCTAAAAAATGAGAATTGAAAAACTACTTTTTTCATAAAATTAATTTATATTAATGAATAGATTGTTAACTTAAATATTCAATTTGTAGATTAAAAAAAATAGTTTTCTAAAATCATGGATACTGCTCCAATTAAACGAACGTATACGAATTCTCCTGGTAGAAATTTTTCTCATATGCCTCAGAACATCGATAGAAACAACCAAGAGATGCCTGTAACACCTGTTTCATCTCCTCCGAAAAAATTTAAAACAGGAGGATTTTCAGTGTCTAATTCGTCAACATCATTAGATAGCAAAATGAATAATATTGCCAAATTACGACTAAAATTTGTAGAAGAAATTAAAGATATTGAGCTTTCATTAAAAGTTTGTAAAATAACTCTAAAACTTTCATGGCAGTTTAGTATAAATTCATTTTTAACATTTCTGAATGATTACTTATTACAGGAATCTATTACAAATTTAAAAGTAAAAATTACGGAAGTTAATAAAAAAACTGATCATATGACGGAAAAATTAAGAAAGGCAAATGAACTTTTATGCAGTCAAAGTGAAATTATATATAATAAAGAACAAGAAAATAAAATTCTTCGAGAAAAGTAAGTAATTTCGTATTTCTATATAAGATTAACTACTTAAAAAATTCATTTTGTTTTCAAAGCGTGGAAGAGTTATACGAATATCAAAAAACAATTTTTGAGAATATGGGAGACATCTCGAATACACTTAATGTCCATGAAAATCTTTCTGAACAATTAAGAAATGTATATGATTCAGTAATTATAATACAAGAAAGTAATAACAATTCATTGGAAGAAGAACTTAATAGAATCACTCCAGATGAAAAACGTACAAATGTTTAATTTTTAAATAATATTAAATTAATTCCTATATAGTTGTACTTGTATAATTCAGTTATTTATTTTATAGTTTGTGCAGAATTAAATGAAATAAATTCAGTAATGGAAGAATTAGATAAGGCGATTGTACAAAGTGAAAAGGAACTATCTGAATTAGATTTGGAATTAAAAGCAGATAAATTAATTAAAGAAGAACAACAAAAACATATTCAAGAACTCGAAATTAAGTCAGATTTTATTATACAACATTTTTTCTTGACAAGCACATTTAATTATAACGCTATTAATTTTATTTTAACTTTTTTGCAATTACTTTATTTTATAGAATTAATGAACTGAAAATAAGAAACGATACTTCAAAGATAAATGCTAATAGAGAAAAAAATAATTTATGTTTTGAAATTGAAAACCTAAAAAAAGTACATTTTTATTCAGTTTATATTTTAATACTAATTTATGATTTGATTATATATCAATTTTCGTTTTAATAGGATGTTACATCAAAGTTAACGGAAGCAAAAAAGTCAGATAATGCAATTTCAGAATTGGAACTCAGATTAGAAGAGCACAGGTAAATAATTTGCTATGACTAATTTTTCTAATATATTTCTAATATACACAAATCATTAATATCATTTATCAATTTTTTCAGAAAAAATGATAAGGAAATTGAAAGTAAAATGAAGAAAGTAAACGACGAAATCAGTTCCTTATCAAAAGAGGTAAATAGTGCAATATTACATAAATTAGTAAAACAAATTTTTATATATTAATTTTGAGACAATACGTTATAGAACGAAGAATTAGACAAAAAACGATGTGAAAGTGATAAAAATAACAAAGTTACATTAGAGAATCTTAAAGAACGTTTGAAATCTTCTAAAGAAGAATTGGCGGCTATAAAACAAAAGGAGAATCAGGCTACAAATATTTTACAACAAAAGATAACCGAATTGCGATCGAAATTAATATCTTATGAAGGTTTAGAATCTAAGTTGGAAAAAATAGAAGCAGAAAAGAAGAAAGAAGAAGAATTAATTATGCTAATTAATATGGAAAATGAAAATACAAAGAAAGAGAATGAAAGCCAAATAAAAGTAATGAATAATAAAATAACTGAAATTAAAGACAAAATGCTGCAAGATAAGCAAAAACTTTCTGAGTCCGAAGAAAATTTTAAATGTTTAGAAAAAGAAATAGACGATCTAAATAAAAAGCTGGAAACAAGGACAGAAACCAACAAAAAAAAATCTCAAAATACGCCACTAAAAAGCAATGTTAGTCAATATGGTTTACCAGATCTATTTGTTACTGAAGTAAGAATTTTTTTTTTCATTAAATAGTTTATTTTTTACGTAGTAATAAATAATATATTCGTTAAACTATTTCATGAATTTACAGGAAATAGGAAGCAGCAACAAGCACAAAAGTCGTAAACTCTACACTCCTACCGTAGCGGACGATGATTTGGTACATATTATTTACAATTATTAAAATTAATGCAATTAATTATTATAGAATCATTTATATTTCATTTAAAAAAATTTTTTTATCTATCAAGGATATCGATTCACTTTCACTTGAAGAGCAGTTCAATATTTTAACGCAGTCCAAAGTATCTGAATCAGAGTCACAAGTAAGATTTGTATCATTCTGTTTAAAAAAAATACATGCAGAATATATTGTACTGATTTAAAATTTAATACTTGCTGCTGCAGGAAAAAACTAGAAAATTTTTCAAACACTCAAGCTTGTCTCAATCACAATCTAAAAAGGAAAGTAGTACTCCTCGAGGCAAGAGTAAAACTAGAAAGCAAGTTAAAAAATCGGCTTGAGAATTCTACAATATATCGTTTTAATCAACAATAATGATACCATTGACTTAAAAACTATTTTAAAAATTTTTAATGTCATAATATTCGCATATGCCTTAATAATCTTAATAAAATACCTTCATTTATCAATGTATGTAGTCAAATTATTTTGTACGTATTCAATATACTTGTGGTATCCATTTAAATATATATGTAGCTCAGATGGTTGCCTGAATTTTATATACTAAAAAACAATGGAAAAAATACGATACCGAAATCCGGACAGAGCTACTAAAATTTTTATGTAACGATGCTACATGGCCTTCTTAACAAAAACTATATAGGACAATTGATTTCGCGACGAAAAGTAACACAGTTCATAATTATATAGATACAAAAACATAAGCCAACCCGAATCGACTAGCTTTATAATACGTTTAAAAATAAAAAATTATAAAGACAAACGATTAAATAGTAGATTAAAATAAAAGTCTTGTATATATACAAAAGCTAAATGAATTTTATTATTTTAGTTTAATCATAATAATTATTATTATTCAAAACATAGAAATTGAGATATGGGCTCGAAGGAGTTTTTTTTATATTATATTTATATAAATTTTTTTTCTATTATAGTTATATATTTTTTAAATGATTTAACCTAATGTACCTAATTACGTATTCCATATTTTAATGGAGATGCATGATTATATGAACGACTTTTTTTGTAAAGTGAAGTGCATACATACTGCATACTTTATTATTGGTAACCAAATAATCAACATTATTATAGATATATTTGTTACTTGAACTTTCTCATATAATCTATATAGTTTTCAACATTAAGAATGATTGAAACAAAGACTATTAAAAAAATACGTTATCTAAATTATCCTGAAAAATTTCCAAGAATGTGTTAATAAAAGTTCCCAATAATAACTGAACTTATTCATTTAAAAATTATATAATAATAAACTAATAATAAACTAATTTTAAACTAATTTGTGAAATAATTATTAATTATTGAAACTGCCTCAAAATCGAATACTGAATTGGAAACTGTTACGCGCCATGATGGCGTCCGTGGACCAAATAGTAATTCACCTGTTATGGAAGATATGGTGTTTTACATTTGTCATAATACATGTACATTAAAATGTATCCAAGTATTCTTTAGTCTACTGACGTCATCGTGGCGCAGATCAGAGATTCAAATTAAGTAGTTCAAAGAGTACATTTTTCACTTCACCAAAATAAGCATAATAAAAAAACATATCGTCAACTATTTTGTCTTAACTTATCATGAGTAATCGTTTAAAAATAAATTTTAAAAAATATTCAGCTCTCCTATTATGTATGTCTTCGTCCGTTGTATTAAGAATAGGAGAACGAAATCAATTGAACCATTATTCCAACGAAAGTAAAATCCATATAGCACAATCACTCATTATTCTGCCGACAATATATATATATATATATATATATATATATATATATATATATATATATATATATATATATATAACAATGGAATATGTTTCTTGAAAGTTTTTCAGCTCTATTAAAAATATTCTTTTCTCTAGACAGTGTAAAGAAATCTTATGCAAACACGATGGCCAACGGTATAGAAAAGGGATGAGGAAAAAGTTTCTACGGTATAATATAATCGGCTATTACGAAGAGTCAGGAATAATGGTTTTATTGGATTTTAAAATATAGAAATCGCGTATGAAGTTATATATACGTATAATACCAGAGATATCTAAGGGGTTATTATTTTTATATGGTGTTATATATTTTTTATTGTGCACGTGTATAAAAGTAATTTTAATAAGTAAAGTTGTAAAAAATAATTGTGAAATTGAAAAAAATAATTCTCGTATATAGATAGAGAACATGCGTACATTTATATAAAAAGAAATTATTCCAATGGTAATTCAAGCTGGTATAATACTGTTGAAATTTTCGAATTATATTTCTGAGCATAGGGAAAAAATCTCTCCTGGTATCATTACACATTAGTAGAATATATATATATATATACGAGGTCAGACAATTAAGTAATGTGACCGATTTTATTTCTCAGCCTGTGGTAACACTAGGAACCTGTAACTCCGCCACAATAATAGTAAATTCCTACTCTCTCGATTGAGACCTTGACGACCCTTATACGGTCATTTCTTCGCCAGCTGCTTAGTGTTTTGCAACAAGGCGCGAGTAGCGCATGTCACGAAAATAGAACAGGGAAATTTAGAGGAACGGTGCGCGAGAAAATTTAATGCGAAAGTCGGCGAAACTGCGATAGAAACTTATGCAAAAGTGCTGAAAGTGTATGGTAGTGATGCCCTGAGTCGTAGTCAGGTGCTTTGGTGACATGCCGATTTTAAAAAAAGGCAGTAAGAGCGTCAAAGACGAGGCGCGTGAAAACCATGTCCATTTGCTTCTTCGGCAGCAAAGGGGTGGTTCACAAAGAGTTTGTACCACCTGGACAAACCGTAAATCAAGTATTCTACCACAATGTGCTCGAAAAATTACGAAAAGGGTGCTCAGAGTGCGTCTAGCGATCGCGAGGACTTGGGTTCTGTATTACGACAATTTTCCCTGTTTCAGTGCTTTCAGTGTCTCTCAGTTTTTGGCAACTAAAGGCATCGCAACGTTACCACAACCGCCCTATTCACCGGACATGTCACCCTGCGACTTTTTCTATTCCTCCATTTGAAAAAATTCTTCAAAGGTGGATATTTCGACTCCGTTGAAGACATCCAAGAATCTGTGACGAGGATACTCGCAGAGGTCCCACAAGAAGTGTTCCAGAATTGTTACAGATGGGGGAGTGGACTACTTTGAAGGATGTCGCAGCGATGTACCTTAATTTTTAAATATACTCGATTTTTTAATTTTGTCACATTACTTAAGCTCGTATATATATATATATATATATATATATATATATATATATATATATATATATATATATAGAATATATAGATGAAACATAGAGTATTGAAAAAAAATAGAACACAATTGTTCACACATAATAAGCAATGCATTGTTCGTCGATATTACAAAGCAAGCAACTATCATTTAATTAGTTTATTATACTGTGTATATATAAGAGAAAATTGCCTATATATACACGGCTGATGTATTAGTCATATATTGCACATAGGCATTAAATTACTCATACCAATAATTGCGCCGAGGCAATCAGTCTATGTAAAAATGAACGTTGCCATAACATAATATAAAGATGCGCAATGTAATATTAAAAAAACAAAAAAAAATCTCGCGTACCTGCGTAAGAAAGTTTACAACCGACATTATATCTCGCGGTTCTTCTTTTTTCTTCTAAGTATTTTTTTGCGAATTATTTTTTAACAAGCGTTTATCGAATATGAATAGAAATATGTAGAATCATAGTATAAATACGTTCTTCATAGATTTTTCAGTATATTATGATCCCCTCTCTGTCCAGGTTTAAAGCTTTTCTTGCGAGATCGTTTCGCTTTTTTTACCTTTAAACAAGCATCCTCTTGTTCTCCTTCGGAGCTCCGATTTTTTGTTTCTTTAATCCATGTATACACGTTTGTTTATTCTCGCCAAATTATTTATAAACATTCACAAAATCACGGCTCATAGAATTTCGAACATTTTCAAATCTCTCCCAATAATTCTGCGTCATTTTTCTAAAATCGAAATTTTCAATACTTATCTTATGATAAATATATACTATATATTACATCGGACAAGTAATTGTAAAAATACTTTTCGTTCTTTTGAACTCCATAGAATATATAGATAAAGGATCTAACAGATCTTCTGGTCTTGAAAGATTTAATATGATATATAAGCATTAAAATTTGATACTCGCACCCATCATGCCTAGTTAAAAATTTTGTAATATTCCATTATAATTCGTTATTAATGAAATTCGCTATTTAAATAGAATAATATATATGTCAAATCATTGTTTTCGATGACTGTTTAAGTTTAAAAATCATTTTTTCCAAATTTTCCTTGGCTTGGTTTAGGATACATTCAATGCATTTAGAATAGTCGAATATTGTATCCGGGATTTTTTATTTTTAATCATTCGTATGCTCGGATTTGGTTTTTAAGTAGATAAGGACATGCGTGGCAAGAGACTTGAAACTGACATTGATGGGATTTTGTTATTCTAAAACCATATAATCTGGTTAACAGAGGTATAGTTGACGTTTACATATTTTTTCTGGATCCGCAGGTAGAGCAGATTTTTGAACTAAAATAATAATTCTTTTGAAAAAGTAAAATAAATTTTTCCATGTAACTGTCAATTGTTTCAATAAATATAATTACATTCAAAAGATTTTCTTGTCTCTTAAATTAATATAAAAATAAAAATCCATATTTTACAAAGAAATGGTAGCGGAGCTTTATAAGGTCCACACATCGCTTCTTAATAGATTTCAAAGCTTATATATTTCTAATGCGCGAATGAAGATGAAAAAATCTCAAGCATGTATCTAACATTGATCACTATAAAATAAGAAATATGGCTGTGTCATTATATACAATTAAAAACATAAAGCGTTAAAATTTACTGTTAGTTTAAATTACAGCTCCATAGGCTATTTCTTCGATTTTAAATGAACGAGAGATGTGGGCAATGTAGAAAATCGCAGTAAAAACGAAGTTGGGGGGGGGGGTGACTATTTTATTTGTTTGGCTATAGGTCGAGAAATACAATTGAGTAATGACAGTTCAATGATTTTTTTGTTTGTTAAATGTTTCTCATCCATAACCACACGTAGCGTTCGCACTATTATGAGCAGTACCACATGCGCTATAGTGTTTTCTTCGGTATTTCTTTCTGATTCACGGAAACAAAATTTTATCTTAAAATTACTTTCAATGCTTATACTCTTGAATATACTCATGCGATTCAGAACAAGATCCCGGCAAAAAATTCTGAAATATTGCATATGTGTCGTGTACCATATATCTGCGACACTAAATATTGCGAATCTGACCGTGAATTCGTAATCAGTTGAATTACTACATGATAAAAGAGATATATATAAATCCCGAAAAATACCAAGAAAAAAACCAAATCGAGAGCCACCATTCGACGATTTGTTTCGATCGCGCGTAAACACATTACTATCCGTGTCTTCGTCCTCTTCGTCTATATATATTAAACGTTTTTACGACCGCCCCCTCCCCACCCGCGCCCCACGCGTACTCGCGTCGCGAGAATTCGGCGCGTGCGCGCCACAAGTTCATTGCTTCCATCGCGGAGCGCGGCCCTGATTGTGGGGCGGGAGGGGGGGGGAGGCTGCGATGCGCTCGCTCTCCGGCAAATAACGTTATAATACATTCGGTTCCGGGAGTTCGTTCGCGGAGGCTTCTCTTCTCTTTATTCCGCTTTTGCCGTCAACCGCGCGCCGTATAGTCGCGATAGCGCAATTGTAAGGGGGAGGGTATATATTTATTTATCAATAATTATACCTTCTTAAAGCAGTCGTATCGAATTTTTTAACCAATGAATTTGTTACTTACTTATAATTTTAAAAACAAGTTAAAACTTTTGAAGCATTATCGTGTTGATAAAAGAGCATTATTTACATGATAAAGTAAAATATTTATGTATTAAGCATTTTGATTTTAAATTATCAATTTTTTATTTTAAATTTTACACTACAAAAAAAGTTCAACTTGGTTCATTTAATTTCAGATGTCAATACTTACTAATGTGGTTCAAACGCACGTTGGCAGAAATTGCACAATAATCTATAACTCGGTTTCTTTTTCACTTCTCTACATTTCAAACTTATTTCAAACTAATAAAATACGACAAAATGATACGAAAGAATTTGTTACTCGTAATTTTTAATACAAGTACAATATAAGCTTACAATAATTTGAATTCAGGATCCTAAGTCGATTCCCGTCAATCGAATTTTTCAAAGACACTTTACAAACAGCGGTTTCCGGTGGCAGCTCGTCATATGTCTAATAAAAGACTATCCAGTCGTATAAATAATAAGTGAAAAACAAATTTGAAAACGATATTCTATTATTTAGAAAAACTTGGTCGAAATTCTTTCAGAATAACTTATAAATTTGGAATTAGAGTACTACTCTCAATGTCTCTGTGTAAAATTGAGTAAGTTGAAGTATAAACTGACTCACCCATATTCTCGATTTTAATAATATAGTCTCTAAAACAGCTCTCGTTCACCTTAATAATATCTGCCTCAAGTATCGTAATAAATCCAGTATTCTCGGTCAAATTGCCGAGAGTGTAACAACTTCTTTTCAATTTCCTGCTGAGGATCTATTTGAATGCGTATATGCTGTGTGAGCTTATTAAAGGAATGCGCTGAAACGCGACCGACGGAACCGCGAATTGAAGTTAATATTCCGCAGTTCGTATTTTTTTCATGGGGCCGCCAAATGGTAAAAAGTCTATAATTGCGCATAGAAAGCAAAAAAGTACAATAATCAAATTTTTAGCTGGAATGCTTAAGTATATATATTGACAACGCTAAAGAAAATCGTAAAATGCTAAAATTTATATATATATATATATATATATATATATATATATATATATATATATATATAAAGTTAATGTAAAGAAGGAGGAAATCTTATAAAACGAGATCAAATTTAAAGGAGTGAGATTTTTTCTCGATTTTTACCCACTTCTAGCTTTATGGAGTAACGTACGCCACCCATGACCATGCCCGATTTTTATGGAAATTTGTGTATTTACGTTTTGTGGGGGGGGGGGCGTTTGGCGTTTTTATTCTATATATTTATTCGATGCATACAATACTTCAGCCGAAATATTCAATATTTTCGCCTCGTGATCCCCTGAAGCAACAGCGGTATATGACCAAATTGCAAAGAATCGTTTTCGGTATTTTTCCGATTGTCCGAGATAATGTTCGAAAAATTATCATTTTTATGACTTGCGCAATGAAAAGTGAATTTCCACGATAAACCACTACGATATTCCTAATGAGCGTCCTAAAAAACATAAGTGTACAATGTTGAGCAAAATGAGGGATGGCTGCTTTTTAGAAGTCTACCCCAATTTAACATGTTTTCTTAATTGTGCCTCTAGCGCAATTGTCGAGTTATTAGTTCTTCATTAAAAAAGCATTGATTAAGAAATTGTAATTAGAATTGGTAACTAGTATGGCTATATTTCATACGCAGTTAGTATATTTGTACTTGTACGACTCGATTGAATTTTCACGGTAATGTGATGCTGGTGAATGAGCTACAAAACTTCCTGATGCCATAAATAACTCTTGTGTAAATATATGAAAATCATTTACTCTACTGTAAGTGGGTCTGGTTTAGAAAAGGGGTAAAAAACCTGCCAAATTGAAAAAATAAATAGATAAATTTTCGTATTCACGTAATTTTTCTCGTCGTTTATGATCGCGAATGTTTATGGTGAAAATTGTCCACGAGAAAAATTTCATAGTGATATACATTAAAAGTACATAAAAATAATGATTTTTTACTTTTCGTTTGTCGAAAATATTAAAAAATGTTCAAAATGTTTCGAACGATTCTGCGTAATTGTGAAATATTGATTGGATATAATGGAACATTTTTTTTCAGCGTATATACAGCTTATGGCAGACTTTTAGAGGGAAAGAGGTGAACGATTATTCAGGTATCCTAGTCACACTTATCTGGTATGAACATTATTTTTCACTATTGTTATCCTACGCATAATTGGATTATTCAAACCTTGCCTTAATAATGTAGCAACGACCACTCGAGAACCAAACAGCCATAAATTTCTTATAAAATTGTAAACCGAATCCGGTCGGTTCAATTACGGCCTGCGTCGTCAATTTTTGTATAATAATGTGCATCGCAGATGTTTTCTTCTTTGCCGACCCCTCGACTCTTTTTCATACTTTGGCGTTTTTGAAACAGTTTAGAGAATCTTTCCACGCTCGTCCTCGTGGACAGTCGTTACTTCCTCCCGTTAAATAAATTCATTTTATAAAGTATTTCTCGCGTCTGGTACTGTGCTTCCTAATATTCGCCACCACACGATACGTAAAATTTTAATATATATGCAACTACTTATGTGAAACCGCGAATTTACAATCAATGGTTTCACTATTGAATATACTACTTTACTAAATAACCATCTAATTCACACTTCGAGATCATTTTACCATCCACCTATAATATTCAGTAATCCATCCATCAACCTATAATATTCAGTAAATATAAAGCCAATTAATAAATAACAGTATATTATACTGATATATGATACAATATATTATACTGATTTCGATTCAAAAAGCTCAAATTTTGACAATCGATAATTGTTGGTTCTTCATTCCAAATAAAGAAAAAATTTCATTGGATGCTCCTTTGGCGAACATTATTATGCTCTCCCCAAAAAGTTGGTTACGGTAAAAGTCATATGTATAAATACTGAATGCGGCTTGTATTAGACGTAGGCGATGATCGAACTCGGCAACAGTTCGTTGATCAATTGAACGTGAGACAATAATGCATTTGCGGCATTACCGATTACATCCGAGCGGTCGCAAGAAGGAAAATCGGTAAAAAGAAAAATGGCAGCCCTCCGTTGAATTGTTATATCCTCGTATTGTATTATATTCAAAGTTATGCACTTATATCTTATTACTAAGTTATATAAAGTGTTATTTTCGAAGTTATCTTCTAACAATGATTGTCTACATTTTTCAAAGCTGGAAGTCATACGATAAGCTGAAAAAAGAAACAATTTATTGTTAACATATGTTTTGAATATTATATTTGCTCTGTATGCAGTATTTTTGTACAATTATGAAATAAAATTTCGAGCTCAATAAAATATGATTACTTAAAACGTAAAAAGATCCCCTGCCATGTGGAACAATTAAAATAAAGTCTGCGATTCCTCGAAAATTAGTAACCGAATATTTTTCTTACCTTGCATAGAATATGCCGACTCATACTTCGCTCAAGAAAATATATTATATATATCCGTATTTTTTTTCCAATATACACTGAGAAGTCTTTTAAAACTTGCCAGTTACTACAATAATGGGGAGATCAAGTGGACTGCACCTAAAACAAAATTTCATTTGAAGGATTAATGTGTGCCACTAAAGGACAATTTCTTCACCTCTGAAAAAATATATTCATTTCAAATGTCAATCTTACCAGCTCCATAATTCTACCAGCATCATTCGTGCTGAATAAAAATTTAATTAAAAATCTTGTGAATATATATTCAAATATGAAATATTTATTCTTGTTACTACTGGGCTCAGATCGAAAATAGCAAATGAAATTTAATTCAATTGAAATTAGAAAGCATAACTTTCTTAAGTTATGTTTAAGAAATTGAATATTAATTATTATTTAAATTATTATTTGAGAAATCTGAATTTACACAAGGAGACATTTACCCCACCTGAGTAAAAATCATTAAAACTCCAGGAAAAAATTCATTTAACTCTCTGAAAAAAGGAGTACACATTTTTTTATCTAAATGGGTCTATTCTATTATATTTGTAATTAAATAACATTCATTTATACCTACTATATATGTATCCATTTGGACTTCTTATTTTCAATTTTAAAATATTTTCGACACTTCAATAATATTTGCTCTTGCTTCGGAACATAATATATTCTCCACCTTTTCATTGATAAAATCATATTGCAGAGTTATATTTGCTTTAATTTACTGAATTTTTTTATTACTCATTAATCAAAGAATTATTAGTCCACTTTTTAAATAATAAGTTCTTCATCAATTTAACAAATTTTCCATAATTTGAATCACAAAGAATAAAATACTTTTCAGACGCAGTATATTTTTGATCACTGAATTCAAAATAAAATTAGTACAGGTATTTAATTGCTAGAAATCTATTTTAATGCTCTTATTTATTATAAGTAATATAGGAACAAGGAGGTTATAAATTCGGACTTTTCGTTTAATTGAAACGGAGTATGACATTTTAAGGACAAAGTGCAAAGTAAATTTACAATTGTTTTATTCATACATATACAGTACGTAAGTATGTAAATATAGTATAGTTTAATTTATGTTCGATTTAATATAAATATCAATATTTCATTAGAGGGAAAAAGTAAAAGAATAAAATTTGTTACTTTAATTGGGAGGAATAAAAAATGCAGTAAACCGAAGCAAGTGTTACTCTGCAATATTATCTTATTAATGAAAAGATAGCTAATATTTTGTGAAAAGGAGTTACGAAAGTTAAAAGTGGCAAATAATTATATAGGTTTACGTACGTGCTAAGGACTAAGATAAACGTCATATTGTAATATAAACTCAAGCATCAGCTACAATTTAAGTGTAGTGACGTAACACTTGAAAAGGTTCGTTTGTTAAAAATTTTTATACAAATTTTTAATCTATTATCGACTTCCTACTTCTTAAAAAAATTAATTTTCAAATCACAAAAGAACGATAAAAAGTAATCGCAAATAAGAATATCATTTTTTATACAATAATTAATTTTTAAATTTTCTTGTGCAATACTTGTACTTAAATTGAAAATAATATATTATATAAGAACTGTAACAATTCAATTATATAAATATAAATATATGTAAGATAAAAAATTATAATTATTCATTACATTGTTAACAACTTTGATTAGCTTATTTTTTATGCTATGTGTAAAATGGCTAAGGAACGTATCTACATATATTTTACTCATTGTTGAAAACTTACGTAACAGGTCTACGAAAACGTAAGCTTCACGTTCAGAAATCGACCCTTTATAGCCGGGTGAAATGTAAACTATTACGCAATCACGTATAATAAATGTACAATAAAAACTACTTGCATCGAAAACTTACCGATTTTTAACTGCTTTGATGGTTTTCTTTATCGTTTTTTTTTCAACAGTATATATATTATATTTGGATTAAACAGTACATACGAAGTACTTTTAATATATATGTATATATATATATATATATATATATATATATATATATTGCGTGTATTTAAAACCAATAATTAATTGTGTTCTATTTCGACATTTTCTCTTTCCTACATTGATTACTATAAAAAATGCGATCAATAGCAGACTTACTTGACGGTACTTTAAATTACTGTCAGTAACGTTAATAAAAATAAAGCAAAAGTTTATATTATAAGTACAGTGCTGACTGATGTTACAAAACTATCAAATAAAAGTATATTCTGAAAGGAATGTTTTCAAAATTTTCATAATTTCATAAGCCACAATTCCAAGAAAAATGTAAAAAAATTCTTATTTCGACAACGATTTAACGAATCTGCTGGAAACTCTGCTACAAAACAGAGTAGATAATTGACGTCATTAATTCAATTTTGAAGTAATATAACATATGTAATATTATTTAAAATGGAGTATGTTCTGCTCGAACAGTAAAAATTGCTTTTCATCATCCTCTTAAAGGATGCCGTCTGCTCTTTTATACCGATTGAATAAAAAGTGCTCTGTGTCTTATAAAGCCGGTTTCGGAGTAATAAATTGATGGTAATAATACGAAGAAGATATTTCTCGATCTGATAGAACAGAAAATCTGTATTTTTACGAGATCTACAAAGTGCTTTGAAATATTTTTTAAATCTTTTCTGATGCTTTTCGAACTCAGCTCTGAAAATTCAATTGCTGCCAACAAGCATTACGATATTCCTAGCGAGCACTCCAAAAAAACATTATGAGTAATACAGATTTTCAGCAAAATCGGGAGTTGGCGCTACGTGTCGGAAGTACATATATACATTGCAATATCGCCTAATAACAACGCAACACAATAGCGTTGCATTTGAGCGCGCATGAATTAATAATACCAGGTAATACCCTAAATACGATTCGTGAAAGTACTGCGGAAGCCTCACCGAAGGTTGTCCGCTCGTCCGCCGAGTACGGGAAAAGTCTCTTATTCTATTCCGTTCCATCCTCCCTCTCTCGCGCCATCCTCCCGCTCGCGCTCCCCCCCCCCTCACCATCTCTCTCGCTCACTCTTTCTCTCTCTCTCTCTCTCTCTCTCTCTCTCTCTCTGATCTGCTCATTGCGTCGTCACACGCTAATTTATAAAAAATACTTTTTGTATAGACAGTTCTGCCAGCGACTCCGTGTCGAGCGATCAGCTGTGTAATACAACATTCTATATATGAGTAATGACTGTGTATATATATATATATATATATATATATATATATATATATATACACACATATATATAGTTCCTGCGCGCTCGCGTGGTGTTCGTCCGTCTATTTCCCGCAGTTCGGCGTCAGATGCGCTGACGACGCCGGTGCGCACGTGCGCGATCCTAATCACGACATATACATGTATTTATAATCGCAACGGTCACGAATAGAGAGATTCTCGAACTTCGCCGTTACTGTTACTCCCCACCCCCTCGCGGGAATAAGGGCGCGCGTTCTACATTGTTTTTTTCATCGTCTGCCGAAGTGAGTAAACGACGGGTTTTCAAATGTGCATGTATGGCAAATCGGCTTTTCGTATGGGAGGAAGACGAGCGCAGAATTTTTATTCGTATAATACAGTTGTTACTCGTTTAGAATCGTGTGCCGTGTAGTTCTAGTGTTGAAATTGATTGTAAATCGCGCCCTAGCGCCCCGATGCTTCGGGACGAGAAAGTGCGCGCAATCTATAACTGGATAAAGTTTACGAAAATCCGCTGGGATTTATAGAAAAGAGGAATGTTTTTTTTCAACATTATTGTTATAATATCCGCGAGGCGCTGAATTTGGATTATGGTGGATCTTTGTTTTTCTCTCTATGATCAAGACGATCACGGTGTGCGGGATAAAGTGAACAGTGCGGATAGTGCGATCGCAGAGTGAGAATTAAGTTATGTAGTGAAAGTTTTTGTATTTTTCATATAAAAAAATTCGCCAGAAGGGTGGGTTCGTTTCACTAAATTCTTTTTCGAATTTACATCTAAATACAATTTCATATGTATTTTTCCATACTTTTGTCGAAACAGCGATCAATTCTATTATTTTAAAAGTCAATTTGATTAGCACTTGATTTTTTATTTGTTAACAAAGATTCTGAATTTTTGTATGGAAAATGTGACATATAAAACGTCAGCAATATTTCGCACCGAAAATACATGATTATAAAAAATGTGTATGATTAGAAAAAGTTTATAAAAAAAATTTTACCATCGCACACACAGATAACAAAGAAAAATTTAAACTTCTTAAAATGAAAAATTAAGAAAAATATAAGGAGATCAATTAAAAGCTGTTTATATATAAATATCATGTCGGTATGGTACGAAATAAATCGACGATCAAGTATCTTGATTTATAAGAACGAAACAAAAATCGTGATATTATATATATATATATATATATATATATATATATATATATATATATATATATTGATTTACGGTTTTAATATAAATTATTCATAAATTTTGACAGTATAAAAGAACTGTATAAAAATATGTAGTAGTTCATGATTTCATTAATTCATTTGTAGTACAATTAAACACAATGACCATATTTTAAAAAGGTGCTAGAAAATAAGTGTTATAGTATGTAACTTCCGTAAGTACTCCATACATTTCGTACACTTTAATGTCAGAGATCTTTGTTTTTCAATATCGATCAGGTCATTAGCCCAAAGTCAACGTTCTCACAATTCCTATATAAAAATTTTATTTATTCGTATTGCATCGTATAATTGACAATGCAAAAGTATTACCTCAACCATGAATATGGACAATGAATGTGGAGAACGATGTAATGGACTTGACCTACTGAAGCAAACATTCGGAAAATCTGCCTTTGAACAATTCGTTAAATTTTATTATACGTGGATAGTTCACAGTTTTTCAAATCACGGCCAATTGTTTAATACCAACTGATATTCATCGCCTCTGATACTGTACAAATACAGTTTTCTTTTAAGCAGAATGATTTCGCTTCACCCTCTAAACATCCAATCGACTTAAGAACGCTTAAGTTTTCGACGGTGCCATTGCCGCGAAGAACATTATCCGATTGTTATTCGCAGTCATGATAAAACTACCAGATATTTACGAGACGTGCGCGTCAGAACGCATAGAGTAAAAATCGAACCCCTAATTGGTACCTGACATTTTCAGTGGCGCTGCCCACTGACAAAAAATTTAATTATAATTGACGCAACAGTAATACATAGAAGTTGATTTTTTTATATTTCACTTATCTAGATAGAATTTTACGCATATGTAATACGTTTAATAGCATATGACGTAATAATTTGATGCATGTTAAATTCAATAGTATATGGTACGGAATAAAAGAAAAATATTTAGCAGTTATAACGAAGAATATGTCACTTTCAATATTTAATAAAATTGTTGTTTCATTCGGTAGTTATAATAAGTATATACACATATACGTTAGTGTCACAAATTGAGCGTGAAATATTTTTTATCGTATTATAAATAAAGGATCTTCAAATTTAACTTTGAAATTCATAAGTCTTTTATGAAAATACAAATTTATTTGATTAAATATTCGTGGTTTAACATTTAATTTCACTTTTCATTAACTTAAGGACCTCTTTCGGGATATATAAGATCTGACCATGCCTTGTATATTTACTTTGACGTCCGAAATGTACTAATCGACTAAAGTTTAGCGTATAAAAATACCGATAAATGTAAAATTGTATATTGTTTCTCATTGTGATAATCTGAAATTGCTCCATACTGCCACGACATGCGCTACTGCAGTATGTACGGGCCTTGTTCGTGATAGATCCCAATTTTTCAAATTATTCCATTAGATAGTTTACTTCGTTGATTTAAATGTAAACCACGAGACAGTGAGAGACTATTAGAGCGTTAGAGAGCATCCGATATATAAGCCACCGCTATCGTGCGACGCGTAGAATGATTTCATCGGGCGAGAGAGCGGGAAAGAGTTTGACTCAACAAGTGGTTAGCATTGAACTAATTGCTTTAAAATCGGTACTTTACAAGTATTGCACTGCAGAGAGGTCGCGAATCTAAGGAATATAAGGATAAAGAAAAAAATCTTTAATGTTTAACTTTACATTTGCTTCATTATTTACCTATTTCAGAATATGTTTTATCATGCAAGTCATAGACAACGCTCAAGGTGTCTTTGTCGAAAAGTACTGAGTTCAAAAATTTTAAAGATAGCAAATACTGAAAAGTATCCGTATAATATTAAAAAGTAAATTCTAAAATAAATTACGCTTCTATCGGTACGAAAATTTTTTTCTAATCTCTAATAAAACAAACTCTTCCAATAGTTTTTTTACCTTGGCTTTCACAATCGATTTCTTCTACACATTTTTTGTTTGTTAAAAGTAAAAAGTTGACTATAAAAACCATCGCAAATCATCTAAATCAATCTATTTTTATACAACATACTCTCGAACGAGACTAGCCAATGTTCAAGGATCGATTCTAAAAAGCGTCCCATCTGACGACTTATACACTTATGTATACATAAGCACATAACAGAAGTTCTATACGCCCGATAGAACATAAAATCATCCATGGAACTCCTCTCTTCGGATGACTTTCCGGTACAAGAAGTATATACGTATAATTTCCTGACAAAAGAACCGAAGGACCTCGAGCGTACGTCCCGCTATCCACTGCCGAATCCAAAATTGTAGTCAACTTTACATATTTATATCTGTCAATGGATCCGCGAGCCAGTTTGAGAGCAAGACGTCATCGGTGTGGGGCAATTCCTGATGGTGCGCGTTTATTATACATTCCCTTCCGCCGTCTTAATTTCCTCTCCGGCTGCCTCCTCTGCCCGCTCCTCATGGTTTTGGCCTCGTTCGCCGCAGGCGTGCACACGGTCGAGGATATTCCCCCCCCTTGTACGTACGCGCATACAGGAACACTTCCGTTCTTCTTCTTATTATTACACATTTCGTGGCGAACGTTTTATTTGCCGTTCAGTTCGGTCGCGCGCGCCGGAGAGGCCGTTTCTTCTTTCTTTTTTCCCCTTCTCGTTCTCTTTCCTCTGATATTTTTCCGATTAGTCACACGGGAACCTAAGTGTCTTTGACCGACAGATTAATTCAGCCGGGCGGTTTTCGAGTCGACATTTTCGTAGAAATCCTTTTACAAGCGGCTGTTTTTGTAATACATCCAAAATTTTATAAGAAATATGTTTTCTCTTGTTTCTTAAAGAATCAAATCGGTTTCGATATAATATGATTTTGATATAATACGTTGCAGCGTGTAAAAGTACAAGTACTTCTTATCAACTAATATTTTTTAAGAAGCGAAATATCCTCGTATAGCTTCTCTCTCAAATCTCAGTCTAGAATAAATTTATTTTCATCGAAAATAAAATATAGAAGCCAGTCTTACAACGGAGAATTATTTCATACTGATTTGCTAATTAAAACCGGTACTCCTTTTTTTGGTGAGGATATTAGAGCAAAAAATATATGCTTTGGAACTTTCTGCAAGGTTTAAATTTTTATTTTAAATGAACGATTGTTTTCTTCTTCTTTCTATTGAATGTTTAAATATAAAAATACAAATAAACCAGGACTGGAATTCTATTAATAATTCATGAAATTTGCAAATGGAACAGTTGGTACGAATAATAGCGAATATGTCAAATTGCAGCTTCGACGATAATTGATTTCAATTATCATATATTACAACTCGTACAGTACACGTGAAACTTAGAAAGGTAAAAAATAAGTGGAGAGAATAATGAAGAGTTGAATATTTATTGATGAGCGTACAAACCGTTACAATGAGATACGGACTAATTCATTCAATGACCTAGTTGAGTGTGGTGTAATGATCGAGCAAATTTTAAAAAAAATTTATGATGTCTTCATCTCATTTATTGTAACAACTAACTGAATAATATCATTACAGAATGCATTATAACAAGTAGAACTATTGGGAATGACCAAAAGAAAATTAAATTTACGCTATTAAAACACTTTAAAATTTTTCGAAATTAGAATTTAAATTTTGATTGATTTTTATTATACCTAAAGCTATTGGGAATATTAGTTGACAAAGCATCGTTTGTGCAGAAAAATCAACGCTAAATGAGAGATCAGTAGATATAGGATACGAATTTAGTGTTAATTACGTGAAGTAACTCTTAATTCCTCCGTATTATATACTATTCGCATAATGTTGTAATTTATGATTTACAATTAGTATTTTCTTCTTTAGATATACTTTTAATCAGAGGCATTTCTTATATAAAAGTCCAATTTGATACTGAATTCGACGTATGAACGTTTTATTTATTGTTTTGTATTGTTTTCTATTGTTTTCTTTCGTTATTATTCATCAAATTTTGGCGAAATTTAGAGCATGCAAAATCAGCTAAATTTCTAAATATATAAAAACTAATATTAAAATTAAAATTGTACTTACGTCGACTGTTTAGAATTAAATTCATAATATTTTTATCGGTCTTACAGTCCTTATAATATAATATATGAACTGAAATAATGACAGTCATACTATACTTGTTTATTATCACCCCCAAAGAATCTGAAATCTAGTAATAACCCGAAATTTATTAATAAGTTTTATTTCCGATTCTTCGGGAGTGATAATAAACAAGGACAGTCTGACTGTCATTATTTTAGTTAATATTATATTATAATGACTGTAAGACCGATAAAAATATTTATTAATTTAAAAACTAAGAAACTATTTGCAGACATCGATTTTTAGATATTTTTTTCTTTAATTGTAATTCTTTTTTCCAAACCTTCGCCTTTCAATCTGCCATTCAAAATTACAGGGGAATAATAATTTATAAATAAGAACTAAAGTTCAAGAATGAGATCACCGTAGATCATAAAACTTTGCAGCACTCATTAAACATTATCGTTGGTAACCAAAGTTTTAGACAATGACACGTAACGTCAAAATTATTAGCAACTTTTCAAAAGACATATAACGGTATACGAAGTCTTCTGTTTATTACTCATCGGCTGTGGTGACAAGCATATTTGCTACGCCCTGTATATTTATAATTTCGGCCAAAAACTCTAAGCGAGAAAGAAAATTAACAGCAAACGAATAGAAAAATACATATGATACTTTACATAAAAATATAAAAATTATCAAAGATTAATCGGAGCATAATATGTATTCATTTGTAACTATCGAGAACTAATAGTAAATCTACTCGAACTTTTGCTTAGATTCACACGAGTACAGGGAATTTAAAGTCGACCGAAATCTGTCTTTTTAATACTGTGGATTCGGTAGAAATGAATGGAATATATAGGAAATAATTTATATCTTTTACAAGATAAACATGAGTTGACATCTACTTACCGCTTAGCAATAGTGGTACCAATAAGAAAAAATTTGGATAGACATAAACGCAAAAACATGGTTAACACGAAGTGCAAAGGAGTTTTGTTAAATTCCAAATTGAGCTTCTAGCCTCCCGTAAACATAATTCAAAGCCAGCAAAAATAACATAAACTTTGAGGAAACTGATGGCCAATTTAAGCAGTTTATTAAGCAATTTAAGCAATATGGCGGCGAATGTGAACCATTTAATCCTAATTTATGGAGCAGAAAATTGCCAGAGCATGGTGCCAAAAAGCAAAAAAATGCCAATACTGCCGACTTACCGGACGAGCAGTATGGATTTAGAAAAGGACGATGCGGTAATAACGCGAATTAGTAAACAGTTTTCATACCGCGAATCGGAACTGACATGCTACCGGATTACTAGTATAGTTGGTGACCCTGAATGTAAAAAAACGCGTAGGATTCCGCCAAATAAACAGACATATTCAGAGCATAGGAAACAACCTTCAAGGTTGATCTCCATCCCTCCCATATCATAGATAACTATCTTCCAAATCTCAGAAACACGCACAAAATACTGGTCGGAATAAAATGTAAACGTGTAACAGCCGACATGGCACAAAGTTCCATTCTATTCCCTGTTTCTATTATTTCTATTATATTTCTATTACTATATATTCAATTTCTAGAATTTTCAATATGGTGGTTTCCTCAGACTGAAAATGCCTTCAGACGTGCTATTTATTGTCAATCCCGATGATGTAACAGTGGTGCAGATATGCGCTTATTGTGTAGCGATACAAGTATGTATGAAGCCAAATATATTCTGTTACTCGGCTTATAATAATAAAAATAATAAATAATAAATAATAATAATAATAATAATAATAATAATAATAATGATAATAATAATCAAATATATTGATAAGTAATTGCAAGAAAGTATGTGATGATTATATAAGTATAAATGAGTTGTTTATGATAAATATTTCACTGCCATATCGTCTACTATCAATGCGCTGTGGGTTTAAGAAAAAAACGCGTTTTGTTGCTTGTCTCTTTCTCTAGTTGCTCATGAAAAAATCACACGCGTCTTTAAGATAGAAAGAAAGGTTGAATGAACTGAGGCATGCGGAAAGTTTTGGAATGCCGCTCGCTCTCTCTCTCTCTCTCTCTCTCTCTCTCTCTCTCTCTCTCTCTCTCTCTCTCTCTCTTATTCTCTCGCTCTCTCTTTCTCTTTTTGTATCTTCTTTTCCCATTTGGCGAGAGCTATTCAATTCAAAGAAAGAAATAGAGAGAGAGAGAGAGAGAGAGAGAGAGAGAGAGAGAGAGAGAGAGAGAGCACGCGAAGATAGAGAAAGAATCTTGGCAGTGACCCACTCTCTAATACAGCGACAGTTCCGCTTGCAGATTCAAACCACACTCGTGTCATCGGGGCGCCTAGTTACGATACATCATCCGATTTCTCCACTATCTGCTGCCCTTACACCTCTCGCAGCTGCTTTGTAATGTATATGCATATACGAATTTACGTGCACGTAATTAGCAAATACGTATTTTCGCCTTTCATTACTTTTTCCTCCCGGATCGCTGTAAATTAATAAGTATGCGGGAATCATAGCTTTCGTGCATCCGATTCTTTGACGATATCATTGATTTTCACAAAAGAGATTATATAAAGAATGTACACATATACGTTCCGATTCTTTTGTTGATTTTATTTTTTAATTTTAATTTTAAATAGTCAGTTTTCCTTCTATTCAACTCGAATGAAAATTTCAACAGAAGACGTGACTATTTTTCAATTGTTATTATTAATTTAAGTTTCTTTTCCACGCTGTGGAAATTTCAGTGCGCACGATTTCATTTGTTTTCTAGTCGATTGAGGAAAGTTTTTTCATGTTTACAGTATGAAGAAAAGATTATTCGGGGTCATTCTTAATTCATATTAAAAATTGTACTTATATCGACTGTTGTGAATTAAACTAATAAATATTATTATCGGTCTTACAGTCTTTCTAATATAATAATTAACTAAAATAATGACAGTCATTGTTAATTCGCTAGATTAGAATGACTTATATTTCTCTCTTTCATTATTTTGTAACGGCTTTTAAAACAACGACGATTATTGCCATAAAATCTGTATTTCGTTCTAGACATTTTATATTTTAAGATAAATCGAGATAAGTTTTTATTGAAATGTGTATTTTTTAATTAAATACGATCGTAAACTCAACATTATTTAATCTTCAAAATAAACATATATAATTTGAAAAAAATAGATGTTATAACAGTGTTACAATATTTAAAAAAACTAATTTTGGCAATTGAAACGTACATTAGTTTTTTGCTTATATTTCAATTTTTTTCGGTCTATATCAGATGTTTAAATTAGACGTGATATTAACATTTTCATTAAGTTACATCGAATATCTAATCACGACTGAATATAGAAAAGTAGATAAAGATTGGAAAAACGACCGAATAATTATATTTCTGGTATAATTGTAATCCTTTTTTTAATTGAATTCGCTTGGAAATAATAACTAATCCTAGTTGATAATTATACGCGTGCGTTTATAACATCAAATATTTGAATAATTTTCATAAATCAATCTTACAGTTACACTCAGTATGTTAAAAGCATGATACACATTGGTAAACTAATCTTTTTTACGTAAAAGTACAATTTTTATTTTCGTTGCTAATCGAATCAAACAGAATGATCTAAATTAAATTCATTATAGTTATAAAATATCAAAATTCTAATTTGATCAAATATTAAAAATTTTTTACAAACGAATATTCCATAATTAAAATTTTATGCTATCATTTCGATTTATTATTCATATAATTATATGAATATAGATTAAAAAATGATCCTTAATTCTCGCAAACTTTTCAGTTTTTCAATAAGCACAGTGAAATTACTATATAGATTGTATAATTCCGATGAAAGCCAAATAATGGTAGTTAAAATTAAAAAAAAAAAAATAAATAAAAACAAAATTATCGTAGTTCTGCACGGGAATATGAAACACAACAGGGTGGCTGATCACCTACTTCTCTGATTCTGCTACAACACTGAAGCTGAAATCTTAATGATCAGTGAGCAGTATCGGAACAGAGAAGGAGAAGGCTGGTATACGGATAACTTTGGGTCGGCAGTCATTTGGATTGCCAATCCACAAATAACAAAATTGAGGCTATGTTTGGGTGGTATGCAATAGTATTACGTATGTGAATTGCTACCTTACCCCAAACCAAGCCATAGGTAACTATCAGGCTATATTTAATGACCTGAAAGAGAATGTCAGAGAAATGAAAAATAAGATAGTAATGGCAAATGATTTTAGCGCAAGAGCTATGGAATGGGGTATGCCGAGGCCCGAATCCAGAGGTCGAATAATCATGGACCTGGTGTCTAGACCAGGACTACTGGTCTTAACACTGGCTCAACTTCCACCTTGAAAAGACCGAGCTACACTGAAACCAAACCAGATATAATCTTTGCGGCGGAACGTCTTGCCTCGCGAATCCAGGACTGGCAGGTGACCGATGACTATACAACCAGCGATTATCAGTATATCACATTCCGCGTATGTGATGGAACGCCGGGTTTCACTGGACGTAATAATACTTGTAAGGCTAAGAAAAGAGAAATTCTCATAGGCCATCAAACGCAGACAACAAAACCTTGTTGGGATTTCAAGTGGTTTATCGTCAAGTGAAGAAGCTATGGAGGTGATTAGTGGTACAATGCGCATCCTTTGCCGGGCCTGCGAAGAGTCGATGGCGTGAAAAATAATTGGTGGGAAAACACGTCCTATATATTATTGGATGGAGGAGATAGCTGATCTTAGACGTAAGTGTTTAGGTCTTAGATGAACGTCACAAAGAGTTAGAAAACACGGAGACGATATGGCTTTGTGGAGTGCTGAACATAAGCTATTCAAGAAAGCTCTTCAATGAACAATCGACACCAGCAAATACCTATACTAGAAGGTGCTGTGTGAAGATCTAGGCAGGAACCCATGGGATCTGGGATACCGGGTAATTAGAACACCATTAGAACATAGTAAATACTCTGTTTCCAACCCACCCTGACAGATCTGATCCAGTGCTTCGGAAGGAAAAAAAGATATCCTTCTGTTCAACAAGTATGAGCTCATTGTTAACGTTTAAGCTATACATAAAACAAATACATAAAAGAATTTTTCATGTTTAAATTTTGTGAATTGATAAGAATTACATAAAGAGCGTGCTCCATTTTAAATTACATACTAGAACTCACATGTTGTATCATAGAAAATATTGTCATATTGTAACCATAAGAAATATTCAACAAAAAATAAGGCTTTTTACTAAAAAAAGAGATCGTAGCCTCACCGCTACCATACTAAAGTCTTTGACTTAATGTAAAATCAGTTATTCGGATAGTCATTTTGAGTCCTGAAAATTGAATATTCTTTGTGGAAACGCTTAATTTTCGAGATACTCGACTGTGTAAGTTAAAAAGAAACTTACATGACGCTAAATATAATCCGCTAATAATCCGATAATAGTGACCAATAAAAAAATTGTTTCAAGAAATTTTTATTAAATAAGAGCTTTGTTTTGAAGATTTGTTTTGAATCTATATATTATTTCCTGACTCGCAAAAAATGATAAGTATTCCTGCTATCTAAGTGAAAAATAAACATGCTGCAATTGATTTAATTGAAAATTTTTTCGAACGAACGTGCATAACAATATTTAATAAAGTACACATAGGCGCCTCGTGCAAAAATAAAAATGATTCACACAGGAAATGAGAGATAGCAGCTCGATAAATCGGGAGGCACGTTTGCCTGCTCTGATTCACTCCTTGTTTGTTCCAATTCTGTCAAAGAAGAAAAATAAAACATGGTCAAAGTGTACCAGATCCTCCTGAAAATTCTCCACGTGACAGCTTCATGTTGTACTCGCGCGAACGGCCCACGATACATACCTTTATCAACTTCGCGGCTCTCTATGATAATCTTCGAGTCATGGGATGACAAAGCAGAACTAAAGAGTAAATAAGATTTTTACGGATGGAAAGCACGGCGCTCTGCCGAGCACGTGATCGTGATACATATATATATATATATATATATATATATATATATATATATATATATTGTTCTCTTGATTATTTTTCTACGACTGATAGTCAGAATTTAGATTCTGAGCGAGCGCGCGACCTTTCGACAAGAGCAGAAGATAAATCGCTGCTCCTACTCGGTACGCGATTCTTTTGGAGATTGTATGTAAGATCTAGGCCTGTGTCTTTTGCTGTTTCAAGCCGCCATGGGATGATTGTATTTCATTATGCAGGGTGTTCGAAATATTCCGAACTCTGCGCTTCGAATACAAAAGGAAAGCGGGCTTTCGAAAAAAAAGATACGCTAAATACGAAAGAGTTTCGGCTTTGAATGTTCAACTAAATGGTTATCTTGGACTTGACTATGACTTCATTATCTTCCAATTCACAATTTTCCCTTCTGTTTTTTAAATATAGGATCATCTATCTTTTATTTAAGATTTTTAAAGAGCAAAGAAAATTTTAGATCTGTATTTGCATTTAGATATGCATCTGAATAAATTACTTTTCCAGATTATTTAGGAATCAAATGACTTTAGTTTCAGAAAGGTGAAAAATCGCGATTATAAAGAGCTTTGGCCGTAATTCATTAATACTGAAATTATTTCATTTCGTAGATTATACTTTAAGTTGGACGTTTGTAAATTTTAGAGTTATAATATAAAAATATGAAGATAACGTTCTAAATTGCAGCAGTGTTATACTTTTATAAGATCTCTTAGAATCAATATAATAATAAAATAAAATCCACGGGACTGCTATGCTGAATTCTTTGAAACGATAACGATATTCAAGCAAATTCATTAATAGGGATAAGAATCGGAAATATTTTGTAATTAGAATAAAAGTCGCAGAGCAGTCGTGAACAAGCGAAATGATTAAAAACTGACCCCTTAACCAATGAACGTTGAGATTCGAGCTAACATCATAATAATTTTAACGTTATCCGAAAAAGCCCTTAATCGGACGTCCGATACACTGTACCTTACAAATTTACAAGAAGTTAGAAAAAAATCTTTTCACTTAACCCTTTATCTATCTAAAATGTAGATTTTCAATATTGCGGAAAGAAATAATTTTTCAAATATCTCAAACTCGCATGGCCTATGTTGAAATAATGTCAGTTTCACTTGTAGATGAAAAAGGCGTCTACTGATAAAAATCACACTTTTTAGAAGGATATACTGGGAGTGCTCAAATTTTTAAAATTATTTTTATAAGTTATTCGAAAAGTTTACGATTAGAAAAATAATGTTTTCATACTTTCAATTGTTTAAATACATACCAAAAAAATACATTGTCGATCTTAAATCACTTATGTCGCATGAAACAAAAATATTTCGATATTGAATTTTTTCTATAATCGAGTGTTTTATCGATTCTGCAAGAATCGGATTCCGGTTTCGTCAAAAATCGACTTCCGGCGACATTTCCGTAAAGTCCCGACGGAGAGTGCTGCAAATTTTTCTCGATATTTTCTATTTACCAACAAAGTTAAATATTAATTTGAAATCACATTTGTTTATAATACCATTTTAGTAATTAAACGATAATGACCTCTTATAATTTATCATCTTTGTTGGGTTTAGGTTATAGTCTTAAAGCATCTACTATCTCAAAACATATATTATTAGGTTTTTTATATTATATTATGGTAAACTAACTAAATAACATTTATATAGTACTGTGGATAATAATGACAACTTTGAGAAAAAAAAAATTAAAAAAAGATCTACTATGGATCTCTCCTGTCTATATAGTATATGTTCTGTCTATATAGTAAATGTTCCAAAGTTTCGAATAGATCACTAATCCTTTTCCAAGCTTCTTTTTAATATAACAGATATTAAACACATTATTAGAATCCTGGATTCAATATATTACAGTTCGTATAGAATGGATATGACAATTGCATTATTTATCATCAATAGATAATAAATGAAATATTTATAAAAGTTTCTATAATAAACAAATGGAATAGATTCTTGCAATGTTCTTTTTTTTCTTTAAAAATCTGCCATCACTAATTATTCCGATGGCACGCGCCCGGCGCGAGTGAAAGGAGCACGCGCGTCGCGGACGGAATTTCCGCGCTGCGCGCCGGCAAACCAGTAAAAGAAAGGGAGGGGGGATCATAAATCGTCGCGAGCTGCGTGTGTGTGTGCGCGCGCGCGCCTATATGCAATGTACTTCAAAAATGCTTTTAACGTAATTTTTCCATGCACGCTCTTGAAAATTTTTCATTATATACTGTTTTAAATCGTTCAAATAGTGACAATAGGATAACGCTCGCCATCTGTTTCGATTTTTTTTATGCAGCCGGTATTTACAATTTGCACCGCTCAAAATCTGATTGTTTTAATTTTAAAAATAATTTTATACGAATAATTAAAATATGATGAATGTTTAAATAAATACAATACAATTAAATGTATAATTAAATATTAGGGAACATAATTTTATTAATATTTTTATATACACTTTTCATATTAATTACAATAAATAACATCATATAACACAATGTTTTAACAAAATTTGTTTTTTTGACTTTGCATTTCGACTTTTTTATTTTCCTATTTTTATTATTTTTTCAGTGTCTAAACTACAATTAGATTCTTCTGTATTGTGGCTTCGTGATTTTCTAAACCTCTGCTGGCACTTTTTCATGTCGTGACCGTCAGTAAGAAATTTTCATAGTAAATGACAGCGAGAATCGTTTAAATCATTTGACTAACTTAAATTTGATAATTTGTGGTTGATAAAGGAGTACGATTAAATTGTAAAATTAGACATGAACTAGATATTTAAAAATACGAGAAAGAAAAAAAAGCAACAAAGTTCTATTGAATTTCAATAATATTATTACTGAGCCAGTAAAAATGAAGAAATTGTTTTGCGAGGGGCGCAAACCGCAATGTATTTTTAAAAATTAGTTAAAAATTGTACTTGTATCGACTGTTTTAAATTAAATTAAAAAATATTTTTAACGATCTTACAGTCGTTATAAAATGATATACTATACTAATATTATAAAAGACTGTTTTGTTTAGAATCACCCCAGTAGAATCTGAAATAGAAATTATTAGTAAAATTAATAATTCAAAAAATAATGAAAAATTATAGTTAAAATATAATAAAATTAAAAATTAAAAATAGAAAATCACATAAATTAATTTATATATTATGTTAAATAATGAACAGCCTGACTGCCCACCACCTAAATAGCCTTTGATTTTGTTCGCTGTTTCGAAACACTCCGGTTCATCTTCAAGGACTAAAGCAGATGTCCTTTTAAGACTATATAATTTTTTTCTTAATAAATAGCACCTTTACTTTATGAATTTACTTTTATGCCTGTTTATAAAAGGAAAATAATTACGTATGGGTTTTCTTCAATAATCCAATTTCACTTTTTTTAATCCAAAAAACATAATATATGAATTTCCTAAATGACGCAGTTCATATTAATTGTATTGTTTCCTATTATATTATATTATATTATATTATTGTATTATATTATTCTGCCGAAGATAGGCATTTTCTTTCACCTTACATTTTAATAAGTACAATATATGAAAACATAATAATAATAAAATTTAATAATAATTTCAAAAAGTGCACTTTATTTTAGGAAAGAAAAAAAATCGACACAGTTACCTTACACGAATCATGAAAAATACCTTTTTCTACATTTTGCTTATACAAAACCAATTTCATTACAACGACTAAAAGTATGATATTATATGATATTATCGTACGTTCATACTTGATATGAAAACATTTTCTTTGTGTGTTACAGTCAAATTTACTTCACTGAATATATATATATATATATATATATATATATATATATATATAATACCAGCCAGACACCTCGAGATTACATAGAGTCTTGCGGCGATGTCGTCACATGCGCAGCCGAAGAGTAGAGGAAGAAAAAAAGAAGGGTAGCACGATAGCAGGAGTCGTCAGGAGGAGAACGGAATACGCCGCTGCCGCCGCCGCCGCTAATCTTATATATATATATATATATATATATATATATATATATATCTACATAATAGACGAGCTTGGCGAGCTGTGCGCACGGGCGAAGCCTTCACCGGCCGAGAGAGCCGGCACGTAATATTGCAGCCCGGTATCGTGTCGGTGAATGAGGAGTTGGCTATAGGGGGCCGAGGTTCCTCTAAACGGCGGGTCGGTGGGACTTTCGTCCGTTTGCAAGGCTCGCCGGTCCACAAGCGGAGCTGTACTACTGGCATCATACATGAAGAGGAACGCCCGGCAGCTTGCGCGAGATTGCGAGTTATTTTATATATATATATATACAAGCTCTTTGGAAATTCTTTATTGTACTATATTAGTACATAGAGAACAATTTTGTATCTATAGATTATGTTTGTACTTATGACTGATTTTTTTTTCATTTAAAAACACAACATTGTCTATAAAACTAATGCAATTTTCATATTTATTTTAGTATGAAGTAGCCGATGGCATGTAATATAGAAATAAACATTCTTAATAAATATTCATTCTTAATGATCAGTGTCGGATTGGCTCGGACCGAGGCCCCCGGCGAGTTTTTTAATGGAAATTTTTGCTAAGATTCTGTGTCCCCTCAAAAACAGCAAATATAAAGTTCTAACTTGAATGCAACTGTTATTATTTTTTTAATTATAAAGTATTTTTCAGAAATATATCGTAACCAGTCGCTTTCGATATATTCACGATAAAAATACCATCGAGCCAACCCATTAGCATAGTGCTCGTAATCTATTTTCTTTTTTTATCAAATTGTACTACTGAAAAGGATCTTTCGTCGGTACAATTCATTGTAGTTAATAATATAACAAGCAGATGAATGATTGGAACTGTTCAATTGTTTAAAAAAAAAGAAATACCTCGCATCTTCTTGACAGTTATTATAGTTTGTATCATCTTTTATTATTATAGTATTACGACACTGTATATGTATTATATTTAGCAAAAAATGTAATAAAAAAATTATATTCTATACTGGTGGCTGCCTATATAGACAATCCTGGTAAGCCTGTTAGGCTTTAATCCGGCACTAATGGTCATACAGTCTAATAATTCTACTGAACAATAAAAAATCGTTAAATTCTGACGAGCATAACTTTATATGTTGCAACGATGTCTTGGATATTTTTCAATTTGAAACCTCTTTCAAGTATCTAAAGACAAACGTTATAAAATATTTTACAGCCTATTATGGCTTAAATATATAAATTTACTTATTTTACTTATTGATTGCATAATGCCAAAATCTATAGTTATTTATAATTAGGATCGTCGTCGTATATGTGTATATTTGCCAAACTCATATATCGTAGGAATGCAAAAAAAAAATCCGTTTACATTTGTAGTTTTTATTTGAAAGAATTATTTTCTAAAAGCAAATATAGAGCATGGATTTCTAAGTGAAATTGAACGGAATTTTGTCGAATGTTGTTTTTAAATGTCGAATTTTGTATATTTTTTTTTATATCGATGCATCGCAAATTTGAAACTTATACGTTTTCTTTCGATGATGCCCCGTCTCCAATGAACTTTCTCTCATCGACAGACTTACAGAATTATGTATAAATTATTCTGAGGTGGTATGACAATAATTAATTATCGTGTCCTTATCTTATATTGTTTTAAATATATTTAATTTTACATAAAGATTGATACTCTACTGAGTTATATAATCACTTGTTTACAGCCTAAGAAAAAAACGATCATTTCAACAGCATCATCGGCAAAATATGATTCAATAAATTCACTATTGATTTAAGATTAATTTTAGGAATAAAAGTACTGCATTGTAAAATATATTTCATAGCGATGTAAATATATTTACATCAGTGAAGATTTTATTAGTGAATTTAAAAATAAAAAAGATCCTCTCATTATACTATATAAAAAAATGTAATAAATAATTTAGCTCTGTGATAATTGTTATTACGCTTAGATATAATAGATCCTATAGAAATGGGAGAAAATGATCTATAATTCTTTTATAAACGTTTTATATTTAAAAAATATTGTATACTTATAAAAAATATTGTATACTTTGTATGTATAAAATTTATTATAAGCTATGTATAAACAACTTTTATTCTCATTTTTAAATTTTCGGTATGTACAATACAATAATATTTAAATCTTTTCAGTATATACGTATATGATTTCGCTCCAATCTCCTCTGCCTTACCAGCACTTGGCAATGAAGTGTACTACAGCATTCCATCCGCTATACCGCGATATTTAATTAAATAAGAAATTTTAAATGATTTTTATCACTCTAAAAATAAAAATACAGTAAAATAAAAAAAAATTTTTAAATTCAGCACAAATTTGAATTACAGCCGATGTAGCGAAAGACTGTACTCTGATCCAGGTACGTATGTTTATCAAGAGCGGTCGTCGAACCTACATATACAACGATAAATTGAAAGTATATATTGTACGCGCCACTCGTATTTATATAATCATGCAAGCGATTTCATTGGGACGGAGAATGTCACGTATTCGACGCATTGCGCGCGCTTAAGTTGCCGATAAAAAGTGTCTCACCAGGCCCCTCCCCCCCTTGATGATGACACTTCGTCCTCTACAATAATATTAACCATTCCAACTCGCCGTCAGC
This sequence comes from Sycobia sp. Sy_11, assembly GCA_018907035.1. Lineage (NCBI taxonomy): Eukaryota > Metazoa > Arthropoda > Insecta > Hymenoptera > Epichrysomallidae > Sycobia > Sycobia sp. Sy_11. Next base: position 2,838,933 of record JACCIC010000015.1, on the reverse strand, counting down.
TGGTGCGGTGCGCATTAGCCCACTCTTCTCTCTCTCTCTCTCTCTCTCTCTCTCTCTCTCTCTCTCTCTCTCTCTCTCCCTTTGCCCGCGTGTGCCTGCTTTGGTGTATATATATATATATATATATATATATATATATATAGCCATTATTATCAGCTGTCATTCAACGGTCGCGCGTTCTCGCGATTCCCGCGCCTAATTGTACATATATACGTATGAAAATTGCGATTTCGATTAATTTATACAGAAATGTGTGTGTATCGAGGCAAGAATACCCTCTGCTGGAGTTCGTACGGAAAAGTATATTATAATTAGTAACGATTGAAGCGCGCGCGATACCGAAACTCAAGGTAGATTTCCTTCTGCATCTATATACATAAGGAGAGACTCATTATTCAATTCAAGCATATTTTATTTAGTTTTTATATATTAATATACCTGTTTGATGTTGAACATTTGCTTATATATTGCTACATACCGAATGTGTGCACTTTTATGATCAAGATAAAGCCCGATATAGCCGGGGTATCTCGCTGCTTACGGTTTAAAGTTCGCCAATTCCGTATACATTCGTGCAATATTTTTATTTACTTTAAATTTCAATCGGTTTTAAAAAAATTCAAATTATTTAAATAATTGGAAATATTGCGCTGTACAATTTATTCAAAGCGATGTCAACGATTTCGAACAATTTTAAATATTATTTTAAATGATTTTATTATAAAATTATTAGAATGATGTCAAATTATTTAAAGTGACATATCAATAATTTTTCAAGTGATTTCAAGTATTTTATATAGTGATTTTAAATAATATAAATATAATATTTTTAATGATTTCAAGACAAAACCATTGCAATAATATATGAGTTAAAGTCATGTGAAAAGTTTTTTAGAAGCTTCAAGTGATTTTAAAATCCATACAAATATTATTTTATATAAGATTTTTTGCTCCAAAATGATTACAGTGATTCCAAATAATTTCGCACAATTTCAATTGAGTTCAAAATGATTCGTTAACAAGTGTCAAATTATTTATAAGAAAGAATAGTCGCTCGCAATTAACGATATATATATATAGATATATAGAACATACAAATGCACGATTATATTGTCGTTGTAAACTATTAATTTAATCTGAAGCTTCTAATATGTAAGTATATATCAATTGAAATCTCCCAGTGTCCTGAAAATTGATAGACCGTAGCTATAGAGCCTTTCTTATGTAAACAAAAATTTCCGAAAATATAAACATTACATATGTGCAAGCAACGATGCCTATTGGTGGTTGCTATTATAAATTTTCGGTTAGATACAAAGTAAATAGTAAAAGATAGCTTTAATGTATATAAATCAATGGCTGAGCAGTATAGATTAAAAACTAATGTGCTATTTTAATGTAATAAAATTATTTTTATATACCTTCCATTTTATTAACTTTTTATTACGACTTTTGATAATTTCGTTATTTCATTGAAAGTTTACTGGCGTGAAGGAAAAAACCCATTATTCTATAAAATATTATCTGGGTTCTGTTAAAGAGTTTGTTAAACGATTTGAAATATTTATTATATAATTCAATGAGATAATCGCATGGCTAGCTTAATTTTAAAAATTAAAATCAATACCTTTGTATATGCATGACGAACCAGAGAAGATCGACACAATGATTTAATTAACGATACTTTGTCAAAAACCAAGACAATTTTTTACTAAATCTCCTCTGCTCTTGATATTCGTGACACAATTATATATTTTCATAGAGATTGAATAATTTTGTATTTGTAATGCAAGCTTCCAATTCCTCTATATTCACAGAAAAACTATATATTTTTTCAAAATTATTGCAGATATAAATAAACACGTTAAAAAACAATCTTCTTTGACAAATGCCATAATCATCAAATCAACGATATAAGAAATATATATATATATATATATATATATATATATATATATATACACATATATATAAGTGTATACACATTACCTATATGTTTATCAGGTACAACTATAGATACAGGCCGACACATATACATGCTGCAGATACCAAGTACAAGTTATCTCTTGCGTACTTCTAAAAATTCGTCGCGACTCCGCGCACCCGAAGAAATCGAGAAACAGAGAGAGAGAGAGAGAGAGCAAGAGAGCAAGAATTACGCACGCGCCATAAATAATCGCCATGGATCGCCATCATCAGCGCGACTCGAGTCAGACGATCGCCGAGAACTCCGGGGGGCCAGCGCAGGCTGCCACGACTTTCGGCCTGTCGAAGAAGCTCGGGGCGACGACGATCGGGCCGCCGCCCCTGCGGGCCGGGGCGAAAAGGAACCCGATCATCGAGGACAACAATAACGAGCTGCCGTATCCCAAGCTGGGCGGATACGCCGGCGCAAAGCCCCCGTCGTCGACCGACCCGAGCGCGCATCAGGCGGAAAAAATCCCGCTCGTCGAGCAGGCGGTGAGGGGACGATTTTATTCGACTTTTGTGTAAATTGCACGTGCGCCTTATGTGCTACCTTAATCTTCGTTGCGCTCATATTGTCAGATGTCGAAGACGCTTAAATTTATTTGATAGAGGCGCGTTCTTTTTTATTTTCTATTGGGTCACGTAGGCGTGCATGGTGTTTCACAACTGCTTCTTTTTTAATCACTTTCCATATAATTGAGAATTTTTAAGAAATGCATATAGAAGAAAAAAACAACAACCGAGACGCTAATTAGAACAAAAATGAAACAATTATATAAAGAACGAGGGCATTTCGTATTATTTCTATAATGTTTTTATAAGTCTTGAGAAATAATTATAATTAATCACGATTGTTTCTTTGAGGGGAATCGAGGATGAATTACAGTACCGGTGCGATAACTATATAGTTAATACAATTATAAAAAGGCAACGCCGCTTTTCATTGATAATACTTTCAGACGAATAAGTGTGCGCAATTCCTGCATGAACCAAAAATACGACTTGAATCGGCGCATAAATATTTCGCCAAGATTGTTTTTCTTCTATTCTAAAACAAGTGTCAATATACAATTGTTTCTTGTTATGATTATAATGGATATTTACACAAGTAAATTGTTACAGAACCAAACGAATATTTATTGAAACCGCAGTAAATAATATTAGATTGAAATGGTTTTGATATTAAATTCATTGATATAATAATAATTTATACTTTCAATAAGAATTTATTTGCTACTGTTCAAATAAATTTTTATTTGATTCTACTAATTTTTAGCTAGATATTAAGTTAATTCTATATTATAGCAGGTTTATATCTAATTACCTAAGGTTGCATTAGATTTCCTATATATTATTTTGCACAATATATCTTATTTATAAACATATCTTAGCTTACAGCTTTAATTTTCTAAAGAATTTAAATTTTCATGTTTTAGCAATATATTTATATAATTTTTCTTAAATTATTTTTTATTTCACAATACATCATTATCAGATTTAAGACATAATTACAAAGTATTAAGTTATCAAATTCACGTACTTGAGTGCGTTAGCTTGATTATCGTATATAATTCTATATTATGCAATTAAATTATTTAAGTATAATATCAACCTTTATATTTAACAAATTCACTTAGTTAAGGCTTGAATAATTGATAATAGGTCTTTAATAATTTTTATAACATTCATATTTATTATAAATATATACAGTCGGATAACAAATCAAAAATTAGTTTCGCCAAAAAGCTGCCAGACAAAACTAGCAGAAAATTGATGAACCATGATTTTAGCATGAGGGCCCGTAAAAGCTTAACTACGTTCAATGGAACATGGTTTGGCTAATTAACAGTTCCGTTCATGTGGAAGACAGAAAAAAAATGGCTGGATTTATGAATATCATCGAAAGAGAAACACTTTTATCATCAACATATTCGAGCTCTAACAGAAAGATAAAAAAACGTAGCTATCGATGAGAAATATACTTTGAAGGATATTCCTTTTTAAACATTTCATAATAATAAAGTTACGTTTTCATAAAAATTTGCAAGAGCATATAGTTGCGCGCCCAATATTCCAAATCAAACAAATGAAAATTAATAATTCTATACCTACGTTGACTAATGCCAATCGAACTAAAAAATATTTTTACCGATCTTATATATTTATAATGACAGTTAGACTAATCTTATTTATAATCAGATTAAATGTAAAATCTAAAAATATTTTCTACATCTGCAAAGTCCAAGGTTCAATATATTTATTTATTTATTTATTTATCTATTTATTTATTAACCCAACAGACGTGATGCCCTATTATATTATAAAAACAATAACAATAAGAATAGATGGCGCAACAGATAAATTAACAAGTACATAAAAAATAAATCTAACATACAACGTTTGGTTCACTAGATCTTTGAAATTAGGACAATGTGAGGAATTAAATTTAGTATTTATAAGTAGGCTCATAATAGCTAGTTGGAGTGATTATTTATTTTTAATAAACTGTTAAAAGAACTAATACGTGTGCACGATCTTAACTGTTAATATATAACGAATATTTAAGGTCTAGTAAATAGGCTCTGGTAAATTAAATAATATTTAACATTCGTTATTAATTAAAATAAAGGTGAAAAGGGGGAGGGGACAAATGTATTATATGACATGCATGTATTAATACCTAAGAATAATACAAACCCATAACTTAAAATCTGTATAGTAATACAATCCCAAAGGAAGGAATTAAGAAATACGATTTTAATCGAAAATTTTGAGCAGCATTTACAATTCTCATGCATAAAATTTTGAATTAAAATCGTGTAAATTAAAATTTTGAATTAGAATATATTTTCGTTCCAAATTGTTATCATGCGATCATTAAACATGAGTTAGATTACATTGAAAATATGAGCGTTATATCCACAGCAACGTGGAGTCGATATACTTTCCAGAAATCGTCCTATTTCTTACGAATAACATTTTCATTTTCCCAATTGAAATAATTCAAAAATTGTTATTTAAATTTATCTAATAAACACAATTGACACTGTTGAAAGTCATCTCTCCCTCAACCGCGATCACAGTTTAGGATGCTCCAAAAGGCCCACTGAGTTTGTCGCCTTGATGACCTTGGGGCATCATATTATAGTACCAGAATGGGTCTGTGACTACTAACATTATATATATATATATATATATATATATATATATATATATATATATATATATATATACCGCATGGCAATGCATCGTGTCGTACAGCGCATGCACTGATGCACATTGCCACTCTGCAAGGTTGCGTGTCGTCAACAAAGCAGTAGAAAACTACATCGATAGATGAAAAACCTTTGCGCAGGGATATTTACAGTTTTCTACTTAGCTAAAAAAACATGCAAATGGAAAAATTAGCGGAGTTATCCAAGGTATTTGTAAAGATGTATATACTAATTTATATTCTAAATCATTTCTCCATTGTAACCTCAAATGCAGATAAATTAACAAATTTAAAAAAGGTGGTGCTATTTTCTGCAATGAGTGCGTACACGACCTTTACGATTACCGCGTCTACTACCGATCTTATAATGCATTTGCCGAGAAATATATGAGTATATATATTTATATTCAATAACTTAATTAGAAAAAAAGGATTCATAAATTTCTATGCACTCTCGATTATTAGCTTATTTTAATACTTTATTATATATTTATATACTTATTTTAAACATACTAAAAATACAATATTGAATAATTTATATCGGTATATATACCAGATCGATGTATCAGATAATGTATCGATAATGTTTGTTTAGAAACGTTAGTTTATAACTCTGCATTTATAGCTTCTATAATATAATTTTGAACTGAATATATTTTTCAATAACTATATAAGTTACATTACACTAAAAAACGATTGAATATCTCTTGCTTATATAGAAATACGTCGCTTCCCCTCGCATTACATCCATTATAAATATAAAAAAACAACCCCGCGCTTTTATAATAAAATTAATACATCCAATCAACTCATGCCATTATATTCCTTATATATATATACGTATATATTTTACAGGCAAGCCACGCGCCGGCGAATGCGGCGGTGCCCCGTACGAGACCTCCGCGGCCGGCGCCCGTCCTCGAGGGCCGCCCGATCGTCGTGGCGACCCACCTGGTGCCCTCGCTCCCGGTCGAGCTGTTCGAGGTCTTCGCCGAGGCGATAGAGGCGGTCACCGCGAAGCCGGTGGTGCTCCTGTACGAGTCGAGGACCGACAGGCCCGTGGCCAAGGACGTCGTCGATATCGGTAAATTCTGAGCCGTATTTATAATATTTTTAAAATGCTCGATGAGAAGCACTGTTATAGTCAAATGTACGTCAACTTTATTATTAGTATGATTAATGAAAATTTTGTTTAATTTTATCGAAGAAAAAATATATAAAAATATATACGCTTAAATAGCATGTTTCAGCAATTCACATAAATGTTGATAGATTTTGCCAAAAATTTTTTAGTAATCGAATTTGACTGGTACAACAATGTTTAGTAAAGTTTGCCAAAATTTGCCAAAGTTTGAGAAAGTTGGGGAAAATTTTTCAAAATCCGATAGAGTTCTAGAAAAAATTTAGCAATGTGGATTTTTCTATTGAAATACAATCAATGATTTTTATAATACTTTTAAATATTTATTATATTAAATAATTAAATTTCTAAAAAATCGAAGAAACCTATGCAGAAAAATAAATAATTCATTTGGAATATGATCGTTATATATACGCTGTAAAAAATTGGTAGATTTTTCTACTGCATGTGTTCTGTTTATTTTTTATTTTAATAGAAATTTATTGACATCGTGTAATAGTAAAATCAAATACAAAATTTAATATATATTCGAATTGCCCTACTGCCCGGGCAAGAACTGTCTGTACGAAAATCATGTTACTACTTATACAATTATACGTTGTTTACTTGTTAATCTTATAATATATATACTAATGTAAAATTGTACTCACCTGTTCTAGCTGACTAACAATTTATTCACACAACTATATATCAATTTTAAGTTTTGTTTAATTTGTAAGTCATTTTAGCTTAGTATGGAAATATCATTGTTGCTATAGAAAACATTATCTATACATATACACGTAAATTAATAATTGTTACAGTTTACCTTGACAGAAACCAAAATAATAAAGAGGCTCGAAATGTCGGCATAAAATTAAATTAAATCTGTTTTTATGCATCTTAAAATTTTGGAGTAAGACCATTAGAAACTATAATTTTATCGAAATTCGTTAAAAAATTTTGAAATACTTCAACGTAAATTCTTTTTTTTAACTTTCGTATCGCTTTTATTTCAAAAAATTCGCCGGTACACACACACACACACACACACACACACACACATACGCGCGCGCGCGTAATGTGTTTGTAATGTGTATAATTATTTTCAGCGATTTTACCGGCCGGCGAAACCTGGGAGGACGGCAACCTTCTACCGATCAGCTTCGTTTTCGAGCACAGATTAAACAAAACTTTCTCGCCGGCCGTATACGCGGACGTGATCGTTGCCACCGATCGAGCCCCTCACGTCGAGGTAATGATTTATAAAAATCATATATTGATGAACGAATTAACTACATAAAATATTATATATGCAAATTTTGGAAATTTTGACATTATTTTTAACGGGCTGTCGACTTCTCATTTATATACCAGTTTGAATGAGCAAAACGATTTATCGAAGAAAAAATTCTCTTTTTATAACAATATAATATTATATCTATAAGCATTAATTTATTGCAAATTCGAATTAATTGTGCCCTTTATTTACGTTTATTCAGCATTACGTAAATAAAGAGAATAATTAATCAATAAATTAAAATTTACATCAATTAAATATATGTATAAAATATTATTGAAAACAAATTATACTGTTTTTCTCGATCGATAAAAATTGAGATCGACAGCCCCTTAATGGGCTTAATTAAGCTTCATCTAATCCGTGTTAAAGCAATCGATCATTTTTCGTTCTCGTTTCAATAGGACATAATGGATCTGCGGGGGCACAGGTGCGCGTTCCCGGACAGAAAGAGAGCTCTCGGGGCAGCCAATCTGCTGTTCAATCATTTGCGGGAGAAGGGCGAGGGTCCGTCGTTCTTTGGGAATACATTGGGTAAATTTTTTACATGTATTTTAGCGCAATAAATAATAAAGTAGAAAAAAGTGTAGACGTATGATTGTTTACGTTTGATACATATACATATACATGCATACATACATACATACATACATAAATATATATATATATATATATATATATATATATATATATATATATATCATTTATAATTTATTTGATGATTTGAAATTTATAATTTTTTAGTGAAATTACATTTTCTTTTTATTTATCTATACATTCTAGATGCAAACTCACAAATATCTGCACTACAAATGGTTGCTGGTAAACAAGTTGAAGTTTGTATATTAGAATCGCCAGTCATAAGATTTCACAGAAAATCACTGCCAGGAGTTTACTCCCTTTATATTTTAACTAGTTTAGGACCATTACCACCATATGTAATTATGACCAATAAAAATATGTCAAGTACGTATTTAGTCAATAAATCTATATTTATTAAACATGCGTTACTAATAACTTTTAAAAATTTACAGAAGATATCGTTAATAAAATAAAAGATCATTTACTCAACATTCGCGAAGATTCGGAGTGGATAGAAAAATTTGCGCCGTACAGTGTCCTCGGCTTTGCTGAGTATAATAAACACAATTTTGATGGACAAGAAATAAAATCTGTAGCCACCAGTGCTCCATACTACTAAGAGAGATAAACTTATAATACTCTTTGTTTTAATAAGCTATCATTATATTATTTTTTATAGCCTTGTATTAAAATGTAAATTATAAAAAAAAATTTTTATTTGTTAACAATCTAATTATATAAGAATAATTATCGTTAAAAAAATTTTTATTCTAAAATAAATAAATAAGCTTTCTTCAGTGCTAATTATAAAAAAAAGTATATTTAGTGAACAGTTATTCAATATTCTTATATAAGCAATCAGTTTCAAAAAATTGATCGTCATAATAATGATGAAGTATAATTCATTTACATGACAATTCATTACTCGATACGAGTAGTCACTGACATTATTTTCTTCATTGAATTAACCATTTTTTACATATCCTTATATACAGTCATACATTTTTTATTTAAAATTAAATCTTCCTAATAACGGGAATATTTACAATCCTTTATTTCTATTACTCTTTAGAAAAAATTATTCACTACCAAAAGTTAGGACCTAGATGTCCTTTCGGTGGTGGAATATTACCTTTTTCTAAAGCTTTATCTAGAAAATCGCCTAACCGACTTATAGGTGCACTTGTAACAGAATCAAAGCTTTTTAGTTTTTGATAATACACATTCTTAAGCAAAAACAACATTTTTGGAAACTGACGGGGATAAGTTCGTCCTAAATCATATCCAGTCACTTCTAGCATAGTGTATATTAATGTAGCACATATATCTGCTATATCACACCGTGGCTCTGAAAAAGTTGAAATATAAGAAATAATTTAAAATAATTGAAAACTAAATATATCAAATTCAATAATTTAATATTGTAAATATCGTATTGTTATCATCATAAATAGAAGAAATAAAAATATATAACATCTTTCTTAGTAACAATTCCTAAACACTCATAGGCAATGTTGAACTATTTGAGAGGAGGGGAGATTTAAAACTAATGCAAATGTATTTTTCTTATTGTATATACTCCTAAAAAATAAAGCTGCCGATGATTTTTATCATCTACAGATCCTACAGTATATGCATATTCCTAATAAAAATGAAATGTGTTAAGTCATGTAAAATTGTTTCATTATTAACAATGAACAGATTATTTAAAAATGATATTACAAAAAACGATTAGTAATTTTTTTCTAGAATTTTCTATGTATCGTTTTTAAAATGTCCTACAAATCGCAGCACAGAAAAATAGTTATGGAATTGCGTCATGTTCATGACAGCTATACATACATTTAGACATAACGAATAAAGTCAATTTTAAAGATCACTTGTAAAATTTCGCAAAGCAATGTAATTAATATTGATAAACATCTTCCAAGTGATTAAGCCAAAAATGAAGAATTTATTTTATAAGAAATATGCAAGGAAAAATGTATTTGAAAGATGGAATTTAAATTGTGACAAAATTGAAATTAACAGATTTAGACACAAATTTATTCTGTAACATACTTTGTAATTTAAAAAATCATTTTCCATCTCTTTTCTCTAATTCAAAGTGCAAATAATTGTTTCTTTACAAATTTTATAATCTAATAACACTTATTTATTTTTTAGATAATTGCAAAAGTTATATATTTAAATAAATAATTATAATTTGTTGTTATTAATGATAAAGGAATTTATGATGATTGTTTGTATTCTATTGTTATTATGGACATCCATAGGTGTATACATATTAATATAGTTTTATGATAAATCAAAAATATAATCATGAGAGTGCAAAAAGGAAATCATTTGCAAACAAAAAGTATATAAAGCTAAAAAGTAAATTAATAAATATTTTTATCGGTCTTACAGTTTTTATAATATAATATATTAGCTAAAATAATGACAGTCAGACTGTCCTTTATATTTACTATTCTTTATATTCACCCCCGTAGAATCTGAAATAAAACTTATTACTACAATAAATTATATTAAAAATTAAAAATAAAAATAAAATAAAATTAATAATAAAATCAAAATAAAATAATAAATAAAATAAAATAAAAATAATAAAAACAATATTTTATGTTAGTAAAGGACAGCCTGATTGCCAACGCCAGCTTAAATTTAGAATAACCTTTGATGTGTGACGTTTCGAACCGCTATGGTTCGTCCTCAGGAACTAAACTGATAATATATTATATTAGTAAGTATTACTGTAAGGACGATAAAAATATTTATTAATTTAATTCAGAACAGTCATCATAAGTCCACTTTTTAATACTAAAAAAGTAAATTGTGTTAAAAGCATAGGTAAATATAAACATTAGTCAACTCAATAATCAAATTAATGACTTACATGCCTAGCTAATTTCATCGTTTTATTCAGTCCAATGACTGGCATGAATAAATTAATGCTATATTTATTTTGAATTAACAAAATTTAATCAAATTTGTTATAAAGAAAATTACGTACTTATTTAGAGGAAGATGGGGGCTCTATAAAATCAAGCTACATAGTTTATGAACAACCCCTTATTATAGATCAGGTTACAACATATTAGCTTTAATTAACTTTATAAAAGAAGTAAATTAAATAAATAAAAAAATAACCGTAAGTGTAGAGTTTTGATCAGATTTTTAGAAAACTAATATTTACCAATATTTAATGTTGCAGCAAGCCATCTCCATGCATTTCCAAGACCATGAGGGTGTGGTTTAGTTACACCTCGCCTCTGTCGAGTTACTAATATTGAAGCATACAGATACATTAATCCAGAAAGTTTTTTCCAAAACTGTTCGGGTTTTTCTGGTAATCCATTCTCATTATATTTACATCCCAGTGACTTATAATAATCTTCTTCAGACTGATTTGGTCTAGGCATGAGAAAAACGGGAACAAAAAATGGGCTTCTACAATGAAATCGAGCTAAAAGGAGTGCACCAAAATCTGGCCAATCATTCCATAATGCAACAACAATGGCAGCAAATGGAAATGCTAATTCTGGTTTGCTGGAAATAGTCGTGTCTCCTTGATCCTAGTTATAGATAAGCAAACGATATTTTAACAATTTCATATGCACTATGTATTACTTTATATTTTTCTGATAACTTACCACAATTTTTTGAGCCAATAAACTTTTAGAGTAAGCTTCAGCTTGTGGGTTTAGCAAAATATTCGGATTCAATTTTCCTAATAAAAATTGTTTTAACTTTTCATACTTAGTTATTAATTGTTCGCTACTTGTATGAGATATAGAATTTATAGTAATATTTAATGTTTTTTGACACTCAAATTTGAATTTTTTCATTGCATCAGACTTTACAAAGTCTTGATATGATGCATTATAACTATCTAATAATTGATGACTATTTATAAAAATGTTCCATGATTCAGTATCAGGATAAACCATATTCAAAGTATCTTGCGATTGGTCTTGCGATTGATTTTCTAATTTTCACATAATATACATTAATTATTAAATGAATATAATATATATTTAGAATTTCATTTAAAAAATATTACCTGATGGAATTGTATTTGATGGACAAGTCTCAGCTAACACTGGGACATTTGAAGACTCTAATGGTGGTTGCGATACTACAGTTGCACTATCAACTTCTGATATTTGTTGAGCTTTAATATCTACAATCTGCTGTTGTTGCTGTTGTACCTTAATTACCTCTTGTTGTACAGGAAGAGTAGTAACAATTGGCTGAGAAATTTCTGGAGTGCTCTGAACATTTTGTGCCTGCTGAGACCACAACGCTTGTTCAGCTTCAAGTTTAGCTTTTTGAACTTCCATTTCTCTGCGAGCAATTTCTTGTTCATATGCACGATCGAACTTCTCTAAAAATTAAAAATATATGTATGTCAAATCCTGAAATTAAATAATTTATTTTTCTACAATTTCTGTAGTGTACCTATGTCAGCTTTAAATAATTGGAATACCTCTTCATTGCATTGCACTAAAATCTCTGCCATTTTCACATCTGCTACAGTTAAATCTCCCATCTTAAAAATAAAACATGGTGAAATTATCCAATTTATATTACTTAATTGATTTCAAAAATTAAAAATACTAATAATTAATATAAATTTATAAAATTATTATTTGTTGAAAAAAATTATTTTATTATAAATATTTTTTAAAAAATAAATAGTTTCTAAAATATAAAATGAGCATGTAAAATAGTTTTTTGATGAATCATTAGTTATAATTGCAAAATTAAAAAAAATTACATTGAAAATAAATAATATTTATCAGAATATATCTAATTATTGATTTTATTATTATTCTAAAAAAGTCACAGGACTGGAACATATTATATTATGAATAAATTATTTAATTTTATGTAGAGTAAAACATCTTACTTTTGCTTTTTCATTTATTGATTCCATTTGTACATCTAATTCTTTTAACCTGGCTGCATGTACTCCTAAGATACAAGAAGCTGAATTTTTATCATAACAAGACTTTGAAACATTATCAATATCTTTCCATTTTGCATGGAAAGATTCTCTATAAGGAATAAGTTTCTTTAATAATTCTTCACTTTCTTTCAGCCTTTGCTTTTTAACTTCATTTTTTCTGTCTACTTCCAATTGTTTTGCTAATTTCTCTTCCTCAGCTTCTAAACGTGCTAACTTTTCAGCAGTATCTTTTTCACGTTGAATAGATAACTTTGACAGCAGATCAGTTAATTCATTTTGCATTCGGACTTGTAATTTTTCCATTTCCAATTTTTTTTTCTCAACAACTTTCTAAAATATTTAAAAATCTTTATTATTTATTTATTTATAATAAAGAATTTTCATGGAATTAATACAATTAAGATTTTTAGAAATATATTCATATTTTTGAACCATGTGTATAATAAATTAAAAAAAAAAACAATAAAAAAAACAAAAACTTAATTTAAAAGCTAATAATTTATTAATCAATATTTTAATCAGAGTTTTCAAATGTTAAATTAGTAACGTTTCATTTTTATTCTCAGCATTCCGAGATATTCAAGTTATTAATATTAGAATCATGTCTATAAATATTTTTGATAATTTTTATCATACATACTTTAACTTTTTCTCTTCTTTGTAATTCATTTTCCAACAAAATTTTTTTAATAGAAAATGTAATGTTACTTCTAGAAGATAATGACCCATTAACAGATGGTTTATTTGATTTAATTTCATCTTCATTTATAGTATCAGAAATGCATCCATTCTCCGAACAAGCATCTGGTCCAATTGTAACTTTATCGAATTCACCAGATACTCGAGCTGCTTTATTTAATATTGAAACTTTTAAGCAATCAAAATCTTTTGTGATATCATTGATGCACGGTGATTTTTGCTAAAAAAAATGTTAGGTAAGATCAATACAAAACATTTGCAAAAAGCGCTATTACAAAAATTAGCAACAATTTTTTTATAATTAAAAATTTATTTGTGTATAAATGAAATAGTTACCTTTTCATGCGGTGAATATTGCACTAATCTTTCATTATTATTTATCTTAAACCTTTTGCCAGACATTTCTTTTACTTAATATATTTGCACCAACGAAAGCATTTAAATCAACAATATTCAAACATAACCTAAAATAATATTCCTTTTGTGTTGTATAGTTGGATTTGACTGTTATGTATTAGTGGTGAAAGCACCTGTGGCAACAGCAGCCAATGACTAGTAACCTATGTTGATAAACGGCCGTGTAGACTATTTGTAGACTTTCAGATGACTTTCAGCAGAGATGAGCAGAGATTGTCAGAGACATAGGCGATGTTGGTTCCGTGACAGTGTCAGATTTTGCGGCAGAATCACAAACCAGCACAAACAAGGTCTGTCTGCAATCTCGACTATCGATAAATGTAGCGCACTGCTGAAAATTGTCCGAATAGTCCAACCACCCATATTCACTGGAGCCTAATCGTGATGAGTACGCGCTGCTATCTGGGATATAATTAACGCATCAAAGCAAAGAAGGAAAAACAGTGGGCACGTGTACAGGCTGCTGTTAAGGAAAAAGGGCAAGGTGGCAGACTGGTACGATTAATTCAAGGGTATAAATTCTTGATGAAGGAATTTTTTTAGATGCTGGTTTTCCTATTTCAAGCAACTTATTGCGCAAACTAAAAAATATTTATTTAATAGACAATCAAGTAACAATTTATTGATTACATTTTAATCAATATTTACTAATATTTATACAGTATTTTTTTACTTCAAGTAAACGATTAATTGGATAAATAACTACTTTCAAAATCTTAATTTCTTACATTTAGATATCGGTTTCATAAATTAAGAAAATAATAATCTTGTTTTTATTTCTCTAAAAAAAACAGATTTATTACTCTTTATCTTATAATGGAAAAAATTAAATATAATATTAAATATAATATAAAAAATCAAATATAAAGATAAAATATCGCTTATTTCTAAATATAAGAAAATATTTATTTAATATTTTGATGCAGGGAATTTTATTAATTATCATTTAATCAATATTTACCAATGATATCTAATATTTTTATACTGCAAGAAAGCGATTACTTATTAATTAACTTTTCTCGAGAACTCAATTTTTTATATCTAGACATTGGGTTCTAAATTTAAAAATAGAATAATCTTAAGTTATAATATTCAGAACAGGGTTCTTCAGCAATTTTGAATTGAAAAAAATAAATTCCTCAAGAAAGAATTTCTTCTATAATCTCTTTTATTATCTTCTAATCGTGTATATATGTTTACGTAGAGCATAATTAATTTTTTAATCTACATGTTATATGTTCTAAAAATTTTTTATTTAATTTTTTTTAATTACACAAAAATATTGCCTTGATATGAGAAAAACACTTTTCTGTGATATAAATACAAAAATTAATTATTTTTCAGCTTCGTATACTTAAGAAGTTTACATTTAATAAAATATTATATTGATGTGGCTAATCACGTATTACAACCAATACGATAAATAAATTGTTATAATATAAGTATATTTTATATATACATGCATATACTATTCATTGTGATTCATAAATTATTTTCTTGATGTACTATAAGTCATATAAAATTGTTATATGATATTTTTACAATAGCATACAGAGTACTGCGATAGCGTAATGATTAAGGCGTTAGCTTGCGCTCCAGTTTTTTTCCTATAAATTATTCTGTCAAAGCATAAGAATGTACCGAATGTATTACTTACAATCATAAGTATATATTATAATAGAATAGATTGATATGGCAAATCACGTATAATACGATATATAAATTGTTATAACATAAGTACATGTTATATATTCATTAAATGTTCAGGTTTCTAGAAAATAAAAATATTTTAAGTAAATTTTTTTTTTAAGATAGTAATCGAATTCTTGATTTTAAATTAAATTTCTTGAGTGAAGTATTGAAATTCGTAATCCAAGTATATATTTACTTCATTTTTTAGGATTGGATTTGGACACGGAGTTCAATTTGCGATAGTTCACGCAGAATCGGTAGCTCCCGTTGCTCTTGCGAACCATTAAGACGGGGCTAGACCACTCGCTAGTGGATTGGCCTGATCGAGCATTTTGCGCACTTGCGCACGTAATTCCAGCTCAATCTTCTGAGAGACCGGATAATAACGCTATTTCATCGGCTTAACATCGGCGACATCGATCACGTGGTCGGTCAGATGCGTGCAGTTCAGAGCCTGATCAGCCGGAAGTAGCATCCAGTCGAGGAGTTCCTCGAAATCTCGACGTTGACTATCGTCAATATCAGCTAAGCCTATAGAGGCAAGCGAATACGCCGAGGTAACCGAGATGGTGCAAAGTTGTAACGGAGCGAAATCCGCAGCACCCTCGATCGACATGGTATTGTCGCGCGGGTGGATGACCGCATTGAAAGCGCAGTAGAAGTCTGCACCGAGCAGACAGTCATTGTCCAAGTCTGGAATTATAATGATATCTACCTCCATTTCGGCGTCAGCAATTGCAAACGGAAGGGCTATCTGGCCTATTATCGGCTTAATTTTTCCCGTGGCGAATCGAGCGCCAGATTCGGGAAAGGATCGAACTAGACGATCGAGGGCAGATGCAATATGCAGGCTGATTGCTCCGAGAGCTGTTCGAGCAGCCCCTGCATCGTGTAGTGGATGTATTCAAAACTCGCCTATGTCCACCTGTACCCACCATCGTGAATACCGATCGGATTCGATATTTGTGGTCGAGTCAGCGAAGTCACGGTCGTGATTCTCCTCCTTTATAACCAGGTGGTGGCAATCATCATTACCCCGTGTCCTCGCAGCTGCCTGCTGATCTTTAGAGGTCTCACGGAGCGTAGGGGCGAGTTGGACCTCAATTACTCACCCTTTTTCACGTTTCCCGAACACTCAGGACAACTGCGCAAGGTGTGCCGGACAACTACAATCCCAGCACAGGAACCGTGCATCAGGACCTGCTATCCTACCTTTATTCCTGTCACTGAGAGGCTTGCGTACGAGCTTTCCTCTGAAGGGAGACTTTTTCTCTGACTTATGCGGGCTCGACGCTCTGTTCTTTCCTGTACACGGCGACCTCGGGCGTAAATCGCAACTGCTCTTCTTCGTCATAAGAACTAAAACACCTGATGCCTCTAAGTCAGGAGAGGTGGCTCTAAAGCCCGGCTCTTGCAGGACTTCTCAAATTAAAGCTCTGAAATCTGGCGTCTTCACGTCCACGGCCGCCATATTTGACTTCGCGCGTGTCCGAGACGCGTCTGTCACATCGGAAGACACTTCAGGTATTATGCAGTCCTCGGGTGACGGAGGTGGCTTATAATTGCGCTCCGCATCGAGAACGTATCCGGCCTCTCGAGCGAACTCAATGAGCCGATTTATGCTCGTAACCTTCTCCCGTGAAACTAACTTCTGTATCTCTGGATGTAGGTTACGGTAAATGAGGGCGAGCTGTTTCTCGTCTGACCATGGCAATTTGAACCGATTTAGGATCGTCAACAAACAAAAAACGTAGTCACGCGTTGGCTCGCGTTTGGCTTGCGTACACCGCTGTGCTTCGCTCATCGGCTCAGCTTGGAAATGCCGGTTGAGGCCGTAACAACTCCGGGCCGGGTGGCAGAACTCTTTCCACGTGGTCCAATCTTTCCGGGATAGACGGTACCAGTGTAAGGTGACACCTTCCAGAAGCTCCGTCATTGCATTAAGCATGTCCTCGTCCGTGAGCGGCATCAATCTGCGACATTCCGCGATAATCTGCTGGAATTCCTTAACGGTTTTTCCCTTGGCACCATTGAACCGGATTTTTCATTGGCGCACAGTTTTACCAATGTCCGTGCGCTCGGGCAAGGTACTTGATAGCATAGATCGCGTTATATTAACGGGCAAACTGATCACATCTCGATCCATGTGACGTTATGGTCGCCTGAATCGGCCATTCGTTGCCTGTGCTACATGCCAGCGGTTCATGCCTGTTGATTTTTGCCAAATTAAAATCGATCAGGTTTTGCATTTGCTGATCGGAGGCTGTTGTACTACGTCTTTGGCCTGTGCTAAGATTAACTTCCCGAGCCTGCTGTGTATCCACTGATTTATCAGCTTGCTCGGCGCATGTCGTTTCCATGTTATTTAAAATATACGTTTTTATTGCGTCACGTATTGTCGAGGTTAGAATTATTTTTAATAAATTGTTATCTCTACGCACGCGTATTTTTGCGACATCGCCTTCACTCTCGCACTCCATAAAGTTTCTCCGGGCTATAGTTTCCTGCCAGTCTGCGATATAGCCTGGCAGCCCTCTGAAATGGGGAACCATCATTTTTTAATTCCCACTCCGTTGTTACGATGTCTGTCTCCTCCTCGCATAGGCCTTGGAGCCAGTCATCAAAGTCGTTTGGAGAGTTTGCGATCATTTATCTGTTTAATTGACGGGAAACGAATGAGAGAAGAAAAAAATTTGTTCTTTATTTATAAGTTCACAAAAAAGAATTTTGAAATCAATTAATTATAATTGTTAAATAAATTGTAGAATTAATTAATTATCTAGATGCACGACAAATTTCTCGGTAATACTCCAGCAATTGGAAAAACAGCCAAAACAACAAAAATTAATATACAAACAATCAAACACTTCAAAAAATAATTAATTTTTGAATTATTAAAAAAGATTGATCACTTGAAAAAAAGAATTCATGAATTAAATAATGTCAGTAACTAACCCGTTGAGCGATGCTCGTTTAACGGTTGTTACAATAAGACAGAACACCCGACAAGAAATTTTGTATGTTTAGTGATGAAGAAGAGAAAAAAAACTTTTAAATGTTATTTAATTGTGATTCAATTAAATTGTTATTGTATTTAAATTGATTATTATTGAATAAAATTTAATTAATTATTATTTTATTTAATAATTAACATGTAACATTAACATATTAACATTATGTTATTTAATTATCTCTCCATTGTTACCTTCAATTGCATCTATTACTAATAATATTTAAAATATATAAATTTTAATTATTATTCTCTTTTCTGATTATTAAATTATTTAATATTCGTTGTTTTCATTGAGCAAAAAGAAAATAAAATAAAGTACATAACATGTTTATTTGGCAAATAATGAAACTCTGTAGTGTCAAAAGACAATGGATAACGAGAGCGACAGCGCGAAAATCCAAATCGCAAAAATTATAGGCGACTAACGCACAAAAAATATATAAGAAAAAATTTTGTATTCTCACGGCAAAAGTAAAAAGAAAAACTGAAAATAGTTTATATTTTTTCTTTTTTTCACTTTGTAATTTTGAAAGAATTTTATTTTTAAAAATTTTCAAAAATTTTCATTTCACCGATGTTGTGCAACAGTGCTAATCATACAAAAAAGGGGGAGGAGAAGATCACATACCTAAATATAAAATAGTAAAGAAAGATTCTTTAATAGAGTTAGTGTACTGGGATGATCCGAAAGAGCTTGTTGAGAGACTAAGATTACTAATTGCTGAACAATCAACTGGAAATAACAATCATATCAATGAAATCCATTCAATTATTGAGGCACTGCGTGAAATAGGATATATATATTAATGCACATCTATTTTTTCTTCAATTAGTATCACCATGAGTCTCTACTTGTTTGGAAGAAATTGGACAGGTTCGAAGGGGAGTCGAGATCCGCCAGGCATTGGATACAATTATACAGCAGATGGCAATTTTTATATAGAAAATAAATGACTTTATAATGTTGGTGAAGCTACTACAGATACTGATGCAGTTTGTGTAAAACATGATATTCAATCTTCCAACAGGAACTAAATACTGTATCTTTAAAAATTCATTAATTTCTAAAAGAAAATGAGAAATATCATTAACAAAATGTCTTGATAATAGAAGAGAAATTCAAAGATTTTTATCAAAAATATTATGCACATAATCAAAGTCGATTTAAATTGGAAGAAAGAATGAGTAATCTTGGTAAAAATCTTATGAAAACCGATCAGTATCAATCAAAAGTAGAATCGAAATTGAAAACTCTTAGTAATTTACATACTCGTTTAAGAGATAATGTTTCACAAATCGTCATTAATATGAACGGTATTGTAAAAGAGATTGAAAGGAAAAATGCATTGAACAAATCACCAAAGGCAAACTCAACAGGAAGTACAGCATAAAGTGGTTGAAGAGCTACACCATCCTGCTCGTCGCAGGTATAAGCGAAGATATTTTCATGTATATCATATTGATATATATGGTATAGATGAAACTTGGCAAGCAGATTTTGTAGAATTGATAACGTACTCTAAGGATAATAAAGGCTTTCGATACTTACTGTTATAGATTTGTTTTCGAAGTATGCTTGGGCTAAACCAGTAAAGTCAAAGAGTGGCAACGACGTTACTCCGGCTATGAATACGATATTGAAACATAGGAGAGTGCCATCAAATCTAGAAACCCATCAAGGAAAAGAATTTTACAATTCACACTTTCAAGACCTCATGAAGAAGTATAAAATAAATCTATACTCTTCACACAGTAATCTTCACACAAGTATTTGTGAACGATTTAATAGAACATTAAAGAATGCAATATGGATACAATTCAGCAAACAAGGAAACTACAAATGGATAGATATCCTACCAGATTTACTGAAAGCTTACAATTCAAGAAAACATCAAACATTAGGAATTGAGAATGTTTGCCAATTCAATTTGAAAATTAAAAATGTAAGCCAAGAAAACGAAAGGGAGGTGAAGAAACGTTTTTCAATTGAGATGATACCAAGGAAAAAACCGAAATACAATGTCGCAGATAATGTACGAATAGGTAAATTAAAACATCTTTTTGAAAAAGGCTACAGACCTAATTGGTCTACTGAAAATTTTACAATATCAAGAGTTATAAAAACTGATCCAGTAACTTATCACATTAAAGATTATTACGATAAGCCTGTATTTGGGGGTTTTTATGAAACTGAAATTCAAAAGACTAAATATCTTGAAATTTATCTAGTAGAATAAGTGCTAAAACGGAGTGGTAACCGTGTGTATGTTAAATGGCTAGGATTCAATAGTAAGCATAACAGTTGGATAAATAAAGAAGAAATTAATTGAATACAAGATATAATATAAGTAACACATGAGGATGGTTTGATAAGTCCGTGACTTTTAAATGAAAAAAATAATTTATTTAAACAATTTTTTTTTATTTTTCAATATAGTCTCCTCCCAACTCGATACATTTATTCCAGCGGTAGTCAATCTTTTTAAACATTCTAAAAAGTAACTTTTGTCGAAATCCTTAAAATAATCATTTGTGGCAGTCATAATCTCTTCATTCAATGAAAATCTTTTACCACCAAGCTAAGTTTTCATGTTTGGAAATAGAAAATAATTGGACGGCCCTAAATCTGGAGAATAAGGTGGATGAGGAAGTAATTTGTAACGTAATTCTGCTAATTTGACTGTTGCTATAGTACTCGTGTGAGCTGGTGCGTTGTCGTGGTGAAAGATCACTTTTGACTTCACCAGATGGGGCCGCTTTTTCTTCAGTATGGCTTCAAATCTATCCAATAATGAAGCATAATACTGCCCTGCCATTGTTTTTCCCTTCTGTAGGTAATCGATTAGTATTATACCCCGTGAGTCCCAAAAAACTGTGACCATGACCTTACCGACTGCTGGAACAATTATTGCTTTTTTCGGAGCAGGTTTTCTGCTCCGCAGGTTTCTGGCGTATAGTGATCCATGTTTTATCAACAGTAACATAACGGCGCAAAAATTCAGTTCGATTACATTGAAAAATGTCCAAACATTGTTTAGATGCAACAATGCGTGACCGTTTATTGTCGACTGTGAGCAAAGTTTTCTCATATTCAAAATTTCATGCAAAATATGAAATACACGTTCAATCGAAATTCGAATAGGTTGCTGCAAATTAAATAATATTTTTCTTAATTATTATGATTATTATAATAAATTATAAATATATAATCATCTGTCGTTTCATATTTCGCACTTATTGCAGTCATTTGGCAAAACATTCGAATTCGTAGATTTACTAAGTAGAAAGATAGAATAAAGTTTGAAATTATAAAGCTAATTTTCGAAATTTTAGTATTTTTCTTATAAGATGGATATTCGTATATCCAAAATGCCCGATCATAATATTACAAAAAAAATATCGAATAAAAAACCAACATAATTCATTACAGCATAATAATAGCATAAGAATATAGTAAAAAGTTTTAAAGAAAAAATTGTTCATTCTTACAAACAACAATAGACGCAAATGGTGTTCCATTCATTTTTTTGGACCCCTTTCTGATTCCCGTCCACGTATAAACTTCTCCAATGTCATTAGATAAAACAGAATTTAAAAAATTCCTGACAGATTTGTCGATTGTTGCTCCTCCCGTTTTTAATAATAATCTTTCCTGAAATGTTTAATTGAAATATAAATGAACAATATAGTTATCTTCAATATTATTAATACAAGCACACACAATAGTTTGATACATTTATTTTTTGAGGTAAAAAAATCGAATTTAATTTCTGTTTAATTGGAAGACTTCAATTACTTTCAATAATTTTTAAAATTAATAAAAATCTAAAATATCATGAAAATTTTATATTCAACGGTGATCAATATACTACTAAATCAGTTGTGTCAAGATAACAAAATTTTTAGATATTTAAAAATAATAGAACTCGAGTACATAAAATATATCTGTTTAAATATATCAGATTTCTATTTTTGTATGCTCGTATGATAAAAAAAGTGTATTACAAATTGATTTTTAAATTCAACGTTGTCTCTTAAATTGACATTGAACACCTCAAAATCTTTAGGCTATTTTAACGATAGTTCCGGCAAAAGATCAGGGGTGGTGCGAGCAGCACTCCCTGTTTTTCCATATTTCAAATTACTTAATATTACAATTATTGTATCCATTTTATTTGATAATTCAATGTGCATAAACTGCATATCGTTTTTCATTTCACGAATATAGTTTCTTACGATAAGTTCGTGAATATCGTTGCTCACGAATAAGTTCTTCTGGAAATTGTTTAAAAAGAGTTATTATAATTCTAATCTAATTAAACAATTATATAGTTTTTTAAAATAATATTTGTTTAAGTGTAAAAACTCACGACAACAACAATTCTTTAAATTCTCTTCTTTTTCTTGATTTGGCGTATTTTCATCCAAATCCATCTCTTCGTTTGTATTGAATTTGGATAAAATTACACCATGTATAAGAAATGTAAAAGTATTAATTACAATATATTATAATTAATAAACATTTGAGTTTGTCTAATAAACATAATCTGAAAGGAGCAATCAGATTGTCCTTCAATAACAATATCAATTTTAATTTTTATATAGATTTTACGGGGGCTGTACAGGATATTATATATAAGATAGTCTGGCTGCCATTATAATTATATTAGATTATAATATAATTATAGATTTAAAAAAGATTAATATAATATTTGAAATAAGATCAATAGAAACATTTGTTAGTAAAGAAAATTTCTAAATAATTTCTAATAAAATAGATTTATAATTTATAACAATCTGTTGCAACTATAGATTATTAACTGTGATTATTATTGGATTATTCAATTGTTGACTGGATTTTTGAAACAGAAATCAAGAAAAAAATATCTCAAAAGGGTTACCTGTGATTTTTGGTAAAACCAAATTTCCTTCTTCATCCTTGTGTAAGACTATTACATTATTCTGACTATTAGTTTGTAGTATAGTCGGTGGTCTTCTCAGTTGAGTAATGTTAAGATTATTTTCAAATTGGTCATCTCTAATGAAGTGTGTATTCTTATTAGACGACATATCGAAAAAAATTTCTGCAGTACTATTATTCAACTTTTCAATCTTCTAGAAATTTGTGCAACTGGGGATATACAATTTCGAACTAAATTCTTTAATATCTGCAAAAAATATTAAAAGGGAACGCGCTGAAAGTCTCTAATGAGCCAAAGCGTAAAACATCAGCTGCTAAATGACAGACATTATGCATGTTAAATACTACAGTTTTTTCACCATATAACACTTTCATGTCATTCACAAAGTAGTGGAGTAACTGATTGGCATATACATTATCAGATTTATAATAGTCACTATCTGTAAGAATTCTTGCAGCCAAATGAAGTGAATTGAAATGAATAATCCTGGATTGATTTAAATATTGTCTAATAGCAATGGGCCCCAGATATGATACAAATAATCTATATTCTGTTGCTTTCCAATTACTTATTTCATCGATGCTTCTAAGTTTTCTGTTAAATTCATAAGGAATACATGTGTTTAAATTACAATAACTTCTATAGAAAATATCATTAATTTTCATTGCAGCTACTCCGTGTCCATGCTCATGATACCAAAATGTTAAAAGCTGTTTAGTAACTCCCATATAAAGAAGGTGCATATGATCAAGAGGAATTTGTGTCACCATTCCTATACCTATCATTTCGAAGGGACTAATAAGATTTTTATATTTCACTGGTAAATCAAGACGGAATGACTCATCAGTACAAAGAATTGCATCTGAATCTAGAAATAGCATTCGTCCCCCTCTTTTCTCGCCATGCTGAATGCATTTACTGCATCCATAGAAAGCATTATGTGGAGATGAACATATAAGCCAATTCCTAGCTACTGTATCAGCAATAATACCTTTTATCGAAACCTCAGAGATAAAGCATTCTAAAAAATTATAAATATGTGGAGGTTTTTATCACTATAATAAGCGCCAATGAAAAAAGGTTGTTCAAAAAATTCATTATCAACCATTCCTAAAATTGGTATAAATTGAAGTTATTTGCTTTTCCACAAGGGAAGACCATCACAATGAAGATTAATTGAAATAGCTAAAGATTCGTGAGGAATGTACTTAATTTGATTTATAATAAATTTCTCTAAACCATAATGAGTATATTGGCCACTCTCGAGCTGAATTATCTCAGTTGTTCGAGGAGTTTTCATAAGAGTACGAACATCTAATGGAAACTTTTTCAGTGAATCATCTGGCCAAGTTTTAAATCTTTTAAGAAGATCATTCATTACATTACAAGGTATATTATATTTACTTTTCACTACACGATTATCATCTTCTGTATTAAAAAATATTTCTTTAATTTCATAATAATCTCCATGGCTTTTTAAATTATTTTCTGCATTTATTTTTAATATATTAGACTGCTTTAATGTTAACATAGCTTCATTTAAATTATTACTATCTAGAGACTTTACATTTTTACGTTTAATGGAGTTGTTGAAATTAATTAGTTTAATATTTACATTTGGCCTGTTTAAAATATGTAATAAACGATTCTTTTTCTGCCGCGAGCAAAGTTCACTAAATCGCTTTGTTCTACTCATCTTATAATATAATTTTATGTAAATTATTTATATTTAAAAACCAAATTGACATTAAAAAAATATATTGAATAAATATTTCAATAGTGCACAGATAGTAAAAAAAGTATAAGTAAAAGTTAATAAGTCAAAAAAGTATAATAAATAAAACTAAACTGAACTGCGTAAAAAATGACGAATGTTCCATGTAGAAACAAGTGAGACTATAGTAATGAATTCAAACTTAATAACCAAAAAAACACATTTTACCTTTTTTCACTACTACACACTGATTTCCTCCATGATTCTCACAACAGAATAGAAGTAGATCTTCCAAAATTGAAAATTATCCTAACGTAATGAGTAGGCTGCTGTGATAAATGATTATATGAGCCAGATAAGTTCAGAATAAGTATTATCTGTGATCAAAAACAATATTAGTGTAAATTTTTAAATATATCATATTCAATAAATCATTATAGTATTATAACTAATATATAAAAAATATTAATTGAACAAATACAAATATTATTATTTGTTATATTTATTATTAAGTTAAATAGATATAAATATTTATACAGAGAAACTGTATATTTTTTTATTTAACTGTGTATTTTTTTATTTATATTTAAAAAAGCATTTGATATAAAAAAAATTTAACAAATATTTCAATATTACATCAAACGTTAATAAATAAAAAAAGCATATTCAATAACAATAAATAAATTTGAAAAGGAAATAAAGATTAAAATTCGAATATGGATAAATATAATAAAATAAATCATTTTACTTTTTTCACTTCTAGGCTTCATATTTAAAAACCTATTGATATAACAAATACTTTGAATAAATATGTAAAGAGTCCATTATTATAAATAAGATATACAAAAACTTTGTAATTGATTCACTATATAAAAAGAAACTTACCTTATATAATTTTTATTAATATGGAAGCTATTATTTAAGCAAATAGTGCACATTTAATTATAATGGTTATACGATCGTCTTTTTTTCAAATGTATATCGCGCAATTATTGGACGATATTAGTCTTAATGGTGGTAAAATAATGACGACTTTTTACGATAACTAACAGTTATCTGAAAAAGCTGGAAAAAGGTAGTGGAGTGGTACCTTCTTACAGTAAACTTACAGTTATCTACAATATGGTAACTCAGAGTTAACCACCAAATGTTTGTCTATAATAGATGCCATTTAGATACCTTTTGTGAAAGTCTTTTATGGTACTTCCAAAAGGCAAGAATTGATATCTTACAGTTATCTGTGCCAACTGGGCATGTAAAGCGAGTGGAGTTTCCATTGCTTCTTTCTACTCTCCCTAATCTAAACAATGCTTTCGTGTACTTTTGGAGTCATCATGGTTGCCATTTTTTAGTTCTTCTTTCTGCCGCTAGTTTCGCATATTAATAACACAATTAGCATCTTTGTTATAACCATTGAGTATAACAATTTAAATTGCAACGTCAGCTGTTACCCATAAAGAAAATATCTGAAAATATGCATGTACAATATAATATATAAAAATAAACGATACAAGCACACAGTACACGCCTTTATAACTTGTTTCCCGGCTTTACGCGTGTGTTATTGCATCATTTGCTTCAGCAACCTCACGACTATTCAAGTAGCAGCAGAGTAGCGTTCCAAATTGACGTAGCCATGGACGGTCAATTGTTAGTAAGTACATTGAAAGATTTGTGTGCCCGAGTTACAGCAAATTGAAGGTCAGAAGATGATTTTATTGTCTTCAGATTTGATATACTTTGACTTGCTTTGACGATCTGACTAATATATCAAAGTGTTTCGTTGCGTGCTAAGTAACCTAACCTCTGCATAATGCTCCAAATCGATAGTAAAGATTGCAAACCATATGTAAAAATGAAAGATAATGTATTTATTTGATTTTATTATTTTCTTTAATCAATATATATTTTTCATTTCAGGAGCCAACGCTTTATACAATCAAAGGTATAGCTATTTTGGATAACGATGGCAATAGAATACTTGCGAAATATTATGATAAAAACATCTTTTCTACATCAAAAGAGCAAAAAGCATTCGAAAAAAATTTATTTACTAAAACTCACAGAGCTAATGCAGAAATTATTATGCTTGATGGCTTAACGTGTGTCTATAAAAGTAATGTTGATCTATTTTTTTATGTTATGGGAAGTTCATATGAAAACGAGGTTTGGATATTCATCAAAACATCTTATCTAATATAATTATTTCAATATTATTTCATAATATTACCTTCTTCATTTTTATTCTAGTTGCTTTTAATGAGTGTATTAAATTGTTTATACGAATCTGTAAGCCATATTCTTCGTAAAAATGTTGAAAAACGAGCAGTATTAGATAGTTTAGATATTGTGATGTTAGCAGTTGATGAAATTTGCGATGGAGGGTAAGCGTAATTTATTTTAATTTAAAAATTTAAAAAAAAATGAATTTCGATCATTTTAATTTTCAATATCAATAAAATTATTATAGCATTTATTTAAAGTCTAAATCTGAATTTCATATTATTTTATATTTAGTCTTGAATTAATGACATTTTTAAAGGTTATATTTTACTGAATTATGCAAATTCTACAATAAATTTATTCAATGAAACTATAATAATAGTGTAAATTGGAGAAAAAATACATAATTTTCAATTATAGAAAACTGCTTTTGAATCAAAAATTCCAATAATTAAAATTAATTTTATAAATTCTTTTATTTATTATTAATTATATGTTATATTTTACACAGAAATATTAATTAATTTATTATTTTAATTTAGAATTATTTTGGATTCTGATGCTTTGAGTGTAGTGCAAAGGGTAGCATTAAGGACAGATGATATACCTTTAGGTGAACAAACTGTAGCACAAGTAAGCAATGCTTTACATATTAATACTTTGAATATTCTAAACAATATTAATATAAATTGTTTTTTTTCATCTTTTTTTTCAGGTATTACAATCAGCCAAAGAACAGCTCAAATGGTCTTTATTGAAGTAAAATATTTTAATTATTAAATTTGTAAGACGTTAATAAATAGAATATTATTGTGAAATCATTTGTAATTAAAACAATTGACATTATTTTGTGTATAGTGTGGTGGCTCGGATAGTACAGAGTGTGTATGAAGTCAACTTGTTTTATTTTAATTTCAAAATAGCAATTTATACTTAAAATATTTATTTGACTCTTGTATTATATTTTATAGCCCCATAGTAAATTAAAAAAAAAGAATAAATGTGATATAAATGTTTTCTTTATATTGTAATTAAACACATAGAAAAATTGGATAAAAACAATTTTTTAAATACTTCTCTGAATAATTGTAACATTAGTATTGAATAATATAAGATTATTTTTAGACACATAACTATGGATTTTGTAATTCAATAATTTAATACCAAAACTATAATAATAATATAAATTGGAGAAAGAATACATAATTTTCAATTACAGTAAGCTGCTTTTCAATTATATTATTAATTAACCAAAATAATTAAAATTATTTTTATAAATCCTTTATTTATTATTAATTATATGATACATTTTATACAGGAATATGAATTAATTTATTATTTTAATTTAGAATTATTTTGGATTTTGATGCTTCAAGTATAGTTTAAAGGGTAGCTTTAAGGACAGATGATATCCCTTTAGGAGAGTAGACTGTAGCACAAGTAAGAATTATTTTGGATTCTTGTGCTACAGTCTGTTCTCCTAAAGGTGTATCTCTTGTGCGCCTTCCAGCATCTTCTAAGGAAACTGGTGAATATCTAAGTAAACTCTTGCATACTGCCTTGAAGAGTAAAAATGTGTTCACTTCTCTAAAACTGCAAGATGATCATTGGACCATGATAATTATGCAATTTAATTGACAATTGCAATCAGCGATATGACTATAGTGGACACGGTTAGTTAAAAGAGACTGCGATATCGAATTCCCAAAGTTTATAGTCTTTAAGAAACTCTTAGAGGCTAGGATGCAAAGCCTAGATTCCGTTGAAGATTTGGATGAGTTTCTTAGATCTGAGCATAGCTGTAGTGAGAAAATTCGTCTTAAAAATAATACCAGAGTAGACAAAAACTCTAGATCATTTAATAAAAATACGTTGACACACATCACCACTCATTCATGAAATCTAATAATAATATTTTCTTCAAATCTATTCTTTCACCCTTATGAGACCTCATGTACTTGAATAACGTTAAAAAATAATAATATTAGCCTTATCTTTTAAATGGATTAAATTATTTAATTTATATATAAATGAGAAACAATTTTACATTGAAGTCTTAAAGCTACTATGAATATATTGATTATGATATGTTATATGTTTTATAAAGTATGTGAAATTTTATAAATGCATATGGAAGCGTAAATGATAAGTATCGCAGTAATGCAAAACGATAATTAAAATAGATGAATTATTTGTTATTTACTACTCAACAATAGAAAGTGAATTAATTTCGATAATTCTTCTTACAACAACTTTACTACAGATTTTAAGTAAACGATTTAAATTAATTCTGGATTCTTTTAAAAATCTGTCTTCAAATTTCCAAAATTTGAATTAAGATAGGATTAATAATAATTCTAAAAACAACATACCTTTTTGTTTTAACTACTTTCCATTCACATGATTTGAAAATATGGTTTCTAACACTGCAAAAATTTAGAAAAAAAATTGGTGTCTTGCTAGTCTTTATTTTTATAGTTTATATTGTAGTATATATTATATTATACAAGTTTGTTACATTATAGGGAAATTTTACAAAGAAATAAATATTACAATAATCTATTTAAAAATTATGAATATTATTTTCATAATCAAATTCCTATTTACATTTATTACTTAGATTATTATTATTATTAAAATTTGAATATTAAATTCATAAAATATTAATCAAACTAGTTATGTATAAATTAATGAATAAATCAATAAGCCATAAAAGTAGTGTCGATACGTCCTGGATCTGATAGGTGGGAATCTAGACACCGCCAGTGTTTCAGATGACTCCGAGGCGAATTATCAGAATATCTTCATAAATATCACTTGTATAATGTAAAAATTGCATATAAAATAGAAAATGTACATTTTAATACAATCTCTTTGAACAAATTTTCGTATTTTTCGAGATCACTTTGAGAAATCACCAATGGTTTTGAATATCATAATTTGATTGTTATTAAAAATCACTACAATCCTGGTCAACACCTAAAAATAGAAAGTGTATCAATTTTTAGCAAAATCGAGTTCAGGTGTGGGTGCTTTTCGTAAGTTGATGCTAACTCCTTATCTCTGCGATATACATCTCTTTCATATATAAACTTGAAACTATCCCCGATGCTAGCGAGCAGCCATATATTCTCAAAAAATCAACAGAAATGATAAAACGTACATCAATTAAAAAAAATCTATCTATCTAAAGAAAGAATTATGTAAAATATTTTCAGATAATCATGGCAATATATACTTTTGTAAAAAATGAATTCTCGGTTTCAAAAGTAAAAAATGGAATAACATCGATCAATGAATTTGCTTTCGTGAAAATGTAAAGAACGTTGTATCATGATTATTATATAAGTTAGCGATTTCTCGCATCGATACAGAAGTACTTATTAAATGATAGAAACTGAAGCAAAGTACCGGGGACTACAATCTTGAACAATTAGTGATCTGTAGCACAAGCAAAGTATTCGATTCTCATTAAAACGACGACTATCTTGAAGTCCTGGAGCTGATTTCTGAGTTTGGTCCTATATTAAAATAACACATCGACACGCATACTAACAAGGATCAAGACAAATTTCTTAGTTGCCAAAAAGAATCTGCGAATAATTCATAAATTTAAAAAGCGAAACATTTTCTTCAAAAAAATTTTGGAACCTTATGAATGTGAAGTAAATCAAGCTTACATCGAACACTACACTTGAACGGACATGTATATGAGCGCTTTTTTTGCATTTTGCAAATAGATAACTAAAATTTATAGATTGAAAAGGTAATATTATCAAATTATTAACTCAACGTGATATTAATATAGAAAATGGGCCTACTCATACATTGCAAGTATATTTGAAATAGTTTAACAATTGACTTTTTAAGACCCATGTACAGGCACTCGTTCAATTTAGTTGGGAGTGTAGTGTTAAAGAATGTATTGATACAGTTGTTTTTATATAATTTTCTTACTGCTTCAACATATCCAGATATGGTCTACCTTTAATCCCTAATAAGTTTAAAATTTATCAGATACTAGATGCGATCATGCATAAGGGATGGCACTAAAGATTTACACCAATAATCTTGAAAAGATTTTTATAAGTTTAACAAAAATATTAAAAGACAACGAATAGAACTGGAGAATGATAGGTGTCATAGATTAAATGTTAATTGTTAATTATACTTGCAGAAAATTGGTGTCAACCAAAGCAAAACTTACAATTAAATTACTAATTTATTTGGATTTCTACCTCATTCATTAAGTATTAATGGTATAGAATTAGAAGAAAATACAACAAGATATTTGTTATATTTATTCAAATGATTTAAGTAACATGTACTAATCTGGTATTAAAATAATTTTTGCTACGAGTAAAAATGTAAAATCCAGATTTATTTCACATTGCGAATACAGCAAAGAAAAGGATAACTCAATATTGCCCTATAGTATTCAATTGGGATTAAATTCATCATTCAATGACACCAATTTTTCGAGATATTTTAGATCATCCTTAGATTTATCATGTGACTATTCATACTAACATGTCAAAGTGTCTCGTTGTTTGTTAAGTAACCTAACCTCTGCATAATGCTCCAAATTGATAGCAAAGATTCCAAACCATATGTAGAAATGAAAGATTAATTTATATCTTTGGTTTTATTGCTTTTTTTAGTCAATATATATTTTTCATCTCATGAGCCAACGCTTTATATAATCAAAGGTATAGCTATTTTGGATAACGATGGCAATAGAATACTTGCGAAATATTATGATAAAAACATCTTTTCTACATCAAAAGAGCAAAAAGCATTCGAAAAAAATTTATTTACTAAAACTCACAGAGCTAATGCAGAAATTATTATGCTTGATGGCTTAACGTGTGTCTATAAAAGTAATGTTGATCTATTTTTTTATGTTATGGGAAGTTCATATGAAAACGAGGTTTGGATATTCATCAAAACATCTTATCTAATATAATTATTTCAATATTATTTCATAATATTACCTTCTTCATTTTTATTCTAGTTGCTTCTAATGCGTGTATTAAATTGTTTATACGAATCTGTGAGCCACATTCTTCGTAAAAATGTTGAAAAACGAGCAGTATTAGATAGTTTAGATATTGTGATGTTAGCAGTTGATGAAATTGGCGATGGAGGGTAAGCGTCATTTATTTTAATTTAAAATTTTTTATTAATTATATGTTACTTTTTGTACAGAAATATTAATTATTTTTATTTTGAATTATTTTGAAGTATGGCGCTTTAAGCGTAGTTCAAATGATAGCTGTAAAGATAAATGATATACCTTTAGGAGAACTATAGTTTAGCACAAGTAAGCAACTATTAACATATTAATATTTTGAATATTCCAAAAAATGGTCTTCATTGAAATAAAATCTTTTAATTATTAAAATTTTAAGATATTATTAAAAAGAATATTATTGTGAAATCATTTATAATTAAAACAATTGACGTTATTTTGCGCATACATTGCATAGGAGAACGTTCACAAGCCAGGTAGTCAATTTATGTCGGTGTTTTTGCAACTCCACTCCGTTCAACGAAACCTAATAATAATTTTTCTCCAAATCTATCCTTTCACCCTTATAAAACCTCGTGTACTTGAATACGTTAAAAAAATTTTTAACTTATCTTTCAAACAAATTGAATTATTTAATTTATATTTAAATGAGAAACAATTTTACATTGACAAGCACACACACACACACACATGCGACTGATGAATATAACGAGAGCGCAGGTGTCGTTACCAAAGAGGACGCGACCGGCGCCGACAGGGGCGCGAGAGCGCGAGGGTTGCCCTCCGCAAGGAAAAGCCAGTGTCCTTCGCGCGCGCGCGCGCGCGCTTAAAGAATAGATTTGGGTCGCGCGTCCCCGTGGAATAGCCCGCGCGTACGGCACCGACATGCCTGTGCGCGGGGGACGAGCGGCCGACCCGCGTATACCTTCTCTGGGGAAATCTCTCTCCGTTCCGTGGCGTCAGTATAAGGGTAGAGCGGGAGAGAGAGAGAGAGAGAGAGAGAGAGAGAGAGAGAGAGAGAGAGAGAGAGAGAGAGAATGCTATCGGCGTGCGCGTACCCCTCGGCGTCGCTCGCTTATTTGAAGTCATGTGACACGGAAACCGATTTGATCACGGATCCGTTGGTTACTCTTTCATTGCCTATCTTCTTGCATATGCTATAGAAGAAATGCGTCTTTCCCCCTGTTCTCACTCTCTCGCTCACGCTTTATTCCCCCTTTTTCTCTTTCAGTGAGATTTGGATTTGATTATAAGGATACCCGATATATATATATATTTGCTTTACGAAAATCTTAATATCAAATGATTCATATATTTAAGAAAGATAGGTAAGCATTTTAAGCTTGTATCGTATATTCAATATAATTTTTCTCTAATTTACGATTGTATAAAATTTTTAAGAACGTATTGTTAAAATATAAATGTAAACTCTTTTACATTACATAGCATCTTGAAATCTATAATGATGAATTTTATTAGCTAATAGCTAATTATCACAGATATTGTTTATAATCTACTTCAAAAAAGTGAATGATAAAAGAAATTGCTTCGTTATAAATTAATATAAATGTAACGTAAGAACAATCTAGGATAAAGAAAATGACGAAAACGACCAGAATGGCGAATAATAGAGGCAGCAGAGAAGATTCTGCCAATCGAAAGAATATATATAGATGCTATGTATTATTAAATTAACATTACTTTCTTAAAAATTTTATACAATCGTAAATTAGAGAAAAATTAAACAAAAATACGATACCAGCTTATAATGCGTACCTATATCTTTTTTAAATATATTAATCATTTAGTATTAACATTTTCATTTCTGTAAAGCAAATATATATATATATATACATAGATTTTTTCCGCGAAAAAAGTCCTCGCTCTTATTGAGTTTTTATCTTGTTCGAAGACAATATTTTCCGAAGTATAGTAAAAGTTGCGGACTTTATCGCAAGTCCTTGAGCTAAGAGAAGTCGTACTTATACTGCTTATAAATAGATAAACATTTAGAGCGCTTGATATCGAGGTGACATTTTACAACAGGATCCATAAAGTACATGCAATGCATACCAACTCATTTTATACCGATACAATTTGATTTTTATTTCTTCACGCTCTCTATTGCAGTTTAGTAAGGAATCGTTTATATTTTCAATTTTATTCTCAAGTATATATATATATATATATATATATATATATATATATATATATATATATATATATTGTGACAAAGTAACAAAATTTATACTCTACCTTTTTCATTTGTACCTGCATTTATTTTTTAATCAATTTGCTTGAAAACTTTAAAATCAATCTTTCGCTTGATTCGCTGATGGAGCAAATATGGAAGAATTATTATACGATATGCCTGTATTTTCAAGTGCAGTAAATCTATCATGAAAGCACTCGTGCGAATTAAGTTTTTTTCTTGCACAGCTATTATTGCCAAGAGAAATTCTAGCAAAAAACTGTATAGAGCAATAATAAAAAAAAAAACTGTATAGACTCGTAGCGGTTCACGTTTCGGGACCGTGTTCAGGATCATCAGTAGTGGATTGAGGTCGAGGCTTCGGGGTGCTGTAGAACCGGGTCTCGCGCCTCATGGGGGAGCCTCGCGAGCCAGGAGCAAAAATCCAATCGATAATTTTACTTAAATAAATAAAACGAAATCTCTTTTTGACTCTTACGAAATGTGGTAATAAATAATTAAATAGAATTGCATTATATATCGACTTCGTAAAATAAATTGAAATAAGATAAAGATATATACAGTACAGAAAAGTTTTACTAAAATTGACTAAACTTTCTACAATTAGGGAGACGTACTTGGCACATGAGAAATTTTATTTTAATTTAATTAATAATTGCTACACTTGTACTAATTTTTAATAGAAATTTTAATAAAAATTAGTATATATGTATATTAGTAAATGTTCTCGCAATTCAAGTATGTGCGTGCGAAGATAGCAAGAGGATGATATAATGGATGATAAAATGGATTGGCGGCTATATAAAAATTTCACATGTACGTAGCTCGATAAATTTATTTAAAAAATTATGCAGGGCATACATTGGGCTAAAGTTTTAACAATATCAGAATTAGAATCAGAACAGCTTAGAATCAGTACTTCGATTTTTAACTGAACGTGAATCGTATTACTTAGGAATAACAGTGGTGAAGTAATCGATTCACCCATAAATAATGGAAACTATATTTAGCTCGCTGAAATACGGATTGTCACTTATAAACAATTTTTAAAAGTACATATAAATTTATATGCTACAGAAGGTCGGAAAATATGTCTTATTTATTTGAAGAGAAAATGTCTTAAATATCGACAAAAGTTGTCAAGTAAATCAAAACTACAATATATAAAGCAAAAATTTAAAAAAAAAGCTTAAGATTTTTGTTCGGTCTTTGAACGTTAGGTCGCGTCCCTTTTATCATCTTCCACAATCTTAATAGAACTTGTGCCAGCTCAAGTAGGGACATACGATTCAAGTATACTTACTAACTCGTGTTATTTTCTTATCGTATACAATAGCACAAGAGTTTCGGTTCATTTATTTGTAATGCTTATTGAAGTTCATTGTTCCATTTTTTTTCTAAGCTTAATTTTAAATTTTTCTATTACTTGTAATTTTTAAATAGTATTTTTTTATACAATACTTTTGAACAATTGGAAATAATACATTTAATTCTAAAGACTAGTTGATAAGTTTCACGAAGCAATGTTGTTAAACATTGACATTCAATCAACGAACAATGTTGTTAAACATTGTCTTTCAGGTGTTTAAGCCAAATATGAAGCCTTTATATTTTATAAGAAATATGCGAGGAAAAATGTATTTTAAAGACGGAATTAATAATTGTAACAAAATTTAAATCAACAGAAGACATAAACTATTTTTGTAAGTTTCGCTCTATAGTCCACCTGTCGTCTTACTGACGAACCTAGCAGGACTTTAGTACTCTCTATTATCAGGTATATGTTTTAGTATTAATTATCTAGCCTTCTGTATGAAGATTCTCTGAGTCAAAACAACTTGTCCTTTATTTGCTTTTTTATTCGCTAATTGCATATTTATTGA
Organism: Sycobia sp. Sy_11; assembly: GCA_018907035.1. Taxonomy (NCBI): domain Eukaryota; kingdom Metazoa; phylum Arthropoda; class Insecta; order Hymenoptera; family Epichrysomallidae; genus Sycobia; species Sycobia sp. Sy_11. The sequence continues at coordinate 2,801,970 of JACCIC010000015.1, read as the reverse complement.
ATTTTTTATCTGTTTCTAATCCCCTGTTATGCGTCAGTTATTCTGCTTTTTTTTTAGAATTGGAAAGTGATTTTTCTGTTTCTCTTATATAGTTTTCTTTGAAACGAGAGAATTAAATTTTTTACGACATGCATGTTTATTCGTCTATCTTTTGCGTTATGCTCAGTTATGCTCAGCAGAATAAATAGTCATTGTTAATCAAGTGTATACATGGAAAATAATTATATATTTCGAAATCTTTTAAAAACATTACTAAACATATGTTTTGAATATTTTATAAAATTTTTATAAATAGTTCGTAAATTTTGTATAAAAAATATTTTGAAATGTTTATTTACGACGTTTTAAAACACTTTACTTGAACTATTTTCAAAACAAGAATTCCATATGGTAAAGATATTTTTAAAATAATTTGTATGAAATGATTGCTGGTATATATCGTTACTAAACAAATTTCTTTAGTAATATTTTAGATATTCGTCCTTAACATTGACGAAAACTTGTGGTGCATATGTTGTGTATTCATTAAATATAGCTCTGCGATGTGAAACTAAATTGACCCTCTCTAATTTTTTTTATTCATAATAATTGCTTTGATCGAATTTCTTCATTTTATCAAAATATCATCCGTCAGATATAATGCTGCCATGAGCTTTAATTTCTGTTTTACAGTTAAAAAACAGATTTTCGTTATTTAAAATCCATATGCGCTTTACTTGTACACTGAGAAAAAAAATCTATTATCAAGTAAATATTCTCTTATTTTGTACCAAGTAAATTATTTTCTTATATTGAGAAAGCATCTTCATAAATTAAGGAAGTATTTACTTAATGCAAGAAGAATTCGTTTGAATTAAACCACGTACTCTTAAATTTAGTGAATATTTTCTAAATTTAAGAAAATGATTTATTTGGTACAGAACAAGTAAATATTTACTTGATATCGGAAAACATTTTTTCAGTGTAGTACATTTATAACGATTGAAATGGAAAAGCTTTAAATTCACAGTATTATTTTGATAAAAGCATATTAAACTGAATTTCTAAACGATCAATCGTTCGGCTCCGCGAATTCATCACCGAATTCACGAAAGAGCAAAAATCGAGCGACAGGCGCGCACGAAACGCCCATTTCGTACGAATCCTTGCGGGGAATAAAAATTGGAAGGAAAATAATAACAAACCGAAACAACGAACAAACAAACAAAAAAAACGTCCCGCGGCCCATTACAATAAATCCCCATTTTTAATTCTCGCCCCCCCCCTCCCGCCGCCCCGAGACACATCGGTCGTTTTCTTTCATTTGGTCCGCATGATTTTTTCAGACATTCCGGGCGCGCGCTGCCACGACGACCCGCGGGCGTCGCCGTCGCCGTATCGGTCGGGCCGCCGAATGAAAAACTCCGTTGCGCCGCCGGTGCGGCCGGCTCGATCGCCATCGGCCCGGCGCCGAATTATTGGCCGGCCGAGCTTATTTATTGGCTTCATTTCGCCTCCCCCGCGCGGGGCGCCGGCGAAAGCGCCGGAGGAAAGGAATGAGAGAGAATAAGGGGGTGGCGGCGCGCGGGGAGGTAGCGATAGAGGCCTCTTTTTTTCTTTTTTTTTTCTTTGTTTTTTTTTTTTTTATTCCGCACACCTCGTCGATCTCTCGCTACCTCCCCACAGCCTCCCTTTCTCTCGCCTCCTCCTCCCGTTCCTCTTTTATATTTGTCAAGGTATTGTATGGCAAAAAAAAAAAAAAAAAGAAAGAGAGAACAACGCCCGTGAGGCAAACGAGTGAAAAGGAACGGGGGAAGGGGGAGGGAGGCTCGCGCAGGTGACGTCGTGCTCAGCTTGCGCGCGATTTATTATACAGCTCGTCGAGCCACCCGGAGCAGCAGCGCCCGCGCAGCGCCGTTAATTATTGCGCGCGCGTTGTCCAATTCTCCGAACGCGCCCCGGCGGCCGGCCTCTTTTCTTTCCTCTCTGTATGTGTGTGTGTGTGTGTGTGTGTGTGTGTGTGTGTGTGTGTGCGCGCGCGAGCCTGCAATATTCAAAACGTCCAGTTAGGCGGTGAATTGGAAGACGGAAATCGGTATAAATGTCCATTTGTATGACATTTGTCTTGCTTTAACGGGGACGGATGCGCGGAAGCTCTGGCTGCGCAATTTTCGTTGTATAGGTTATATATGGTTGCTCTCCCTCTCTCGCTCTCTTTCTCTCTCTCTCTCTCTGAATAAAATTGGAAGGTTTCTATCATTGCTATATATATGCACAACATTGGAGATACTACTGCTGATTGAATATTTAAGTCATGTTGACTATGCTCTTTCATATCGATCGAACAAAAAGTCCTCTGTTAGAAACATTTTTATACGTAAACATTCAAATATTGACCATTTCAATTGATTATACTCTTTTGGCCAGGTCCATTTTACATTACTTTAGACTTTTATCAGAGATAATAGGGATTTCGAGTAGATTCGTCAAGACTTTTGGAAATGAGAACGTTGTTGAAATTTGATGATAACCAAAAATTATAAATAAAAGTATTAAAAGGTTCCGATTTCCACACGGATCGACGAATCTGTTTGAAATTTCGCAGCAACATAGAGTAGACGTAAGAGAAGGGCATTGTTAATTTAATTTTCCAATCATTTACTAATTTTAGATATAATATTATTTAAAACAGAGTATTTCTTTTTAATCGATCGGTGAAAAGCGACTTCGCCGTCGCCCTTAACTCAAATCATCAAGGGTTATATGTGCCTATATGTATTGTTTCATAAGTTTCCTTTATGCTGGCAATGTGTGCTTTTATAACGACAAATAAAATTCTTGATTATTATAAAATGTAACTCCAGACTACAGTTTATGTGTTCTGTGGTATAAAATTATCATGACTTGACAACAAGTGCGTCCAAGTGCGTCAATTTAATTTATGATTTACAGATATATGAATTTTTTTTGTCGATAAAGGCTGATAAATGTTATTATGATCCTATTGGGCCATAAATGGGTTCTATATCTCGTGACGGAGACATTTCTTTTGGTTTTGAATAAAATCAAAAAATCATACTAACTAAAAAAATGTAAAATAAGAACAAGTTATTTCGGAAACCAACAGCATTAGTAAATAGGAATTGATTTACTCAATATATTAAAAAATCATAAAAATTCACTTGTACACAAGAACGAGCAAATTAGATTATATCGGTAATTCATTAGTGTTAAAAAAGTGGTATTCTTTGGAATAATACATTTTTCAAATAACAACTAGAAAAAATTGAGCATTTGATGCATTTCTTCGAACGTCCAGTAAACCAAAATAATCACATGACCAGGCAATAAAAAAACGATTTTTTTGTATATTTTGACCCGTGGAATAGTAATTCAAAGGTCTTTTCTCGTTATTAAGGGCGCCATATTGATTAAATTACAATTGCTTTAATAAATAGAAAATGTTCGATATTTTATATATCGTATCGAAAATCTGAAAATACAGATCATTTTCAAAACAAAAAGTTCCTATACGCTTCAGCCTCTCCAGAGATCCATATTTCAAAATGTATAAATTATAAGATTTTATGAAGTTAGAAATTTTTGCTGTTCCTTAAAATCGACTATAATTAGCAAATCGCAATTGATTGTGGTAAAATAGTAATGAATTTTCAACGATATAAATTAAAAAATTTTCGTCCGCAATTTTATGAATAACGATAAAATTACCTAAACAATATCAATTTCCATATTTCAAACATTTTTTTATTTTCAATCCTATTTTGGAAGTATTATTTTGAATTTGTCAAAAATATTAACAGGGATTTTACAAGTATATGGTTCAAACTGCTCAAACTATGTGAATTTTTGGAAGAAGCAACTTTTATCCGTGATGATCCATTATTTCAAACAACAAAAATTATTCGGTTTAAAATCTTAACTGCTGCTTCATTGTTTAAACGACCCTCTGGATTCGCATTAGGTAAGTCAAAAGACGTAAGGAGAAAAATAAAATAAATCTGCTTTAGCCGGGGAAATATTGTGCCGCAAACGTGAAGTTGAGCAGCGCGAGAATTATAATTATTTTTCGCAATAGAGAAGATATGTATTTTGTCAAAAAATTGTTTATCCTAAATTTAAGTCCATTTTATTTCTGACACACACACACACACACACACACACACACACACACACACACACACACACACACATATATATATATACACGTTATAAACACCTTTTGAATGACTTCGCAGCGGACATACACTCGTTTAACCTTTAAGTGATCGTATGCACACTTTTTTAATAACTTTTTGAAAAATATAAAATAAAAAATAATTCATTTGTATCCTTTTAATGTAATATTCCCCCTTTTATACTTTTGGGCCACTATATATATAGACGGTGCGCGCTGTTCGCAAAATTACAGATCCCGCAGCACGGCCGCACGTATATTGGGCCGCATTATTATTCTCAACGGTCGACTAAATAGCGAACCCTTTTGAAAAATCGGCCCGCATCAATCCTCCATTACCAATGATCATTCCATAAATCATCTCGTCGATCACGGTTGTAAAGTTCCTATATGTATATATGTGTCTAACTGTATGTATATAAATGTATATATATATATATGTGTGTGTGTGTGTGTGTGTGCGCGCGCGCGCACGCACAATGCCCCGGGGCCTATAACGATCCCGCGCATAGATAAAAATTACACTCGCTCCCGCGCCTTGTATTATACATATTGTCCATCATCTGCCAGGCCTTGCGAACTTTCACCACCCTGGCCCCCCCGCAAGCCGCAGTGAGCAGCGGCACTGCTGAATTCCGTATACAATGTATACTGACTTCTGTATGGTACGTACAGCGCACACGGAAGCGGCGCAATTATGATCGCTCCATAATGGCGCGAGGGAGGGGGTGATGGGGGGGGGGAAGAAGAAGAGCGCAGTAGCCTCCATAGGGCAATACGAGAGGGCCCTCTCCGAGCGCCGACCTCTCTCACTCGCTCAATCTCTTTCGCTCTGTCTCTCGTATGACCCCCTCCCCCCCGCCCCTCAAATGGCCAAAGTGTGACGAGCAACGGGGGTAACCGGGGTAATAAAGCCTCCCCCGCCGCGGCGCAGTGCCCGAATATTATTTCGCCACCTTTGACGGGACACAGCACGAGACCGAGGCAACTTTCCCTCGCGCCCTCTGCGAGAGCTGCTTCTATTCTATATATGTATATATATATATATATATATATATATATATATATATATATATATATATATATATATATAGATATACTCTCCAGTCACGCGGTAGGCTGCAGAGAGAGAGAGAGAGAGAGAGAGAGAGAGAGAGAGAGAGCCATAAAACCGCAGGGCCCACTAGAAGCTATGACGGCTCGTCCTGACTTCTCTACACATAATGTACTCGCGTCTAATTTTCCGCATGCGCGGCGCATATTATAATAAATACCCGCGCTATATTCGGGGCTACGACGAGTATATATATATGTAGGAGAGAAGAACGAGAATCTTCCGGAAGCCGATGCCGATGCCCGCGGAGGCCGAGGGGGCATCGGCGTTTCGCAAAGGGAGCATCCCGCGGGGGCAGAAGGGTGGCAGTGAGTGAGAGAGAGATAGAGAGAGGAGGGGGGCGCAGTCATAAACCATCCCCTTATGTACCCGACGGTCCCCGATCATGAGTCGCTGCTGCTGCTGCGAGTCCGGGATGAGAAGTTCATCTTGGCGTGGAGGGCGCTGACTTTTGCAATCACCCCCCCCCCCTCCACCCGACAGGGGGCTTTCTCGCCTCGTGAATCTCCGATTATTTCGGTTATATATTTGAAAGATTATAATACAGAGGAGAGAGAACTTTAACCAGTGCAGTTGAGTCTATATTTGAAGAAGATGAAAGATCCAGACCGCGCGGGACTCTCGCTGCGCGTATAATGGAATTTTCTCTTCGTTTTCCTTAATATCTATGTGTACATATCAAATACGAAGAGAGACGTTGAGTAGCTCAATAGGAAAAGGTGGGGGGGGGGCAAAGACGATTTTTTAAAATACAAGTTTACTTTATTTTATTTTTAGTAGTGATTTCTATTTCAGATTCTTCAGGCGGTGATCATAAACAAGAACAGTCTGACTGTCATTATATTAGTACAGAATACATTATAGTATAAAGATTGTAAGATTGATAAAAATATTTATTCATTTAATTGCTAAAGACAATATTCACTAGTAGAAAAGAAATCCATTCTAATTTTTAAGCTACTTAAACATAAGTTATCTTCTATATACCCATATAAAGATAAATTAAATAAGAAAACATGTATAACTTTTTTTACATTAACCCATGTCCATTTAATAATTATCTTTTTTAAAATATTTTTTTGGCTATATTAGTAATATGCCTACAATAGCATTATTATCAAAAAAATGTATTTTAGGTTATGTATAAAATCTATACCTTGACATTAGCTTCATATTATTATTCGAAATTCTTTTCTATAAAATCATTGACGTTAATAATTATTTGAATTAATAAAGTATGAATTGTTTATTGTTTATCATTTTTAATTAATTTATACGCGCGATGTGCCTCATATATATGAAACGCATCGAAAAGAGTTTATCGATCTTACATAATTACGGTCTTACGTAATTTTTTGCCATTTGCGGGAGCAAAATTATCAGACACGTAGTGAATGCACTTTTCGGAACTGGAAGTTGATTAATTTTAATTGTCTAAATCCTTATGCTAAACAAGTTTTCATATGAACTCAATTTAACAGTAATTTGAATTAAAACAATAACATTTATAAAAGACATAACTTAAGACATAATAATTTTATTATTTATTTCATAATGAAATAGAATAAGATTTGTATAATTAACTACGAATAATTGACACAGGTAGAAGATAATAATGCTTCTTTTTAATGAATTTCTTCTGCTCGAAGATATTAAATAGTATCAAAAGGTAGACAGTTCGATAAGTAAATATTTAAGATATCAAGGTATAGTAGAGAAAGAGACTATTATTTCTTGTCGCTTTTTCAAGTTATTAGTTTATGTTCCTTACCGAGTTTTTTTTTTTTTAAATTAATAAATATCGAAATTAATCGCGTGTTGAGAAAATTGAATGCAAAAACGTAATTGTTTTCTATTCAACTGAATATTTTCCAAAGTCACCCCTATTTACGGCGCTAGAAGTCTCTAAAAATCACAAGAGTGGCTTTTAGCTTTGGATGTTCTTTTTTTTTTTTTTATCAAAACTCGCTATCAACAATTGTTTCCTAGTTTCAATGAACTAAAAAAACATATTACTATACTGTTTCCTAGGACTTTTAACTTTGTTATAATTAGCGGGTATTGTCATCCCCTCTAGAGCACTTGGAGATTAGATTAGAAGGCAGTCAAGCCCTTTGTTAGTTATGAAAATTTTACATTTTCCGAGGTAAAATAACCATATTATAATGAGAATAAATTTTATGTCAAATAAAACGATTTTTCAATTATATTTATACTTTAGTCGATTTTATCAACACCTAGGTTTTCAAATAATTACAAAAAAAAAAACAAACAAACAAAGAATATTCTCATCCTAGTCTTCTGCTACGAGTAATTTATGATGCCAAGTTCATGATCAGAATGAATTGTGAACGTGCAAGAGAAGAGCAGGATATCTATTATACGGTCATATCACTTTTTGCTTGACTGCTATTATACACACACACATATATAAATATATAACTAAACATTCGTTGGATCAAATCATTCACGCCAGCACCCCTCCATCTCTTCCCCCTCTCTTCCTCACTCTATCTCACCCTCTCCCTCTATACTCCCCCCCCTCTCTCTCTCAGCATCAGTTTTGTCACCCACAAAAGTCATAGACGCACAATGGGGACAATCAGCAAAACTGACAGTAGTAATTCGTACGCGTGCGCAAATCCACCGCCAAACTGTACGTATCACTGCTCTCGTTGTCTCTCTTTCTCCCTCTCTCTCTCTCTCTCTCTCTCTCTCTCTTTTGCCGCAAGTGTAAATCACAAGCTCGATCGAGCGATCATCCCGTCCAGGTGGCCGTGCAATAATAAATAGAAATTAGCCGCAAATACAATAATAAGAACCGGGAAGCACGCGCCAAGGACCGTCTGCGTCCTGCTGCTGTCGTTGCCGCCCCCGCACGTTGCATCTCACTGGGGCATTTAACCGCTATATATATATATATATATATATATATATATATATATATATATATATATACGTGCGTGTGTCGATGATGCGTAAACGCGCAGGCGCAGGCCAGTGCGCGGCATTTAGCGGTGACCTATCCCTCACCCCACCCACGCGCACTCTCTCGGATCATCGAGCCCGAATGCGCGAGACCCCGTCGCGCGCCGCGAGCATCAGTACGACGGGGTGGTCGAGAGAAAGGGCAGGAGGGGGAGGGGGCTTGGGGGCCCGAGGGCAGCCAGAACGATTGATGGCGCGGACCTCGACGCGGCGATGGCAAAGCAATTACCTGTATTAAATCGGGGCATTTTGAAGCTCGTTTTCGATATATACACAGTCGATACACGCCGATATCGTGGGGAATAAGGGGGAGGGCGGAGGTTTTGTAATGGATCGACAGACACAGAGAGAGAGAGAGAGAGAGAGAGAGAGAGAGAGAATGATCTAAATAGAGAGCGACAGATTGAAAGAGGGGTCGCTTTGGTCGTTGATTTTAATTGTACATTATAGCGACGCGCGTCTGCAACGAGCGGAATTCCATACTCACTTTATTGTTATATATATATATATATATATATATATATATATATATATATATATATATATACACACAATATATTATATAGGGTTGAAAGTTTTCGCCGCGTACTCATTTCGATCTGCGGTGACGCGTGTGTGATGTTTTTATTTTATCTCTATACATTTAATTGGAGAATAAAAAATAATTTAGCAGAATGGTTTATTTCTATACATTTATATTATTATATAAGCACGAATCAAATTGAAATATTTCAAAATAGGGATTGATGGAAGTGTGTTTGTTTTTAAATGGAAGATTTATAACCAAAAATTTACTCAATAGTTGCGTTGTACTTTTGCGTGCTTATACGTTGTCATTAAGCTTATATATGTATATATATATATATATATATATATATATATATATATATATATATATATATTAATAGTCTATAAAATCTTGAATATAATTCGCCTTCGTTGTCGACGTTTTAGGTTATAGAATTTTTTCGATTAAATATATGCAAAACAAAAGCACACAAATAGATAATTGCTGTCTTATATAAACCATTTTATATCACAAGGTTAATGAAAAGAATACAAGTATTACATTTTTTTATCTTAAACGGCAGATACCGAGGAATTAAGACTTATTATAGACAAAATCAGTAATACATGTGTACATAATAATTAGCAATAATAATTCAAACAGTACACAATAGCAATACTGGTATTAACGCTGCTTGAATGGTTTTTTGAATGTACATTTATTCACAGACAACTGCTTCAACTATAGCATCATTTGTTTTTCAAACAGTCATAATAATACTTTTACACGTTGAAAAACTCACTGTTGATTTTTTTCATTATTATTATTCTGTTTGATCAAGTGTAGGGTAAATATTCAACGAATGGATTATGCCGTAATATATTAAATTTTTGTCATACATTATATGTATATATATAGAAACTTAATTCTTTTTAATTTTATTTTGTGTAACTACTTTACTCGATTCTAAAAATTACTCCTCCTTTTTTAAAGATCAGCGGCAGCAGTAAGTATCATTTTTATTACAAGTACTATGTATATATATATAATATAAATATATATATATATATATATATATATATATATATATAAATCTAATCATTGAATAAAAAATTTATAAAAACTAGTTTTCTAAAATCTTTCAAAACAGATTAAAAAAAAATTCAATTATATAACCCAATTACAGCTTAAAGCAAACGTTAAAACGAATGATTTAGCTCATTTTATATGTATCCCTATTAAATAACAGCATATATCAGTTTACAGAAAATATATATCTAAAATTCTGAGTATTTATTATTAAATTAATAGTATTAAACATGATTACAGCTTAATAATGTGATGAGATTATTTCCGAATTATTGCCGAGTTCATATTCACATCATTTTTACGTCCAGAACAAGCGATATATATATATATATATATATATATATATATATATATATATATATATATATATATATATATATATATATATATATATATATATATATATATCTGATCCATTTTTTAAAAAGTGAAAAAGTGTTGATAAGGTATAATAATAAGAAGGTTAATAATAGCTATTAAAACGAGTAGAAACTTGATATAAAATTATAGTAAGCAGACGACAAAAAAAAATATGAGTATCATCGAAATATCAAAAGAGAATCATCGATAATTTTTGGGTGAACGACCTTGTGATATTTTTTCTCATATGATTCATCGTTATTTAAAAAAGGAAAAAGAACCTGCCAGGCCCGTATCCAAAACATTTGTACCTGAGACAATGTAGTATTGAAATTGAACATAAAAATATACTTCTGTCAGCCACATACTTTAATATATTATATAATCTTAATAGAAATTGTTCAATTATTTTTTCGAATTGTATCCTCTAAACGTACAATTCGCATTTAGAATGGGTGATCGCTCCCATCGCGCCATCAGCCGTCCTCAAGCTCGCCCTTGTGGCGTACGTAACGAGTTATTTGACTTTTGGTGAGTCGTCGTCGTCGTGTAGTGGCGAAAAATCAATTTTATACGACGCTTATCGCGTGTACACCGTAAATTTTAGATAGTCGTATACTCTTTATTTACTTATATACAACATAATATTTGTCATTGTAGCAAAGTTCGAATAAGAAAAATTCCTCAGACGTTGTAAAAATAAAAAACATGTGACGATTTTTTAATCAATCATTATAAATCATAGTGTCGAATATAAATATACGTAATTTCACAGCATAAAGTTTTAAATACAATTTGAAATATATCCATATAATATATAACGTAATATTATCGTAATATAACGTAATATAAAGTTTTTCCTCGATCGATAGAAATTCACACAGTCAGTCCCATTTTAAGGTTAAATCGACCGCAATGCTTTGGTCGCAGTGAATTTTTTTACAAATTGTAGGTATATTATAGAGATGAAAATAAAAAATTTATTACGTATGGATTAAGGTGCAATTAACATTCTATTTAAGCATTATATTATACAGTATAGTAGAAAGAACATTTCGCGCGCAATATCTGATGCATTTTTCTTCGATCTACACTTTCTCGCCACCTTAAACCCCTTCAGATAATTATAACGCAATAAATACCCAAATGTGCCAGCATAACAATGAGAATAACAATGGAATGTTTAAGATCCCAAATAATATATAGTTCATTTCACGGACAATACCGTGCACTGCCTGAGTAAGACGCGCAACTGTAACGGAAGTCCAATATACGTTATGCATAATACTTTGTATTTGCCCGTTCCGTTTCCTCGCGAACAAAGGCTCCTTTATTGGGCGGAGGCCGTGCGCAGTATAGATATCCTCACCCTTGGTATCGGGAATAAAAACAACAAACAAATCCTCGAAAAAGCCCCCTTGGTCAGTGGTAAACGCTTCTCCTCCCCCCTCAACGAACGGTAAATATTTACCTTGCCCGCCCAGCGGCAATGGATAGGCCGCGGAGCGAATCTTCCTCCCTCCCCCCCACCTCCGGGCACTCACGGGAACAACGCAGAAAAGGGATGGGGGCGAGGGAGGGAGTGAAGGAATAAAAAGCGCCGAGTCAGTATATCCGCCATAGACCGCCTATGCGCGCGCGCACACACACACACACACACACACACACACACACACACACATAAATTACCATGCACACACTTCGCAAGTGTGCTTTTAAGCGGTGGGCAATGCCGCGTGGAAGAAACGCCGTATTCTCCCTCCCCTCGCCGGCCAGTGGCGCGTTGGTCGACTTAATACACGTTTTTTTTTTTAGTAACGACTGCATTTCTCCTTGCAACCCCCCCCCCCGCTCGCCAACGGAAGGAAACCCCATCTCTGGGCCTCGCCGGGTGGGTGGCCGCGGTGAGCCCCCCCTCCCTCATGCCGCGTCCAACGTCGCCGCTCGTAAGCGTCATCAATCGGCGAATTCGCGAGAGGGTTGCGCTGCCCGCACGATACAATGCCCCCCCCCCCCGCCGGGGGGCTCGGACTCGTGCACGCGTATCAGTCGGCATTACGGGGCACATTATTATAGATCTATGCGGGTACCTTTTGGCAGCGCCGCGCTACCGTGCAAAGTTTCGCGCTCGCGCGGGGGGGGGGGGGTTGACGGCGCGACCGAGAGGCAGAGAGAGAGAGAGAGAGAGAGAGAGAGAGGCTAGAGGGGAGGATGGATCCTTTCCTCCGACGCGCGTACTCACTCCTCCACTTCTACGTGTTTCCGTCTCGCTCGCGGACTCTCTCGGGCGCACAGGAAGCCCGAAGACACCCGCAAGCAGTGTCGGCAAACAGCCTCTCCCTCCTCCCTTCACACCGTCCATAAATAACGCCCGACGAGCGCCCTATCTCTGTCTCTCTCTCTCTCTCTCTCTCTCTCTCTCTCTCTCTCGCACTCGCACTCTCGGGCGTCTCAATGCCGTCGACGCCGCGGGGGGGGGGGGACTCCCAGCCGAGGCGGCGCGGCTGTGTTGCAGAAGCGGCAGCGGCAGCGACTCCGTAGGGGGTAGAGGAGGGGGATGGGGGGAGAAGGGCGCGCACGAGGCCGAGTCACTCGTCGCGTTAGCTACGCCCTGGGATCCCGGTCGCCTCGCGCCCCAGGGGGTTGGCCGGGCCTACGGAAGGGGGCGTCTTCGGAAACGAGCTACCGGCTAAATTACGGCGGGGGCGGTCTGTGTATATATGCATCCTATATATATGCATGCGCCAGTCGGCGCGCGCTCGCGCCCCCTGCCCCCTTCCCCCGTACCATCGCAAAGCAACGCAAAGCGCGCCCGGCTATCGCTTGCCCCGTCGCGTCGTGCCCGAAAGGGTTACGAGAATGGGTTGAGAGAGGCGCGACGGCCGACAATCCGTGTACGGTCCTACTCCGAGCATCAGGTAGCGAAACAGGCGTTGGATGCCTGTGTGTGTGTATATGCATCAGCGTATGAACTATATATATATACAAATTTGCTCGACGGATTAGAATTAGCAAGATCGAGTTGATTTATGTACTTGCTTCGATGCCTCCTATTATGTAGGTGCAATAAAATTTTTGTACTTTTAGAAGGATTGCAATGTGAAGATTGGCTTCTTTTTTATTTTCATCCTACAGTTCTTCTAATCTCACTCGGGTATTATGTGGAATAATTTCGAAATTTCTAAATCAGTTTATACAGAAAAGATTATTTATTAGATCAAAAATCTTAATATCTTTTTAATTTTTTCAATAAGCTTAGAAGAAAAAAATTTCTACCTGCCGCCTAAAATTAAATCAGTTAAATTTTCTCTGATTGTTCAGTGACTTATGGGTTGGCCCTGCAAAATAATTAGATTTCACTGACGACTTTCGCTTTAAACGTTGGATACAATGAAAATTTTGATTACAATAACATTTTGATCGATATTCGAATCTTAATAATCGAAATTAATAATCATGTTAAAAGTTACAATCTATTAACGTCAATCGTATTCACTATAATTGGCAGTAAAAATGACCTATTCAGTCAATAAGCTACTTTTACTATCGACTCAGCGCGAGCTTTTACTCTAAATTCAATTAGTAACTATATCCACTGATTCTTCGACTACCCGCCGATCACTAGTTCGTATTGACTAATTCATTTCTAGAAAGCGTCCAGGCTTTGAACCCTAATTGATAGATTCGCAATTTAACGCCTTATGAACAATATACACGCACTTTATATATTTAAATCAGTCAAAATTGACTCATTGCTATCAAGGAGTAACATTTTCAGTTCCATTTGATCGAAGTAAATAATGCAGAATGTTCACTGATTTACTAAAAAAATTACTGTTTTTAGCTGTACATCGATATTCTCTAATCCGGTAATAGACGCGACCTTATAATCTGCAATCTTATTCTTATTTGCAGCAAAAATATGTACTACTTTACAAATGATAAAGCTATAAACTAAAACTCCTTAATCAGCGAAATACTCTGTGCTTCTGTAGAGATATAGTTAATGCCGCATTATGCACTAGTGCAATGATGATCACATTGTTGGGTGTGCAAGGTATAGTGCGAAGCGAATTTAGTCGAACATTTGAGAATCGACGCAAAAAATTATTAATTGAGCAATGACTGAATTATAATGACCTAGTGGCAATTCTCTAATTCGATAGTAGATTTATCAGCGATCTGATTTCCTTTTTTCATGCATTGGCAATGTAGATCTATATAGTATAGGATTACTTCAAATGCGCAGCTCTATATATTGATGTTTTTCCAAATTCTTCAAACTTAATTGTCATGAAAATGTATGTGCATTGTATATATGAAGATATCATTGATCCCATTTTTATGATCGATTTAAATTTTGGCGATTTATGGATGGAATAACAAGAAATCACATATTAGCGCTTCAGTACAGTGAAAACCAATAATTACGGATCGTCGTTGGAAAACAATCGTTTCTCAACGATCATCCAAGTCATTATTGAGCAAATCAGATGAAAATGATACCGATTTATGATTTTTAAAAGAGCGACCACCTTCGCTTCCAATGTAAAATTATTAATTATTACGTTTTGCTGTAAAACGCACAAATGATGTGAATCGGTTTTAAATGATTTGAAGTTTTTTGTAATGTCAAATTTTGAAAGCTATTTTTGCTTGCTAAATAGGGGATTAAAACGGCTTCGGATTTTAAATATTCATTTATTAATTGTTATTCCTAGTGCTTAACAGAATTTAAATTCTTTGTACAATCGTCAACGATTTTAAATGATTTCAAAGTCATTCGATAAGAAGGATTGAATGACCAAAGTCAAATAACTTTAACCCAGAGTCAAATAACCCAAACAGTCTCAAATGATGGCACATCCGTCATTTGTCAGGGTGTTTTTCTGGGTCGTCAAGTGAGCTTCCCGTTGGGTATGGAATTTGCATAACATCCATACGAAAAATTACAATTTTTTTCCCCTTTTAAATATGGTTTTTTCGTCAATGAAGCAAAAATATGATAAGACTTTACTTTATAAAAGATGTATGTAAGGACGTTTTTTCTTTATTTTAAAGATCAAATTCTCATTGGAAAGAATTTTTAATGAACCATAAACAAATGTTGTTCTGGACTCGTCAGTACAGATGACAGGTGATTTAATCACAGACGTACACGATCCATGCTTGATCGAAAGCCGAAGAACTTAATAATCCAAAGATGTTGAAACTACTCGCGAAAAGAAAATGTTTCTCATTGCACGCATCTTACAAAATGTTATAGCGATATTATCTTAATACATTCGTGGTTTTAATGCACCTAAGAAGATTTATAACGTCGATGTAAATCATCTCTTTGCGATTTATTGCTTATATGCCCGTAGTGTCGAGATTCTTTGAAGAAATACAGCGAAAAAATTTTCTTATTTCATTATTTGAACCTGGTTTATTAAATGTTATGGGCGTAATTTTCCATCCTTTATTATCCTTTACAACGGCGGTCGCTCGCAAAAGAGGCCGATGATTTTACAGACTCAATATAGTCTCTACAGGGCTGAAACGTCGTCGGATCTATCCAAAACTTTATTTCAATGTTTCTTTTACACCATTTTGAAAATTATTCAATTCGTCCTATAAAAATAATTTCTAAATACAATATATGCTTATTATATATAAATATACATATGCCGACGCAGCTCGAACATTTCCTGCTGCCGGTTCCCGCTCGATATCCGTTTCGGTTTTCCATTTGAAAATCTGAAGTGGTTCTCATTCTTAAAGAGGACAAATATGCCATCGTTCAAGTATTCAAGTCTGCGGTAAGAGTAAATGAAAAAACTTTTAAAAGATCCAATGGGTTATCAAGATTTTCCGACAAGATCGAATTATATAATGATAATTAGAAAGTTTTTATTCATTCTATCGTCCCACACTGGACTAACACTTTTCAATCTTTATTTATAATTATCTCGTAAATTTCCCTTTATGATTATTTACGATATATAATAATATATAGCTTAGAGTTTTTCAATCTTCGGATATAAACCTCGAAGCTCAGCGGGATCGAACAAAAAAAGGGGGGGGGAGATGGTTCTCTATCGTGCATATTTTTGCCATATATGTAATGCGCGGAAATCGTGAATACCCGCGCGCCGAGCGCGCGATATCGATTTTGCAATAAAAAGCCCGGGGAGCAAAATCAAGAGCGGCTAATGGCCGATAAATAAATCCTAACGAACCGGCGACTTTATAAACCGGATTAAAACGTTCGGGCCGATTATTCGGAAATTGGGCGCAGCCGCTCTGCCGCGGCCCGACCCCTGCTCGCCTCCTCCCTCCTCGCTCCCATCCGCCGGGGTAATTGAGCGTCGACGTCGATCCCGCGTGCGTCCGTGTTGCGTCGGGGGGAGGGGGGGGGGGTAAATATTCGAGTGAAAATAAAGCTCTCGCTCCGTCTCTCTCTCCCTCACTCTCTCTCTCTTCATCACCATCTGCTTGCGTGTACGTGTGCGCGCACGCGCGCGACCGCGCTAAGGTCTGCGGCTTTACGCGCGAGCTCAGGTGGCGACGCTCAAAGCCAATTATGCGGCGCTCGCCTTTCGTTCCGCTCTCCCCCCCCCCCACACCTCGCCGCTATCCTCCGCGAATACCCTCGTTCTCGCATCCCGCTTTATTTCTCTTCGCGCCGGCCCGAAAACACCCCCCCCCCTCTCACCCTCACCCCGGCCCCCCGCCGCCCACGGCGCCGAGCCAGCGGAGAAGTTTAACTTGTCTCCGCTATAACGGATTAACGACTGGGATTTATACGGCCGTAATTGCTTCCGACCTTTAATTAAGTCGCATTCATTTCACTTAATGAAAACCGCGCAACGGGCAACGGGCAACGGGCAACGCGCGGCCTTCGGTCGAGCGTATTTATCTGCGCGCGTTCGGGCGCGATGCTCGCGGCTTACGGAGCGCGAGTCGGGTTCTCGGCTCCACGCGCTTTATCGATGCGCGCGTAAACATCTGTCGATAAAAGGATCGATCGGGACGCCTTTGTTTTCACCTGCATGGCTGGGATCGCGATTTTGGTTTTTCAGTCGTAGTATGTATGGCCACGGCGTGTCAATGCCGGGACGTTGCAAGAGCGGGCCGTCCGATGCGCGTGAAAAATTTCCCCTGCGACTTTTGCCAACAATTAATTCGTATAATTAATCTATTTTAACATTAGGACTTTATCACACACACACACGCACACACACACACACGTGCGCGTATGTATGTACGTATATGTATTTACATTTATTTACTTATTTATTTTTAATTTGCCTTTTGTTGCTATAAAATATTTATTACTATTATAATTAATATTACTATTGTTAATATAATTATTCCTTGATTTTTTTTTGTTATTGATATAACGCTTAAATAATTTAGCAGCATCGTCACGTGCGCAAAGAGATTATAGATAAAATTAGACAAAAGAAATTAATACGTCAATTTATTAGTGAGAATATAAATAAATAGACTTTAGATCGCTTTTAGATACTGCGGGACACCACTGGTTGAGATGAACATAAGTGAACGTTAGAAAGTAAGATGTCATCAAAATGAAACTGTGGCGAATGCGAAGACTTTAGATATCTCGTCTTCGCGGTAACAGGATTCAGACTAAATCTTATAATTCTCTTCGCGCTAGTGAGCGATCTTTTATATGCTAATGAATATATATTCATATTTTATATATGAAAAAATAAAATAGTCACTAAATCAAACAGTGATCAGTCTGCACAACGCAGAATCAGTAAATTCTTACTGATTATAAGTTATTAATAGTGCGAGAGCTTATTGCTTCCGTAGTATATAGTATGAACGAATTTTTAAACTTAAATTATACTGGATCTACAATTACTTACTATAATTCGTCACTTATAAAATTTTTCTAGTTTCTTTAAGCTTTAAACTTAACTTAAATACATTATATAAAATTTATTACAGAGGATTCGAGTGAACAATTTTTATTGATAAAAAAATATTTGATCACCTTACCTATGAACTAAAACAAACTTTTACCAGTAGCGAAAGACTCAAACAATCGAATTTATGTTAATGATTCAAATCAGTGACTAATCGTGTGAATGAACAGTAACTACTGTATATATATATATTTCACAATTAAATTCACAATCACAGAACAAATTATAATCAACATAATTTCACTGATGCAGGTTTCGAGATTCGAATATATAGCTTTATTTTTTCGTGTAGACGCGAAAATAATTTATAGAGATAGTCTTGCCGGAATTCAGAATCAAATCGATATCCGTAGACAATATCGTAATGAAATTGCTGAGTTTGCTCCTTTTTTGATTTATATATCGCTATAACGTACATACTATCCCGAAAAGTTATGAAAGAATAATTGAGTGTTTTGGATACAGTAAATTTAAAAATTATAAAATACATTTTTAAAAAAAATTTAATATCGCGTAGAAGAACGGTAATTATATTATTCAATAATGAATAATTAATAAAAGAACTTTAAATAATAAAAAAAGAAATTAAAATTTTAAATAATTAAAAAAAGAAATTTAAATCGAATCGAATAAACCAAGTCCTTTTGCTATATTGTACATATCGAATAACAATCTATACACGCATAAATATGTTTATTCTCTTAAAAGTTTATATATTTATAATATATGTAGAAAATTTATCAGACATAGATACTTTCCAAGTTCAAAAAATTATTAATAATTATTTTGTTAGATTAAAATTCCGAATATTTGTTGATATATTTGTGAGTGCTCTTTTTCCAAGTATATATATAAATTGACTCCAGATTAAACTATACTTATAAATATTTTCGGGATAGTGGAACAATCAATCTTTTATACCGGTCGCTTGTCGCAAGCAGGCACGCATACATTGGCACAGACGACACATACGGACGCAGGTTCAGCTCTCCCCCTTTTCTGCCCTACGCGAGGAGAAGCGCAATACATGTAACGTAGCAATTTCTATTTGAGAGCCACGAGCGGAAAATTGCTGACCTAATCAAAGAATATAATATCTCAGCATCTCTCTCTTTCAACTATATTATATAGATAGATGGATAGATAGATAAAGAAAGAAAGAAAATGATGAGAGAGAGAGAGAGAGAGAGAGAGAGAGAGAGAGAGAGAGAGATGTCCGTGTTCCCAATACAGCACGAGCATATAATATAAGTACTTCCTTCTTCCTCATCCCATCCCCACACCCAGCTCCTCGGTTTGGCTCCGGCAGCGCATGACGCGACTTTCTCACCCCCCCTCCCACCTCCCACGATAAAACATCCGAGCGGGCAAATTTCTCGTGGTCCGGGGGTAGGGGGAAATCCTTATCTTTCCTATTATCGATAGCTGGCCAGCGACCAATATGGTGCCCACTTTCACCCCGCAACCCGCCTTCCCACGCGCTCGCTTCCACCCCCTCAAGCACATCGCCCGCCCTGACTGCTCCGCCTCGTTGTCGCCATGACGACAAAGCTCGCAACGATTTCTTATATATATATATATATCAAGAACGAGGGCAATTCTTGTGGGTATGCGAATTGCCAAAGAACTTCTGGTGAAGCGCGAGGGAGAATCCGATCATCCGCGCCATTATCGTCGTTTTCTCTCTCTCTCTCTCTCTCTCTCTCTCTCTCTCTCTCTCTCTCTCTCCTCTCTGCCTCTCTGCTCTCTCCCTCTCGCTCTTTATTTCCCTTCACTCGCCGTAAATAATAAGATACACATATAAGTATATATATAGTTTATCCTCGTGAGGGGGCATAAAATTCCAAACTCATTTCTTTATGGGAGCGAAGATAGCGGAGTGGGACAATAAGGGGAACTACTAAGAACACGATGACGTGGCTCTCAAGTATACAGGGATTTGCTACAGTTATTCGTATGAAACTATTGGGGAAGTGACTGGATTGTACGATTGACGCTTACAGTAATAATATAATTATATCATCAAGAATATATATCAAAGATAGAAAGACAATATAGTTAATAATGACACTATGTATAATGTATTGTTCCAATCAATTATATGGCCGAATCTCTAGAACCAGTCAACTTGTTTGAAGTCAATGTTGTTTGAATCTACTCTATTCAATCGCCTTGACATATATGTTACCAGTAAAAAATAGTGGAAAGTTAAAAGGCACTTACTTGTACAGGGAAAATATTAGATATAAAGCCTTTACATAAAGAAAATATGACAGGTACCATTATATTATATCTGACAAAAGTCACGAAACAGTAACTGACACTGAATTACCTATTGTATGAGCGTCTCTGGTACAAATTTAACCATTTTCAATCGGTTGGAAAATAGTTACTAGGTACTAAAAATAGAATCATCTATCATGGCTTAAAACTAGACAAAACTTAGAATGAAAAATGTGAACATTGTCAATCAAATGAAAAAAGAGGTAGAAACTAGGCTTAAAGCTGAAACCTTTAAAGGTTTCTTCATCTTTTTTTCAATTTCTTTTTTTCATTTTCTTTAATTTTTTCGTCATCTAGACCAAAAAGCTTACATGTAAAGCTAATCACTTCCAAAGTTAAATACCTTATTACAAATTTTCCTCAGAACGCAATACCATGAATATAGCTTAAAAATGTTGAGCATTTCTGCCATAGTGTACTAAAAATTTATTAGCTAACCAGAAAGTTTCTAAAATTTTTATTGTCACCGGAACTATTCCATAAAATATTACATAATTAGCGCTGAAAAATGTTCACTTTTTACTTCAAAATTTAACTTATGATTTTATTTCACATTCTTCTCGAATTAATGCAGTGATATTTAACTTTTACTATATATATATTAAATACTTGATCATAAATCGAGAAATGCATCCAAAACTCCTTTTGTTGATTGACAGTTTTTGTCCAAATGTTGGTATATTTTATCCTTTTTTAGAAAATATTCAAGACTAAGATCCGTTGGAGGTATCCTCGTCATGTCGACCTCTGTGCTTCCTGAATACTACGAAAGAACTGATGGAGTGGCTACTCAAACCACGTCTCTAACAGACCGTGATAGTCTCAACGAGCCGAATAATAAGCATATAGTATAGTTTGTAAAGTAAGGGAATAGCTGAGAGACCACTATGTGACTTATAATACTTCGATCACTATAGGAGAAGAAAAATCGAAGTACTGGGCTGACTCAGCGGTCTGTGCTCGTAGCTAAACTGTGAATATCTGAAAACGTCTTTCTAATTATATACACAGCTGACTTAATAACTACCATCATTGCTAGAGATTATGATGATGCACAGATGCGTCTTAATCAAGTGACATGCGTCGTATGAATAAATGGATGGTTTAGATTTATTAAAGATAATTTAGAATAAAGGCAAATTGTTTAAAATTGGCGACAGAGATTATACATCTGACAGTTAGTAATAACTTGACCGTTCCGTATTTAAGGGCGACGTTTGATTCAAATTAAACTTCTCAGACTGAATCAAAACAATTAATCATTAAATTCTAGTTTTTTATCTATGTAAATCATTTCGTTACGATTTCTAACTTATAAAATACAAATTTCTAATAAATGCTCTTTCTCTGAATCGTTCATCCATTATATGCTGCAAATCCTCTCATAAAAAACAACACTTTTAGCATTTAATTTATACAACGTAGATGAGCTTAGAAAATACGACATTTCGGTTATATTTTTTATGAGAAGTTCTTTATGTCGTGAAATGGTAAATCTTGCTGAATTTAATTTTTGCAGAATGTCAAAAATCTGCGAAACACATGACCAATACGAACTGTCTATTCATTTGTGAATTTCCATTTTGTTCCCTTCAAGGTAATTCCTGAGAAATATTATATACTTTTGTCAACGTATTTTTTCATCTTGGAAGCATTAAAAAAAATATTTTTTGGGATCTTATTCAGCTCTCTCTTCGACACTGTGTGTATCTCCTCTATCACGGCATAGCATCGTCATTACATGATCCTTTTCAGTTTCGGGAATAAGAACATATCACTGAAAACCATGTATAATAGTATTTTATTTTAGCGTAGAAACGACTATGTATATACAGAAGCATTATCCTAGTGTTCAAGGCGGGAATTTCTGATGCATTGCTTGGCGCAAATTATGCAAAATCTCTAGATGATATTCTTTATTGAGGGTTCTACCCTGTCGTAAGAACTCATGATGCTTGACACCCTTAAAATCGAAGACGGCTGTAAGCAAAACCTTCACATTCGACTGAACTTGAAGAGGTTTTTGTGATCTTGGCTCGTGTTATGGATTTCAGTGAAACGATTGAGCTTTGAGCTTCAGGCCATAACGCTAAACCTAGAATTTATCACTAAATTCCTTTAGTGATAAATTTTAGGACTTAAACTTTAAGACCCTTTCGAGAAAATTTGAATCGTCGTGGACAAAGTCCAACTGATTCTGAACAATTTGAATGATGTGATTCAACGATTGGCCAAGACTTTTTATCGATCACATCTTCTTGGTTATTGAGAATATTTTGTAGCATCGGCAACCGTTGATTTTATTATAGCTTCACCATATACTACAGTCAAGATTTTGAATGCGATCACACACTTAATTTTGTTTTTTATAGACCATTTCTTAGAGATTCGATGATCCATTTATTTAATGTAGATCATATTTCAGACATAAAATAGGTGAAACAAAAAGAATACGGATTTCTTTCAATCGATTTTATCGAAAAAGATCTCTTTTTAATATAAATTCTTAAAATCAAAAAGTTATAATATGATCTAACGAACAATTTTAGTATAAAATTATTATTCACAGTTTTTGTTCCTTTTTTTATATTTAGTGATAAGCGTCTCAACACACAATTTAGAAAGTCAATTTCCGTTTTTTAATATTCAGGGGACGTTTTTTGGAAGTCAATTAATTTGTAATGTATATGAAGGATCTCTATATCAAAAATCCCGCATTTATTTCGACGTCCACTTGCATAAAATCCAAGAAGCGTACGCGCAGTGGCTCCTCTAGCAGTTTTACGAGCTCACCTCTGCATTATAATCGAATTTCCTCGCGTTCGCCCGCGTCAAGATTATTTCTCCAATTTGCCCGGGATAACTGCTCTGCCCTCTTTATGATTACTTATACACTTGCTTATACGTATGTATACAGAATTCACACACGCGCGCGCGCACACACACACACGAAACTTCTCCCGTTGTTCCTATCTCAGCTTCTCGAGCGTTTTCACGTTATCGCGGGACATGTATAATAGAACACGGAGCTCACGGAGCGGACGAATGGCGAATCGATAAATCTCCCACAGTCCGCGTAGGGAGAACAAGAGAAGTCGACTACTTCGGTAGAAACTGAGCAGAAATTCAGGGAAGAAAGGAAGATAAGCTTCGAGCATCTGGCTTAGGGGAAGGAAAAAAGAAAATGGGAGAAAAAGCTGATGCGGGGTGCGCGCTTTTATCAGCCGAGGATTGGATATGAGAATTGCAGGGTCGAGGAACGAGGCGATGATAACTTTCTCAGTTCTAACCTTAGTTCCAACCATTTTCTTATTCATATATTACAATAACAGATGTGTGATCGAAAAATCTGCGCAATTCCATCATGAATATATACTGACTATTGCAGAATTGATCAAACGAATTTAGTTTAACGTTCGTTTAGAGCTATTTTATAACTAATACTATTTTATATAAATTGTTCTCTTTTTCAATATACTTAATAAGCTGCATCTCTCTAGATTTTAACCCATAAAGAATAATGAATTAAAATAGTATATATATTAACTGAATTTTCTTAAATAAAAGTTCAAATCTTATCGTTTGTTTCAAACTTTGACCCCGGCCTGCCTCTCTTAGAAGATTCAATTATAAACTGTCTAAAAATCTATTCAACAATATCACGCGTTTTTCGATTATTAAAGTATGCATCCATATTTTGTTTTATTATAGATTTTTAATATCATCTTATTAAAAAGAAAGAAAAGAAGCAACTTATTACTGATCGTTGCAGTTAATGAAAATAATTTTTTCGCGAAAAGAGTAAGAAAAATATCGTTCCTTGACGAAAGTACTTCAGAAAACTACCAATGGAAAACTCTGTCCATTTACAGTATTATATATATGTATCAAATTATTATAAAATGGATTTCTATAGAATTATAGAAGTTTCCAGAATTTTTGCTACTTTTTAAGATATGACAGTTAATAACATTCGAAAGAGGTGCATCATTTGATGAAACAGATAATTTAAGTCGTCAATTACATAGAGAGAAGGATACACACAAGATAAAGAAATGTTCAAAAGGAGAAAAAAATATGGCCATGTGACCGAGAACTGAATAAAATTTATCCATAAGAAAGACCGATTTAACTATAATAAAACCGATTTCACGACAATGAAGAATCCAGAGTTCACATAAAATCGTCAGATAATTAGTCTTTTGCTATTTATGTTTGTGTGCATACTGAAGTAAAGTCAAAAAATCTACTACTAGATGTCGATCTATACATTCGTAAGTTAGTTTAGAAATTCAGGGCTTCATACAGAACTCGAGATTATTTTCTTAGACTGTATATAGACAACATACGTTTGTAATTGGCACGTGTGAATGCCAGTACTGCTAGAGTCAAATAAAGGAAAGCTTTGAGGAAGATATCCTGCGTAGAAATTCATTCTCGAATCTAACTAGTGTCGAGATAGTTTTCTTTATTAAATGTTAGGATCGAGAAGGGAAATCTAGTCTGATCCTAGTTGCAATTTGTCCCTCTTTTATTTGCATTTTTATTAGAGAACGAGCTTAGATTTTGGTAGGTATACCAACTTAAAAACTAGATAGAATCTAGTCAGAATATCTAGAAATTAAGATGATTTTTAAATTATTCTAATTTTGTTTCCTCGATCAAGTAAATAATTTTTTGACTCTTTAATATTTATTTATTTAAAATAAAAAATATGTTTATGTATTTAGGTAACGCATACCATTTAATTAGAATTTATAAATTATTTTCTATATCCATTGTTACGTATACGATGTACAAATAATTATTCTTAATTATTAATATATTTTTATACATTAATTATTGTAAATTTTAATGTTCAACATCTCTGTTGAATATATAAATTATTTTATTTCGATGAAAAAAATTCCAGCCCCGCTATTATGGAAACTCACGACCCTACCATTCACAAACTAACGCATTATTCACTATGGTAAAACGCAATATGCGATTACTATACTATACTTTGCATATGACTGTAAAGCACTTAAGATCATATAATCATTTTATAAACACAAGATAAAACATATATAGCAAATCATTTTTTTAAACTCTTTCCCATGTTGGAAAGATCTGCGGGTTGGTGTGTATGTGTGTGTGTATTTATATAGATTTATTTACACGCACACACACACATCGTTTTTTCGAATAATAGAAAAAGTTCAGGAAATCTAACTAGAATCAAAATAAAAAGCCTAAACATTTCCTTAATTCTCCTACTTGGCAGATTCCACATAGAAAATACGTAATTCTCTCCAAAATAAGGAGAAGTTAAGGAAATCTAACTAAATCCAAGATAGAAAGTCTAATCATTTCCTTAATTTTTCTACTTGTAAAATTTTGACTATAGAAAACACGTATTTCTTTCTAACATCAATAAAAGATAAGAAAATCTGAATAAAGTCGAGAAAGTAATAATTAATATAAGACGATTATTAGATGATTGTAGGAAAATCTAACTCGGATCTCTCAAGATTTACCTACATGAGGAAATCATTAGTAATACTGACTAGGATCTAGCCCGAATTAGGGATACGCCGAGTATATTTCTGAACAGGATTATCTATCCTGTAATTAAAGACAAAACAGACTCGATACACAAACTGCTGAACAGCTTGGACTTAAATGAATGTCTTCAGCTCAAAATGAAATGATAAAATCATGAACAATTTTCACTGAAAATTCTGAACTCATCTACACTTCAGGACTATAGTTCTTATTGTCAACAAAGCTTCAAACATTATTGAAAGTGGAAGAACTTATACATTTCTCGGTATAGATAAAATTGAATTTTTTTTATACTTCAAATTGTTCTTACAATTTATTCAAAGAATGTTAAATTAACAATAGATATTTCCATTTTAGACAATCACTTTTACTTTGAAATAACTAACCTTGAAAATAGACTTGAAAATCAAATTTAATGGGATAGTAATTTCTTCCTCATTATTGCGAATGACTTTTATAGTAACATTTATTTTAACATTTTGGCAGATATTTGATTGAATCATCTACACTTCGACCAAAGATTAAATAGATTGAATTAAAATACCAATCACAAGGGAAAGCAAGGTTTTTTGACAGTCAAAATCCATTTAATCACAAGCCTGGCGAAATCTTTTTAAGGTAGGGAACTTTTCTTTTTATCTGGATAACGATGTGCAATTGTTCATATTTTCTGAGTTAAAACCAAAAACCATTAGTTTTATTGATTTCATGATATTCTCATCACTATGATATTCGGAATCGCATAAGATTTTTCAGCAAAATCGGATATTTTTGTAAGTTCACTCCCATCTATTTAATATAGTCGAAATACTTATATTTTTACATAAGACAGCCTATATATTGATAATAGCTTTCCAGTTTAATGAAAACAGTTTAAATGCTTAGCTTAAATCGAAATTAAGCTGTACAAAATAAAGTTAATTAATTTTATAATATATCCTTGAACTAAACAGGACAATTAAGTGCGGGAGAGATGATTTATTTTGATTTTTCCAAGTGTTAAATAATTCTAATTGCTCTTATCTATGACATTTAAGTTGAAAGTAAATTTGACAGTAGACTTATAAAATTCAAAAGTTGTTTATATAATACAGATTAAAGGTGTAAAGGTGAACTTTACTGAAATCAGTAAGATTTGCAGTAGCTTGAATTGGAAATTATGCAGATCTTTTTTGAAGTTACACTCAATGCATAGTCTCTAAATTTGAATCAATAAGAACTGTGGGATTACAATATAAATTCAATCACTAGAGTCTTCAGTGCATACACGACGGTAAAAGATCAACGATTGAATTTACACTGGATTTCAAGAGTTACAGCACTCATTCAAATTTAGAGGGTATAATGGTATAATGGTATAAAAAAATCTCATAATATAATAACTATTTGTAAACAGGGATTACTATTTATTAGATAGGAAAAGGCCAAACGACAGTTCTCACAAAATAAGCACGATGATTTGGCCGTTTATTCTCCTCATTATGGTACCAGCCATATTTTCAGACGACAATAATAAATACTGTCAATTGAGTACCTGTCCGGACCGTAGCCACACACTTTGCAAATATCCTGTAAGTTTGACAATATTTTCGATATACTAGAATACTGCGATTGAAAATCTTTTAAATTTTTATCTTTAACGTCTATGACAGAAAAAAGAGCTGGCGAGCAATTGTCGCTTTCCCATAAAATTAGAAATCCAGACCGGAGTAGATATAAGGAATATCCTCTCTGAGCATAATCGTTGGAGGCTGAAAATAGCAAAACAGATTCGTTCCACTTTAAGTGT
Organism: Sycobia sp. Sy_11; assembly: GCA_018907035.1. NCBI lineage: Eukaryota > Metazoa > Arthropoda > Insecta > Hymenoptera > Epichrysomallidae > Sycobia > Sycobia sp. Sy_11. The sequence goes on along the minus strand of JACCIC010000015.1, from coordinate 2,774,178 downwards.
AAGTGACCGTCACCATTATATGTTTAGTATCATATATTATGTTATTTAATTCAAATAATGCAATATATGTAAAATTGAAATTCTTTTGGCTTTTGTCATTTCTTTATCTTATTATCATCTTTACCAAATGAAATTTAAAAAAAATTATTGTTATATATATATATATATATATATATATATTATATATATATGTATATATAGATATATATGTACATTAGATTTTCAATTTTGATTTTAAATTATTACTATTCTTTAATGAAGATCGAGAAAAATATTTTTCCTATTTTATTATGACAACATAGAAAAACATTTAATTGTTTCGATGGAATATATCTATAGTTGTTGCTCGTTTTTATGAAAATATTTAGTCATAACAAAAAAGCATTTTATATTCAAATAAATCTTCCATGCGTAATATAATACCCGCTTTATTTAAATTCAAATTTTCGAAAAGCAGAGGCATATCTCTAAATATTAATTCAAGTCGATTATATCCTTTGTCCGTGTACAATTCTAGAAGTCAATCAAGGGAACCATTTAAATTGACATTTAGTAGAATTTATCATTAAAGGGCAGTGAAAGTGCCTTTTGCACGCGAAGCTCTAAAACATCACAGGCGAGTTAACGGAAGACCATTTCACGTATATAAGCCTCGTATCAAAAAACTTTTTAAATATAAATGCTGAAAAAAAAAGAAGTATAAAGTCAATCAGTTTTATTTGATCAGTTATCAAAAAGACTATATATAAGAACATAAGGTTTTTTATATAATTTTCATTGTCTTGTGCAAAAAATAAAATTTCTTTTATAGATTCACGAGATATCATGGGACCACGAACTTTCAGTGATTGCTCAGAGGTGGGCTTTGCAGTGTGAAAATGCCCTCGACACATGCAGAAACGTTGGTAAGATTATCATATTGCTTTCCGCTTACTGTTATTTTTATTTGCTTAGAATAGTTAAATTGCATTATCGAATCTGCTTATATATGTGAAATTAAACGCGTTGTAAGGATTACATATTTCTGACATTTTTATTAGCACGGTTCAACGTTACGCAACGAATCGATGTACAACAGTTACCTGCTCTCAAGGTGGAGCCTTCCATATATCGAGCTGTTCGGGATTGGTTCGAGTACGAGAAGTGGAAGACCAACGAATTTCAATATCCTAGGTGCCCTCTTTTTTCTAAGCATCATTTTCTTTTTCTTTGAAATTCATCTTAACGAGTGCAATCTCATTATTACAGCACGGGAGGATCTTTGTACACGTCTTCGAATCCCCACGATTATACGGTATGGGGAAATGTCAACAGAGTTGGCTGCGGTTTACTCGTAACCCTCGACTCTGGGATGTACACGTCGTACCTTGTGTGCAACTACGGATATGAGGAGGAAGATTAATTATCGAAATAGTCGTCGAATTAGAAATCTATGGTACGCATGGAATACGAGATTTGAACATATCTTCAAACTGATTATTTATTATTAAATCTATATGTATGTGCATGTATATTTTTGAATGATTATTAATTTTTTTAATTCCTTGTCAACCATATATACGCATGCATCAAATTTCAAGCTAAGAAAATATATATTAAGAAATGGATAATATACATATACGAGATTGGAGTTTTTACAGAAGTACGCATGCACCAAAAATTAACGACTATCAGCTATTTAGCCCGCAGTGAACTCTTTCGTACACGATGCCTAACGTATTTTTTTTTATAAATGTTTTTTTACAGAAGAAAATTATGTACATTTACAGAGTGGACAAAACATAACAGAAACCAGATATTACATATATTTGTTTGCAAAATGGTGACGAGGACCAGACGTGTTACAATATTATTTGTACAATAAAGTTGTTACATTTGTGATTATTTATATATCATTGTCGTGTTTTACGCTCCTGTTATAGTGATACGTTGTTAGAAAAGTTTGTCTATACCAAGACATAGGAAAAAAACTAACTTTACAATTTTTTTATTTGAAAATGTAAAGCAGAGAAAAAAATGAAAGAAAGAAAAGAAACAGAAGTTTATTTTAAAGAAGATTAACTTTAGAAATAATTCAAAGATTACTCTTATTACTAAATTATATGCTGATAGCAATTTTATGATTGGTTCATTGTGTGTTATTTAGTTACATTTAAATTGAAGCATCGTTTTCATGTCTCTTGTAATATCTGTTGTGAATCTTAACAATATACCGTTCATACATATACGGCATTCATTTGTATAGCGGCTGTTTTTTTTTACCGAAAAATGATCAATGTGTAACAATACAGCATGTTCAACGTGATTCACGTTCGAGTCGTCCTTCCACGTAAAAAAGGGATGAGTATATCCAAAAAATCGGTAAATTTGTTCCATTTGACTGTTACTTAAATATTCGTGCGATTTCTGAATCTATATATAGTAATGGACAAAGAATATTTGCGGCAAATTTTACATGGAAAGTTTAACATACGAAAACTGTGTGTAAAATTGCAGGTGCCTAAAATCCTCACATTCCAACAAGGAGAAGCTCGCAAAAATTGGTTTTGACACTTTGAATGTGATTTAAAATGACTCAAACTTATTACAAAAGATAATAATTTGAACGAATCTTGATTTTTTTTACCTACGATCTTAAAACAAAGCGTAAATCCATGCACTGGAAAAGTCCAAATTCGCCAATAGTCAAAAAATAAAAATGAACTAAACAAAAGTCCAAGTATTTATGGTTGTTTTTTTCGATAATCGTGGAATTGTATATCTTTACTGGGTTCCTGAACGTCGAACGGTGAGCCAACCTTACTATCTTCAAATTTTTAAGAAACTCCGTGAAAGAATGAGAAAAAAACGAACTGGATTGTGGAAGAAGATGTCATTGCTTCATCCTCAAGTCAATGTGCCGGCTCTTTCCACTGTTTATCCAGAGGTTTCTAGCCAAGTACGACATTCCAGTGTTTGACCATCCACCTAATTCGCCAAATCTTACGCCATGCGTTAATCAGATGAAATCTGAAATCAAAGAAACTGACTTATTATTTAATTGCTATACACGTCATATATATTACAGTGGAATGGATTTAAGAAACTGTTTTCAACAATAAGATATATTCAGATATTCATTTGTAAGAGTTAATTAGGATTTATTTCATTCTTGTAATCTATTTTATTTAGGGATATTTCACCGTTTACAATATTTAACATATTTGAAGTGAGTAAAATGAAATAACAGCATTAATACTAGAAAAGGACAAGATAATCCATATGGAAATTGGTCTTTGGTAGAAGTCGTTTTGAGATAATAAAAATCGAAGACTGTCAATTAATTGAAGTTTTCACGAGTTTTCGAGTCTTGTAATCACGTATACGCATGCCATCCATATTTACTTATTTTTAATGCAAATACGCGCGCAGAATTATTCAATACAATAATCTAATGATGCGTATATAATAATTATAAAAAACACAGATTTTTGAAGGAATTTTTTTCAAACGAGAAATCCAGCGTTTAAGCGAACTTTCTTAAGTTGAGTTTGTTAGTTTCTAAATTTTATTTCGAAAAACAAACAAAAATTTCCGTTTTATAGATAAGTTTTTTAAATCTTATGTTCTAATGATCTTATAAATGTATTTTTTGCATATATTTTATAGCATAAGTAATGTTTATAATTGAATGAGCAATTTTTCATAACATCAATTCTCATCAACTCGATGGTGTTCACTTAATAAGCTTTTGAAATTAATTTTTACTGATATAATTAAATAGTTATTTTATATTATTGTATGAATTATACTATTTTATGTATAATGAACAAACATCAGTAATGTCAATAAAATGAAGACAATTTGATGCTCGAATAGGTTTTCAGAAAGGATCAAATAGATGGAGGGCATCTTAGTTTAGAATTGCTATAACTGTGTATGAGTAGAAATCTAAGTTTCAAGATAAATATGAATATGATATCATTATTGAGGTATTTGATAATTTTTCTCAAAACTTCTTTCTTGTAACTACAGCCGGAGATATTCTCGAACTGAAATTCACCGATGAATCTGAAATTTTAACAGCATATTTAAAAGATTGCTTTCTTCATCAATCAACGGGTTTTTGAAAATATTGCATAATATGTCGTTGTAAACAATTTTGTAGAAAATACAGTCATAAAGTCGTAGAATTTTCGTTTAAATGGACATAATTTCGCAATAAATATCAATATATATTTCAAAAATTGAATGCACAGATCTTGCTCTGTTGTGTACCATAAACTTATTGGCTTCCCGTTCGACATACGCCCTTTAAGATAGAAATGCTCCAATGGAACAGTGCGATTGCTACATACTTTCCTCTAATCGATATTGAAAAAATATTTTTTTTGAGCCATTAGCACTTATAAATATTCCATTATTTCATTGCTTCCGAAAAATCCCGAAATTTACTTTTTCCAACGCTATAGACGCTGTTGTAACTTCTTAAATAAACTTTTCGGGTATGTCGAGTAACTATTTTTTTTTACTTTTAGAAAACTGTTTCTACTTAATTGTACAAAAGAAGAAAATTTCTAGGTTTATTTTTCATTTAATTATTTCAAACCAGTCATATAAGAAAAAAGTTCAACATTTTGACGCATAATATATAAAAATGAATTGACTTTCCGATGTCATTTTTTAGTTCTTTATACATTTTGAATATACTTATATTCTGATAACGAAAGAATATAATAATGCGCAACTTCGGAATTTTTTAAGAGGAAAATGACATTACAGAGCATTGACGTTCTCGATTCTTATGAAGATGGTAATCAAGTTGAAAATTTCCACGAATAAAGCTCTAAAGCGATAGATAGATTTTGCACGCTATTCCGAATAAACTTTCGGAAATGAACCACGGCAATATAGAGGGATATATATGTATAAGCAACCGCTATAGATTACCGCGATAATATATAGTAAAGCCAGTAATTTTAAGTGCACATATATATATATATATATATATATATATATATATATATAGGCTATATCAGCGATCGCACATACTTCCCAACGCTCGCTCGTATAAACTTCCAAAAGCTTTACGAGCTCATCCCTGCATTATAATCGAGTTCCCTCGCGCTCGGCCGCCCTCAAGATTATTTCGCCAATTTGCCCGGGGCTACCATGATATACTCTGCCCTCTTTCCACACAGACGCGCGTCCATAGTTACGCGTACGCGTGAGCGGAATACACAGAAACGCGCGAGCGTGCGCGTGCAAAGCTTATATTCTCTCTCAATTTTCCGTCTCAGCTTCTCGAGCGCGTTTTCCGCGTTATCGCGGGACGCATATATATATATATATATATATATATATATATATATATATATGTATATGTATATATATAATAGAACACGGAGCTCGCGGAGCGGACGAATGGCGAATCGATAAATCTCCCTCAGTTCGCGTAGGGAGAACAAGATAAGTCGACTACTTCGGTAGAAACTGAGCAGAAATTCAGGGAAGAAAGGAAGATAAGCCTCGAGCATCTGGCTTGGGAGGGGGGGGGGCGGGGAGAAAAAAGAAAATGGGAGAAAAAGCCGATGCGGGCTGCGCGCTTTTATCAGCCGAGGATTGGATGTGAGAATTGCCGGGTCGAGGAATGAAGCGATGATAACTTCCTTAGTTCGGAGCTTAGTTCCAGCCGTTCTCCTCAGATATTGTATATAGTAATCTCTAAATTCCGGGCTCTATATATCGTCATGAATATCTCACTTTTACAAAATTGAATAAATGAATTAGCCTCGTAGAAATCTGACAATTTTCAATGGGCTCCAAAATTAGAATTAACTATCATGGCTAGAAATTGGGGAGATCTTACAAAGAAAAATGTGCACATTTTGTCGGTAAAATTAAGAAAAAGGTAGAAACCGATTTTAAAACTCGAACTTTTTTTCTGATTAGTTTAAATAACCGTTTTCGTTTCGAATGTAAATTTCAATTACTACAATGAAGAAAAATTAATGTTTATACAATACGGTAATATGATGTTATTTGTTAATAAAAATTTAATCAGGTATATATATACACTAAACATTTTAAAGAACTACGAAGATATAATATAAAGTCTTTTTCGACGTTCGATTTTATTACCCTAAAAATTATATTAGTTAATAATTAATTTTCAAACTGTTTACTTTTGATATCATGTAATAACTAAACATTCGCGTGGAAAAAATTAATTAAAAAATACTATACTTTGTTATAGTATTCCTGTTTCAATTATGGGTAATTAATTATAGATTCTATTAAATCTATATAATAATAGATAATAATATATAATAATCTTAATAAATAATAGTTTTTTTTCAACTTTATACAAAACTCGTGTAAAGTTAAGTTCATATCAAAACTTATTTGGTAAAGATTTAGACGATATACTGTTGAAAAACTATATATGATTTATGGAAAGTGCGCAAGTACAGTCTAGTAATTGCGTCGACTCTGGCAAGTGGCAAAAAATGACCTCGGCTAGTATGTACCCATCAAATTAGTATATAATCCTGATTCAGGCTTCGTAAATATAACTCATTGTATGTGATTAATATGTAGTATACCATATCAATTGTTTAACAGAACTGTCTCGAATACCTATATATGCTTTAAGGTAGATTTTATACAGAATCTATCGTACATTTTTTCAATAATATAACCATTCAACAATGTAAACATTAAATAGATGAGGAATGATTATAGAAAACGTTATATATTTTCCAATTTATTATCGAATATAGGAATCTTTACATATAATTACAGATATTCTCTTATTTATAGCTTTTTAGACATTGATTAAAAAAAAAAAATTAATCACCCTACATTGGTTCCTGAGAAAACATCATGGCAATCGATCTTATGCGTAAAATCCATTTACGTCCCCTCCCTCAAAACAGGTAAAATATTATTATATGTATATAAAATGCGATCACGCGCTGATTTGCCGTTCATTCTCTCTCAAATCCATGAAATCAAAATTTAACTCCTTAAAAGGGTGATTGTGAAAAATTATAATCGAATAACTCAATAGAGTGATGCATTTTGCGATCGATATATTCACAATTATAAAAATAATAACAATTATAAAAACAAAATACTATACTGTATAATCATTTTTACCTCTGTAATAAACATCTAATTAAATGGGTATAAAGTCATTTCTCTGAAGTATATCGTTAAATCAGTTTCTCTAACTTCAGCGTAACAGAAATTTCGCTCAGTGTACAATTTCGCTAAGGGCAAAAATAACGAACAAAAATAGCTGACTATGCATTTTATAGATAGATCTGTGTGTGTGTGTGTGTGCGCGCGCACACACACACAATAAAAAACAGGCAGTGTATTATGGCTTCTTTTACAAACGCGAATGAAGCACTCGACAGGTTTTTTTTGTGTCGGCGATTACTAAAATAAAATCGATGGGGCGGTTTCGAGAAATAATTTTTGGATGAATGAAAAATCGAATTTTTTTGAAATTGTAGGCGTAGAGGAAAGGTGGCTACATTGCAAACTAGGCATTGGAGTGTTGATTAATATTATGAGTAATCATATACAGGGTGTCCAAGAACTGACTAGATGTACGATCATATCTATATAAATTATGTAAATCTATAAATGTAATAATAAAAAGAATTTTAAGTAAATCGTTCTTAGTTTTCGAAATATTCGCCAATGTTTAATAGCCAATCGAAAACACAGAATTTTGGATTTCCGGTCGAGACGATTGAATCAGAAAATCCGGTCGAAGACTCTCGTGGATTCTGAAAGAATAGGATTTAGTTCAAACTGCGGATAAGGCATTAAGCAAAGGAGACTCTGAGAGAGAAATATGAAACATAATTTCTAAAAAAAAATTGGGGAGAAAAAAAACAATCGACGCTCGTTTCCTCCTATTTCTTTCAGAGTCCGCGAGAGTCTTAAAAGTATATCAAATGTTTGGTTCAGGCGTAAAAAAATTATTCCGTTAACTTGAAAAATCATTAAAACATAATTGATTACCTCAGTAATTTATTATATATAATTATACTATTCACATATTTCTCTGCAGTAATTAAATTTATCCTATTTCAGTCTTTGAATATTCAATTCGCCGACCAACTATAGACAGTATATGCATAATTTTACTGAATTTCTATTTTCAGATGATTCTTTTTTTTCAGCGTACTCTAATAGGATTATATAATTCGCATATATAAAAGTAGTATATATACATTATTTCGAATAAAACTATAAGATCGAGTCTCCGTCTCGACGCAGACGGCGAAGGAAGGATATCCGCATGGTCCGACCCGGCCACGCCCGCCTGTTTATGAACGAACGCTGCGCGCGCGCGGGCGGCCCGGGCGGCCTCCGTCCGCACCGACGCCGCCATCAATCATGTTGATTCTCATGCCGGCTAATTCGAGCAGCCCGCCCCGATAAGCCGCTTTTATTGCGGGGCCCGCTCCCTCGTCCCATTCCCTATCCTGATATTTCTATATAAATGCATATACATATACATATACATATATATATATATATATATATATATATATATATATATATATATTCTCGTCCTCGGCCCATATCCTCGACCTGCTGTTTCCCCCGTATAGGACATATATACACATCACGCGCGCCGATGTGCGCATGCGCCGTACAATGGAGCGGGAGAGGGCCGCTGGGTGACTGCGGCGCTGGTTCAACCCCATTATACTTTAGTCGTTAGTTCGTGTGTGTGTGTGTGTGCGCGCCCCGGCCAATTGGATCGCCCGCACGCGGCGGCGGACAGCATGGCGGCGGACCTCGTCAGCGATATAATCGCTGAGCGCGCGAGCCGGGGCGGCGAGCATCCGCCTCTTCGTTCTGCGTCTTCTCTCTCTCTCTCTCTCTCTCTCTCTCTCTCTCGCTCTCGCTTTCCCTCTCTCTGTCTCTCTCTCTCTCTCTCTCTCTCTCTCTGTCTGCCTCTATCTGTCTCTCTATCTCTATTATCAAACGCCGTCGCCTATTATCAGTGCCGGCTCTAACCGTGTTCACGCCCTTGGCCGATAATCTTAGTGGCGCCCATTTATACGGGACCTTCCCATAACATATGGTACGTTTGGAAATAAATAAGCGATAATTTTTCCTATAAGCCATCTGTATCTTCCATTTATGGCCGACTAAAAATATTTTGATAATTTAAAATAATTTATGTAAATTCATTTTGTAGATGTTGGCCAAGTCAAAGTTTGACATCAATATATACCGGGTGTCTCAGAATTAATTAGACAGGTTACCATGACTGTACAGATTGTAGAAATGTAAAGACAATAATAAACTACCCAAAATTTTATATTCACCAGATGCCAAATTTGAATTGAATTTACTATCCAAAATTTTACCAACAAAAACAAAAAATCCAACAACTTTTGTAATTAGAATCTATAATGATGAGTCGCTAAAGTCGACTATCGTCTGTGGATATTTTCATTTATAATAGGAATTAAAAAAAATAACGCCCTTGTCTATACCTTTAGGAAAATATGATTATTCTCTTTTTGAATGGAATTATGTTTCAGTATACGATCGATCTATTAAACCGCTATTAAAAAAGAGGCTTGGTTAAATGGAACAATCATCGGATAGGTTATATATATTCTTGTACTTTATCACGTTCTTAGAATCTATTGTTTGAATATTATTGCACAAATTTAATGATGTACTTTTTGTAAAACCATCAGTTTCTATAATATCATTAGACATTGCAGCATATCCTCCATAATTTTCAAATGATTCTGATTAGGATATTGGTTTTTGTTTTTAATAAATATTTACTGTCTATTATTAACTTTTTATATTTTAGTTTTTTCTGTTCTCAAATCCGCTTAACTTTTTTATTACAGTTTTGGACATTGACATAAAAGTTTAAAATTTAATAAAAAAAATTGCAAATCAATAGTCCTAAAAAATATTTAAAACATTATCTCAGTCTAACTAAATAAAAATCCGTAATAACTATTTAAAAATGAATCAGAAAGAATAATTGAAATATATAAAAATAAACTAGACATGTAAAAAATGTATTAGAAAGAAGGAGTGCGATATAAAAAAAAATTAAAATCACGACAAATTAGAAATAAAGTTACGTAGGTAATATATAAATTGACGAATAGAAGCCCTGATTCTACTACATGATAAGATGATAAAATACAGATTATGCGAGCTAGTATATAGTAGGAATCGTGCAAAATTACTATTGAGATCGTGAGAGACAAGAATAACGGGACGCAATACCTACCGAAATTGAAATAGTTTATTGTAGGCGGTGTAATTTGTAACTTATAAAATTCATGTAGTAATTTATTTTGAGTAATGTTACTGCGTAAATCTTATTAACATTTAAAAATTATGTTTTTTTCTATTTAAATTGTAACTAAATCTTGAGCACCAATTGGAAATTTGGAATATAATGCACTCATTGCGAAAACCATGCAAAATGCATAAAAATTATAGTTTTTTGAGATTTGTCTTCTCAAACAAGGACGCCAAATAGATTTTTGGTGACGATCGCATATGTTTCTCTCTCATGTGTATTTTGCAATAATATATACCTATCAATAAGTTCGCGCTGTGCTCAGACAGTATAATTCTGGCTTTCGCAACCGTCACCCTCGGGATGTTGTTTGCCGCACGAATAGGGCGTAATACACGCAGTTCTACGATATTATATTTTAAAAAGGTTCAGTCTCCCTGTCGAATATAATATTTAGTAATATTAAATTCTGTTGACTTTCTTGTATTTTAATTTTTTTTTTTGGACGTGTGTAGGACGAAATTTTGCGCCAGCCAAAATTAGACGGAGAAATTTTTATTTTTTCAGGATTATAATATAATACAATTATGGTTCTTATAAATTTTCTGTTTATGTGCAATACGTTTCTTTATCGATAAAGGGTGTCTCCATCCGCCCTCGCAATCGTGTCCTTGTCCTACGACTTCCCCACTATAGACGTCTGCCTTATTACTCGTGCAAGACTCGCCTGCTTCACACACTTGTCTATGGAAATGTATATAGTATCGGAAGTTTCGATAAAAATCGTTGCTGCTATATCTCGTATGTGAAACCGGCCATTGGTTCGCGACCCGCGTCTTATTGGTCACCTGTCGCTCATACTTTTTGGGCGTCTGTTATTCCATACGTTCGTTCGCTCACTATGCCCGTATCGGTGCCCTGATTGGCACCCATCCCCTACCGAAAGCCGACATTGTGTGATATACCTTTGCGACTGAACGGAAAGGCATACACGGTGATCGATGGCGACGTGAGTCGACGTGGATTGTTTTATTAAATTTTTCTCTCTTTTTTTTTCGTGTTTGCGATATATCATTGTAGTGTATTGGAGGTGGGGGGGGGGGGGGATTACGGCGAATCTTACGAAGCGGAGCGTGTATTCTGGATGTATGCATATAGTATAATAAATGTCTAGCGTATATCGGCATAGAATATACGAGTCTTGCAATAATAATATGTAAATCTTGTAATAATAAAAGTCTTAGTAATGCATAAATCTTCTGAAATCTTTGGATTCAACGTCAGCACGCTCTTTCAATCCAAAAATATACCACTTTCTTATTCAGCAATATAGTTATATATTTGTACTTTATGAAGAATTTATTAAAATAAGATTACGCAATGATTTTAGCACTGAATTCAAACATACGACATAATTTTCACTAGAAAAGTTCGAATCAACTTGAATATGAATAAAATGTATAATATGTTAGTTAATTGTTCGGTTGAATTTATTACACGAATTAACGAGTATAATTATATGCCTATATTCAATGTGTTAGCAACTTATGCGCAAGGGCTTAATCAAACCTGATTATGTAGGGATCTCTGCATTTCTATCTATTCACATTGATTATTTATTTCGAGCTTTATGGTCAGAAATCACAATCTTAGACGTCAAGTCACGCATCGACAGTATAATCAATTTCCATACAAAAAAAAGTTATATCTCACTCCACAGTATATCCGACTTAATTCCTAATTGTGTAAGTACATTAACGGGTCATTATCTCGACAATGGGAGAGCGTTACGGATCATACGGATTATATTGATTATACATATATATAAGTCTTTTAAGAACCAGCCGAACCAGTCCGTCGACTGCGTAGGTAGCGCAGCACGTCTTATATTACATATTATGTGTCTATAATACCGATTGATCCACGGGTGTTTTGAACCTGTCTAATCCCCCCCTTCCCCCTCCCCCGCCGCGAAAATCCACCCCAATCTAGACCGTCTCCGCGTCCGTTGTATGTACCGCGTGGCGCGTCTCCCTCTCCCCCCCCCCCCTGCCCCAACACTGCCGCGCACACGGATCTGTCCCGAAGCCGCGCGCGTGCGCGTGCATCATCGAGGCGATCGACGTCCCAGAGCGAGGCGATGAGCGCCGGGAAGAAAAGGCGGACAATGTACATAGGGAGCCCTGGCCAGGCAATCGCGACGAAGACGACGACGACGACGACGACGACTCGACGACTCGACTCCAGGGGCGCGACTTAAAGTATCGTATAGGCGGAGGCACCCGTGGCTCTTCTCGGAGATCTATAAGAGCCGCACCTCGTCGCAAGAGGCGACAGGGACGGGGGGGAGGGGAGGCAATAACCCAGACATGACGGCCTGTCGTCGATGGCGCGACTGGCGCTGTGTCTATGGGTCGAGGTCACGCGCTCCCGCCGGGCTGCTGATGCTTTTTGCTGCTGCTGCTGCTGCTGCTGCTTCTCCTCCTCCTGCTGTTGTTGATGATGTAGATATACTCGGAAGCGAGCAGAAGTCACTGAGACGATCGCGCGCACGCGCGCGCACTACCCGCCGGTGTATATACATATATATATATATATATATATATATATATATATATATATACGTTGGCACAATGGAGTGTGCATAATATGGGCTTTTGCTGCAGCGCACCTCAGCGTCCTTGACACAATATTTTGACGGGAATCGACCCCCTACCCCGCCTCGAAGGGTCATAGAGAGAGAGAGAGGGAGAGAGAGAGAGAGCCCCGCGGGGCGCGAGAGCTCAGTTTAGAGGCGATAAGGGTGAAAGAAGAAGCGCCGGCGGGGTGTCGCTCGCGTTCGTAAATATATATTGTACGCGCGCGTGCCAGCGCGGCGCTTTCATCGAACGGCGACGACATTTTGTATCCGACGTACGCTCGTCCGAGGGAGAGAGAGAGAGAGAGAGAGAGAGAGAGAGATCCCGGCGAGTTTGTTGTGACGCGTGCGCGAGGCGGCTGTCGTGTCGACGGGAGAGGGGGGGATCCGCTGCACAATTACGCGCGAGGCCGTGTACTCTCGGACGGACATGGGCGCCAAGTGAAAGTCCCCCGACCGACCGACCGACCCTTGATCATCGAGAGGATCATTCTTCTCCTTCTTGTGTTTTTTTTTCCCCACCTCCCCACCCCCACCCCTCCACGGCTCCCGAAAAGGGGGATTCCTGGGAGTACTTGGCGGCGCGAGATCTGAGGAAACTTGGAACTCGGCGCTTTGTTAACGCGGACGTCCTTTGGTTCCCCGATCCCGCGCGCCCGCCTTCTTTTCCTTCTTCCATATACATATATACATGTGAACACCGGGGAGCGGCGGTGCGTCTTGGCCTCGGGATTGATTCGAGCCGCAATACACGCTCACCTCGTTTCCGCGTATAGAGTTATTTGCCCGCATCATGGAACTGGCACTATATTATACATAATACGCTCGCGGCGATCTCGGACAATGTCAATGATAGTCGTAAAGGTTAACCTTCGCGGAGGCCGGTGCGAGAATCCGTATGCGCTATAAATGCCTATGCACCTACATAGGCGGACGAATCAAAGGGAGTCCCTCCCTCGCCCGGCACTACGCGCTCCTCGATGGTGACGGAAAACCGTTTTTCTTTGTTGCATATTGAGGTTATAAACGGACGGTGCGCGCGCGCGCGCGTTCATTTCTTCATTTTGTTTTTGTCACTGGGTCGCGCGCGCGCGCGCGCGCGCGATGCGCGTCTTCCGGGGATTCTGAAATTTTTCAACGTCTATAGAAACAAGCTGCGTGTAATCGGCCAAAAGGTTACATAACGATTTTCAACGCACGTATGCAGAATAATGTATAAGCCGATTGAACGCGTGACAAGTTGACGGCGGCCAAATAAAGCGGCACTGATTATATATTTGTAGAAAAGAAGATTGTCTTGTTAAGAAGATTATAATAGTATAGTGGATCACTATATTATTTGAGGTCAATTTAAACGATGCCTGAGAAGCTGTCTCAGTGTGATAAAAAAATTGATTTTTGACACAAAAATAAGTGAAAATGTCATATACATTTAAACATAACATTTTTATCGAATTCACATTTATATAGATACATAATTTAAACCAACTCTTTAGCACGCACAAAAATTGATGTAGTATTACATTAATACCACTGTGAGAGCCTATAATAAAGAGCCATCTTTTGGACCTTCTATCAAACTATAATATAAAAGTATGTACTTTTGTGAAATATATATTTATTGACAATATAATGATTCTCTACTTTTGTGAAAATTCAATTCAATCCGGAGAGTGTAAAAAAGTATATAGATAGAATCGAGTGACGACCATGATCACACTATTTACCAAATTCATTCAATTTGTATCATTCAAAAGAAACTGTGAAAATCAACTAATTTAATGAGCAATTTTTTCACCACGGAATTAGTAAAAATTCAAAACCAGAAATTTAATCAGCTATTTGGATATGTATAGCTATTATGTAAAGTATATATGTCGATGAACTGCATTCGTAGCCAATCTTGCACTAGTTTTCCCTATTTTTTTTCCTAGAACCCGTAGAAAACTCAGTTTTTATTCCTATCAACTGTTCATTATTCATATCTATTAATTTATTTCATGAACTCTCTATATAGATATAGTGATATAAAATACACTATTGTTAATGGACCTCAAGAAATCTCTTCCATTATAATGTGTGTGTGTGAGCGATCACAAAAATTTGGCATATATATTTTGTATGAAAATCTACCTAGAACGATTTACCAACATGTATACTCAGGATTTAAGTGAGTTAAAATTGTCGACTGATTAATTTATTTAGTGGAATATTCACTATTTTTTATAATCGCTACGTATCACTCTATCAGTTCCTGTAACGAAGACTACATAATTACCGAAATTGAGAGAGCATAATTCATTAACTAGAGTAAAGTTCGATCCTACAGTTTTCGACGAAAAATTAAAATTGTGTTGGTTTTCTGTGAAAACAAATGGAGCGTTGTTAGCTTTCGATACAAAATTAAAAATTTTACTATTGTGCTCCGTGTAACAAATATAAAATTTGTTTTTCATGGAAAATTTGATATATGTGCTAGTTTTTTGGGGTATTACAATATACTAAATAAAAATTACATCGGTTAAAACGTTAAAATGTATAAGATGTGATAAATAATGGAATTGTCAATGATTTTATTTGAGATAATATAAATCATCTAAATTATATAATCTATATACATATATACTTCTAAATAAAATTAATGTAAAGTTTCACATGCTTTAATCAATAATTTCTCATAAACTTGTTCAAAATAAATGGACCATCTACTGCAAAGAAAAGACAATGGAATTGTCACTATTAATATTTCATGGTTTTAAAATTTTTCCTATTTTCCAATGACTTTTTTCAAATTTCTTTCATTCGACTCATGATTTCAAATTATAGCTTAGAAAATTATTGATTTTTCAAATCGTGTACTCACCATGTGATAATCGCTAAATCTACAGAATCTGTGAATTTTTTTACATTTTAAGTTTCATCTACACAAAAAATAGCTGCACGTGCAAAAAGCCCGGACCAGTTTTTAGTTCAGGCTAGAAATAGTAAAACTCGTCAGATCCGAGTTAGCTTTTTTCCTCTACGATTATCTAATAAGCATCTTACATTAATTATTACTTTCTCGGTTCTATTTAGATTTCATTAACTTTTACTGATGTTAGAAATACGCTTTTTATATAGTCGAAATTATATGTAAAATATAACCAGATATACCTAACAAAATCTAAACCTAAATTAACAATCGCAACAATAGGATCGGACTAGATTTGCTTTCTCGATACCAATTAAAGAAGGAAAACTAACCATATAAGAGTCAGATACAAGAATGAATTACTCCATGGGTTTTCTTAAGTTTACCTAGAAGTATATAACTTTCGAAATTAGTGGAACACCACTGATTAAAGCAATTAAAATAGTGAAAAAAAGGCTTATATATATATATATATATATATATATATATATATATAAATATAGATTTAATAAAAAAAAATTGGCACGGGTTGCTTTATTATTCAAATATTTCGCATTTATCAAATCTACACATTACTTGATACGACCTGTTGATATTAGTATTTTACAATCATATCATGAGGAGAAAATCTTGTGTCAGTAATAAGTGGTAATAAGTGATAAAAAATTTATTCTTATTAGTATTATATAAGCGAATATAAAATCTGCTTACTAAGAAAATGCGTTTTATATGTTTATATCTAATATTATAGGCAAAGTTTTAAAATTATGTAAAAATAGAAAGAAAGTTATACTGAATATGATAAAAATTTTAACAGAGATATTCATTCTACTAGAAACCAGTGATTTAATTACTAATTTTATTAACTGATTTTTAATTATTGACCTTCCTTTATTTGAATCAGTGATAACTCACTGGCGATTCATTAAAATTCACTAACTTATTTTTAGACAGTAGGATCAGCTCTGGTGTAGGGTTAAGGAAGGGTATGTTGATGTAAAAAATGACGTTCATGTTACGAAGAAGATTTGCCTCGATTAAATAATCTTGGATCATCGTGGATAGCAAACATCTTTAAACGAAGTAGCTACTATACTAAGTGAAAAAGTGATAATACTGCGAACATTGTGTGCAAGATGAAAATTCGTCGCCTACATTGCAAAATACAGATTATGGTGGTAAACACCGTCTAAGTACCCATTGACACAAGGTCTGCGTCATCAAATGATGTACACGATTTTTATCGATTAACGAATTTGAAAGCAAAGCAAAATAATGTCAAAACGCTGTTAAGCGAGGTAGCTACTTATGTGCACTTCAATTTGCGTTGAACGAACATTTGACCCGAAAGATAGATAAATTACGATGGGAAGTGTTGACGTTATTTTACTACGTTAGTTTACCCTTAATGTATTAAAATTATAAAAATGACAAATTATTTATGTCTACTTTGTTCATAAACGTAAATGAATCTATATTACAATAAAAAAGCTGTTTTATTACTTTTTACCAATAAGTCCGTTGACTTCAAAACTCAATTATTCAATTTGTATAAGTATATACGTTCATTCGCAGTGATTGACTTTGGTCTATTTCGATAAGTTCTCGCATTCGCTTACCAATTGTGCTCATATATACACTACTCGTTTATGGAGACACACGGTCTTTAATACAAAGCAGTGAAGATGTGTTATAATATTATATAAAACTTGTCTTCTCGAAAAAAAAATACGTAGATATTATTATCTATAATTTGAGAGGTTTATAAACTATGAGTTGAAAGCTATGCAATAGGAAGTACACTCAAAATCCAAATTGCTACAGACCGTAGGGTTTTAATTACGCCGATCCATGAAATATAAGCTCGAATTTGAGGATGTTTTTATTAAATATATTTGTTATGGTATGCATAAAAGGAATTCTATTTTATCATTTAGAAAATGTTTTACACATAAACTACTTTTTAGTTAATTATTGCTTACTTTTACATATATTTCTAGTAGTACCTATTTCTATCCACTTAAATAGAAATCATCTGATGTTTATGACAAAATAAGTATATTGAAAAACAATATCCCCAATAATTTGAGCCCATTTAATCCATTGATTTCAGTTAAATCCTAGTAAATTTGTATTATGACTTCATCAATATCCAAGATTAGGCTTCATATTGTTCGATCTCGTATAGAGTCAAGACCAATACCGAACCAGGCCTTATTAAAAAGTTTCATGACCACAACCAAGGCCTAAGACAACAGAATACTACTTTTATAATTACTTAAAATATTGTAATAATACTATAAATGACTTCAAAAAACCGCACTAACTACATGACCCGATAGTAATTTTGTCCATTCTATTTGCTTAAAATCTAAAAGTGATAATAGAACGTAATATAAAAATGTTACGATAACATCGTTGTTATTTAATAAATATATGAATTTGATATATAATGAGTATATAAAAATTTTTTCATAAAAAAGGATGCATATATTATTGGTGCTCGTGTCGAAAATGGAAAATATTATTGCTTCTTGTTATATTATCCAATTTCTGGTGAAGACAAACGAGAAAAATAAAAGGATTGGTGCTTATATGTAGAAGGACATCGCCAAAATTCAATTATATTATATCGAGTTATGTTTATTTTCGACTCAACGTCTACTGTTCTTTTCAAATGAATGGATGAAGCGTATATGATACACTGCTATATATACACATTGTATGTACTAGTGTAATACATAATAAAATTATTTTTATACATTTCATTTTATTAATAAAATATTTTATAATTTTATTATTTCATTACATTTGTCTTGATATATGAAAAACTATACTATTTATTACAATTTACTCTTGGTCCACCGAATGTTTACCTACTATCGGCATACATTCTTCAATTTTTAAAATTAAAAACAGGACTCGTTTCTTGTCAAGACCAAGATAAAAAGAAACAATAATACCGAGACTCGTACAAGACCAAAACAATCCCTAATTAGCAATACTTGTCAAATACCAAGACAATAATTTACACAATCTCGTCTTGTCTTGGTGTTGTTGAAGTATACTATAATTTGGATTTTGTATGTATACTTCCAAATATAGCTAGAAATCCTACGTGGATTTTATAGGTCCGAACCATCCCCACAAATCATAGATTCCAGTGTCTATATATAATTGGCATAAAGCTAAGTTTTATATATAATATTTGTAATATTTTTCAAACGTTGTTTTTTTTTGCAAATCAGAACTGTCGAGTCCACTTTATTTTTAGAGAGCACGTATATATCTATATGTATCTAGCAAGAAACGAAATCCAAGAAAGTCCAAAATTCCAGCACGTCGCGCGCCCGTGTCCTCGGGGGCGAGAGCACGCGTACAACCTGTTACTACACACACACACACACACACACATATACATCTCTCCGCACCTGACTCTCGCTCTTCTCCAAAAATTCTCATCTCTCATAATCCTCGGACTGGTCGAAGCGAAACGGCCATATACTCCCCCGCGCGCGCGCGCGACTATAATAATTGCCCGGATTCTCAGAGCCGGCGCCATTATGCGCGTTCTTTTCAACGAGTCCTAAAATAATGCCCCGGGCGCTCATCGCGAATCAGCGCGCCCAGCTTGGGGGCCAGAGAAAGGAGAGCGACGACGATGGGAGGGGGGGGGAGCACCGGGCGCGTGTAGCTCGCGCCCCGGATCGTCGACGCACGCGACGCGTCCTTGGCTCGCTCGTCGCTTATATATATATATATATATATATATATATATATATATATATATATATATATATAATAATCGCGCCGCGCTGCGTCGAAGTCGTCTTCGCCTCGCTGCGTGACCCAGTGTCTTGGAAACGCGTATAAATCTCAAGTCCCCCCCCCACCCCCTCTCGCGCGACGCGTCTTCGGCCCACAGTCAATATTTCCAAAATATTTAGTAAACCCCCCGGGGTCTCGGCACGCGCCACTCCTCGCCGATTTCATACCCCCGGACCGGGGTGCATTTCTCCATCTCCATCTCTCTCTCTCTCTCTCTCTCTCTCTCTCTCTCTCTCGCCTCCTCCACCTCCTCTTCTCACTCCGTCGTCGCCTCTTATCCTCTTATATATACGGCCTGTGACTTTTTTTCATTATTATGGCCGGCTAACTTTCGGAACTCGATGCTTTTCTCCGAGAAAGGTGGACGAGATGTGAGGGGCGCTGCCCATCCCGGGGCGACCTTGACCAAGCGACACAGTAGGAGGAGGCATATAAGAACCGAGAGAGAGACAGACAGAGAGAGAGAGAGAGAGAGAGAGAGAGAGAGCGAGTGGGGGGGCTTTCCGTTCTTCCTGATACTTCCGAGCGCGCGCGCGAGCGGGCGGAGAAAAGCTGTCACCGCCTTTCGACGTTACAATGTATAATATGCCTTTAGCTGTCACTTCCTCGTCGCCCTCCCTGGTCTCTCTCTCTCTCTCCTTTCAGCCTACATTATATAGGTGCGAACGCGAGAGAGTGACAGAGAGAGAGAGAGAGAGAGAGAGAGAAGAGATAGAGCTCACGAACAGGAGAAAGAAACGGGGAAAGGAGAAAGAAAGACAGAGAAAGAGGAAAAGAAAGGCTCGCCGACGAAAGTGAAAAGTTTTATTGAGACATAAATAAACGGATTTTACGGCGCGTCGTCGTCGTACAGCCAGGAGCGATGCTCCCCCCCCCCGCCCTCCCACCGCCCTTTTTTGCGCCTTCGACGACTATATAATAATGCAATATTATGCGCGCGGCAGCGGCTCGGGACTACCGAATTTCATCGGCTTAATCCGCCGGGGCATTAAAAGTGCGCTCGATTGCCTAGAAAGGTGGAGCTTTAATCGAGCCGTGTATTATGTAAGAGCCCCGTTGAAATCGCGGCCGCTTTATGCATAAGCTGTATTCGCTATATATATGTGGGGTACGTCAGCCACGCGCGGCAGATGCGACGCCTGCGGTAACGAGGCTCGAACTACCCTCCCACACACATATATAAGGTATATAGCTGGACGCCGAGGCCTCGTAAAATTCGTATTATCGCCCGAGCTTCGGGGATGATCGCGTGGGATGAGTAATTTTTAATCGAAGTGCAAATCAAGTTGTTGTACGCTCTTCGCTATAGATAAAATGGTGAATCGTTATGATCCGAATAGTTTACCTTTTTACACGTTGTATATATAATTTTCTAAAATAGCCAATATTCTCTGATTTGATAAGAAAGATTTCACTTTTTTTACCGTAGTGATCTACTAGGTTAACCGAAATCATAAGCCTCGAAGTCTTACATCGTGTTTTAACTACGGTGTCTAAACCATGTATTAACTATGGTGTCTACTGACATTTTGAAAAACTAAATGAGTCAAATTCTCACTGATTGTTTTAAGTGACATCGATTTTCACTGCGTGAAAGAGTGGTTTTAATCAGTATTCATTTAGTCATTAATTCACGATACAGTAATTAATTGATTCTTAACATTTGGCTTCTCACTAAATAAATCAGCAATTCTTCACTTACGTATATTTCACTGATTGATTTTTAAGAAATAAAATATGTTCAAAATATTGAAAAACTAATTTAATCAGCACTTTTTCATCAATTTTCTAATAGTTTTACATACCTTTTCAATTATCATTGATATTCACTGAATAATACAGTATACAAACACTAATTCATCATTAGAGATCACACTAGCAGATGCATCGTTGGCCTACGAATCAAACACTCTTCAAATTCGATAATAGTGAAAATCGTTTTTCTCTTTGTATTTTACTGAAAAAAGAAGTTTTCACTCGTAAATCAGCGAATATTTGATTTCGATTGCTAGCTGATGATAATTAAAATATTTCTCTATTTTTGAATAAAAATTTCACTATTTTTTTTATGCGCGAGACAATCTTCTCACTAATTCAAATAGGGAAAAGTTACATTATGCGTTGTACAATCTGTTATATCAAAAATTTTTTAAATCTTGTTAAAAAAGTATAATATAATTAAATTCATCACTGGTATTGATTGTCAAAAAAAGGATAAGTATTAAAAGAGTTAGAAGAAACTATATATTCGATATTTTAGGTAAGTAAAAATTATTACTTATATACTTAATTAATTTTTGCAAGAGACACTGTATATTTGCGTGCTGTCTCTCTCTATCTCTCTGTGCGTGCATGCGCGCGTGCCTGTGAGTGCGCGCGTGTGTATAGATATATAATTATAAATTTATATATATATATATATATATATATATATATATATATATATATATATATAGTGCAAGTTATATTTAAAATCTGAAGATTTATAATTAATTGGTTATTATATTTTAACAAGTGTACAAAAATCTATTAAGTTATAATTGAACTACTAAGATGAAACAACTGTTTTAATAAATAATATTTTTTGCTAACAAACAATTATATTGGAAAAGTCACTATAATCCATTCAATTATTATTCACTGATCATTTACTAGATCATTAATAGATATTCGCTAATTAATTTTTCGAAAGTAGGGTCAGATTATTATATGAATATAAAAATGTTTAAATGACAATTATTATTGAAATTCAGACAAAGATCTTTGTATAACAGTTCACAGATTATGTGAATTCTAATATCAAGACTAAATGATCTTAAATTAAACCAGTAAAATTTCGACTGATTTTCTCAGTGACTTCGATTTTTCGCACTTTAATCAATATAACTACGAAATGTCACTTTTAAGTAAATTCGGTGAATTGTAAGTTATTATGTTTACGTAAAATATAATAATATTTTTTAAATTAACTAAAAAAACAGTGATAAAAATTGATTTAATCAGCAATATTTTACTAAGAAGTTCAAGATTTCACAACTATAGGATTTAAAGCGGTAGATATTCAATGATTCTAAGCCCTGGTAGAAATGTTAAACATTTTTTCACCATAAAACATCAAAGAAACATATTTAAAATAGTAATTGCTTCATGCGAAAGTTTAGACATTTAATAATAAAATGAAGACATTTTCAAAAATAATTTATTACCTATCTTTTTTAAAATGACAAAATCTTATTATTACTATTACTAGCCAGAAACAAGATTCAAAAAAACCTAGTTTCTACCTAGTTTTTAACTAGTTTCTAAACCTAGTTTCTACTTTTTTCTTAATTTTATCGAAAACGTTTACATTTTGCATTCAAGGATTTGTCTAGTGTCTAGCCAGCATGATTGATTCTAATTTAACTACTTATAGTAACTGCTTTCCAGCACATTCTCGATCGTTAATAGATTTCTACCAGGGAAAGAATATTGACTTTATTGTACTATTTCAATGATTATTGATTAATAAATAGTTATAGTTACTGATTTATTTTCTGAAAATTCAATCACTATTAGATAATACGCTGTATTGCTATATTATTTCTTCTTCTTAATTCTACTTCATTATAAATATGTGTACACAAATAAATTTATAAAATTAGGAAATATTTTTATCAGCCTTCTGTTTGTGTGTATACAGTTTGTATTTTCAGTAGAAGCGCTGATATGAAAAATTTTTAAAACGACCTTAACATTTCCAAACTTAGAATTTACAAAAATATTTTCTCTCTATCCATCCCTCCATTGTCACACAATATACATTAGTTATCTCTTAAAATCGCTACGAGCCATTTCCTTCGCAGAAAATCGTATAAGGACTTTAACTGCGTGGCTGTTAAGAATCTGTCAGAATTATGACTTTAAGAGCAGCTGAAAGCTGTTGAAACTACCTGTTCTGCTTTTCGGATAATTTCTCTGTCCCGATATTATTGTATATAGATAAACATAGGAACGTTCTACCTTGACTTTCGAACCCACGAGCGGCAGAGCCATCACCAACATTTTAAATAAGCCCAAACCATCGATGTTAAATATTCGAAGATTCATAAGTACGCGAGTGCGGGAGGTCATTAAAATTTCTGCAATCGTGGCCACCATCGAAAAGTTAATTCTAAATTATATCTTCATTACGCGCATACAAGATCTTGATGGGCGTAAATAGAACGCATTTGATGCTTCGCGTTGAGAATCGCCAGAAAGTTAAGATGTATTAAATGAGATTTACAACGCACGAAATTTATACTGGACCATAAAAAAATCAACGAACCCTCGCGAGGAGTTATATATCACTATTAACGCGAATTATCAATAGAACGCACATTAAAATGTGATCAGTAGAAGATACATTGAAGATTCGGAGTCGATTATTAAGTTTCACTGCCACTTTCAATGTCGGCGAGACTTGTGAAATAAGTTTCAGCGAAATAAAATTGAGAAAAGCATCATAGCATTTTAATTAAATTTGAGAGGCTTTCTGGAACAGTCTTGTCATAGGCAAATTGTTATTGAAAAATTGATTCGTGCAGGAGCGGAACACTGCTGTACACGAGTTCTTTTGTACAAAATTACATATAGCTTTTCTCCTAGTTTTTGATTAAGAAAATTCTAAATATATTTTGAAAACAGTCATTCTATTTGCGCGCGCGTTTTGTTTTCTATATATATATATATATATATATATAATTACGTACATAGATTAGCAAAAGCATTTATTCCATTCGCCTTTAAATGTATTGAAAATTCTTAGCTTTAAAATTTTAATTAATATAAATTTAAACTAAAGTCCGCATTGAAGAGTCATAAATTAAAAAAAGTACATTAATAATAACTTTGCAATATATTTAAAATTAAAGTACGAAATATTTTTATCGGTCTTTACAGTTTTTATAAAATAATATGATCATAATAATATAATGACAATATCAGACTGCGTGTTCTTATTTATAATTACCCTCGTAAAATTTGAAATAAAAATGACTGCTAAAAACAAAAATAAATAAAAATAAAATAAAAAAAAAATTTATAAAAAATTACAAACAAAAATAATCAATATACTCTCCGTTAGCAAGGACAATCTGATTGGCAATATCGCTAAAATTTGCCGTATCTTCAAGATGCTTCGTCCGATATTTCGAACCAGTTCGGTTCACCTTCAGGAACGAAATTGTACACAGTACCATTACGATTAGTAATTTTGTAAAAATATAAAAAAAAAATATGGCCCTTTTAGAACAAACAATAGATATGAAAAGAAGCTGTTTAAGAAGTCAAAAATTTAAAAACCACTGAAAAGTCTACAGTCGTCATGCTTGTAAATTCCCAAATTATCGCACTAAATCTCGGCCAACAGTAATCAGTATAGACTATAAAGATTATGTTGCAACGTTTCGACTTTATCGCTATTTGCATTACACGGTGCAGAAGAGATTCGAATCGTCGATTATACTTTCAGAAAATATTTATCTATCCGGGTAAAATGTATATTACCGGCAAATATCTCGTATCGCTTCTTGCGCATATTTTCAGCCCCCCCCCTCCCCCTCAAGATGCACGAACTAGCTAAAAGGATAGCGATCGAGATCGGGCGAGAGGCAGTATATATAGATATATTTATTGGAAAGAAAAGAGGACAACGGTAAAGTTAGAGATATAGCAGAGTGCAATGTGAACGGAAGCGACGACTTTGTGCATCCGATATTCCTTATGCAACGGGTGCGTGGAAAAAATATTGGCTCCTATATATCAATTTGACGTCTGTAATAGGTCGACTTCCGCCGACTCCTATATATATCCTGTATATAAGCTTTATTGCCGCGTCGGTCTCGTTTTTGGGGTCAGTGTGCGGCGCGGCAGTCCTTAAACTTGACTTTCCCCATAGCCAAGGTATAGATATATATATATATATATAGAGAGAGAGAGAGAGAGATCCCTCCCATTATTACGCAATGATACAATCTCTGGCGATACGTTCGTTTGGCTGGCAAAACAGAGGAGAAAGATAAAGAGAGATATACGCGTGTAGATCGCGGATGATTTTGTTGGGTTTCGGTACCTGCATAAAAAAAAAGAGAACGAATTTACTTTACACTAGAGTAAGAGATCGTATTATTGGCCCATGAGTAATTATTTGTTGGTATAATATATAGATAAGCAACTGCGTTATCTTATAGATTTCATATATATAATGTAATTGCATTCGTATACTTATGTTCTGCTTTTTCAACTTGAACTGCAGTGATAATCGGCTTCCTATGTTGATAACAAACAAAAAACTGAATTTTCGTTACTAAACCAACAAATATCAATGAGAAATAATCCATATTTATGCATCAGTATCATTTCATTTTTAACTACGAAACCAACGATCACTATATGGCCTGTCAGTGGCTGTTCTACAATTTTTTTAGAAGTAAACTGATAATTTTCACAGTTTTTCCAGTTCACTGGTTTATAGTATAGTTTATATTTCACCGAAGTTTGTTTATCTTGTTAATCGTTTTATAATTATATTAGTGCTATCATAAATGTTCATTAATATAATGCAAAGTCAAACATGGAGACGATCGTCCATAATTTAGTGACTTTGAAAAGTGACTGATTTACTAGTAATGGATTACTGATTGAAACGACTATATTTTTCTTTAATTTTTCATGGACTTGCGTAGGTTTCTTTACGTATTAATAAAGTGCATTTATACAATTATTTATTATTCGAAATTTGAAAAATGTACTCTTCGCATTGTAAAACTCTGCAATTGGCATTACATTTACACGCATAATAATATAGACGATTCGTAAATACGAGGATTTGTGAATAATCACTTATTAAAATTGGTGCAAAATCAACGATTTGGGAAACAGTGATTAATTACCCATTGGATCGTGCGCTTTTCAAAGCTCGCTGATTCTTTGGTCAAAAATTACTAATTAAAACGGTTCTGTATTACCGTTTTTTCCAAGGCGAATGGTAAATTTGTTACGCGTTAAGAAAGTAAAACTGTATAATTATAGTTAGAATTCATTAATTTTTACAAATTTTTAGAATTTAAATTCAGCCTACTTTATATAAATCCATCGTAGACGATTCGTATGGTGTATTATTGTTCGTATTAATATTTCATCCGTCGAATTTAAATCCGTCCAAAACGACAGATTCTTAAAAAAAAAAAGTGCGAGTGACATTTTAATTATATACTAAATTAGCGATTATTCGATTGATTACCTAGTGTATGGAATATTAATCGATATTCGAATGAATATTTCACTATGTTTAATAGTTGGGATAACTTATTTCGCTGACACAAAAATTTAGAAGCTATCTACCAATTGATACTGATATAAAAAACGTCGATGTGCGGGATACGAACAATCGATCATTATTGTGTAGTAATGCTTCTAAATTGGCAGTAGTGTATCCAACCTATTGATGCAATTATATCAGTGGAAAATATATTTTTCGCAATTCAAAATCGATGTCATTTTGAAAATCAAAGAAATTTTACTGATTTAATTTTAGAGATTAGATAAATAATAAATTAGATAAACTCATTAGTAAGACCTAAAATTTTTTATCTGTAATTTCTCTTCTCGCATTCTACTAAAATAATAAAATTCCAATATTATTTTGCGAGAGTTTTAAATAATACATCGTTGTCGATTACACCGTAAAAAATGGAATAAAGAGTTCAACATTTTAGGCATAAAAAATTACGCGTTTGTTTGCAGCGTTACTTTGGAAATATTTTTAAAACGTTTTGCATATTTAACGGAATTATGGCTTAAATTATTCGAATAAAACCCCTTCCATTGTTAATCAATTGTTGTTATTTTATTCAGTATCTGTTGGTATACATATATAAAAATAATAAAAACTTTGGAGTTCTCGTTGAATATAGTATACATTTTAATACGAGTGTGAGAGCTTTGATTATTTATTTCGTTTAAAATTGTAACTTATATAGTATATACAGTGTATAGTTTACAGTGTATAGCTGTGCAACTTCACTTATACCTAGCTAAAATGAATTTAAAGTATGTTCTTTTTCAGTACACTTACTCATGAGATGCTTTTACAGATACAGTTTATGACTATAGTTCATCTAGTAATTGGTGTTATATATTAAAAAAAGATGATTTAACGTTTCATAAATAAAATTGGCTTCATAATAAATTTAATTGGTTTTTAAATATACGTGTGAAAAAATTGATCCAATTAATTATTTAGAGTTCAATCTTCTTACCATTTTTACAGTTTGTTATAATACGTTTAATATAACTTAATTTATAAAAATATTTTCATATGCTTTCTTATTATAATATGGAGATTTTATCGGCCTTACATATATATATATATATATATATATATATATATATATATATATATATATAACATCAATTTTTTTGCCAGGGATAAATTTCCAACAGAACTGCTGTTCCGGATTTTGTTGAAAAGTTGTAGATTTATGTATTTTGAGCGGATGTTGAATACGAATATCATATATAGAGAGCCGAGGACACAAATTGAATTTTCATGATCACGAAAATCATAAAATGTTGTTTTTTTTTTCAAATTTATTTCGGCAAATATATGAAACAGTCTCAAATAATATTTTAAACTTCAGATCTCGTTAAAATACATATTTTCTACAAATTTTGTAAGTGCATTTATAATATTTCTATGGAGATTTAAATATTTTGGGTGGTCGATTGATACATAACGTATCCACGTTTTTTCTATTAAATTTTAGGTTGCGAATGCCATCTTTGATTCTATTGTATTTGAAAAATAAAACTTAAATCAACAAATTTCTAGAACATAAAATAAGTATTTTATTAAGACCTGTATAAATCATATTTGAAACATTTTTTTCGGATCTCCCTTTACTAACCATATTATTGCTTTTAGGGTAGTTAAATTCGATTTTTCGGGGGTGATTGTATAAATCAAAGATAGTCTAATTGTCATTATTGGCAAAAAAACGTCCACCGAATCTACGAGGACTTTGCTGTATCAAAGCAAAAATGTCAGTCGTGTGCGTCAAGATAGTACAGAGTGTATGGTATATGGAGAGAACTGGTTTTTTAAATGAAACAATAGGTGTCTATACTTAAAATATTTATTTAAATATTGTATAAAATTAAAATTCTCATAGCATAATTAATAACGGAATAAATATCATTGCCTTCGATATGATCGCATTCTGTGATTCAAAATACATAAGAGCAGCCTTTTCTGAGACGACCAAATATTATTGGTAAAGAAAACGTCCACCACGTCTACGAGGGCGCAACTGCTTCAAAACAAAAATGTCAGCCATGGCGTCTCCGATAGTACAGAGTTTACATGGAGCGAACTGGTTTTTTTAATTAAAAAATAGGTGTTTATACTTAAAATATTTATTTAAATGTTGTATTATATTTTATAATTTTATACCATATGAAAAAAACAGAATAAATTTGATACAACTGTATTAGTTCTATTTTAATTAAATACAAAGGGTAAGAAAAAAAAGAAATTATATAACAATAATTTTTCAAATAGATTTATTTCTCTTAATGATTTTAATACATGTATTTTGTTTAGATACATAGCTATCATTACAGTCATGAATGACTGTTTTCTTATTGCATATAATTGTTATTGTTTTTGTCCATTATTTACGATTGCTCTTCGTCATAATATCGCAAAATAAATTTCAGCAGCTTCAGATTCGGGAATGCAATGAAGATTTAAATTAGTATTATAATCGCTTTATAAAAACTAAGTTCTTTACTGTAATCCTCCCTTGTGAAACCCATCGATCCACCAACGCCATGTTCATCGTTTTAATACTTTTTTAGAGCTGGAACTTATAAACATTAGCGCCGAAAAACAAATTATATACTGAATTTTACGTCGATACAGTGGGTAATAAGAATGCATCCTTTTACCTTTTAAAAACTTATTGTCCTTTCATAACCGATAGTATGCTCCCACCAATATAAATCTATAGTTCTATAAGCATTGACCTAGAGTATCTGAACTTCAGGAAGATTAACGTCTCGTCAAAAACTAATCTGCGGCACACATTTCTTTGTTTATTTCTATTTCTTAATTTATTATACTATTTCTGCCACCGAAAACTCAGACAGACCTAGTATTCTGTAAAATGCTTCTGAAACATTCTGGTGACTGGGAATCGAGCTCATCCACGTTTCGATCAGTATAAAGGGTCGGCGGCTTAGCAATAAGAAACAAACCGATGCCTTTATCAAACTTATCTATCAACGACTGCTCCATAAAGTAAATATTAAAATTCGTGTATGGTCACACTAAATAGGCGATGATTTAGTTCGCTTTTTTCCCTTTCTGCTTGAAAAACAAATTACGAATTGTTATTCTTAATAATTTTCTTAATTTCGAATAAATTAGCGACTTATGATTGGTTAAATTGAATTAATTGGAATAAAAAGAGTGCGGTAAATACAAATAAAACTGGATTTCGGTATAAAAATTTATTACAATATCTATATATAGGGTACTTGTTTTCGACGCCTCTATAAAATTTCATCATTGTTTCAAACGTGTAAATAGAATTATAATAAAAACCAGACTGTCTCTGTTGATAATCACCGACGAAGAATCTCAATTAAAAAAACTTTTACTAAAAAATAATTTAAAAAAAAATCAATATACTATTGCTAGGAAAGGACAATCCGATTGCTCCTAAAGTATCATTAAGATCAAAATTAATTTTGATTTAATTTAGTTTCTACGGGATGATTCTATACAAGGATAGTCTGACTACCATTATAATTATGTTAATTTGTTAAAAAAAAAAAAAGAAAGCGTAAAACCGATTTAAACATTTATTAATTTGATTTGTATCAGTGAACGATAGCATAATTATTAATTTTATAACATACTTATCTACATATTTTTACAATTACTTCAAGTATTGCATTCGTAATCAACGGACCATGGACACAACCAATACTTATTTGACCATATAGTAATTTTGTTTTGTAAGGTTGCTCGTATAGATTAATTTCATAAAGAAATAAACAAATTTTTATAAAATGAATATAATATATATATATATATATATATATATATATATATATATATATATATATATATTGCAATTGAATTGAGTAAATTCATACATATATTTTACCAAATTTTTAATCAGCCTAAAGATGTGAAGCCTACGTTGGTTCGATCGCTAGAGCGAAGGACTAGTAATTTGCTGATCCGATTTCAAATCCCATCCCGGTCTCGGCCGATTGACACAAGCACCGCTGTATTAATTTACATGTGCTTTGTTTACGAATACATCGTAGAGTTTCGTCGCTGATTAACATCGGTATTCGAAAGCAAAAATAGAGCGACGATAAACGACATTAAGACAAAAACATAAGGTCGTATTTTCTCTACCGTAACCTCGACAACATAAGGGCTATAGGAGCTTATAAGGCGCAAAGCAAAGTGCCAGTTACATTATGTTTATTCGTGTACAGTTTTTCATCCTTTTGGATTTGCAGTATTTGCCGGTACCTTTCCGACGATTATATACCAAACGTTAACATTATTTAAAATCGTATCAAGAAGAACTTTACTCTGTATAAATCGATGGTTGTTTCGTGCAATAAATTAATTTTCATACCTTACATTTTATTTTACTTTTTATGAACTTTTTTTATTTTTATGAACTTTACTTTTTATGAACTTTTTTTATAATATCACGAGTTCATTGTACCAATTGCACGAGTATATGAAAAACTATTATTGATGAAAATATTTTCGTGGCCTTCCGAATATCTGTATAATACTTTTACGTAAACAAATATTTTCATCGGTCTTTTATCGATAATTATAAATACGGACAGTCCGTCTGTTCATTATAATTATAATTATATTATTTTACAGAGACTGAAAATCGGATAAAAATATTCGTTAGTTTAGTATAACAATCAAAATATATAGGGTGCAATATTAATTTTGACATGTACCATTTTGAGAAATGTTGTCGCCCAATTTGCAAAAATTGAAACCATTAATTATGCCCACTTGTCAAAATCATCCAAGCCCCGTAAAAGACCAAGACAAATCTTTAATTGACCACAACTTTCCCGATGCCAAGACGATATATTTTAGTAAATCTTGCCTTGTCTTGGCAGTGGCGGAGAACTAAACCTATTATATATACACACCATATACTACGCTATGGCGCCTTCACAAAGTCACTTTTCACCCAAACGCGCACAAATTCATTCGCATTCGATTGATCTTAAACTTTACGAGTTCTATCCTCACCCCCCCCCCTGCCATCCCGCACTCCCTGGACCAAAAATAATGGGAAGTGGATGAACTCGGCATAATTCGTACGACTATGTAGCCACAAAGTCAACTTTTACAGTCGAGCCTATATATATATATATATATATATATATATATATATATATATGCTGCAGAGACCTCTGGGCCCGCGTTTGGGGGGGGGGGGGAGCCTGCCTGCCCAATATAATATGGCGCGCGCTGTTATATACGCCGCACACCGCGGGCAGCGCCAATACTTGCAATCTCACGATGTGATAAATGAAATTTTCTGGGCCGCTCACGGAGTTGCTCTGGACCGTGTGCAGTTAAAGTGTCAGGGTATATATTAGACTCTATAGAGAGGAGTGAGGCAGCCGAGGGATGGTGGGGCAGGGGAGGGGGGGGGGCGCGACGACTCCTTTCGGCAAAGGCTTTCTCAAGCGGCAAACTTTCTCGGGACGGGTACGGGAATAATGGGCATTGGGTCATCTCCTCTCCGTGCTCTAAATCATCTTAATTTATTTCTAGCCGTGGTACATTCTATAGTCATGTTTCTGGCCCCGTACATACCTTCAATGTATATGTATACCTTAGACACCCTGTATGTATGGGTATATGTGCGTGTAATTGTGTATCTATGCGCGTGTGTGTGTGCCGGGGTCTGTAAGTGTATATCTACGTGTATATATATATATATACATTCGTGCGAACGGGTGGTTCTGGTTTACCGGGGACTTCTGCTTTTTAGATTTTGTGCAACTCTATATACCTATATAATATATCGTTACGGGAGCTGAACGGCGGATTTAGGAGTGGCCAACTCGTAAGCTCGGCAGAAAGCTTAAGCATCGGGCGAACTGATTATCTCTTTTGTCAATATATTATACAGACGGGTTACTATATATATATATATATATATATATATATATATATATATATATATATATATATTATATATACTGCTCCGCTGCAGTTTAGTAAATTTTTGGTACGTATTTATGTTTCCAAGGAAGTTTTAGCCTCTATTTAACTCTAATATTTATGATTCTTATAAAGTCACTTCAAGCAGTCTATAAATATGACTGCTGAATTATATTCATTAGGGCTTTTAACTTATGATATAATTCAATTAATTTTTAATTCCGCAAGAAAACACTGGCGCCGAGTCAACACTCTTTATCTTTAAAGAAGAGAAAGAAACCTTTTAAGTTGATCATTATGAATCGAGAAACATTGTTTTTTCTTAACAATTAAATTCTAGTATAATTAACCTAGACAATAACTATACTATCATTGTATTTCAGTAAACATAGGTACAGTATTCTTTTTGTTAAACCAGTTTCAAATCCCAGTGGTTTTATTATTCATCGTTAATGTAGCAGAATTTCAGATAATTTAACCTATGTTAAAACTTTTTTTGCTATTGAAGCATTTTACTATAACTTTTTAAAAAAAAAACAAGACGATTCACCAATGCTCATTTACTGTAATTAATTATCTGAATATTATTATAACTGATAATTTTTATTACTATACATATGATAATTAATATGCGCACTTACAAGGAGAGACCACGAAATTTAACTAACGAATTGGGTACAGAGTGAGGAGGGTAGAACTATGTGATTATCTTCAAAGTGAGCACCGTAAAGTTTGACGACCCAAATCTCTCCAATTTATAAGATATACAGTAATTTATTATTTAACATTAGTAATGAACTTTTATTTACTATAGAGATTGAAAATTTTTTTTTAAAAACTCCTCGTTTTGGCGGTGGATTTGAAGAATGAATATGAAATGCACGCCAGTGTATAAACAGACAATTACTCGTTATAGCTTTTAAGATGTGAGACAAACTTTAATTGAAAATGTTTGAGAAACTAACATTTTTTGCAAATATAAGTAGTTTGCTTAAAAGGCGCGATTCCTTCTTCGAGTTCGATAATCAAAGTAGCGATTCTCATTAAATACCTCTTATTCTGCGCTGTATATCCAATTTCATTAAAGGTAAGTTGTTTCATTAGAACTAAGAAAGTACCATAACTTGGACATGAAATAGTTTTAGATCTTTTGTGGAGGTAATTGAAGCTAGTTTTCTCAATTTATACCAAATCCATTGATCATATCCAATAGCTACTCCGTGTTATATAAGTTCGAGCATTAAACATATTCAACATATTTATAACCATAAATACTTAGGTTAGATCAGAGGTTAGATAATTTCCGAGCTTCTTGTGATATAGGATGTATGCAAGTTTCGCAATTATACCATGATCATTATCGTATGATATACGAAGGCAAGTTTAACTGAGTTCACCAACTAGCAAACTTACATGTATCCATTAATATTATTAAATAATTTTAGCTAAAGTTTAAAATTCATAGAAATAAAATTTTAATATGTTGATCAAAAGTCATTTTCACGACAACTGCATGATCATAAAAAAAATATAACATTTCTAGGCGTTGCAAAGTGCAATTGTCACGCTTGAAGTATTTTCTGACAAAGTTTGTTAAAGTCATGAAACTTTCGTAATTTTTCTCTAAGTTTGATAACTCTTAGCAAACTTTATCAATATCTGTCACGTTCTCATATAATTCTTAAATAACGTCTCAAGATAGTTCGTTCGAAATTGATTTCTACTATATACAAAGAGTATGATTTTTAACTTTCAGCTGGCTAAAGATTTTCGGACTTGATTAACTATTTATTTGTATTAGATACATTCTTCTCAAAGTTGGTCCAGGTCTGTAATTGCGGCGATGGAATTTCATTTTGACTACAGTGTAATATATAATTTTACACGATTCCAAACGCCAACGGTTCCACCAAGCCCACCTCGACTCTCCATCGTTCGTATTACGGATTTAAAAAAAAAAAGAAGAAAAAAAAGCAGCAGCTCCTAAGCCTATATTTATATGCACCGACGCACTATTCGCTGCGCGAGGCGAAAAGCTGCTGCACTGTCCGAAAATTCGTCGCCGACCCCCACCCTCTCATCGCCGATAATGCTCGTAAAAGGCGCGCATCACACCATCCAAATGTACAGGGAAGGGAGAAAGTCCTCTCTCGTCACCTTTTTGTTCCTTGTGTTCCCACCTCCGCCTCCCCCCCCCCCAATCCATCTTCTCGCAGGACGAAAAATCTGCGCCCAGACGAGAGAGCCACACCGGGGGCTCCCGAGCGCGACTCTCGCATTAGGTAATACTACCAGAGTCCAGCGCGGGTGCGCAAAAACCCTCGTTAACGGGCTTCGCGCCGAGCTCTGCCTCTCTCTCTCTCTCTCTCTCTCTCAAGGTTACCTCTCGTCACGTCCGTATACGAGAGGATGCTGCTGATGCTGCTTGCTGGATGTTCCGTGCTCGCGCATCACTGCGCATCATAGATCGCTGCATGCGCGTCAGCCGTGATGAGAACCAGGGAGAACTACGGGGCGACTGGGGGATGGGGGGGGAGGGGGCGAAACGGGACCCGGTCGGACGCGCGGATGCTACCGTGCTAGTTCGTGTAGCGTCCGGGATGATTTACGGAGTCTTCAGGGCTCCCATTGACACGGGCGGCAGGGAGGGAGAGGGGAGCGACCCTATCCTAACAATTATGCCGAGACAAAGCGCAAGGTAGCCCCATAAAATAATAAACCATCTATTAGAGGGGTTATAGTATGCCTTCCTTCCTCTCCCTCTCCCTCTCGCTCTTTCTATATCTCTATATCTTTCTTTTTCTCGTCCCTGCATACCTTGGGCTACACATTTGAACGCTCTACCAGAATGCGCGCCAAATATACTCGTACAAGTACACAGGCACATGCACACGCACACGCACACACGCGCACCCACAACCACCCACCCACCCACACACACACACACACACACACAACACATGCGAGTACACTGATATCTGTTTGGAAGATCAGCAGCAAATTCGATCTCGTTCGACTATAATTCGCCTGCTACTTATAACCATATAGGCGTATGGTAGTATATATACGGCGTATATACAGCCGAGACACGGCATTGGTGGTTGCGCGATCTACGCGCGGTGCGCGCGCGCGCGCGCGTTCGCTCGTACGTGTTCGCGTAGGTGTACGTGTGCATTCGCGCCGAGTTGCGGAAGCCGCGCCGACATACGTAGGATACTGGCTGTGCGCAGCCGGGTCGGCCGATCCCGTTTATTGGGGCTGTATAATAATATATACATAAACGTCGGGCCGGTGTGCCATCGCCTCGTGGCCCTCCACGTCGCGCACGCTCGCGCGCGGGCCTACACAACTCGTTGAAACCGCCGTTTATAGGGGTGTGGGTGGGAGGGGGGGACACCGCTGTGAATAATCATTTCGCACGTCTATATATATATACATACATACATACATACATACATATAGAGGACAATGCGCGCGGATGCATTGTTTGTGCCATTGCCGGCCAGCCGCGAGCGGTAACCTGGGATTTTGCGGATCTGTGGATCTTGTTCTCAGGATCTAGGGGTGGCCGTGTGACAAAGGGGTCGAACAGGTGGCGGAGTAAACTGGTGGACAAAAGAATCGGCCGAATTCCCGATTATTTCGAAATCAGGTTGATTAAGACATTTGAACGATATCGCGGATGATATTTGCATGATTTACATATCTTTGCAGTAGATGCGCTACATCTTAATGGCAAATCGATGACCAGTATTAAAACCCTATGTCAATTTCGTTTCTTCTAAAATTCACAATTATACACTGTCTAAAAACCAATAAGTTGTTGAGCTTGTCGAGTAAATTCACGTGTTATATAAGTTATTAGAAATCATTCTACCTACTTATACTTGTAAGTAACGTTGAAATATCGAGCACTTTTTTCGCAAAGTAAAATATTACACGCTTCCTACGTAACTGATCTTACAGTTCTATATTAGTCAGTTCTATATCGGTGTCCTATGTGGCGATATTCATCTTTTTCGAATACTGTATCTCAGAATATAACAATCTACAATTATTAATAACAGACATAAACGGTATATAGACGCCACCACCGACCTACGCATCGATAATCCATAGAACGGTCTGCTCTAAGGCGTTTGATTTTTCCCAAACCCTCTTCTCTATATCCCCGTTCTGTGGTTAAAAGACCGGCGTCCGCGCGGGCCGTTATACTATGAATACGAAATTCATCAACGCGGCGAGCTGCCAACTGAAATCGCGTATGCATGTGCAGCACGCATACGCATCAGTCCATTTAATGATATACTATATATAAACAAGCGCGCGCGCACACATAATATTCGTATGTGCACGGCGAAGCGGAGGGCGATAATTTATTTGACCGGCCGCTGGATTTACGGCGTCCAATATTGGATAATGAATCAGAGGCCGCCCTGATGGAATTACGTCGGACTCGGGGACGCGTATATCTATCCACCCCCCTTCGCCCCTCCAGCTCACCCCCTGACCGTGTCTATACCTTTATTAGTTGCTTGGCCAGCACCGACATCCTTTCTGTATATATATATATATATATAATATATATATATATATATATATATATATATATATATATATACCGGAGGCAGCCCGTTTAAGCACCTGATGCGACGCCCTGTCGCGGCGACGAAGCGAGATCGCGCGTATAATTCTGCACAGGTGTCTAACCGCGCGTGTATATGTGTGAGATATGTACGTATATATATATATATATATATATGCCTTGGTGCAAAGAGGCGTTAATAAGACGAAGGGACGAAGCATCGCCGCGCCGGTTCGAAAGGTATTATTGTATTAGGATTCGTTAGACGGCCGCAGCGGCCCGATGTGTACAGATACGGCAGGTCGGCATTTAATTGACGAGAGATCGACACATGCCGTCATAGATCGTAGATATTTAATTATACAGAGACGTTGCGCCCGTGCTGTTCCTTAGAATCCTATGTGGACGGAAATGGCGATGTATTTTGTAATGACCTGTGAAATGTGCGGCTTGTTTGTAACAAAAAGTACTTATTTTTATATGTATATGAGTCATGCCAATCCT
Organism: Sycobia sp. Sy_11; assembly: GCA_018907035.1. Lineage (NCBI taxonomy): Eukaryota > Metazoa > Arthropoda > Insecta > Hymenoptera > Epichrysomallidae > Sycobia > Sycobia sp. Sy_11. Next base: position 2,736,157 of record JACCIC010000015.1, on the reverse strand, counting down.
TAGTTATACATTATTGTATTAATTACATGATCAGTTTTTTGAATTTGATTTTATTTTTGGCATTTGTTCTTAGTTACACTTTTTAATTTCTTTCAGAACAATATGATTTGAAAATTGAAATTTGGAAATTGTCATAGACTATTACAATTGGACTATTAAAATCGATTATAACAGTTTGTGCTATGAATACCCATCTCAACTTCTAGACGACTGTTTATTGATATGATCCAGATCCAAATGAATTGTATGATACTCGCGTAGAAATTTAGTATGGGATACTTCATGGGCCCAGTTAATTATTCCGATTTATTAGTCAGGTCGAGCAAGGAAACTTCAATAGATTCTATTCTGTATACCCCTATAATTATTAGCATTATTATCAAACTAGATCCTAGCATTTAAAACAAATTAATATCTAGAGAATTCTATATACAATCAATTTAACATTTTTTATTTGAACTCGAAATTTTATTCCATTCCTTCTCACAAATAAACGAAAAATTAAGTAGAATAAGTATCTACAAATTCAAATATGAAGAATATATTTAATCTAAAGCAAAAATTAATTTAAATTAAACAAGTACAGTTTTCATCGTTTCCAATGAAAATTGTATTCTATTTATTGTAATATATATTTCAAATAAAAATTTTAATAATTTATAACTTTTTACATTATTTTGTCAGTTTCTATGATATTAATTTCTTAACATGAATTTGCTACATTTTATATATGTGTACATATCATATAATATTGTCACACATTATTATTAATTATCCACCTGCATTACGAAGAAATAATTTGCCACATTATCCACATGCCACAGATTTTATTTTTTAGGATCCTAGCTATGAAATCCGAACGTTATACCTATGTAAGGAAAAACAAAGGACATCCTAAGTAGATTGAACATAGACATGTCTATCTCTTCCTTATCTGTCCTATATGGAGAAAATTTAAGTAAATCCAACTGTAGAGTAATACACAAAATATTATAGAAATAACATAATTACAGGGAATTATTACTCGGATGTAATAGGGAGTTATTACGTATATGAGGACGTCAGAGGTATTACACACTATAATCTAGCCTGTAGCGGGGATATATCGAGGATATTTCTACACGATTAACCTTCAGATCCAACTGAATTCAATCGCATTGATAATGTATTCGAACGAAGCTACAATTTCAAAATTTATCTCGCGTAACATCTACAAGGAATAGAAATGGGCTAGGGGGGGGGGAACTACCGTTATAAGGCATAAAGTGACAGCTGCCCTCTCTGCGGTTCCGCCCGGGTAACTATTCAAACATTTATCGTTGGCAATTTATTTTAAGCCTTTCGACGAGACGAGCCCCCGAACTGCGCGCGCACCCCCCCCCCCCTCAGATCAACCCCGCAGATTACGAGTAGCCTTGCCCGCGCCGCGCAGAGCATCGGTTCGCCCGTCCTTCCCCGTTTATTACACCATCATGGCAAGACGGGGGAGGACGCCATTTTTCCCGCCGATATCTCGGCCGATCGCACGGATCTGGCGTCGAAATTTCGCCGGCTCCGAGGGCCCCCGAAGTGCAATACTGTAAAGCCGAGTCAAAGAGGCGAGGGTCACAACGGGAGCGGGCCGAGAACGACGACGACGACGTCGGGACGAGAGAGGAAAAAAAGTCGGTAAATCCGAGCGGTCTCTTCGTTGAATAAATAAACAAAAAAAAAAAAAAAAAAAGAAGAAGAAGAAAAAAAAAACAAGACAAATCTCGCCCGGGGAAAGGTTATTACAACGCAATTTCGAGGAGAGTTATTTTATTATACATGTATATATATAAATATATTATGGTGAGAAAGGCGCGCGCAGTTCGCGCCGGCCGGAGCGACACGCGCGCCGCGGAGAAAATGACGAGGAAGACGAATAAGAAAAAAAAGACGAAGGCGGAGGGGCGGGGGCGAGACTTTGACGAAAGAAAGCGTCAACGGGGGCTGTAACGCGGCCGTAACTGCCGTCGTCGTATAATCGTCGTAAACCGAGTGCGGGGGTTGACGTCGGGAGAGAGAAATGCCTGCGCGTACGTCGCGGTCGTGCGGAATATATATATAAGGAGAAACTTTCGGGAGAAAGCTATTCGGAATGCCGGGCGCGAAAGGCGTCTATGCGCGGCTGTGTGAGGGAGAACGAGAGAAAGAGCGAGTGGTGGAGGTATAAGAAAAAGGGTGGCATTGGGCCTATTAAAGGGGGAAAAAAAGTCAACTCGCTCCCGCGCGCACCTAAGTCGCGCGCGTTGCGTCGACTTACGCGAGGGACGGGCCGGCTAACCAAAATAAAACCATCCCGAGATTTATTGCCCTATCTGTCGTCTGTAGGGCCCGACGATGCTCGGCTAGCGGCAAGCGTTTTCACCGCGCGCTGCTTGTCTGTCCGATCGCCAGATATATATATATATATATATATATATATATATATATATATATATATATATATATATATAAACACTCCGCGACTCCTGCGCGACCATATTCTTTTGATTCGTATATCTTATATTACATGATATTGAAATCGGATGATGGCGCGCCCGCGTGGATTTCCAAGTTATATTACAAGGTGTATGGATATATATTGGTTTATACGCGATGCACGGGGCGAGATTACCGCGGAACCGCGTGTGTATGTAATTAATGAGGCCGTTTTTTTTTCTCTTCTGGATGGCCTAATCGATTACGTATATGGGATGAGCTTGGAGCTTTGTTTTACATATGGGCTGGACGCACGTTACCAAATGGTAATTTGTAATTCAGCGAATAATCACAGAATGATCTAGAGGGAAGTCCGTCTCTTGGAATCAGTGACCAATTGGAGTGAATATTGGTAGTTTAAATATAATATTCGCAACTGGCGGCGGATATCAGAACTAACAAATATGGCCGACATGAATTACGATAAGCAGGCAAGAGTCTATTGCCTGCATTAGCAAAGTTGTATAGTAGAATGACGAGCCAACCTATGCATCATAGCATTTTCTTCCTATTATCAAAAAAGTCTTTTTTATCAGGAGGCTGTGGTATAGGGAACATTACTTTTAGAAGCGGTATTAACACTAATTTCAACTTGCATTGTATTCCCAAATTGAAGCAGCTAAACTTCCAAGATGTGATTTATCTTATCATATTGCAATGAAGAGTAATTATAAAGATGGAACTAAAGTCTACTAAGTCACTTACGGCTGATATGATGTTTATGTTTCTCAATAAAATACATTGTAATTCCGAGAAGTAAATTTAATTGAACAATTATTTTTATTGAATTTACTTTTTTATTACATTTCGCGTTTAATTAAAATGTAAAGAAAAAAATCATATTTGTTTTTTTCGTTTACGCTACGGGATTATAAAATATAGTACAACATCCAAATAAATATTTTAAGTATAAGCACTTATTTTTTTTAATTTAAAAAAAAAAACAAGTGAACTACATATACAAGGTGTGTTCAAAAGGTAACGAGGATTTTTAAATTTCGCTGGTTGGGAGAATCCGTCTGTATAAAAAATTTTTTATTATGTTGGTACGCATGCCCCTGAAGCACGATAAAATTTTCAACAATATTCATTGCTTACTTTTTAAATGGCAGCCTATGAAGATATATTTATATTTATATCATAGTTTTATTGTTAAAGTATTGTTAAAATTTTATTGTTGTATTCAACGCAGTAGGGTAAAAAAGTGCTTGGGAAGAGTTGATATACCCACCCATTTCTAATTGCGTATACAGTGCTCTGTTTGGAACATACAAATTATATACGTTTTTACATAATTCACAATTCAAAATTTTAAATAAATAATAAATTAATTAAATAATATTTGTAGATTTTTCTTTTTTTACGTAAAAGCGTACATTACAGCAAATCTGTGTGTTGGGAAAAATCGTTTATTATAAAAAAAAGGAATAGAAAAATTTTTAAAATAACGTATAAACAACTCAAGATAGCATAACCTTATAAATTTTAATTTCATAGTGTGTTATTAAAATAAAAAAATCTTGAGTCATTAAAGTCTAATTGCGAGTAAAATTATAATTTTTCTGTAAGAATCGCCGAAAATTTTTTAACCGATAAAAAAATTTATTAGTATACATGATTAATTCAAATATATTAAACAATTTAATACAAACCCATAAATCATTTTGAAACAGCGAACTTTTTTTACGACGCCTTCTAATTGATAAATAAATGAAATATAACATAATAAATTTTTCCATATACAATTATCTGTGTATGACTCAAGAATTCACTAAGCCTATACTTAAATTAGCATGCATGATGTTTCATTTTTTCAGCCTTTATAATTGCAGTTGGCAAATTTATAGGCTGATTTTTTTTATTGAAAACTCCCTCAAAATTTAAGACTCTCGTGTCTCGTTTCCGAACTCTTATCCTTATTCCTTAAAGTACGGGCGCAAGTTCATTTTTTCCCGTACAATAGTACGCTATTTTTATTTAGTTTATATGAGGATTCGTAAAGTTTCTTCCACGGTACTATAATTTAGGATTATTATCATTGCATTCGATCACGAGCTGCTTAAATGTTCAATGAATGTTTGAGAAATTTTTGAGAAAAATATCAGGAAGTTCGTTGCAGGAACATCGTTCATAATTTGCCTTTTCGCCTGTGCTGGATATGGATTATATAAGTTTCTTCATTGTCCAGAAGACTCCGATAATAATGCCAGATTATACTGTATCTCATCATTACACCCATATCCGTCAGCTCCTTAGAAATTCTAATCAGCACACGTGCACGCAATCGCTGTCGAAAAATTCCTTTTCAACCAATAACTCCCCAGTCTAGAGAGGTAACTCGGAAAACCGCAGTTGCGCGACACGTCCGCGAAAAATTTCTAACGCACGTGTTTTTCCAACAATGACCCCCCCCCCCCCCACCGCGATATTCGTTCGCGCCTCCGCGACTCCGGCAAGGACGAGCCGATGACGAACCGCAAGGTCGCCGCGACCACCCGGGTGAATACGACGGGCGCTCACTCCCCCCTTGACTCCCGTTCTTATAGCTGCTTATAGCTGTCGCTTCAACGAGCGGTAATTATCCGCGTCGCGCACAAGATGCGCGCGCATTATGTACGGCTGAGGGCGCGACGGTGCGGATATAATGCGCCGTCCCTGGCTCCCGCGTATTGTGTGTGTGTGTGTGTGTGTGTGCGTGTGTGTATACATTTATACATCCCTCTTTCCTCCGGAGTGCGTGCTACTACTGTACTTTGTCGTCTGGTGCTTTGCCAAAGGTCGCGCCGCTGAATATATATATATATGGTCACCGCATAAATGCATATAAACACATAAAGCCATCGGTGAAATTTTTCAAAAAATTTACGACACCGGCTCTCCCCCTCCCCTCCAACCCCCCGGGCGTTCCACTCAATCTCTGCTTCGCTCGCTCGGCCGCTTGCACGCACGCAGGTTACCCCCGACCGAGCCTCTCGCACACACACATATATATATATATACACAGTCTCGGGCTCGGGGTATGCGCTTTTCTCTCTCGACCCCCGTACACATGTAATACACAGAGCGCTGCTACTGTGTGCCTGTGTGTATGTGTCTGTGTGTGTGCGCGCGCGCGCCTGTATACAGCGTGGCTGTTACACAAGGCCGAACGGAGGCCCGCCGTTATTACCGCATGCGGTAAACCAAGGAGAGACTGGCCCGTTCGTTCGCGCCGCCCGTCGGGCGGGGGAGGGGGGCGAGGACTTTTTTACTCACTCGTCGTCGCCGCGTAACACCTATGTGTGTATATATATATATATATATATATATATATATATATACAGATAAATTTTGGCGGAGGGCCGGGGATGGAGAAGGTCGGCAACGGCCTCGGAAGCTCATGGCTATACACCTATATGTATAATCTACTCGAGCTGCCGTCGCGACGCGGCTTTCAAAAATACCGATGTCGGCGGGCCTTGGCGAATTATTCCAGGGGGTGGTACGGGGTGCCGGGGTTGAGAGAGAGAGAGAGAAAGAGACAGAGGGAAAGAGAGAGAGAGAGAGAGAGAGAGAGAGAGAGAGAGAGACGGAGGACGGGCATAGTTCGAGGGAAAACAGACGGTCGCGCGCAATTGTTCAGCCCCGTGGGGGTGTGAGCGGCGCCGCGAGCCGATTCCGCTACGCGACGAGCGGCGGCGGCGGCGGCGGCGGCGGCGCGGAACGAAAGGAATTTCGGAGCGGGAAGGGCGAATTTTTGAAAACATTGGCATTCCTGCGGGAAAAGTCGGGAAAACCCGTGGCGACAGCTATGCGCGCCGCATAATTAAAGGAATTCCACCGCAACGCGCATCTCACATTATATTATGTGCGGTCTATTGCGGTCTCGCGCTCTCTTCAAGGCTTAAATGGAGCTTTTCTGGTAGAGAATGCTGTGACCGATCTCACCGCGACTTCTCTATAGGCTGGCGGCTCTTCCGGTGATGCCATTGTGGCAATATGTTATTTGTACTTATAGACAGTTCCGGGATAATGTTAAAGTGATATTATACATATCTTGGATCTTTGTATATATGTTGATATATATAGCTGTTTAATATTCATTAGGATAATTTGTTCGAGTCACTTCTCAATATTTTTTGATTGTATTTACGGGCAATTAAATCGTCCAAAATGTCTGCAAAATTTATTGTTCATTGTTTGAAAATTAAATTGAAAATCATAATAAAATGCACTAGTAAAAATTAAAGAGGAATATTTTATATAAGTAATAAATATTTAACAAATATTATGATACCTGTTTCTTACTATTTCTTAAGTTTATACGTGCACAGTTCGAATATTTTACTCGTAAGATTCATTCGATTTAAAATGATATTTTAGATAACTTGAAATTATTACAGTGGATGTAGTATCTGTTCAAATCTATATAATTTTAAGTCGTTTCGATTATTTTGTTGAATTTTAGAATTTGCAAAATAATTTTTTTGAATGCCACTTCTTTACATTCGGCATACTTTTCTTTATATTTTCTATATATATATATAGAAGATGAAATCTTTTGCTAAGTAATTAGAAACAATAAAGTTTATTTATTACTGGAAATATTCTGACAAATATGATCTTGAGATAAACAAATAAAAAAAATGAATTAGCTTTCGCGTGCATGAAAGTCCTATTTCATTGGGAACAGGCATTTAATGAATATCATAATTCTAACAAGATGAGATATATGAATACGTATTTTTCTACTAGAATTGTAATATTTTACTCATCAAATAATAAAAAATTATAGAAAAGTGTTTAAGAGTTTAAGGAACTTTTGTAAAATTTCCTATTTTATTATTTATATTATATTTTCTAATGTATATAATCAACTTAATAAAATAGAAAATCTTACAAAAGTTTCTTAGACTCTTAAACATTTTTCTTTTAGTTATTGGACAGAAAATCGTCCGATAGCTGACGTATCATTCTCAAAAATCCATTTGATGATATCATTATAAAAGCAATAAAATACGATTTGAACTGTAAAAATTACGCGCGCGCGCACACACACATATTATTGTAAGTGATATTCACACATTATATCGTAAAAAAATATTTTATGAATGTAGCAACAATACATTGCGCGTTTCATTAGACCATAAGGATAATGGATAAACATTCGCTCTGGGCACGGGTCCATACAATAATTGAATTATTCCACGGTCTGTAAATCGGTAAACATTATAATAGTGTATATATATATATATATATATATATATATATATATATATATATATATAATTTGCATAAGTGTGTAAGCATCGGCGGCACTTTTTGACAATATTATCCCGCCGCCTCGCGGCTCGTACACGTGTTAATTGAGACTTAGCACTTCGGCATGAAAAGCCATTATATTTCCACTGTGCCCCGACGATGAAAGCTTAAATTCCGATAAATATACGCATAGTCGTATGCAAGAGTACAGTTATGCGCGTGTGTATTTGCTTTTCGAAATATGCTGTATATATATATATATATATATATATATATATATATATATTTATATATATTGTACTCAATTTTTTTCTCTCTCAGATTTATAAATATTTTTCGTCCAATAAATGAATAAATAATAATCAAAATCTACATTATTTTTATTCATTTTAAAAAAAAATCGATTTTTCGATATATATAGGTGTAAAACTTTTCAGAAAAAAATCCAACTACTAGTTCAATGGATTCTACACAGAACGATAATATTTTTAAACTAATATTCAATGTAATCCAGAAATATTAAGAGCATTATTTCAATTTCTATACGAAAATATTGATTGTACAGGTTATATATATTCATTGGGTAAACGTATAGCATATTTTTTTATGCTTGTAAATATTTTTTTTACAATATTTAAATCATAAAAATGTCGAAAGTCGGAAATCAGACAGATAAAACATGAAAAATTCGAATAAAAAAACTTAAAATTCCATAATAACATGTTTATGCTCGAGTATTATGAAAAACGTTTATCTTATATCTTAGAGTAATTATTATATTTAGAATAATTAGAAACGATAAATTGTATATTATGCTTGGGAATGCAATTCTATGCAATGTATTTCTTCTATAATTCTTGAAATTATGTTTAAATTTTCTTTGCAAATTGAATTAATATGTTTAAAAATGCAATAGACAAATAAATATTAATCCATACATGATCTCGATAATACCTCAATTTTATCAAACATTTTAATTAAAACGATTTTTTAAATAATTATTAGGTCTTTAATATTATTAATACGTTTTCCTTGATCAATGGTCAACTGTCGCTTTTCTTTCCTAAATATTTAAATTAATCTGTAATCTTATACAAATATCATTTAATGCAATCCAAAATTTAAAATTACCATTACAAAAATATATTGCATGACGTATATAATTGCTCACGAAAACTGTTATAGAGCGTACTGTCGAGCTATGTTTAAAATACAGTATTTTTAAAATCTTTTTAACCAAAAGCTTATATATATAGTAAATTCACAGCGTCACATCATGAACCATTTCTAAATATTAGTGTCTCATAACAATTCCAATATAAGATATATATATATAATACTTTTAAATCTCAGGAAATATTATAAAAAAATATTTCTCGAAAATTTAATAAAAGATTTTCACAAACCTTTTAAAAATAATTAAAAAATTATTTTTAATACTATATAAAATGGTTATCGAATTAATGTTCAAAGAAATAAAAATTTTTTTAAAATATTCCGAACACAATGTGTTATAAAAAATTAAAAAGAAAAACTTTTTTAAATATATACAAATCGTATTATTATAAAATATTTCCACAAAAATTGATCATTGCCAAGTGGCGAGGTTCTTTCGTTGTAGTCACAATAATTGATGCAGGGTTTGATCACAGGGTTCATTAAATGAACGGTACTCTCCGGCCATGCTAATGAAAATGGAATAAAGTTAATTTAGAAGTTCGTTCGTAACTTCGTAAAGACAATGTTAAATAAACTCGATGTTTTTTTGTAAATTATAATAAATTGGACTATTCAAAAATTACGATTAACAGAAATATTATATCAAAAATATATTTTTGAATAACTTCAAAAAGTTAATTTTCTGAAATATTTCGATAAAAAAATTTTCTCACAGGGCATTTTGATATTTTTTTAAAATTGAGTGAAATATGGAATCGAACGCCAATATTTACCAATAATTTAAAAAAAATTTCATTCTTCCTAAACAGGAAGATATTCTTCCCTAACTTGCTTAGGCTATGACAATAGAAATTCAGATGTGAAAAAATCTCATACATGAAAATTTACAAATGAGGCGTACAGTATAACTAATCAGCGACATTGAAGCAAGTAAGACTTGACGAAAGAATTTACATATAGCTATTGAGAAAATAAAATACCACGATCTTGTCGCAGACTTTATTAATCATACAGGGAATCCCATAACTTTTTTTGATACGATACGAATGAAATCAGAAGATGTCGACGGTGACGTTAGAGGAATTATATTGGTGATCTATACGTCGGCATTTGCAACATGTAGCGTAACACGCCGGAAGACCAGATGGTTATTAATTCTCGTCTGTTAATTATACAATTATAGAGCATCCAGTGTATAACCTGCCAAAACATAGAATTTTCTGATTTACGTTGACAGCTAAGGAAAATTAATGGTGCAACACTGACGTTTCTCCGAAATTTCGGCCATGTTATTTAGTGCGCTAATCGCTAATGGCGCGTACGAAATTTGAGGATGTCATCAATGTGACGAGAAAAATAGGAATCTGACGCTCTGGAGAATGCTCAAGCTAGATTTAAAGTCTGTACAGCAACAACCATAGAAATATCCCGGTTGAACTCTCGTAATGTGAGATACATATCCATAAAACTTATTGGAAAAAAAAAGTATAACAAATTATATCGAATAAATAATGTTCATTAGAAAATTGTGTAATATATCACTGTTGCCCCTCTCTTCCCCTCTCTTCTCATTAATATATCGATTTGTTCGGACTTCACAATGATCTGTATATATAATGACCGCGAAAACCGAGAAACAGTGTAAAATCTGTGACATATAATCGAGAATAAGCTTCTGGCAGAATCAAAACGTTCCGTATTATATATATATGCATGGGTGTATGTATGTATCAATGTATGTATGTATGTATAGATATACCAAACGACCGTTCTCAGCCGATATATACAAAAATGATATACTTTTAACGGGTCAAAACAGCGTTAATCACTGCCATCCCTCGACTCTTGGCACTGCGTGAAATTATATGCCTGAATCGCGCATCATACGCGTGTATATTATCCGTTCACACTCGAATCGAATACGCCGCGTTCGACTGTCATAATGCCATACAATATAAACGGCCGCACGCCGCCGCAGTTGCCACAGCCGGGATTCCGTCGCCAACGGTCACGACATCATTGGACGTATATACATCTATATGGTATACATAGTATACACATATACATATATATGTATATAGAACAGGACAAATCGCCCCGCACGGCCCATAAATACAATATCAATTGGTGCCGAACTTTCCCACACAGGACCGCGCGCGCAAGCTCGGCGCCACCCCTCCTCCAACCCGAAGGCCAGAGCCCCTTTGCCGTATGATTCGAAATTAATTCCCATAACGAATCGGCGATTTACTCAAATCGATATATATATATATATATATATATATATATATATATATATATATTCCGTGAACGAACACGACAGCGGACCAGTGACCCCGGGTTGTTCAGCCTGAGGTGGGACGCTAACGCAGAGGACGATTCGATGCGCTCAATATATATATATATATATATATATATATATATATATATATATATATATCATCTCCATTGGCTCGCCTATATTATATGAATGCGCGATTACAATTCATCGGCTTTCATTGAGAAAATTTTCCATTTTATCGCGTATACCTTCAATGCCTCTGGGATTGAACTGGTGGAACGAGGCGGCAGAGCGGCGGACTCGTCGGGGATACTTTATATTATGCGTGCAAAAGCGCCTATAATGTATATTATATGTAAACATATATAATATGTGAAAAAAGAAATGAAATATAAAGAGCGAGAGTTTGCAGCGCACTATAGGTATGGAAGGGGGTGGAACTTATATGGATGGCTCGGAGAGGATTCCCCTGCGAGCGACTGCGATGAAGAGAGAATTTTTGTTGCTTTACATTACGAAAAATCGATTATATGAAGCCTCTTTTTTTTAATTCTTAATATAAATAATAATATATTTATTGAGCAAAAATTTAGTGTTTCTCAAAATATATTTTTTTAAAGAAAAATTATTCTTCCTTCCTCCAAGAATTGCTCTTATATAAAGATGTATTCGTAAAATTCTGGCCCTGCAGTGTAAGTTCCCAATCAGCGCGGAGTCAATAATAAAAATGTGTTTTTACCGCCGGAGCATTTTTTCCTCAATTCAATATGATTTTTGAAACTCCAATGTTCTTTTAATTACTTCGCAGTTTTACAGATGTTTTCTTCGCTAAAAACTGACTTGATGAAAACTTCAGCTTACGTTTCACACTGCGATATTCGTTTTAATTTAATATACGCGAATCCACGAGAATGAATTTCGAATCCGAATTACTATTGACCATGAAATTCTATAAAATCCATTGGACACGTGTTATGAAAACAAATTTTCATTTTCACATTAAAATAAAAAAAAATACAGGCTGAAACGTCTATTAATGTAAGAGAGTATTCTCTATGAATATCTCGTAAAATAGAAATTCTAATTCGTTAAATTATTAACAAAAAGAAACAAAATTTATACAATTTTCAATAATTCTTAATTATATTATACAATTAAATAAATATATTATGTTTATGTCTATCTAATTTTCTAACATTAAAGTATCATAAATTTATACATAGCGTTCTTTAAAATATTTAATAATATTTGACATATTTATAAAGGTATTTCATTATCATAAAATTATATTATTCATATAACTACAAATTAATAGAGTAATAATAATATATTCGATTATAATATTAATTTATAATAATTATTTAGATCAAATAACACCCATAGTTATTAATAATCTCTGAATGAATTTGCATAGCTTAACATATTTTAATGTACAATCATCATTCTTTATGAATTTCAATCGCGCTTAATCCACAGATTTTTCATAGAAAAATATTTTATATATAATAAAATAATATTTAATACATATGTAATTATAGTATATATAATAGCACGTAATGTATTGAAAAAAAATTTCCATGTCTAATATATTGCCAAAAATATTCCCCTTCATAAAATTTTAAACATTTTTGATTGTTCAACTACTACTCATATAGTCGAATCAATGAAATTGTATGAAAATCGCTCCCTCAATCCCATACTCGAAGTAAAAATGCACCTTTTCGTCGAAACAGTTGGACGCATAAAAATTACGTGGTGAAAATTAACGCGGAAGGATAAACTGCCGGAAATTCCTTAGTATAGAAACTATAACTAATTAATAAAAAAAACAAACAAAGCAAAATAAAACAAAACAAAAAATAAAAAAAAACATTCCACCTTGGCTTTTTTGTCGGGCCACCTGAAGCTCTCGCTGATCCACGTACCATTTATCTCTAATTCGAAACCACTGGGTTGCCCGTACAATTTGTGGATTCTGCGCTCGCAGTGGGCAAACTTCCCTTTAGGAAAATATCGCTCTGCCCGGAATATATATATATATATATATTTACTTCATAAATATATCGTAAAACTCGTAAAACTCTTTTGCTCTCTAATCTTCTTCTTTTCGGCTCTGATGCGCATTTTAGACGGATATAGAAGGAGCGGAGGGTAGAGCACGAACGCGAGACATACAGTGAGAGAGTGAGAGAGAGAGAGAGAGAGAGAGAGAGAGAGAGATGGAAAAAAATGCGGCAACCCCTTCTTCGACGCGCAGCGAGCAGAAGAAAGAGCTGAGTCGTAAAGGCTGCGTTGAAAAAAAAATCCTCTTGCGTTCCACAGCCTTCTCTATCTCTCTCCTTCCTGGGCGCACCTGCGTCCCCCCCCCCCCCGCCACCTTCTATGACCGGGTCAAGCGTGGCAGGGGCCAGCGTGGAAAGGCATAAAAACCAGAGCAAAAAAAAGGAGTGTCTCAGTCGGGGCAAGGGTTGAGAGACCCCCGGCGGTCCGCGAAAAGGGTTGACTCCTCCCTTTTTAACTGCGCCTCCCGCGATCTCGAGCAGAGCGGTAGGAGCGGTGTGGGGGGGCCGGGGGGGAGGATTATTTCTAGGCTCCGTATTATTATGAGGTGGGGGGGAACTGCAATACCGATCGGCCGTAGATTTTACGAGCCGACACGGATGTCTTTATGGCGTTCTTTTTATTGGCCCCGCGTCTTGCCTGCGCCCGTTTATATTGGAAGATGCGCGTATCGCGCGCTCGCACGCGCCCAATAAACGGCAGTTATCCCTCCCTGTCTCTCTTCTCTCTCTCTCTCTCTCTCTCTGTCTCTGATCGTGCCTCAGATTTTCGTGCGCCCGTTATTGTTCCGGATGACGATTACGGGACCGGAGCGCGCGTTTTTAAATGGATTTCGTTTGTTTGTTTTAGAGGGCGTGAGGAGTGCCTTTCTATAAGGAGGAAATGAAGGAGACGGGGAGGATTTCGTCTTTGTTCGCTCTTATTATATTATATTATGTAGTATATAAAAAGGAAATTACGAAATTATTTCTACATATTCCCGAGATCGATGTAATTTTACTTATACACCGAATTTCTATAAGAGTAATATAGTAAAGCATTAGGACAGGGGCCGTGCGACCGTTGACTTTTTATTTTTTTATTTATTCTGTTAATCTCGTGAGACATCTCTGGAGTCAAAACGAAGACAGGGGGATGAAGCTCTCACGGGATAAGGATCAACTTTCACGTAACCGCGCACTTAAGTCGTAGAACAGGCTCAAAAAATTTCTGTTTTACACTCGTACGTGAAAATTCAATTGTGCGCGCTTGCTAAGTACGAAAGTAAGATTCTTGCGCTTGGCGAGTAATTTTTTTCTTTTTTTTTTTTTTTTTTGTTGTGTTTGGAATATCGTAATCGGCGCTTCTTACGAATATGTATAAAGCAATCGGGGGATCGATCGCCCATTTCCTGCCCGTTGTTGTTCACTCCCGAAAATTCAATTTTCTGTCCAAACAGGAATACAGAACACACGGTAAGTATCTATTATAGGAATTCGGTAGCTGAAAATCTTGTGATCCAGTGGTGTGTAAAGAATATTTAAGTATGTGTATCTTTCTATATGAGAAGCATAGATTGAAAATACACAATTTAATCAATATCGTAATTTTTCATGCGTCTATAACATTAGAATGATTGAAGATTGTATTATAAAAAAATTATCGTCAGGTAAATAACAATATGTATAGCGGTATGTAAAAGTAAATTTACTATATGATGAAATTCTGAAGATACTCCTTAAATCATTCGTTGTTACGCCAGTATAAAACTCTTATCGATTCGTCTTTTAATAATCGTCTATATACGATTGGAAATTCTCATACCCGCGTTGAAATGAAAAATACGTTTAGAGAATGGAGGTTGGAAAATGCTAGAATGATAAACGGATCGCTAGATTTTGGCTTTGTCCTCATAATATAGCCGCAAGCCTTTTATCGTCAGTAGATTATATAGTTTAGATATGTTACTGCATAAAAAAATTTGATCAAATTGCGAAAAAAGCGGGTCTTCATACTTTTACTATACGAACTTTATATGGAAGTTACTTTATCCGTAAAAATATGCATAAATATTTCTCTCTCTCTCTCTCTCTCTCCCTGTATGTAGGTGTGCCAAGGAAAATTGATGAAATTTGCAAAAATCTATCGCCGAGAATAGCGGACTTAAATTAAGAAATAATTACCGTGGCGACCCCACCCCAGGCCAACTAAATAAAAGTCCTATAATCTCTGATTTCGTCGGATTATTTCTCCATCATGCCCCCTTTCTCTCTCTCTCTCTCTCTCTCTCTCTCTCTCTCTCTCTCTCTCTCTCTCTCTCGCTTTCTCTATTCTCTCCCTTGCTCTCTGGACCCCGGACGATTTTTCAAAATAATAATCCTGAGACATAGACCGAACGCGGTGCAGTATATACGTGCAGTATATGCAGTGTACAGGGCACCCTGAGAAGTTTCTCTTATAATATATTATTGGGGCCAATGATCACGCGGTGGTTCGCCTCCTCCGTGTCTTCTGGGAGGTTTTCTGCTATACATGTATATTATATATATATATATATATATATATATATATATATATATATATATAATATACCTCACTCTTCGCTATCTCATCCCCCGTCCCGGCTTTTAGCCCCGCGCCCTGAGCGCCCGCCGCAAATGTATAATAGCCGAACAATCAGAGCGACTGGCCCTCGTCCGCCTCGATGATGCTCCAAAAGGTCGGTTTCATCGGCTACCGTCCGGTACCCCCGGCGACCGAGCGCGGGGGGTCGTTTTCTCGGCTTTTCGCGTGTATATATATATATATATATATATATATATATATATATATATATATTATATACCCTCCACTGCGTATAATAATGCGCGTGCTGACTATGGAGAATATGGAGAATATATCTATACGTATAGAGCGCCACGGGAGGCGTGACAGGGTCTCAAAGGGCTGACGCCGACTCCGTTCTCTCACTCCCACTGTCTCTCCTTCTTCCCCATGTATATATATATGCCTAGCATATACATTATTTACGCATGGACTTCTTCCTGCCCACCGTTTTCGCCGTTAGATATAATACATAGATATGTGTGTGTGTGTGTGTCTGTGTGTGCGCGCGCGCGTATTGGTTTTGACTTTTCAATTAGCCACAGGCTCTCTCGCCGACGGGCAAAATATTTTCCCCTACCGCGGATGCGGCCCCGCTGATTCGTCGCGCACGGTGTAGGTAAATACGGCGCGTATATCGTAACGGAGGAGCGCGCAGCGCCAGCGTCACGAGTATGAACGGCGCGACCGCGCCGACACCGTATACGTATTATCCGGTTATATTTGTGCGCGCGCATATATATATGCGCGTGTAAGCCTCCTCGAGATTCGTGACGGTCACGCCGACGAAATCCACGCCCCGTCGGGCGCCGGGGCGGCTCGTTCGTCGCCCTCGCGCGCTTTTCAAAATATTTTCACATGCGCGCGCGCACGCCTGCGCATTCACGCGCCCGTCCCTTCGAGGTTTTTATCCTCGCGCTGCGTGGCCGGCCGGCGGAGGGTCGCGGTGCGAGAAACGCTTTATTATGCGCTCGGGCGCGCCGGGGGTGTGAGAGAAAGGGGGGGAGAAGATCGCGGCCGCGATTATGCTTTATTATTTATGTACGCGGCGCGGCGATGCGTCGCATTGTCTCGCTAAACAACTCTGTTGGTGATTTTCGATTTTTACATTGTATTTCGCCCGTTCTATTTGCCTCTCTCTCTCTCTCTCTCTCTCTCTCTCTCTCTCGCTCTTTCTCTCTATATCCCTTTTAGTCTCTCGTTTTCTGTGTAATGTTACATGATTGGCTTGGCGAATGGTATTTGGGAACGACTCTACCTGCACGAAAACCACATTTATAGGTATATCAGAAATGATAGAGATATGCTTTAGAATGAACCAATATATTGCTATGACATGAAATATTTGTTGTTGCTATCGAAATATTGGTACAGGGATTTCGTGGTGGATGCCCGCACTTGTATACGAATAACTTTTCTTAAAAAGAATTTTTCTCAACACTCGTTTTTATCAAATACTTTTCCTTCCAAAACTCATGAAATTCAAATATTAATCTGAATTTTTCTAAGTAAACATGGACATCTAACATTTTATCACAATCTGTCACAGCGGATTCATCATAGACAACTTTTTCTCTTCGGTTTTGATTAATTTTTTCTAAAATAGTTCGTCGATTTCTGAAGTAATTAGAAGTTTTTATTGCATTGCGATAAAAAATGATGAAGGTTCAGAAATCTGGGTTTGTTTCTTTACTTAATTCTACAAATGGAAATATTTCGCTGTAAAATAGTATAGCTCTATCCTATCTGTGGAAACAAATATGACATATACTACTATTCTATCACGTTGGAGAAAGACTTTCCTTCCGGACTCGCAATCTACGGTTGAAAATTACACGAGAGAAGCCTTTTTCGAGACGACCAGATATTATTGGTAGAGAAAACGTCCACCACGTCTACGAGGTTGTCACTACTAGAAAACCGAAATGGCAATCATGGGAGCTTCGTTATAGTGCAGACTTTATGTGGAGCGAAGATGTTTTTATTATTAAAAAATAGAGATTTTTGCTTCGAATATTTATTTGAAGTTTGTACTATATTTTGTAATTCAATATGAAAAAACGGATAATAATGTCACAGAACTGTTTGGCTTTATATTTGAATGAAACACATAATGTGATTAAAAAAGAAATTAAACAAAATAAATTTTAAAACATATATTTATTTCTTTTAATATTTGTAAAACACGTGTTTTGTTTTGAGACATAACTATATAGGATATCATCGATAAGTGACTCGTGTTCTTATCACATTTAACTTTTGTTCTTTTGGCCCATTCATTTTTTTCCCATTTCAATATTATAAAATAAAGTTTTGACAGCTTCGGATTTGAAAATACAATGACGACTTAAACGAGTATTAACATTTCCATAAAAAGTGAAGTTCTTTGCATCAATCTCCTTTAGTAAAATCCTTTCGATGATGTGGAGAGAATTCAAGGATGCTTTTTTACAGTCTTAACTCTGCCATAACACTTTCTATACGTCACTTTGATGCATTTCGTTAATTCTGAATAACTTTTAAAGAACTTCTTAAGAAACTCCGAAATTTCACTAATCTAAGCAATGCTTTCGTGTACTGCTTGCAATCCCGGGATTTCCGTTCTTGTTAATTACTCCTCTTGTAACGCGTACAGCATTTGAATTGCCAGCTGCGATCGGTGTCATACCCAGCGCGAAAGCTATACAAGCTATGAATGAATAATTATCTTCAAGTTTGCGTATTAATACACGATAATTATGTACTACCGGTATTTAAGAAAATATCCTAGAGGGCGTTTGAAGTTTTTACGTATAGGCATCTGTAAGTCGGATTTTTGGGCATTGAAAAACAGGACGCCAGCTACCAGTAACAAGTCCGGCTCCGAATATATATAATACAATATACGAATAATACAAGCGGTGCTTAAAGACTGTGCCGTGCGGTCTTTACGATGGCGGCGTAATGCAATCTCGACACCCGCCGCTCGCGAGGACTGGCGCTGTTCGTTTTGCGCCAAGTACAGTAGTAGAGTGCGCGCGAAGTAGTACAACTCAATGTTCGCGACGAATGATATGCGATTATTGAAACAATTCCGACTTAAAGGTAGAGGCACGGTTGACAATTATAGCGGTGACAAGTTAATCCATGCCGATATCTGTACAGGGTTGGTGGACATTTTTCCCGTTCCCCTGCGGTTCCAAATGGACGGCCTGAAAATCAGTCCGGTCATTGTATTATCCAATACAGCCGCGTATCGCCGATTTTCCAGGGAACCACACGATTTGAAATATTATTCAAATACATTTTACATTGATATATGTGCGCGTCAAAATAAATAAATTTTAAGCACGTAAAATTTCAGAAAATTTATAGAATAATATGAGTGTAATTTCGTTTAACATTATATTGCTAAGCATTGGCAAGTGTCCGAGAATATAAATTTTTCTGGATTAAAATAGGCATACGAAGTTAGTAAATCATACTTTGATACGTTCGATAAAGCCGACTATTGGAAAAAAAAATGTCCTTTGTAAAGTATTCGAATCTGGAAAAAATGCCTGCCGATCTCTTACAGACAAAATTTTCGACCAACGCCTCAACAGTATAATCGTGCTGGTCTTCTGCGAAAACACGCGGAGAATGCGTTAATTCTCGTCGCAAAACTCGTCATTTTACCAGTCTTCGTGGACAAAAATGTGAAAGGCGCGCTAGTTGTTTCGTTGTAAAGTTCGAATTGTGCTGTTTGAAGCCTTTGTTGCTGAATTCCTCTGTGAGTCCGTTCGAAGTATCGTGTGCGGTGATTTGATGTATAAACACTTAGTGCTGCATAGGATGAAATGACAATATTTACTCTGATATTTCCATACCAATTATCATAATGACTACAATAGATTTTGTACAACTACGGATATATAATTTAAATTTATATATAAAAAAAATAAAGTAAATTGTTGATTGACTATACATGAAAGTTTTTCTTGTGACTGTACCATTTATACATCGATGTAAAGCACTGACAAACAGTTTGATTGTTTAATACTTTCAAATTCGCTGAAGCGTCATGGACTGCGGTTGTGTCATCGAATATAAAATCCAATAGATAAAAACAGTTTAAAAAATATTAATAAAGTATTTTTTAATAACACTTTTATAACGCTTATCGGAGAATCGTTCAAAAATTATTATGTGGTTTATGAAAATATCGTCTATTCCATATGTCAATACTTTTGTCAAGTCTGTACAAAGGCTTCTTCCGATTGAACGAACGATATCGCTGAAATCGCCATATGTTTCCCTTAATCACCAATCCTATGAAGCCATTATGGCCATTATAAATGCAAAAAAAAAAACAAATACAAATTGAAAATCATTGTCATAAAGCGTAATAAATTACTTAAAGATATTGTGATTTTGCGATAAGCGTGCAACTTTATTTTAACATTATCGTAGTTTAGAATTTCTAAACTACATGCATATATTATCCGAATGGGCACTTGGTGACAGTAAGGAAAGAACATTCGTAAAGTTTTTTACATTGGTATTTTTCTCTATTGTCGCATTCATCTTCAGGAATTAAGCAAAAGTATTCCCTAATTTGTGGCATAGTTTCGAAGCTCATTTAAATTATACCATACATATTTAAACAAAATTTTAGTAATGTGATTGGTATATAGATAATGTTATATATGCTTGTATGTAGAAAAATTGCTCAAGCTAGATCGCATTATATAAAACTTTTTATTCTTTATAGTAAATGTAGTGAATAATAACAAAAATCGTACCTAACAAACGTAAATAACTAATCTATATTAATTTTACGAAAGTATCAAGAAAATTAGGATATTGAAATAAAATTCATAAGCTTGCCTCCACTTGTCGCGTGACTTTGTAAAGTTATAACAGTTATAACAGAGGGCTAAGATCTAACGTTCTCTTAACTCCCCAATAGGACTGTAAAAATCAACAAGCTCTGATATTATTCAGCTAATTAGAAGCCAGAACTTATATCTGATAACCTGATAACAAACATTGGAAATTAGTACGAGATTGATATGGTGAATATATATATATATATATATATATATATATATATATATATATATACTTATTTGATTTTCTCAAAAAGCAGCAGGGAACTTAACGATCATTTATAAGGTCATACCCAGTTTGCGATACAAAGAAAGAGCCGCGGCCGGTGCGCGACCTTGTTTAAGAACCCTATACATGTAATAACAACATCGTTTTTCCGCCTAACCGATGGCTGGCTCCCACGAAAAACCAACGGAATTTTCGAACCGTTACGCGCCGCCGCTTTTCGCGCTAAATTTGCCTCCATCGGCCCGCACTATATATACAGATATATATTGACACACGCGCATTATTCTGTACACCCTCTCTTGGCAATTTTCCGAGTAACTATCCTTCGAGAGCCGAGTGAGCCAGGGCATTAGAAGTGTGTGTGTGTATATATATATATATATACCTAAAGTCCCGAGGCCGATCGCTTAATAAAAAGCTCGCGGGAAATCTCCCCGCGCTCGTCGCTGCGGCTGCCGCGACCTCGCTCCGCGCGCGGACGTTCGAAAAATTAACACGTCGGCACCCTGTGCATGTATATATATATATATATATATATATATATATATATATATATATATATATATATATACAGGGAAGACTGAGGCGAGCCTCGAGGAGCCCATGGATGGCTGCCTTGTTACGCGCAGTCGGAGCCTTTTTGCGCTTCTTCTTCATCTACCTCTCTACTCGGAGCGAGAAAGAGACGGAGACAGAAGGAGAGAAAGAAAGAGAGCCGCAGAGCGGGAACAATGGCGGGGCCGCGGAGCGGGGGGGGGAGTGAAGGGGGCACGGGCAATAAACGGAGCCGCCGCGCTCCTCTATGCGCGCATAATGTTTTCACGGCCGCGCCGAGCGGTGAGGACCGAGGGAAACGTCTCTCGCTCGGCGCGAGGCCCCATACATTAGCGCGGAGGCATGCGTGGACGGATGGACGGGCGGCACCTGCCCAAAGAAGCGCGCGCCGCGGCGGCGACGGCGGCGGCACCGTGAAAAAGCCCTCCTTCCGCGAAGTTACCGCGGGGCGCGCGGGAGGCGGGTGATTTTAGGCGTAATTCGGGAAGGTGCGGGCAGAGCGAGAGAGTGGTGGGGCGGGGGGGGGGGAGAGGCGCACGCGTATGTCAACCTGTAATTGCGCGGCCCCGAGAGCGGGGTGGACGGGGTCAACGAGATAGGGCGGTGGGGCTTATTTATGTCGAAAGCCCCTTCTTTCCTCTCAGGAGCGTCGGGACCTCGGCGGGACGAGAGAAAGAGAGAGAGAGAGAGAGAGAGAGAGAGAGAGAGAGAGAGACAGAGAGAGAGAGAGCGAGAGTGAGCGAGAGGCTTTTACCGGGAAGTATGGAGAGCGCGACGGAGGCCGTGGAATATATATGGAGGAATGGGACTCAGGGGTCGAGATTCCTTTGAAGTTCGACGAGGATGTTATGCGGTTTTTCTGTTTATATCCCATGGGGGGTGCGTGCGGTATGCGGTTCTCAGCTTTGACAGTTATGGGACCTTTATAGTGAAGTATTATATCACGAACACTGTGTGTAGAAATGTGGAAAAATTATGGCGTAATTCTTATCGTTCTAATTTTTACTAGATTCAATTCGTAAGTTCAAATCAAGAATCTCTAGCTAAGATTACGTTCGAATTAATTCGTATTGAAAAACCAAAATGTAGTTAAGCTATGTTCTTACCAAAAAAACGAAAGGCTCTGACGTTAAAAGCATTGATAATATTGTACTTAAAATAGTGATTTGAAATTTTATTCAATTAAGTTTTTATAGCATCGAGAAAGTGAGTTTTTTACAGGAAAAATCCCGGGCGAGCTTTCGACCTTATACTATCGGCAAAGAAGCGTTCACCGCGTCTACGAGGGCGCCACTGCATGAAAACAAAAATGTCCGATAGTCGGGAGTCTATACGAGTAAACTTTTTTTTTAATTAAAAATATGAGGTAATGGTTAAAATATTTACTTATGAATGTGATATAATTGTTTTCTTTATATTTTAATTAAAATAACTTTTCCAATAGATTTATTTCTCTTCATAATCATTGTAAATGTAATGTAAAAAATAAAAACGTAACCATTAGACGGTACTGGTTAAACCACCCTATTATTTTGAAGTATTTTAAAGTATCGTTAAAATAACGTAAGATTTTTGTATAAACAAATTTGTGCTGATTAGATTTTTTACATTAAGTAATTCCTAATTTTTCAGAATTAAAAACTTTACATTGATATAGTTTGAAAGCTTCCGAATGACACTCATGGTATTGGTTTTTATTTTCATTGGCAAAAATTTTTGTAAATTCTCTGCTGATCTAAATGCTAAATAAGTGTGGTTAAATTTTCACAACGACTGCAATGATTTTTA
The DNA here is from genome assembly GCA_018907035.1 of Sycobia sp. Sy_11. NCBI lineage: Eukaryota > Metazoa > Arthropoda > Insecta > Hymenoptera > Epichrysomallidae > Sycobia > Sycobia sp. Sy_11. Next base: position 2,712,885 of record JACCIC010000015.1, on the reverse strand, counting down.
AATCACAGAAATTGCGTTCGGCATTGTAAGCGTTGGGCTTGTGGGACGTATCTGAAAAAAATTCTTTTGAAACATACCTCAAAAATTATTTATAAATACTGCCGACAATATACTTTCATGATTTTTTAACCTTTTGTTTTTATAAACTTATACCTGAAAATACCAAGTTAATTTTTTTTTTGTATATTCCATCCATTTTTGTGCCATGTTTTTCCATCTTTTATGTTAGAGGTTTTATACATTACGCTATTCGTCCATTTTGCTTGTATATCTGATCTAAAACCCCTGTTTAAAAAGAAAACTACTGCAGTTTAATTAAAAAATATAGCTGTAGATTTTTATCAGTGTTTTAAAAATAAATGTTTTTTTTTGTTTGTTTCGATGCATTCTAAAGTTACTGATAAAAACTTTTTATAAAATATGGATCCCTTAAATAATTCATAAGGAGGAGATTGTTTTATAAAATCGATTTTTATTATACGTATTTATTACCATTCACGTATTAAATTAGATTTTGTCAGATTGGGATTTATCAATCTCAAAAGTAAGGATTTGACTCTGACGTTCAGATAAATGAAACCCATTTTTTAAGTCTCTAAAAAAACAAATTCAATTATTTTAATGCTCTAATAAAATATACGTTAAAAATAGATTTGACGAATAACGTATTCTCACCGGAAAAGTAGAAGAAAAATCAAGCCAATCGTACATGTGGGAATTTTTGTGTTTTTTTTTTGTCCTCGGAAAAAAGAAACTTTTATATATACACATAGAGAATTTCAAATAATTGAAGCTCTCGGTATATTCAATGTGACTTATTTTTAATTTTTTTACTTTAATTTTTTATGCGCGTCAACGTAATCTTCATATTTTGGAAAGCATCTACCGTTATCGAAATATGTGATAAAACGTGCGAAACGCGAGGGGAAAAAAATCATCTGTACAACCTCTGCATTGTGCCACTAAGATCTAGGGTATATATGTTTACATAGCCTCTAATCAGGCGCGGCAAATTGGTTAAGTGATCTAACCTTCTTTATGCCACAATAAAATCCCGTGTTTACCAAATAAAAGTACCACGTGGTAAATCGCGTCGAGCGCTCCTGAGCCAGCATTTTAAAAAATTAGAGAAAACAAAGAATTTTTTGTCTCTTAAAATAAGAATCGGTTCACGTGCGAGAAGGATTATTAAGGGTGCCAAATAGATGGTTAAAGATTCTTACAATAAAGAAACAAATGTATACGTTCTATTCAGAATGATGATCCCTTCCGGGACAATTGATTTAACTCATTAGAAATAAATAAATAAATACAATTACAACATTTTTTTAAAAATTTTTACACCTAAGCAAGAAAACTCAAATGGCAAATGTGAAAATACAAGTATAAGCGCTTGAAAAATGCAATGGAAAGTACATGGGCATCAATAATTCTAAAAAAAGACTTTCTATTCCATCAAAGATATTATATTTGACAGCTATGAAACGTCTGGAGCTATATGCGTTCTTTTATCATAATGAATGAAATCTGTTAAATTATTATGAGCAGTTCCATGATCCTCTTGTAGGAGCTCGACTTTTGTATTATTTAACTTAATAAAAATAAAATAATGAACGTAAGAATTTTTTTATTTAATTATTATAATAAATTTTTATTACTAATAATATTATTTTTTAGAAGGTCTTGGGGGGGGGGAGGAACATTGTTTGAAAATTACATGCACAGCAAGAAGCTGATTTGACAACCCCACACCCCTGACGTGTACTTACGTCCTCCTCATTCAAAAATATAAACAAAACAAAAAACCCGCAACATTTTTCTTTCCAATCGTCAGAGCAATAATTAACGTAAAAATAACCTCCAGTCCCAGAAATACAACAAGTAAAATTATAATAACCATTTCTTCCTCATTCTCTCTCTCTCTCTCTCTCTCTCTCTCTCTCTCTCTCTCTCTCATCCACTCCCGGTGACTAATTTTCCCTAAACCTTATCTATACACGCACCCGCGTCAATTGTCCTATACTAAACGCATCGGCAAGATCAATCGCCGCGATACTCATCGCGGACTCCGCGCAGCAGAAACTCCGATGGAGGAGGGGCAAAATTATCTATATGCGCGCGCTCGTGTCTGTCGAAGCTGGCACAAGGGAAAGGGAGACAGGGAGAGTACACGTATATGTGTGTATATATATATATAGGGATGTACTCGGGTTTAATAGCCAGCCAGATAAGATAAATAATTCGCCCGATCGACCGAGCGATTTTTCGCCCCCCCCCTCTCTTCCTCCTCCCTCCTCCGCCAAGGGTAGATCGAAGGGGCGGACGGTCGGATGGTAGGGGGAGAGGGAGAAGCTATTATGCAGCTCGGAGCAGAAGCGTCTCCACGCTACGCCCCCGAGACGAGTTGTTATGATTTTTGTATACGGGGTGAAGAGCGTACATGGCGGGTGGCTGGGGGTTTCGGGAGGGATGGGGGTTCAAATTGGATATTAATATTTCATAAACTCCCGACGATCGACTCCGGCGCTGCGCGGCGGCCGTGGGGGGTGAGGGAGGGGGAGAACAGCGCCCGGGAATTTTAGCCGGGCACAGATTTTATCCATGTTATATACCTACATATATGTATATACGGCTCGCCGCCCCCCCGTACCCCCGAAGAGAGGGGTAGAGGTGGAGGATGGATTTATGGGGCGCGACTCGATCTGACTTTATCCTCTACATCCTACTTCTTTCCTTGTACGTTGCATATTAACAGTATCCTTTTATTTTATTAGTTATATTTTCAGCGCTCTCAATGCGAGCGCCCAGCTTGTTTCGAGGGTATATAATCTGCTGGCTGGTGCGCGATCGGACGTTTTTTTCAATGTTCAGACTCGCTTATGCATTATATATGCTTCGAAGCCAATGAATGGAGCAATCTAAATGGGCGACTTTTGAGAGTGTAAAAATCACTTCGCTTCAATGTTAACATATGATGCTTTTCCAAATATGAATTAGTAGAGTTACACTTAGATGTATCATATCGATTTTTGAAATTCTTTTTAATAAATATTGTAGATTATAAATTATTATTATGATGTATAATAAATCGATAAAATTTGTAGATTTGATTATTTAAAGTCAGTTTACATATATTTTTTTTACATATTTCAGTTACTTTGTTCCCAATGACAGATATATAAAAATATAGTCAAACATAAGAGAAAATTATTATAATATACGAATTCATATAAAAATAAATGTAAAATATTTTTTCGAAATAATTTTATTGGAACTAATTTATTTAAGAAACAAGGTTTTGGTGAAATTCTTTACATGTAGCTGGAATATACCTATATATTGTTTCAATACTTGTTAATATTCCATTAGCATGAATGCATCGATAATCGTGAGCAATACCATTATATTTATTACTGTTATTTCAAACGCGTTCTCTATAAACAATCATTATTATTTTTGGATCATTTATTATTAAATAAAATGTTACTAATCACAGTAACAATTTTTCTTTTCTTGTATACTTATTCTCAAGAATTAATTGACCACGATTACAATTGAAAAACGAGAAACAAAAATCCTTATATCTGCCAAGTCCATGACTTGTGCAACGAATTGCAATAAATAAGGACAGTTGTGATAATGAATAGCTAGGAAATAACGCATACTTGAAAGATGTCAGAAATAGTCGCGTTTCTTTGGAAAAATTTTTCACCTATTGAAAATATAGAAATATAGAATTTATGCTTTTCACTATCTGTTCTTTAAAAAAAAAAAAAAATACAAAACTTGGAGAAACGGTGTTTCTCTTTTAAAATAAAATTTTTCATAGAGATTTGAAAAACTTTTATAATATATTACACCCATCAGTCAAGCGCTTGTGCTTAATCCCGGCAACAACGCCGAGAGACACCCCGCTCTATTTAAATCCTCGCCGAAAACTTTCTTACTTAATTATACCCGTACACGTTTAAACAGACGCGGTGTATATATATATAAATACAAGGGCTTCGATTCAATTTGCGAATCCGTTTATATACGTGTCCCTGTATATCTGCGAGGTGTCTCGGCATTATTAACGAGGTCTCGCGCTGCGTACGTCACTATATATATATAAATAGATATATAGAGATTATACACATCAGTCCAAAATCCCCGGCGCAGTCGCGCCTCGCTCGCACTGGCTCAGCGAATATAGATAGGCAAGATTTACGAAAGACTATATATATATATATATATATATACACGGTATAGGGAAGAAGACGCATACGCCGGGGATCGGGGCAACTATATCTATCCATCTATCTATGTGTGTGTGCGCGTGTGCCCGCGTGTGTATCTCTTCTCCCGGATGACACGCGCGCGAACACGCACATATGGGGGAGCGCATAAACGGCGCATCAATGCATTGATATACAAGGCCGTTCCCTTCTGTTGTACGTTGTAGGAGGGGGGGGGGGAGAAGCGCCAATTAACTCGTATATATGCCCCGCGCCCCCGCATGACGGGCCGCATGGGCGAAAGGACGCCTGGCGGGCGGCCGATCGACAGGCGTAAGTGAGCCTGATGGTTGCGGAAACGATTTTGGCCGTAGGCGTTTTCGGTTTCACCGTATACCGCTCGGCACGGCTGCCGGGAGGGGATTAGGGCTTGGGTTTCCGTTGCGATTTATTTTTGTTTTTTTTTTGTTTTTTTTTTTTTTTTTTAATTTGTTTTTGCGTTCGCGATCCGCATACGTGTGGTGGCTGTTGAAGAACAACTATTTGTCAAATGAACTGTTCTCCCCAGAGGAGCAGAATAAAAAGTATAGGATTGTATAATTATGCAATAGAATTCTGTAATTGTAGTGAAAAAAAAATAATTGTCTTTTAGGCTATGATTGGGCTTCATCTTAAAATCCCAATCGTAGGCCCAGCGGGGGGGATGTATTTTTTTTTTTTTTAACATACCAAGCAAATTTTCACTGTTTTCTTCATTGTTCATAACCTCAAAGATAGATGGCCATGTTTTATATAAAGGCCCAATTTCTTAGAAGTTCGACCGGTCGATTGGGTAATTTCTTCAGCATAATATTCTGAACAAAAATTCGAAAAGTTTCAGACAAAATAGTAGAGTTTAATTTTATTTGTCGATTTTCAATCTATAAAGCTGACAAGGAAATGTAACATTTTGAAATTTATCCCATTAGAATTTAATCTACATATTATAAACACGTTATATATATATATATATATATATATATATATATATATATATATATATATATAAACTCTTAGAGAAGACTTTTTAGAGACTCTTATATACGAAAGGCAAAAATGACGAGCTTGCTAGCTTTTTCCGGCGCGACTCCACTATTATATTTCTCAACTCGATCTTTCCCGACTTCCTGTCCGTCACGATGCAATAAAACCATATCATTCGGTAAAACGGAGAGAGAGAGAGAGAGAGAGAGAGAAAGAAAACAACGGGTCAAGTATTGCGACGCGGCACGTATATGCGTAACAGGATTTGTTCGGCAGCGATCGGACGCATGAAAAGGAGGAAAAATAAAAGGAGAATGAAAATAAAAATAAATCATATCCTTTTCGAGTTATATTATAGAATAATCAGGTCAGATATATAGACAAATCGCGCCGCTCTCGCTTCCATTCGATAGATCCGGGGGCTCTTAATAAGCTATTAAGCACATATACGCGAGCCAATAAAGTCATAAAAAAAAAGAATAAAATAACAATAAAGAAATAACAGCCTAAGAAAAAAAAGAGGAAGACGCAGGATACGCGTTAGCATAAGCGCATCGCACCACATCCCCCCCTTCTCCCTTCTTCTTTACTCCTTCTCATTGTGTTTTCTGTTCGTTCTCGTTTTTTTTTTCCTCTTCTTTTTACTATTTCTCCAAATTCCGGTGCAGCGTTGAATGGGGCCGAAATGCTAAATACTGTGTATACGGGGGCGCGGGCGCAGCTGCCCGACTGTTCCTATATATATATATATATATATATATATATATATATATATATATATATATATAGTGCGTTTCAGCATCTCTCCTCCTCGGCCTCTCTCGTAAAATCATAAACTCCTTCGGAATCTCGTAAACGGCGATGCTATATTATATATAATATAAACCATCTCTGTCGGTCGGTCGCGGGGGGGCCCGATGTATTATAGTAGCGAGCGCGGAACGAGGTGTATCTGTGTATATATATATATATATATATATATATATATATATATATATATATATACACGTAAGCGTTAATCTATCCTCGTAAAATATAAAGCGAGCCGTTTTGTTCGGCAGGTGTAAAAAAATCATCGAAAAAATCATATCCCCCCCCCCGTCTTCAGTCGCCGCGGACTGTAAAAAGACGAGCGAGCGAGGGGATGCTATATATTATATAGTTATAAAAAAAGAGAAAAAAGTCCGAGGGACGAAGAACGAGAGAGAGAGAGAGAGAGAGAGAGAGAGGGGGGCACTTTTTTCTTCCCCGCCTAGCGGCCCTCGCGGTCGTGCGCACACTATACAGCAGTGAAAATTACTCCCCTTCATACTCCCCTCGTCGGTGACATTTTTTTTTTCTCTCGTTTCATAAGGAAAAGGCGACAAATCTCTCGCCTTTGACTGGTCCAAGGGCTGGTGTAGCGCAGGCAGCGCGAACGCAGTATTTGGCTTATCCGGTGGTCAACGATGTGTGTGCGTGGTACGTATAGGTGTGCACGCCGGTTGCGCGGATTTCGCGTATTACACATCATAAACGGTGGGCAATATTTACAACAGCTTAATTGCGATATATATATATATATATATATATATATATATATATATATATATATATATATAATAAGCGAAAAGCAATTCCGGCAAGGTATATTATTTGGGTATATATATACGTATATTGCAGTTCTATATATTGATTTTGAGGGGGGATTTTGGGGGCATCTTCGGGGGCTCTGCGGATACGAAAATTTATATTATATATAATTATTACGACGTTGCCGCAATTTAAAAGTCAACTTTTCGTGGGATACCCTTAGAATTGTCTCGTGTGCTGTAAAATGTAATTATTTCATTACGTACATATATATATATATATATATATATATATATATATATATATATATATATATCTGTGTATGTGTGTTTCGTAAGAAAGAGTATTGCCAGTAAATATTGACAATGTGTTATATAATAATATACGTTTCATTGCACTTTGTGATGATTCGAAAGTTGTGCTTCAGTTTTATGATTAATTTATTTTTACAGTTAGTATATTATTATTATTATTGTTATTGTTATTGTCGTTGTTATTGTTAGTAAAAGAAAAATATAAGAAATGATTTATATGTTGTGCATGCCATATGTGGAATTTTTGTTTAAACAATGTATTTTTAACAAAAATATTGTCTAAGTTTATTTAGATATATTTTTTTGTTATTTATTTTTTGAGGAATCTTTTTGCTTATGAACATTGTATAATTTAACGTGTGTGTAGAAATGTTTTTTTTTTCAATAAAGCTTGATGCGTATTATATGCTTATTTTAAGTTCAAGCAAAATTTCACATCGTAAAACAAAAAAAATGTTTTTCATAAGATGATTATTAATATTATTTGTTTTTTTTGCCTTAATATTTTGTATTTTTTTTTAGAAAAACCAATAATTTCACCTATGCAATTATTTTGAATTCCAGAAGCAATAATATTTTAGTTCTAAATATTAAATTGTACTCGACAAATATGAAATAAAATATATACGTATAGTATGCGTATAATATATTATAAGTAGCATCATATTGGCACAGCGACCGTTGAACCATAGGTAAGCGGTAAGTATCGACCGAATCCATTCTACCGTTATATATATCCTCAAATCTAGAGAAATGATGAAACTTCTCCCTCCCCCTCTCTCTCTCTCTCTCTCTTAGAAGCAGAAAATAGCTATAAATTCAAGATATTTATCTGCCCCCCCCTCCTCCTTTCCGCGAATTTGCGAATCCATTCCCAACCTTGTATTATGCCCACAAGTAAACATTCGGAAATGTTTGGATAAATGACTTACCCGTGAACAGAGGTATATACTGTTAACATTATCTAAAGTTATATTGATTTTTTAACATTAACGTTGGTACCATATCTCTACCGTAGAAAAAGTATTTCCATTATCATAAAGACTTTTTTCACAAAATTTTCATAAAATTCGCCAAAGTGTTCCATATTTGGTTGAGCAAAGTTGTACTTTTGGTAAATAGTGTGAGTTTGGAAAAATTTTTTTGAAAATAAGTTTCTATTATTCGTTAAAAATAACACGTTACTTCAACAATTTCTAAAAGACGTTGTCAAATATAAATCTTGTCTAGATCTCGTGAAAACTTATAATTATATTATTATCACAATCGAATTGTCTCTACTTCAGTATAATGATGAATTATTTAGTAAATGTATTTATTTAAACGAGAATAATGATTATAATGGAAAAAAATGGGGTGAAAGGATTTGAAGTCTGGAAATTTGTTTTACTTTGTTGCTTCTTTCAATTTTTTAATTATTGCTCGAATCTTACTAAGAAATATATATAAAAGAAAAAAAAATTGAAAAGCAATTGTTGAATATACGTAGTAATTAAACTACGTAAAATTCTATTACTGTTTAATATCGAATTATATATGAGTGAATATTTGAAATGAAAACAAAGGATGTTATATGTTGTTTATATTTTTGATTTTATTTCAGATAAATTACTAGTATTTTCGCATGTATAACACATAATATTATCGAACTAATAAGCGTCTATTTTCGTTGATAATACATCATGTCTCCCTCCCCCCCTCTCTCTCTCCCTCTATATATATATATATATATAGTGTGTATATTATGTACGGTCTATATATTATATGTACAATTAAAACTGGTTTCATTCTTCTCCTCTCGACTATATATGTACAACAACAACAATAATAATAATAATAATGCATATTAATTAGCAATCATATCGCGCGCCAGATCGCCGCTCATACACATTCATAATATATTTTTTATTTATATACATTTATACTATTTACAAAATTCAATATGGGCTTCGCATCAATCGCAGCCGAGTCCTCCGCACAGCCCCCCAACCCCCGCAAAATTTCGCTTCGAATCGTACTTATATATAATTTATATGATCTATATGCATATGGATTTCGGTCCGTCTCTGTGTCGCTCTCTCTCTCTCTCTCTCTCTCTCTCTCTCTCGCTCCTCTACGCCTTCTCGCTGATGTCGTTCTTGTACGGCTGGAAGAGCTTGGGCGGCTCGCTCTTCGTCTTGGTGACCGCGGCCGTCGGGCTCGTCGGCGTCAGGGGCGCGTACCTCGCCTCGAAGGCAGCCGCGCTCGGCAGGCCGGCCGCCGCCAGGGCCAGGCCCGCGGGCAGCTTGAACGAGGGCGGCGACGCGGGCGAGGAGGAGAGCGAGGACGCCGCCGAGGTCGTCTTGGCGAGGAGGCCGCCGCTCGACTGCTGCTGCTGGTGGTGGTGGTGGTGCTGCTGCGAGTGGGACAGCTGGGGGCTGCCGCTGTTGTTGTGGTTATTGCTGCTGCTACTGCTGCTGCTGTTGTTCATGTTGTTGTTCATGTTGCTGTTGTTGTTGTTGTTGTTGCTGCTGCTGCCAGCGCTGCCGGCGAAATCGCAGTCGCTCGACGAGGCGTCCGAGTGCGCCGGGCTGAGCTGGGGCAGCTGGAGCGAGCCGGGCCTCAGGTAGGCGGCGGCCGCCGCGGGAGGACTCGCCGCGGGCGAGCCCGCCGGATGGTGGAGCTGCTGGGCCGGCGGCGTCGTCGCGCCCGCGCCGAGGTAGGGCAGGTGGAGCGAGGGCACGTGGTGGGCCGCCGCGGGCATCTGCGGGTGGTGGGGGTGGTGATGGGGGTGGTGGTGGGCCGCGGGGTAGGCCGCCGTCGGCGTCTGGGGGTGGGGCCGGTGGACGGCGTAGGGGGAGTAGCGGGCCGCGTAGTAGTTCACCGGGCTGTAAGCGGAGCCGAGCTGGTGGCCGCCCGGGAGGGCCGGGGCCGCTGCGGCGTGATAGGCGGCCGGGAGGGAGGCCGAGGCGGCCGCTGCGAGGATGGCGCCCGCGATCGCGGGATCGTACATGTGGTAAGGCCAGACGACGGCTAGCCGCTGGCGCTTGTCCTTCATGCGACGGTTCTGGAACCAGACCTGGAGAGAAGACACAAATGGAAACGTGCGTTTTAGATGGTTGCGTGTATGGATTACAGAAAATGCGTCTTGAACGCGTATGAATGCGTTGCGTCGGAAGCTTTGAGGAGTCCCTCTCGCGCAGAGGGGGGGTGGGAGCTTAGGATGCGTTAGACCTCGGCGCTGAACAGTAGGAGGGCGCGAGGGGGGAGAAGGAACGTAAGAAAGGAGAGCGCTCGCCCCAGGAGGTCGCAATCGCGAAGGATCCGACGTGGCCCGAGAGCGACCGCAAAGGGAGCAAAGGTGAGTTGACACAACGTTGACGCAACAAAGGATACTTGACTCTTCGTCTCTCTTTCTCTAATCCTGCACCTCCTTCGGAAGTCCGAGGAAAAGAGCAACGCTGAATTTGAATTTTACTTCGATCGATGTGAAAATTTGCCGCCAGTGCGTACACAATAATTTGCCATTGTATGGGCAATAATTTGCCGATTTCGATACTTTAAAAAATGCCATAAATTCGATACTTTAAAAATGTCGTCTATTTACGATCGATCGAAGAGTCAAATTCAGATAGAAGGAATAAGAGTCAGGTATGACAGGCTCGTATAAGATGGGAAAATTTAATAAACGATATTTACCTTAATCGTGGATTCTGGCAGGTTCAGCTCCGCAGCGAGCTCGCATCTCCTTGGCCTGCTGACGTAGTTCTCCCGAAGGAACTCCTTCTCAAGCCTGTTAAGCTGATCCCTGGTGAAGGCCGTCCTGTAACGACGGATGTTGGGATCCAGGGGCACCTGCGATTCCATTTGTTTCGGCAGTTGTGACAGATCTGGAAAATAAAATAGCGGAAAAACATTAGTGAAAGCTCCCTCCATCATTCGGGTGTTGCATGCGTGCGGCCAAGTTAAAGCCAAGAGAAGACAGATAGACAGATACATTAGACAAAAGTCGAACAAAAGATCTTTAGACACGGGCGTGAGATGCGGGGATGGTCGGAACAATGGGCGGTCGCGCATGAGGCAGACCGCAAACGCGCGGGGGCATTGTCGAAAGGTGTCGCGCGGGCGCGCGCGTCGCTCCCGGCCGCGGGGGGTCATACAAAGATTTTTCTTCTGTTGTCGCCGCCGCCGACAACTCGGGAGGGAGTGAAAACAAACCCCCCCCCCTGAGGCGTGATGGCGCGTAACAGAAAAAGGCCCGAACTCTTTGGGGACACCCGACGGCGCGAGAAATCCTCGAGGTCGTAAACAATCTCAACACACTTTGTATCCATACAAGCGGCGCACGGATGTCTAGTGGGCTACGACAAAAATTTCCTTCGCGTTCCGAGGGACAATTGGCTCGACGAAGTACTATAGAAACCCGTCGAACACGATAGTGTTAAATCAAACACTCGATGGAATTTACAATTTACACCGTACGTACAATAATTTACCCTGTTTGTATACGCTTCTTTTACCGTGTATACAAACGCTTACTCAACGCTGCTACATACCCAAATTTACAGTGCATAATTCATTTTACATTCCACGCGAGTAAGCAAAATTATTGTACGCACACCCGTGCAATTGCGTCGGCTTCGAATTTACACCGGCGGGACTCGCGCGCGCGCGCGATTCTCCCTTCGTACGATATCTCGAAGTCAAAAAACTTCAATTCACCTGTTTTGCCATCGCTGGTCATCCCGTGACTGGGTGGACTGTTGGGCGGGCTCGGCGGCACCACGTCGACGATCTTATCGTCGCGTGCCGGGTCGGTCTCCACCTTCAACGGACAGCTGCCCGCGTAAACCATCATGCTGATGCTGCTCGTGTCGCTCTTGTTCCGTGGCACAAACGACGGAATGGGGCCCCCGGTGCTCGACGCACAGGGCGCGTGTACGGTCGTATAGACGAATGAAGAAGAAGAAGAAGAAAAAAAAAACAACAAAAACACTGCACTTATGCGATGCGGGCGACGACGCGTGAGCTCCTCGGTTGCGCACCGTGCGTGGCGCGACGATGCTGCGAGGGACGGGAATGAATCGAAGAAAGTCGGCGAATGGATTTTGGCCGGGACCAGTAGTAACTCTGTGTGTGTGTGTGTGTGTGCGTGGCTCTCTCCGTTCCAGAGTGCGCACACGCGAAGTACTAGGTTTAGAACTGAGCTCGGTAACCGGCGACGGTGGCATTTATAGGCTGCCCATGGGCGGCGGGCCGCTCGGCAGGGACGGGGCGGCGGGTGGGGGACGTTCGGGGGCTCGCGGGGCACGAAGGAGCGAGGCGCGCGCGTCGAGAGCCCCCTCTCCCCGCCCCTCGCGGAATGCGCGTTGGCCGGGCCTCGCGGTGCGCGGCGATTGGTCGTCCCCGGCCCCGCCCGGTCGAGCGGGCTCCCGTCAGGGCGCCAATGACGCGCGGGCGCCGCGCCCTCGCTTTTTACCGCGTCGCGTGGGTGGGTGTTAGGCAGCGAGTTTGCGTGTTCGACCGAGAGTGGGAGAGAGCGCGAGGGAAAAGAGAGAGAGAGAGAGAGAGAGAGAGAGACATAGTGAAATAGGGAGCTCGTGCTCATAGCTGGCCATCGAATTTTCCCCGACGAGAAATTATCTCTAATAATTTTGGCGCATAAAATCGTTACGATTTTCCTCGTCTCTCTCTCCCACTCTCTCTCTCTCTCTCTCTCCCTCACTCTTCCCCTCTCTCATTCTTTGTCGGTATTGAGTCGCTGGGAGGGCTTCAACTAGCTCCAGCGCTGCTAGGTATGTATGCAATACATTATACATATTATGTAGGTATATAGAGATAAATGCGAGACCTGACTTTCACTTCCGTGCCGCGGGATGCGTCTCTTGTCCGATGGAGATTTCAAAGGCGAAAAGAAGGATAACCCGCGGGGGCATAACTTAAGAAGAGAGTGTGAGAGAGAGGGAGAGAGAGAGAGAGAGCGGGGATCTGGTATACCGTCGATTTTGGAATGCGAGGAAAAACTACGTAGGCTTTTATACGTATCTATTAGGAGGTTGCCGTGAGGCGACGGGGGTATAGCGTTATAAGCCATGGGCTTTTCAAATATATATAGATATATGTATTTATGCTTTTTCACTAGCAAATTCCTGAGATATTTGATTTAAAACGCTCGAGGGGGAGCAGCTTGTTGAAAGCGGTTTTATACCATTATTTTCGTATTTTCACCGAGGTTTCTACGCTGCGCTATGGCGCGCGGTTACCACTGATGTTTGTAACCAGCGCCCCGACGGAATTCGTGCGCGACGCGTGTATTTTAATCACGATTCGAATGGAATCAAGCTCGCGTATAAGACTCAAGTTCGCTCTTTCACCGTATTTCGTCAACAAAAAAAAAGTATAAATGTATCACAGAAATATTTTGTTGTACCAACTCTTGAGAATGAAACGAGACGGCTGGAATATAAAGTTCCAGTAATTAATAAATTTACATATATTCTTTAGTTATTTTTTCTTAAACTGCTCATAAAATTGGGAGTGATCAAAATTCTACTGTTTCGAGTAAATCGCTCGATCGGTGATATAATTAAGTATATATTTTTAATGACTAATTTTTCGTTTTTCGCGTATACACGTCGTATCGTCACAATATATCCGTTTTACTTTTATGATGTGCAGCTTTTAACATTGCATTTACAACGTATTTTCAAAATTTTAGTTAAATAATACACGCATCTCTCGATATTTTTCATTTGACGCCCGTTATTTAAGGGCATGCAAAAATTTATGTAACTTTTGTTACATATAACGCGCGCGCGCGCGCTCGCGTATGTATGGTGATGAATATAAACGTGAATCTGTTACCGATGCATAAGATAGAAGAATTTTTTATACTGCGAAAAAGTAAAAAATATACGTATAATAGGCACACATAAAAAAATTAAAATAAGAAAAATTGATTATATTAGCAATGTATATATATATATATATATATATATATATATATATATATATATATATACGTATCAATATATGTTTTATTTGTTAATTTATAATAAAAGATAGAATATACACTATATTATATAGAAAAATGTGCTGGTAGTCAACTATCATTTCGAACGGACGGTATATGGCACATGTAATAACTTAACGGCATTATAAATATAAGGCATTATGAAAATAAATGTAGAAATGGCTAAAAATTTCTTAAATGCAAAGGGTTTTATTTCAGATCTTCGGAAAAACGCGTGAATTTTCGTCATTTTTTTGTGAAAATTTCATTTTATTTTATTTGTTAGTAATACACGTGCACTTGCCTTTGGGGACACCTCCTTGCAGATTCTACATTTATTTTTCAAAGCGACTAATTTCTTATTTGCTCTGAATCAAAACAGAATATACATGCGAGTTTTTTTTCTGAAACTGCTATACTACTATTTCAAAAGTTGGGCATAGTACAACTAAATGATAAAAAAAAGTGTACGTGGTGCCGTCTATTATATACTACCGATTTAACAAAACCAATTTCGCAATAATACTTAACAACAATCTTCCGCCTTATATTAGTCGGAGCAAATTAAATCGCAGTTTCGTAAAAGTTTCTTGGATTCTCTCATATTATATGAATACGATATGCAAATTGTGTGTGTGTATTATGCGTGAAATGTAATGTAGAAATCTAGGAAAAGTGCGTGTATATAAGTACGTAATTAAGATGTAATTATGCGGGATATGTATTGTCAATTATATTGTCAAATCATAAATATAAATACTTATAAATTAAATATATATATATATATATATATATATATATATTCTTCATAAATTTTAAATATTAAAATGATCTTCCGTGTTTTCTATCTAATCGGGCAATAAAGCCAACATTTATAGGTATATGTATAATATACTTTATAATATAATTGTTTTATAATCTTCGCATTATCACCTACTAGATGGAAATTGTTTACCACACAATCTGCGATCAAAGCGGGTAGCTCATCTCTAATTCACTGGTATATTCACTGATTATATCCAATAATAGAGTCGTAGTGATTAAGTTAGAAGAAAGTCTCAACATAGACAATGAATGATTAAAGATTCAACAATGAAAAATTACTTCATAAACTGATTTGTTAACTTGTTAGTATGGGGCCAAATACGGTTATTTATTTTTCGCTATAATTTATATATACTTCATTATAATAATACAATCGTAGAAAGTATCATATACATTTTTCTCGCTCTCGGAAAACTCCGATAATAGAACAGTGAAACTTCATCAAAGCTCAATAGCTAATACTCTAGAATCCTACACGGAAAATAACAGTTTCGTATCGAAAATCCAAGCTGAACCGATTGATATTTATAGGGGGCTACCCGTTCTCGAGAAACGCCAATCCTTTCTTCATCCGGCTCCCTCGAATGTCCAATCCTGCAAAGCAAACATGTAACTCGCCCCCTATCAGCGCGGCGCTGCTCTTAATCATGTCCAATATTCCCTCAGGCGCGCATGTATGCGTGTGCGTGCGCGTTACGTTCCTTTTCTGACCATCTCTCTGTCTCTCTCTCTCTCTCTCTCTCTCTCTCTCTCTCTCTCTCTCTCTACTTACGTTCATATATGTATATATATATATATATATATATATATATATATATATATATATGTGCCTCGTAAATCTGTGCGCGACGAATTCGATGCGGGAGAAAAATCCGGGAAGGAGAACGACGAAAACAAAAGCAGGGAGGGAGGACGAGCGTCATAGACACAAAAAAAATTTACGGTGATCCATTTGTCAATATATATATATATATATATATATATATATATATATATATATATATATACATACACGCATACGTATATACATCTATATGGATGGGTCTGCTCTCTGCCTCGCGCATACAGGGGCATCAGAGTCCACTCTGCAAGCTTTTGCGCAATCTCTCGAAAAAGCAATTCGCGTCCTCGGTGAACCTTCAAAGTTACCGCTCGCAGAGGGGAAGAGGGAGAGCTACAGAAAGAGAGAGAGAGAGAGAGAGAGAGAGAGAGAGAGAGAGAGAGAGAGACGAAACGCAAAACGAAACCGTAATGGCTGTAAAAAGCGGTGCGAGCTTGTTCCCTGTGTTATTCGCCTCGTCGTTCTAATGAACAGAATGAAAGAGAGATGGGGCGGGGGGGGTGAGAAAACCCAAATCCTGCTCCATTTTAAACATTTTTACGAAGGCTATTTTAACGTACTGTGCGCGACTCATCCGCAAGATTTTTACCACCTCCCCCACACTCCGCCCCAATCGCCCTTCAAATTTTCCCAGGTCGCGGAAATAGCAGATTGTCGAGGCGGAGGCGCAACTGGAGGAGAGCCGGGGACCGATCGCAGGTACATAAATATATATAGTAAGAATGGTGCACCGAGCCCAGCCACCGGTGGCATTGTTAAAATTGGGTCGACGATAATAATTGTACTTGACTTTGGCAATGATTGGGCGTAGTCGCATCTCGGATTTATTGTATATACATGCGTGTATATATGTTTATATATATATATATATATATATATATAAACGCACTCGTAAATCTCGAGTTGGGCCCTGCGACTGCGCGAGGCGGTGGCGTAGTTGACTTCTACGCGTTTTTCCCTCCCCCTCGCTTTTGTGCGCTTTCGGCAATCTTCCTCCCACTCGCACCTTGGGTGTGTTCCGACCGTGGGTGCCTTTGGGCATACATGCGCGCTACGGCGAAAAGTCACGGAGGAACGTGTTCTAATACAACTAATGTATGTACGTGTTGGTGTGTGTGTGTGTGTGTGTGTGTGTGTGTGTGTGTGTGTGTGTGTGCGCGTCGCTCATCTCCACCCCCACGGCAGTTACGATTTGCTCGCAGGGCGCACCCTCCCACCCACCCATGCACCATTGTACGAACAATGGGGGCCGATTATGAAATTCCCCGCTCGTCGGCCCGCACCGAGTAGACGGAAAGCGCGAGTCTTCGTGGAAAATTGCCAAACCTGCTCGACAGAGGGAGGGAGAGGGGGTGGCAATCATGAATTCGCAATTGCTCTGTGTGTGTGGGTGTGTGTGTGTGGATCTGTGTACCGTTAGGGAACCCGAGCTTACAGAACTGGATGCAGCTTTTCGGGTATTCAGGCTCGTGGGCGGGAGGAGGAGTAGGTAGTGAAGGGGGGAGGGTGTTGAACACGCGTGCACGCGCGCGCACGCGCTCTCGCCTTGTCGTCGCAGCGGCTAGGGGGCGAAGAAAAGTTGGAAAGTATTGGAACACCCAAAAGGGAATTTGATCAATTTTGTTGGATTTTGTCGGTAAATTTCGGGGTTTGCGGGTGGAGGGTGGAACGGTCGTTTATATATAGAAATTTCCGTCAATGCGATTATATAGACTGGAATATTATATGTATAATATATATATATATATATATATATATATATAGAATTTACTACAGTAACACTAATAATATGACACTTTACTGGAGAAATATACAATACCTATATATCATATATATATATATATATATATATATATATATATATATATATATATATATATATATAGGCAGGGATAGAAAAGTAAAACGAATTGTTCATTCGAAAAGATATTGCTGGCAAAAATCAGAAATATCGGTTAATATGCTAGAATATCAATTCGAATTCTGAGAAGGTGCCTAGAAAATTTTCATCATCCAAAATTAATGTATTCCATCAGTGTGTACATATATATTATATAATTGTTGAACGGATAAATAAATAAATAACCTGGTAAGATGGCGCATATATATAATAGGTGTTAAAATGCACCTGTAAATTTCATCCGTGAATTTCGGTAGCTTCCGCTCATTTCAATTTCGTGAGATATATATTATTAGCTGAGCATTAAGTATACATGTAATAATTAATAAATATAAATGAAAGAGATAAACTCATAAATTCAACGATCCACACTTTTTAAATGTCTTTATAAAAAAGAAATTTAATTATGCGAAAATGTCAGAAAGAAATGTTGGCGCTTCTAATATGTTTATATATATATTACTAGTATCTATCACTATAAGTTAAACATATCCATACATTTTCAATGATACGTACGAACACCTGCCATGGCAACTTTGCAGCTTGGAAAAACCCGCTTGACTTTCTGGGTTGCTCTTTCGAATTCCAAATCCAGCAGTCGAGAAAATGGCATTTAAATATGAGAACGCCCATCGGATGAAGCTCAACTGGACGGTTAGTCAGCTTTTCGACATAAACGTTAACATAAATAAATATATACTACTTACTTAATACTTACTTACATACAAATGTATATATATACTAGTGTATATTAATGTTTATGTCGAAAAGCTCGCCGACAACTGAGTTCATTTTTATACTTAAAAATTGACGTATGCTTTTTCTCGATTTCCACCAAAACTTTTGATTTAAGTAACTATCATATTTAGCTTTCCCGATCAAATAAATCTATTCCAATTGCTATAATGCCCACATGTGGGACTTCGTTGAATTATTGCCCATCCGTATGACCGCTACAAAAATCTCCTGCGGATACACCGCGCATTAGTCGCCGATTTCCCTGGCGAACCGCATTGGAGCAGGTATATAATCGCAGGACCCGGCGAATTTCGCTGGCAAAAGGATTTAAAACTGTGCGGGCCTTTATTTGCATATAATGGAATCAAGTGGCTTAAGCGACAGGCCAATTCGCACCTCCGCTTCAACTCTTTGCACAGAAGTGGATTAGCAATCGATTATCGAGGATAATCGGGCATTAGCAAGCCACCCGATAATTCTCGCGATTTTCAATTATACACGGTGACATAATCTTGAAAGACAATTATGCGCGCACAATTATCTGCCTAATGATCGAGCATTCTGGAAACGAAGCGAGGCGGTCGCGCCGATTAGGCAGGAGCTGACAGGTTGCATTATTAGATAGAATTAATATGCGTACATAAAGCGTACTATTATATTCTATTAATTATAAATCTGATGATACCTGTCTGACAGACAGGAATTAAAACTGTAAATAATATAATTTCCAGGTATAATTACAGCCTGATTAAATAATAATTGTTTCATTTATTAATAAATACCTATTTATTATATTTCGTATATGATAATTAATTTATTACTATATTAATTTTATATCTTATATTGATAATATAAAATTGGTACGCTAAAGCAGTTCGATATTTATAATAAATTCTTTAGAAATTGACGATAAGTCATTAATTTCGAATGCAGAGTGATTAAAACTCTAAAAAAAATAATAAAAAAATTGCTATTATTTAAATATTATATTCAAATAATACAAGTAGAGCGTATCAACAATAATTACTCTAATATATAGGAAAGTTTGGTATACGTCAGTAACATTTGAGAAATGTTTGGAATGTACAGATAATTGTTATTATAATGAATAGTTGATGAAATTTTGTAAATATCAACTATTAAAACAACAAAAATAAGATACAGGAATATATATCGTTTATTTTATATGTAAAATAATAAATAAATTTTTACGTACTTATTCAAGATAGAAACAAGTTAATCAAACAGATAAATACATAATTTTACATTTAAAAAAAAAGGAAACCACGGTAAACTATAAGAGAGAGAGATAGATAGATAAATAGTTTGGTTTTAATATATTTACAGCATCTTGTACAGAGAGACAGAGACACAGAGACAGGGGGGAGAGGGGGGAGAGAAAGAGAGATGTGCATTTATTTGTAGATACTCAAGATATATTTTGTAGAAGTCAAAATATGACTAAATGTCGTGAATTATACATTTAATCAATATTATCAATTAATACTTCATCAGATTTTAAAAGTATATAGGTACAAAAAATACTATATAGAAAAAACAATCGTAGTAAGTCATCGGTCTTCGAAAAATCACACGTAGCTGTGGAGATATCAATAACGCAATCATTTTGTCAAAAAAACATAGGGCGGCCGCGGACAAGCTATTGGAAAAACTACGAAAAAAGAAAGTCGAGCGGGAAATATGCACAGCGCGCAAAAATGTGAGAGAGAGAAAGGACGCGAGAAGTTGGAATGGAAATACAGTAAACAGAAATAATTTCCCAAAGATTCTTTTTCCCAGCTAAGTAGCGAAACGTCTTGGACCGACGGTTCCTATATACCTGCATCCCGTAGACCTCTCCGACCTGCTCCCGTTACGAATACTCACGCGTGTATATATATAGACATCCATACCTGGGATCCGGAAAAAGCCAAAACTGTATCACTACGGTGTATACACACCTCTAACAGTTATACTGCCGGGTCGTCCGTCGCGGCCATAATTCATTCGCAACGGGAGCAGAGGAAGAAAAAGACGCGGAAAAACGACGAGGACGCGGAGGAAAAAAAACAATCATCCCGCGAGCGTAATATACATTATATATATATATATATATATATATATATATATATATATATATATATATATTACGTGCACGCGAACATATTTTAAACGAGAGCGTAACGACGCGATCCCGATATTTTTATTATTTTATAATACACCGCGTGGCAAAAGTCGCGCGGCCGTATTTTTACGCCCGCCCTTGGAACGCCGAAGAAAACGCGTAAAATAACGCTCCGGATGGCGTGAAATACGGCCAGCAGTTAAAACTGGAGCGTCTTTTTTTTACGGTTCGCGGCAGAGGGGCGGCGGGAGGAGGGGGAGGGGGGTCCCCGAATCCACAGTTCGAAACGGAACGCGGGACCGTGTGCCAATATATCTTGTATGCATGCATATACAGTGGACTTTTGGGCCCGGCAGCTATACATGTATATAGACATATAAAATGAAGAGAAAAAAAATATTGCACTAGCGCGACTTTCCCGCTACATATATACGTCCTTTTTATTCATTTTTTTTTTCGTCACCGCGGCTGGAAAATGCGGCTCGGGGGTGGTTTTGTTTTTAGTGTTTTTTTTTCTTTTTTTTTGCTCATCATCAATATTAATGGAGCAGCGGTGGTTTCAAAAAAAAAAAAAAAAAAAAAAACGATCGCCGTAAAACGCGCTCATTGTCCTATATACATGTAATATATATGAAGAGCGAAGCTTATTGCGGGCGTGTCGCGCCGGGGCGTTAAAAAGGGCGCGTATTATGTATATATAAAGCACGAGCAATGAAAACGCGCGGTCGAGCGGATCGATGACGCGCCGGACGCGGTAATAGAGTATAGGGATGTGGTATATATGTCTATATATTTTTCGAGACGCAGTGCGCGTGCGCGCGAAACCCGACGTTTATATAGGCAGAAATAATCGCTTGGCGCTCGATCGTAATTGTAACTTGTAAATTTCTTTTTTTTCTTTTAATTAGTTTTTTTTTTTTACAAACAACGTATCGTTCCTAATAGAGCTATTTTTGTGGGTGTGTATTAGGACGAAAGTTTCTTTTATTCTTTTATACTTAATTATTTTGTACACGATTTTGTTAAATATATATTATATTAGCTAAAATGAATATAAATCTTTCTTAATTCGACCATAGTCTAATTATAGATCCTAATTTTTACATCATTCGAAATATTAAGAAATTCTTTACTAGTTGACAAGACAATCATCGCAGGAATATTGTTCGTAACAATTTTGCATAGGAAACATATTTTTTCGGCTTCCTTTCGACTCGAATTGTTTTGATTTTTATAAGTAATTATTTCTATAAATAATAATTTCTATAAGTAATTATTGAAGACATTAGTATATATAATACATAGAGTATGATTAGGAGGCGAATTTAGTTTCCGACCTTTTTCTCATGGAAAAAGGACATTTATGATGGAAAATGGATACACGTTAGCTTAATCAAAATATTTTCCGTCATTTTCTATTACGTTTTCCCATTTTTCTGGCAGTACGGCAATAACGTGGCGAGAATGAAAGAACGATGGCGGTTTCGAGGCAATCCAGTCATCCACAAATTCTCGCACATTCTTGAACATGTCGTAAGTGCGTATCAACGAAGTCGTGCCGCATCGATCCGAATGGCTGGTAATCAGAAGGTGCTATGTCCGGCGAGTACGCTGGATGCGACAACACTTCCCAGTCGAGCTCCACCAGAGTGTTTTTGACGGCTTTCGCAACACACGTGGTCGAGCGTTGTCATGCAAGAGAATGACTTTGCGCCTATTGCTCGCGATTGTTGATCTGTGCTCGATCAATTTCCGTTGCAAATCATTCGGTTGGCATTTCAATTCCGGCAGTGACGGTTACATTCAGTTCTCATCTTAATAATATGATATTAGAGTTACAATTAGAGAATAGTGCAAATAAAATGTATTTTCTTAGATGAGGAAATTATTTACTTGATACAAGAAGAAGCCACTGAAATCAAAACACATCGTGTTAAATCTAGTGAATATTTTCTTAATGTAAGAAAATGATTTACTGGATACAAAACAAGTAAATATTTACTTGATATTGGAACTTTTTTTCGGTGTATCTATGATAGATATAATAAAGTGAATTTTATTTTCATAAAACTCCTACGTTAAAATATAATTCATATATTTATCAGTATTTTCTTTGTTGACAATTAAAAGACTATAATTAATTTTTTACACATATATAGGAAAGAGATGAAAATTCCATATGCTAATAATGATGAATCAGCATTAATCTCTGCCAAGGGGAAAAAATTGAAGCCAGTACAATGCACCTGCAACATTGTTTTACCGTTATGAAAAATGTCCCAACCCATAACATCGGATTAAATCCAATCGGCACAGTATAAGGGTCGCCCTTTGTTCTCCACCGGGTCCCGATATAAATTGGGGCCCATTTTGCAGCAAAACGGTGAAGTACGGGGAGGCCCTTCCGAGAATCGCTAAATCCTTATATTATATGGCATGGGTATAAGAAGGAAATAATGCGGGGTCATAATTGATCGTTATTGTTCGTGAGGCGCGCGATGTGTACTGGTGGGAGTGTCGAATAATCGAGGCATCAGACGGCACGTCTCTGTCTTTCTTATGAATATATATATATATAATTTAAACTTACGGATGCTTATGCATATATTAAGAAAATTAATCGATCAACCAATTTAGCTAATTCGATCATCTTGGGAGTCGTCGAATCGTCCAAATGATCAAAGGCATTATACTACTATAATAATGCCAAAAAAGTTACACTTATATAGTTGGAAGACGTACATTTGGTGCGGCCGAACGCATTACATTTTGTACGAGGCGCAAGTCCGTTTTCATCGAAATCTGCCGGAAAGGAGATAGACGCTAAGCGAGCGGCCATTAACCTAATTATAACTTCATTAAAATCGCATGCACATGGCGCATTATGTATTTAGCATGTACTCAATGTAACGTTTGAGAAGCGAAGTCGAAATTTAGTTTCTTTTCCCGACAAGTCTAAGGACTATGAATTACTCTGTAAATTAAGTAATCGTGATTGACAAAAAAAAAAACTACTACAACCTAATGAAATATTCACTGGATAATTAGTGAAGTTTTCGTTGCACATTTAATCCAAAGAAGAAAAAAATTGAAAGTATATGCTCGTCGATAAACTGTGAAGAAATTCGTTGATTTATACCGATGCAGATCAAATGTATCAAATGTATTTTTCAAGTAAATTTATTACTCATTATATGAAAGTTTTGGCTGAATTCTTTTATAATTTCCTTTTCTCTACATTTGTAGGAATCATAGGACTATAACGATACGAAAAACACATTTTTGTTAAATGGGAATGGTCACGAAATCGAACTCACTAAATCTCAATAATGGACTTTCCACTGATCTGCTCAGTGACCTCCATTATTATTGCGAAATAGTAATTATAACAGAATTCATCGTAACGGTTTTAATCAGCATAGTTGTCTACTCAGGGCACTAATTCAATGATACTGATTCAATCATTGTAATTATGCATTTATCACAACGGTTCACTTTCCACTAACTAAATTATTGATTTTATTATTATTTATTCACCAGTTTTATTTCTAGTCATTTGTCTTGTCGTATGCAGATTTGTAAAACAGATTATTTCAAGCAAAGCGCCTGTAAAAGAATTTGAATTATTTGAGTTTCCTGCGAAAGGAAAAAAACTTATTCGGATTAAATGCCTCGTTAAAAAATGAATCAGTAGAGGATGTGCACTGGCGATCTGTCATCGAATTTACACTCATCGTAATAATGCAAAGTCTACCATAGCGCTGTAAATCAACGATAGCGCTTGGTAATTGAATTAGTAGTTTTTGACAGCTGATGAATTGGTAAAAAAAGTTACTGACAAAGACCATTTACATAATTATTATTTAAACTTCGTGAATTTTAACAATTTTCAAAAATTATTTCCGAAGGGACGATTCTAGATATACTATACAGACTAGTCAGATCAGGCCAGACATTTGAACTTGTGTTACATATAACAATTCGGCCGTGATACTATACAGTTTTACTAATCGTGGGTAAAAAAAAAAACAATTGTGTAACAGAACAAACTGAAGTAACCGGTGGAAATCAGTGATATCCGAAGAATTAAATAATTTTTTTAGAGAGTTCAATCCGTTAAAATATGTACATGTAATTATAAACGACGATGCATTGGAATCACGTAAAATCTGCAATATTGTTCCAAGTTGCAAATTATAAATACAATTATAGACCCAAACAATCGGTATATAAATAAATCTATTGAATTATTATTAATAAATTATCGAATGAAAGAGTTTTCCATTCCGCTGATTCACAGTTATTAACTGTTCCTTGTAAGTTTAAATGAGTAAATTTGATTTTTCAACGACCACGAAGTGCGAATTTTTATATTTATTTCTCTATTCTATAATATTTAAACGTCCTATTATATATCTAGATGTATAAGTTGGCGAAATAAATGATCTGAACATTATTTGGCTGGATAATAATTATATATTTTTTGGAAACGATTCCCCTGCATAACCCGAAACTTAAACAATGTATTTGTACAAGTAAATTAAATAGACGTTGTAATTAGCATTTTATAAGTCGCAGGTACTTATACTCATGAAATTGCTATGATATTATACAGGGATTTATAAATAATCGAGGCTCCTATTATATATACGCGAATACTGCAGATTAACCAAAGAATAGGCGACCATTAAAACCCCATTATTATTTAAATCATGCCACTGAGGCCACGCACTCCGAAGTATACTTTCACGTGAAATTATTGCGTCTATTATACACGCACACATATATAATGCCCGCTTAACTCTCCTATATGCGCCAAAGCTTTTTAACGGACTAATAGCTTATAGATTTGTAACTGTGTTAATTTCGAACTTTACACGGCATTGTTAAACATTAATTATAACGAAGCCTAGACGCTTGTATCGTATTTATAATACTGGTCTGCAAAATTTGCGTCTCCCCTAAATTTATATTGCCCAGATTCTAACAATGACAATATAATATCACGTCTCGGACAACATTATCGCTACAATTACCATCTTTACTCAAATAACAAAAAAAAAAAAAAAAACCCCCAAAGCACCCGCTGTCTTGGTCGATAGATCTCTGTTGTTCTTTCTCCGAGCAAAGGAACTGGAGCAAAAAACAATTGCACACGCTATAATATAACCGGCCACTGCTAATTACACTTCCGTGATATTTTCGTTTACAACCCAGCAAATCCATTCTTTCCCGTCTTTCTCTCTCTCTCTCTCTCTCTCTCTCTCTCTCTCTCTCTCTCTCTTTCGTAAAAATCTTATCCCATCCAGCCCCGATCGGGGTCTTTTTCTCGTTTTATAACGCCTCCCCCCCCCCGCTCGAACCCGAGGTACAGGAAACGCGCAGGGACGCGCTGAACCCATTAATATAATATCGGCGCGGGAATTGTTGAAAACAAAGGGGCCCGGCTAATGGATCGTCCCCGTCATTAACGAGGGGCACGCGAGGCGACGACGGATCGGTTTTGCCGGGCTTTCCGCGCCGTCCTTGTTTTACCCGGGCTGCCCGCCCCACCCCCTCGGCTCTTTTCACAAAGGGAACCAATTAGTACTATTAAGTACTTTGCTGCGCTGGCCCCGACGAAGGAGAGATGCATGTATATATATATATGTATCTACATAGAACCGTATAGCTACTGCTCGAGTATATTCGTCTCCCTACCCCTGGCCCCTGATGAGCCCCGTGCCGCCTCGTTTTATGCCCCTTTCTCCGCGCAGCGCCGCAGCCGCCCGGCGGTCCGGCCAATGAGTTAATTTTCTCCGCTCGCCCCTACGGCCGATATAACTTTATTGCACCTCTGTCGTCCCCGCCGCCACTCCCCCGCCCCGGCCGTACTTTTCCCGCGGCGCGTGCGCGACAAGGATCAACCCTTTTATCTCTTTTCGCTCGGCTTCTTTTTTACAACCGGATTATCTCCGTACCCCGCCCCCGCCCCCCCCCGCAACCCAATCCAAGCAGCCCGCGCTTAAGTGTCTCTAAAGTGTCCGAGATGTGTACACCTTGCCGTGTCTTTTATACCATCGTCGTCGCCCCCCCCCCTCTTTCCGCGCGGGCTTCGGAGCTCCGGCGCGCTAACGAGCTTCCGCGCGCCCTCGCCGCGGGGTGCGGCGGGGCCGCAAGGCGATCCGTGCGCCGCTGTACGAGGCAGCGGCGTCCGGGACAGGGCGGGGGGAGGGGAGTGGCAGAGCTTCGGGAATGGATATCGATACAGCCGAGCGCTTCGGGGATTTTTCTATAATTCCCGATGCCGGCGGCGCAGGGCGAGGAGAGTCCGTGAGCGAGCGAGTGAGCGAGAGAGGGTGGTGGGGGGGGAGGGCAGGATAGACGCCACGGCGTGGCCGTTATTCGAATTGCGGCCGTCGCGGTTAATCCTCCCTGCGCGATATAGTTTTACTGCCCGGGTGTGGGTTAATTTTTAGGGTCTGAGATTGAGAGAGAGAGAGAGAGAGAGAGAGAGAGGGGGGAGGGGGCGATACAGGCAGACGAGCACAGAGCGCGCGAAGGGAAAGGATTAATTGTGGTACATAGCAGATTATAAAGCGGGAAAAAAGCTCCAGCTTATGGATTAACCTTATGGCCATTCTCTTCCTTCGTTTTCCCTTTTATTCTCCCTATACTTCTTCTTCTTCTTCTTCTTCTCCTGCTTATTATTACTCCACCCCTCCGTTTACGATTTTTCGTTCCGAGCCGGACAGGCCAATGAAACTTTTTCCGGCCTACATATAGAATACGGTGCTGTTCGCGCCGTTAAAGATTAGCCGCTCGCTGGCCTCGCGTCTCGTCGCAGCACCCTTTCGCCGCGCGGCGCAAAACGATTAAGTTTATTGTGAAAAAAAAAAAAAAATAAATAAGCCGATGGACGCGCGGCCCTTACATTACACGCTCAATAAATATATAAAAAAAAGAAAAGAAAAAAATGAATAGCTGTAGCGCGCGCGCGCGCGCGTCCGTACTTACGTTTATTGTTTTTATGAAAATAACGAGCAGTGCGAGCAAATTATGAAAAACGATTTTTCAATCTACGCTTTAATATATACTGCTTTGGGGAAAGATAAGACACGACTCGTTGTACGCGTGATTTTTTATACCGAGCTTACGGATTTTTACTCCCGGCTATATTAAATTTCATCGGATTTTGCTCGAGGCATTTTGTTTGCGGTGCCTATAATTATTTGAATATTTTGCGATTTATATGAATTTTTTTTATAGATTTCACGTTTTCATTCTAAACTTGATTAATATTTTGAAGAAAAATTTCGAACTATTAAATTTTTTGCATTAAATTGTTTAAACCAACTCAAGATAAAACATTTGAAATATCTCAAAAAATTATGGAAAAAATTAGACAAAGTTTAGTTATTACAAGCACGTTTTATTTTCTAAATTTTTATCTTAAAATCAAATCAGACGAACTAAAAGATCATGAAGATATTTTTATAGTGAAAATGTTTGAAAAACATGTATCGAAAAACTTACGAGTCTTAGGTTTTTTGTTAGATTTTATTCTTATAAAAATTTTTAGGATTTTTTGTTCATTGACACACGAACAAATCTACAATGTTGCACTCGATCTTGTATAAACAGAGAAATTCAGCAATGGCGGAAAAACAGTCGACATTCGTTCTTTTTCGTCATTTATATTTGGTTCTATAATTATTATTTGAAAACTATTAACCAGCAGACTTCATTAGACAAAAATCCGTTAGCTCATTTATTTTATTTCGGTTAACAGATAAAAATATTTAGATATCTAGAAGTAGGAATAGAACGAAAATAAACGCGTATATTTTACGATGTTACCATTAATTTTTACTACAGCAATTCCCTGACAATTTCTCAAATCAGATCACCAAATCTAAGGAGCAGATATAAAAAGCAGGTATAAAAAGTGTTAGAAAAAGTCTGATGCAGAATGAGAAGCAGGTGCCATTGCACTTACGTGTATTTCGAGCTGCATATTACTGTACAAAAGAAGAAACAATAAGCAGTATTTATAATAACTAAATAGAAAATTTAATGTTTTTTTTTCTATATTTTTTCATTTAAAATAGATCTTTAGTTATCTATGCGAACAGAAATTATATTTAACGGTGTATACCGTTAGTTAAGAACTCAGTATAGCAATGGCAAAAGATGAAAAAAAACTATGCATTAATTACATTCTATTTATACAGTTCGATCCAGGTTATTTTCCTCAGTATAATCGTTAATTACGACTCACAGCCTTTAGCCCCCCCCCCCTCGCGCCACGCAATTCCTAATCCAATTAACAAGCTCTGTATCTATACGCAAACCGTGTGCGTTTCGCACAGTGTATTATGTATATATATATATATATATATATATATATATATGCACACGATGCAGTTCGTACAAACTGCCGGCGTTACCGGAACAGACGGGCGCTGCGTACGCCCGAGGCCGGCTCCATAAGTCGCGATAATAGGACGCAGCGGCGGGCAGCCCGCGCTCGCGTGCGGTCGCAATGATGCCGCTGATTAAACGGCTTGATTAAGCACGGCTAATTCCGAAAACCCCCTCCGCCCCCTTACACCCGCCGCCGTAACCCAGCCACCAGCGACGCGGGGCGACGCGCGGGCGCGGATTCGGTGATTTTATGGCGAAATCGATGCGCGCGATATACGTATGAATATATATATATATATATATATATATATATATATGCGCGTCCAGCACACTCTCTATATTCGCGCGTGCATTGGTCGTGCTGAAGGTGGGGCGTCGCTCGTCACCAATTGAATTGGCGCCGGCGTTCCCGCTACAGCGGCCCGTTCATCTTCATAAACGTGTTGGACGAGCAGCGCAGAGTGCGAATGAGCAAGAGAGAGAGAGAGAGAGAGAGAGAGAGAGAGAGAGAGAGAGAGAGAGAGAGAGAGAGAGAGAGATAGAGAATGAGGAGAGGTAGAGAGAGAGGGATAGAGAAAGAGAGAAAGAGAGGACGAGGGCGAGCGGCTGAGCGAGCGGGGGGGGCAGAGAGGGAAAAGAGAATGGGAGGGTCATAGTCGAGTGACAGATGCTACCGTAAATGGCAATCCAATGTGAACATATAGAAAGCAGAGCTGATATTTCACTAATATGAAGAATTTCTACAGATATCGAGCATAATAATAGAGAGAGTATATTTTCGTTTGTATACTTGGTGACAGCAATTCAAAAAACTTAGACGGATCGATTGCGACGAAATTTTGACAGCAGATAGAGTTTAGTACTTTGACGTTATGCATGGGCTGTATTTTATGCTCAAACGTCTTGATAAAATACCGTCTAGCGAAAACTGCATAATTATAGTTCGCATTGCATATCCATATATGTTATAGCCACATCTATAGGGATGTGTTATATATGTGTGTTATCTATATGGATATGTTATATATCTTTTGGATTGTAGGCATCGTTTAAGAAACAACGTTACTCTAATTCCTACAAGGGGCCGAAAAGAAGGAAAACGTATTTTTTACGTTCTTAGCCATTCCTATAACTTCGGAGTTTGCAAAGTTATGGATTCAATTGTTCATTCAAACTTGTCACCAGTTATAAAATTTTTCAAAAGGAAATATATGGATTGCAATCCAGTCCACAGCTAAGGAGATGTTATGACAACTATAAATTTTCAAAAAGTAATAATGCATTTTTTGTTCACAACATGTTTATTTGTGAAAATACCTAAAAACCAATTAAGATACGAAACCAATTCTAGGGGAATGAAAAAGAGTCGAATTTGTCTGTGTTATTTTTAACTGCATCTTCGAAGTTTGTATTATGGATACAATTTTTACTTATATATATTTTTGCTTATACATTCAATTAGCTAAAAATTATTTTCTAGATTTGACTATAAAACATGAACAAATGTATTTTTACAGTTTCAGTATCTGCCAATCTTCAAAAATTATGAATTCAATTTTAGTTCATAATGGTTGTTGAGGAAACATCCCTAAAAATCAGTTTCTGGGTCTTGCAATTTGGTGCTTTCGTTTTTAATTTAAGATAAGAATTTATATAAAAAAGACTAAATATTAGTTAACAAATTTGATAGAATCATTAAATAAGTGTGATTAAATTCAATTAAAAAATAATTTCTAAATTTTTTCGAAAATTCAATCATCAGGGATGATAAGAGATTTGTTTGTCTAATTTTTTCGATTTTCATTTTAAATAATTGATGTAACTTTTAAATTTTATCATTACTTTAGTTAATATAATATATTATCAAGACTAAGATCGAATAATATTTATTAATTTAATTAAAAATAGTCGGTATACGCACAGTTTTTAATATTAATTTTGTAATTAATAAGATATTATTATTTAATAATAGAAATCATTTAATTATTTATGTTCCAAGCGCATTATTACAACACGGATGGAGCCACGATGGAAGAAACTAGATTCTATCATAAGTATCAGAAATTCAAAACTTATTAACTTGGATAGTTGAATTGTGTTTTCTGGATTTTTAGTAATGGAAGCTATTAGATTATATTTTCATAAAGAATTCCTTGCACTGAATCAAAAACTAATCTCAGAATTGCTCACTGTTTTTGACATATTCTAACGTAACTTGTCGTTCGGTATTTGAGGTTATGTAAAGATTTCAACCTAATTTTTTTTCTACATCTATTCGAATGCAAGTCCAAATAAACTTAGAACGCGCAAATTCGAAAATTCCATTACTGTAATGTCAATGGTAGAAAATACTATGGCTATGAATCCCGCCAACTCTCAACCCACATACATGCCTTTACCATACATACCTTTCCTACACAAAATTCAAATCATCATATTTTGATCTAGAGAGAAAAAAAAACAAATTCAATGGTATTTCAGTTAAGATAGCTAATACCTTAAAATACCTTTATACTAGTGTTGTAAAAAAATGACAAAATATGTCAAATATAGTATTTGTTAGTGTTTTTTTATTTGTTTGATATTATTTATAGGTTACAATAGTTTGGAATGTCGTGATTTTCACATTGGGATAGAATCGGAACAGACGGACTATTCGGATTTGTCACAATCAAATGCTTAAGAAACATTTTCTCAACCTGTTCAATTTTACATATAAATCGACTCTGTTAATACGTAAATAAATCTATTAAATTTACTTAATCACACATTAACGACTTTTCTTCATAATTATCAGTACAATCTTTCCCTATACATTGGGCAGAAATTGTAAACTGAGATTTACTACTCTGTTTTCATCGGAACTTAGGGACCAACTGTATCTATTTTAAAAGTTTGATTATGTTACTTTTCAATGTACTACTTTACATTGTAAAATTTATCATTTACAGCAACACTCGACTGTATAGGAAAATAATATTTGATTTTTTAACAGGAAGAATTGTCATTTCTTGAACCAGCCGAGTTCGTCTCGGAATCACCCAGAAAAGATATATATATATATATATATATATATATATATATATATATATATATATATATATATAGTAGTATAACAATATGGCTCTCGGTACGTAATGGTCAGCGTTAGCTTTTCATTCGCTTGCAATTAGTTCGCATATTGATTTATTTTTAGAAAGTTCAATCGTATATCCTCATGCATATATATATATATATATATATATATATATATATATATATATATGCATGAGGTATATATGTAAATATTACGATTTATCGACCATCTTACATACATACATCGTTACGATAAAATCGTTCCGTGCTCTACGCCGGAATTGTCGGGACTCTGTACCTTTGCTTATCCCGTCCAAAATATCTCGAGGACCCTCGCAATAATAGAGTACCTCCAATATAAGGCCTGCAAAGCGGTTATATTGATCACTGTATATAATCGGCGGGACAAAGGCTTTCGTAGGAACGAACTTCCAAGCATGTCCCGCGCTCTCGACCGCCGAATAATTGCACTGTATTCATCGGCAAATTAATCGGCTATACACAGACGCACGCGCGCACACACACATGCGCACAGAGTCCGAAACAGACGCACACGCACACGCAGGCGCACGCATAGTCACATGTATACGCATATATATCTGCTTTCCGAGACCTTACAGAATATATATATATATATATATATAGCACTGACCCACTCGACCGCGTGTCGGACCCGTACTTCCCGGTATCAGAACTTTTGACCCGGGCAATAACCCCGCACCCTCCACCCCCTCCGCCCCCCGTGCACCTCACGACCCCCTGACCCCCTACCCCTCCCTACTGCTCCCAAAAGTCATGGGAGGGATAAGGGTCAGCCTGCGTTCCGGGTATTTAGGACTTTTGACTTTTAAAGCCGGATTATCATATTAACTTCTGGGCCGGAACAATGAGGACGGGGGTATATTTTATTACTGAGTTAACCGGCATACCCCGTCGTATATATATATATATATATATATATATATATATATATATGCATGCGCATAAACAATATATATATATATATGCATGCACATAAACAAATAGGGGAATGACCCGCGCGGGGGTGGATTTTCAAAGGGAGTCCCCCCTCTCTCTCTATCTCTCCACCCTCGGCAGACCAAAAGTCATATAATATGTTTATAGCTTTTAAATTTTGGCTGGCCAAAGGGTCCGCCGGTTCGGTTAGAACAATGATCATTAGGGTATAACTACTAAATCTTGAGCAGCGGATGGCGGGTGGTCTTCGATTCGTCCTCTCTCTGTTTCTCTCTCTCTCTCTCTCTTTCTTTCTCGCTCTCTCTCTCTCTCTCTCTCTCTCTCTCTCTCTCTCTCTCTCTCTATATATATATATATATATATATATATATATATATATATTCCTTCCTCTCTTGCTCAGAGTAAGCACGTCCACATAGCTGCAGCCTCTGGGCGTGTGCATAACTATGCATCCATATATATATATATATATATAGACCCATTCAGAAACCTGATAGCTGTATTAGCGAAATAAAATCGTATTAGCAAAGTTAATCCTCGCCTTAAGGCTCGTTTATTGGCGCTATGAGGCCCATTATTACTCGATGCATTTATTCCGAAACGGCCGTCAGTCAGGAAGTTTGACTTTTCCGGAGGGGGTGGCATACGGTGGGAGAAACGAGCGGGCACGCAAAATTTGCAAGGCATCTATGTGTGCCCGTTTATACGTCTGTATTCTTCAGGCCAAAATCAGTGCTCATGTACCGTACCAATTACTTGACGGTTTCCCGGGAAAAGGAATATGCGCCAAGACGCTCTTGGCATGTCTCGGAAACATAAAATTATATATATATATACATATATATTGGGGCTAAAAGTTAAGCTTCGAAGACACTTCCCCCCGGAGTCGGCGTAGAGCTAAAACTGCATTGGCTTTGCATTATTTTTCGTGATTTTATGTATGCAGTTCCCTGAACTTAAACTACATTCTATGGCATCCCCTATAGGGGGTTGGTGGGATAGGGCACGGAGTTTTGACTTCTATTGGAGTAATTAGATGATGAAAATTCGACATTGTATATGGTGTATAATTTCCTTAATACATAAAATATGCCCTTCCCTCCCCCCTCACCCAAGTATCCGGTATTATCCACCTTTCTCCGCGAATTTTTATGGATAATCGGCCATTATACGACTTCTATACAAGATCATTTGGATCGGCGACTTTGAGACTTTTCCCCTGTAGGCGTGAACCCGACTCATGAATTATTGCTGCCCGAGCACATTCTGGAATGAATGCGGCGCGAGAAGTGCACGCGGAAATCGATTTACAGATTAGAATTGAAATTTAATGACAATATCAATTATTATATATTTTACTTTCAATTGTATAATCCCTCTTTTATTTAAAACGACAGTCGAATGAAGAATGATAAATGATGAATATAAATGGGCAAGACCAATTTGCAAACGAATCCCAACTTCCCCTGCCGCTTATCGAACTATATCCGTCTAACCTAATACCTTTTTTACTACTTATAGCAGGACAAGACTCCCTATAGCGGTTAGGAGTCTTCGGTTTTTTTTGCCTTCTTTATTTTAGTTTTACAAAATATTTCTTTGAACAATGCATACGTTAGTTAACTTAATGAAACGGTTCTCTGGAAAATGGTATAGAAAATATTTGTCGGAAAAATTGACCAGAAAATCGGTGAACAAGTAAAAGTCTGAAAATTTATTAGATTTTTCAGCAATGTAGATGTCACTATAACATTAGATATAAAATGTTAATAATTTCTAAAAGAAATAACAAAAAGACTTTAATTACTATGAATTATTTATAAATTGTCGAGCTTATATGTTACAATAAATTTTATTTAGTAGTGTGCCCAAATGTTTCACTTACTTTTGGGTTCATTTTCAATTTGGAACAGATTGTATTTGTAGAGTATAGGGTGGAAATAAAAAGTAAGAGGTTTAATTGGAACATTTTTGGGACCATCGAATTCGAATTTTTAACGAAAAAAATAGGCTTTCGTATTAACAACAAAAATAGACGCTTTTTCGTTTATATATAAGTTATTAGAATGGATTACAGGATTTTTTGAAAATTGATCTCTTGAGCTTATTTTCAAACCTTTGATGGTTTTGAAGCTATTAATCCTCTGTGAGCTACAACGGTAAAATGTGTTCTTACGAAATTAGAATCATGTAAACTAAAAATTATATTTATGACAAGTTATAAACATAAAAGAAAATCTTATAAATATTTATATGTAACAATTTTATAAGGTCATCTTTCAAGAAAAGAACGTCTTTATAACTTTATCGTAGAATAACTGTAAATATAATTGTATGGGTCATTTTCGAAAAATCTACTCGGGCACAAAAATTCATTTATTTTTCGTAAATTTTAATTTGTTTGCTGTCCTTGCGTGTATATATATATCGAAGAGATGCAGTTTCAGTATATATTCTTAAGTTAAGAATCTCAAAGGAAGGACGGACTTTGACATGATGCTTTCAAGAATTTCATTTTATAAATTCTATTAAAAAAAAACTAATATTGACTAAAAGACACATAAAATTTCCGTCAACGAAATTGGAAAAATGGAAACCGATAACTTCTGTACGCGAATATCGTGTGCAAAAGTCTGTTTGTCCGTTCGTCCCTCTCTCGCTCTCTCTCTCTCTCTCTCTCTCTCTCTCTCTCTCTCTCTCTGTCCGTCCCTCACCGTGCAGTGAAATATTGTCAAGCGCAACCGAGTCGTCGTCCCCGGGAGCGAACACTCCGAGGCTGATGGAAAATCGATAACGCCCCCCTCCTCCTCCTCTTCCTCGTCCGCTCCTCCGGGAAAATTTGCTCGAAGTCGTGAAAAGTCACTTCTGAAAAATATATTACGGAGGCGCTCCTATATTATACCTGCCTGATACCTGCGACGAGCTGTGTGTAATAGAGGGCAAAACTGACCTGTACGCGCCGTTTATTTTATATACATATATATATAGTGGCATAAGTTTCATTGCTTGCTGTATACTGGACTGGGGTCGATTGTTTGCGCCCTCTCTCGGCGTATACAATAATTGACTTTTGTGCGGAATCACGCTGTTACAAGTCGAAGCGAGTGCGGGAGGAGATTCGAACTAATTGTTCTGTTGCCAACCGTCGGAGCAGAGCATCGGAACCGAGTTAATTTCGTCAACTTTATATACATAAATAAGTGAATATGTATTTATATATTATATATACTTATAAAAAAATATATTCCATATATTTATACAACAAAAACACGTTTTTGAGCTATGTTTGATGTTATGTGGTAATAAATGTTTATAAAAAATAGAAAACTTTTATATGAAATTTTTCATATTCGCTTACTCTTAATTGAAAATATATTTACAACTAAGTACATGAAAATTACACTATATATTACACAAATAATTCATCATTCGCAAACACGACATTTTCACTCCAGAGATGGTTGAGTAAAATTATAAAATTGAAGGGGGTAAAATTGTACTTACAATTATCTATTTTAAGTTTTATATGAAAAACAATGTCTGAGCTAGTGAACTTCGAATGTTGCTCCAAAATTTCTGCAAAAACATTTTTCACACTTTTAATTTCGTAAATCAATTAGATTACATTCCTTCGGGAAATGTATATCGTCTAATTTCGAGATCTGTGGTTATTGTTAATCTGCGTTATTATTTAAATAAACATTCTTCTCTCTCTCTCTCTCTCTCTCTCTCTCTCTCGTTCTACCCGTCGCAAATTCAACAATGCAGAATTGACTCCCGGATGCGAGATTTCGGAAAAGTGGGAGGCCCGGAATAAAGTCCCCGGGGCGACACATACATACACTTTCGTACCCTCGGCCCAGGGCGATTTCAGCGAACGCGAGAGGCAGACGCGTCAGACGGAGCGCAAATTTTACATCCCATAATTAGCGACGCCCACAAACTTTCCTTTTCCTTTAATTAACAGCGATTGTAAATTACGCGTTGAGCTCCAGGGGGGCGGGGGGTTAATATTTTTATGAATAATTATAAATGGACACCGTTAAAAGGCGCTCTCGGCGTATATATATATATATATATATATATATATATATATATATATATATATATGGACAATTGGCTTGATAATTGATTTTGTGCAAGCTATATAGTTCATGCATTTAAAGAAAATCTACAGTGGCTGGAAAATTGATACTATAATATATCCGATTGTTTGTTAATCGTAGATGCGTATATGGGTTACATTATCTGCGCATAACTGTTGAAAAGCTATATATATATATATATATATATATATATATATATATATATATATATATATATGACCGAACGCGTTACAGTAGAAACAGACTAACCTCTGACTTTCGTTATCACGATATTAGGCTATTATTATATGAATAATAATAATGAAACGAAGTCATAAATCGTCGAGTACCATATAAACTCGAATCTTTAATATAATGTTTCTTTTTTCGAAAGTCAGTATATTGTTGAAACTTATTATTGAACGGAATATGTAAGGATCTTTTGCAGTCTGAACTTGTGAACTTAAATCCGTACAAAAAAAACTCACTGACTCTGATGAATGAGCTGAAATTATTAATTATAGTTTTAGTATAGATTTAATATTTTTTTCAATTATATTCTATTATAAAGAACGGACTTTGGTACTTTCCTTTAGTGATTTCACTTTCGAGAATGTCTATACGCGGATTTATCGAAAAACCATCATCGTATTGAGTTGAGTATAATGCACTAGTAATTTTCAGTACTGGATTGGTATCAGTTTGACCGGTTTCAATTTAAAGAGTAAAAAAAAATTCCCTTAAACATATTTCGATTTTTTTTCCTTATTATCTCTCTTTATTGTTTGGCATTTGATGTTGTAAACAACGGAAACTATAATGTTAAAATTCAATGCATTATTCACTTTGAAAAATCTTTGGATTCAACGATTGTGATCGCGATTAAAATCGATGAAAATTCATTCAAAGAATTTTCAATCCTTCGATTATTTCGAAAGAAAATTACATAAAATAATGTTTGAAATAATTGTGAAATGACATAAAATCACTTGAAAACAAATTAAATCATTTGATCTAATGGCAATTATTTTTAAAAAAAAAGATCAAAACACATTAGTAATTCCTTGACATCATACTGAAATTGTATAAAATTATATGTTTGAAATCATTTGCAAGAATACCATTCATTTTTACAGAAAATCATTTTAAGTAATAATGAAAATTCTTTGAAATTATTATTCGAAATTATCTGAATTGACACGCAGTAGCTTGCAATCATTTAACATTAGTTGGCTTCTTTGTGTTCGTTCGACACCACCTGACATAGAGAAAATTTACAACACTTTAAGATATTCGAAATATATATATATTATACGAAAGAATTTTAACGTAATTTCTCAAAATCAGACGATCAGCTACATATCCTGGGCCATTTATATATTTAAAATACCAACAAAAATCTAATATTGCGGTTCGAGCGGCAATCGAAGAGCATAAAAAATAAATTCTTCGTTTCGAATCTGCCCACCGGTTGTATCGCCGGGAGTATTCGCCTACCGCGAAAAGCGCGAGAGAGAGTGTAAAAGAAGATCCCTACAAGATACAAAATGCTCATCAATAAAAAAAAAAAAAAAAAAAAAAAACGACTTTTTGGGGTCTTGCTTAAGAAGCCAGAGTCCGTTCCATTGTGCAAAGTGTAAGTGGCCGGCGTTGACTTATGCATCCTTTCAATCCCCTCTCCCCGTGCAAATACAACACCATAAAACAGGAGAGGTTTGCGCATCAGCTTCTCACTCTCGCAACTGTCGTCGGCTGTATATGTGCAGGGGGGTTGCGCATTTACGAATTGCATCAGGGTCGCGCCTCCCTCCCTCCCTCTCTCTCTCTCTCTCTCTCTCTCTCTCTTTCTCCCGTCCATAAATATTATATACATCACCCGCGGCAAAACGGAGCTTTTACGACACGTCGCGCAACGGCGCAAATCTACACTCATCTCGCCCTTGAACTCTTCTCGGGCAGAGAGGGAGAGAGAGAGAGAGAGAGAGAGAGAGAGAGAGAGCTCTAAACTGCATCGCCGACCGCGCGCGGAGGCCGCACGTGTATTATTAGGGATTGCCCAAAATCTGGCGAAGCCCCCATTGTGCGACTGGTCGGGCTAGTTAACGCGCGGCTATATATATAATTATATTATACAGCGGGTCCGGCTTTAAAAGCTTTACGATTACATTATAAATATATATATAGCGATGCGCGTCCTTGGGGGGAGGGGGGACAGCAGTTGTTTTCACGCGGTCCGGGCGCGAATTTTGCAGTGCAACGCGAACAATTCGCGAGCACCCCAACCTCCCGCAAAATTGCGCGCAAAGGGTCGTATATATATAGCGGGACGTATTCCGTTTCTTCGCCCCCTCTCCATCTTTGTGCACGGGGCTCACCTTCTTGCGCTTATTTTCTCGCGTTGGGCCCACTGTTATATAAACTCGCCCTCCGCCGTTTTTACGATATTCCGTTATTGTATATATATATATATATTACATCTTCGTGCGTTGCGGAATTTTTCCCGCAATTCGGATGCGCTGGCTGTCGGTAGGGATTTTTTATTCGCTTATATAATAAAATCGACGGTTGACAGTGGGAGAAGTGATGGAGGGGGGGGGACATAAGTGGATACAGGGGAACCGCGAAACTTCTTGGCTCTTTAACGGATTTCACGGGCGTTTCTCGCGGTGTGTAAAAACGCCACCGTGGTTAGCCTGCGTACTTCCTGTTTCCTTTATATATATATATTTTTTTCTAACTATTATATGTATTTGGAAAGCGCTTGCAACGCTTTGGCATACGGCCAAATGGAGAAGACAAGAGAAAAGCTCCTTCGATGCCCATGCTATACTACCCAATGGGTGTCCGTCTTATTACATCGGCGGGGCCTTGGAGAAAAGTCGTTATCCCGCGGGGATGGAATTTAGAAAATTTGGCTTCCGTTTGCGGCGACTCGTTGGTCAGATGTCTATATATATATATATAATAAATTGCGTAAAATATAATAACATTAACAAGTTACGTTAACTTGAAGTATATAATTATATGTTTATATGATATTCATATGAAATAATATGATACTATTGTTTATTGTTTTAAAATATCGTTTTCTATCATGTTAAATTACTCAATGAAATATGTTGACAACCATAAGACGTTTATATATTTGTGAAATCGCAGGAGATCATCAATTTTTCGAAAAAACAAAAGGGTCATCTCAACGAATTCACCTGCTGATTATAATATTATTATTTTTATTGTTATTGTGATTCTATTATTGTTGTATTTCATGAGTGTAACGCCTAATTTTGCAAATAAGAATCCTATTTTTGTGAAAAATTAAAACTTCAAACATCGGACGATAGTGCATCTATCAATTCATAGCTCCTCTTATCTCTTGAAACAAATTTTTCATGGTGAAAAATTTTCCACTAAATTACATCATCAGTTAAAAAACGAGAATCAACTGTAAAAGTTTCGCTAACAACGCAAGGCGGATACGTATATCTTAACTTATATATTTAAACAATTTTAAACTATGATAACCGAAATTATCTCACTTATTTTAAGAAATTCTGTAATTTTCTGGTTGATTGGCTTCTTCAGTTTGTGCTTGAAACCGGATTACCTCTGAATATAGTTATACCACAACTTTAAAAAAAAATCACAACTTTCGCATAATTTTTTGGCTCTTGTGGTGAAAAACATAGTTTAGCTAGTGTGGAAATGTATACTATTGATGTAAAATCGTAAGTCTAATGAAACATATTAAATAATACATTAAAACAAAAAAAAAATTATATACTACTGCTCAAATAATGAAGTGAAACTGATTTTATGTTTTACGACTAATGTTCATTATAATGGAAAATCATCCCTAAAGCAACGCTAACTCTTATTTTTTCTAAATATCTGAAGCCTAAATAAATATTGTTCAACGTAAGAAAATTTATAATTTATTTAAATTATTAGTAGAATTTGTGACGAACTTTAATAAGAATACGGCACCATTAATTTTATAATAAATTTATAACCAAAAGGTATCTGTTCTCAACGCTTCAGAATAACGTACGGTTATCCTTCAAATCAATATACGAAATACTTTCTTTATTCAAATAATTTTTTTCATGGCCAATTTTTCACAAAGATGATTTTTTTCTAAATTCTACTATCCCAAATTTTGGTTATGAAAGTGATTGCGAATATGATTAAAAAGTTAATTATCGAAAGCCGAAACGTTATTATCGCAAGCTAATTTATGGTAAAAGTACATTCGAAAAAAATTTTCTGATATCAAACAAATTTTTCATTATTTTGTGTTGAGTAAATCATTTTCTTAAATTAAGAAACTATTCACTACATTTAAGATGAGATGCTTTGATTTAAGTTATCTCTTCTTGATTCAAGTAAATACTTCCTTCCTTTAAGAAGATACTTTCTCAATGTAAGAAAATCATTTACTTGGTACAGACAAGAAAATATTTATTTGAGAAAAAACTTTTTTCCAGTGATTTCATTATTGAA
Organism: Sycobia sp. Sy_11; assembly: GCA_018907035.1. Lineage (NCBI taxonomy): Eukaryota > Metazoa > Arthropoda > Insecta > Hymenoptera > Epichrysomallidae > Sycobia > Sycobia sp. Sy_11. Next base: position 2,671,292 of record JACCIC010000015.1, on the reverse strand, counting down.
TTTTTAAATATTTTAAAATTAATATTGATGTATTAAATAGTATTGGTTTAAGACTCCTCAGTAAGTGTTTCACATTGAATTTCTTTAAATTTGTATTTTAAAGCTGAAATTTTTCAATACATATACAAGTGGATAAAACAAGTAGGTACTTTTCCATATCATATAATTTACTTTATATATATATATATATATATATATATATATATATATATATATATACTGAAAAAAATGTCTGCTATCAGTTAATATTATCTTGTTGTATACCAAGTAATTTTTTTTAAATTGAAAAAGTACCTTCTTAAATGAAGGAATTATTTACTTGTATCAAGAATAGTCTTCTTAAATCAAATCACGTCGTCATAAATTTAGTGAATAATTTCTTAATTTAAGAACATGATTTAGTTGATACAAACATGTAAATATTTATTTAATATCGGAAATTTTTTTTTAAATCTTCAGAAGAATAAAACGCATTTGCGAATAGAATGACTGTGTTTAAAACATATTTAGAATTTTCTTAATCAAAAAATATGAGAGAAGCTATATGTCATTTTGTATAAAAAAAACTCATGTACGACAGTGTTCCTCTCCTGACGAATCAATTTTTGAATAACAATTCGCCTATGACAAGACTGTTCAACAAAGCCACTGAATTTCATTGTAATGCTCTGATGCTTTTCTCATTTTTATTTCACTGAAACTTATTTCACAAGTCTCGCCGACATTGAAAGTGGCAGTGAAACTTAATAATCGACTCCGAATCTTCAATGTAACTTCTACTGATCACATTTTAATGTGCATTCTATTGATAATTCGCGTTAATAGTGATATATAACTCCTCGCGAGGGTTCGTTGATTTTTTTATGGTCCAGTATAAATTTCGTGCGTTGTAAATCTCATTTAATACATCTTAACTTTCTGGCGATTCTCAACGCGAAGCATCAAATGCGTTCTATTTACGCCCATCAAGATCCTGTATGCGCGTAATGAAGATATAATTTAGAATTAACTTTTCGATGGTGGCCACGATTGCAGAAATTTTAATGACCTCCCGCACTCGCGTACTTATGAATCTTCGTATATTTAACATCGATGGTTTGGGCTTATTTAAAATGTTGGTGATGGCTCTGCCTCTTGGGCGCTCGATAGTCAAGCAAGAACGTTTCTGTGTATATCTATATACAATAATATCGGGACACAGAAATTATCCGAAAAGCAGAACAGGTAGTTTCAACAGCTTTCAGCGGCTCTTAAAGTCATAATTCTGACAGATTCTTAACAGCCACGCAGTTAAAGTTCTTATACGATTTTCTGCGAAGGAAATCGCTCGTAGCGATTTTATACAGATAGCTGTGTTATGTTATATACTGGGATACGGTGAGGAGAGAAAGAGAGAGAAAAGGTGTTTTAAATTTTGAAGGTCGTATTTTTCATTTTCCATGCACACCTGTACCTATACTAATACACGCACATATACACATAAACACGCGTTGTAAATAAACATTTGTTTTAGCTTTATTCTTTTACAGTTTTTTTATTGAAAAGCTTATACTTACAATACATCAGAAGGACTTTTTACCTAGAACAGAAAAAAATGCTACATGCTTGCGTTTAAAGATATGTATATAAAGGGTATTTTTTGTAAATATGATTTTAAAAAAGCATCATACACACACACACACACACAGGGAGAGAAAGAAAGAGAGAGAGAAGAGAGAGAGAGAGAGAGAGAGAGAGAGAGAGAAGAGAGAATTTTTTTGTATTTTCAGCATGCATATGTATTGGCGACCAAAAAGATTTGGCATGGAATCGAAGACGTTCTTATAGGAATGAGAGCGACACCGCTATGAGGATGAATGGAAAGTGTAAAACAGAGGAGGAGCGGAAAGAGATATCAGAAGCGAGCGACAGCGACGAGAGCGCGAACACGTGCTGGTGGGCACTTGACTTGAAGATGAATACTTTTGGCTTTATCCTATATATGTATGTATGCATACATGATACTGTGAGATGACACTGATTTGCCGTCTCGCACGCTCTATATATATATGGGAACGCTTTAAGAGTTGGCGAATATGTTCAAAGGTGTTGCCGTTACCGAATGAAAAGAGAAGACTCGAGTCCGTCCCTTTTTTTGATCGAATGTAAATACGCATGTTTACGCGCCCGCGCGCGCGCGCGTGTGTGTGTGTGTGTGTGTGTGTGTGTGTGTGTGTGTGTGCGTGCGTGTACTATATTATAAAACATGTGCATCGAGCACGGATTAGCTATCAAGAATGATCAGGCAGCGCGCGGAACCGATGACTCGCGCCCATTAACAGACGGAACCGGGCGTGCGACTTCTTTATAACGAGTCGGATTAAAAAAAAATTAAAAAAAAAAAAGATTCATTGTCGGTATACTTATGAAATAGTAGTGGTGCAGCGGTAGCTTTGCGAACCATTGCCCTGGCAGTTAATTATATATATATATATTATTGAATTGAGCTTCGATGTTTCAAATCCGGTGAGAAAAATCTTACGCGATTCCATTTATTTCTTAAAACGTATACATAAACTCATCGTTTACCTAATTTTTAAATACAATGATTATTATGCTTGCACAAGGTATAAACATTAGTTTTCTTGTGGTTTTTAATGGCTCACATTAATTATGAATACATAGATTAAAAATTACGTAAACAAATCATGAAACGTACATTGAATATATATATATATATATATAGTTCTACGGAATAATAAAAGAATAAATAATGAATATCATAAATAGATTTGCTTTGATTAATTCTTTGTAAGATTCTAAATGATTTCTGGTATATGTTATTCAAAACAAAAAAATCCGAACACTCAATCTTGACTCAAGTTTTAAAATAAATTTTCATTGGTAAAAAGAGAGATCAGCCTCGCATAGGAGTTGGCATATAATTAGAACTACGAGCAGCTGCTGAAATCTCCAATAACGATAAGCAGCAAAAGCGAAAATTAAATTTTTTACCTTCGCTCGTTTGGTGAAAGTGTAATTAATTCCTAAGAAATACAATATGTTATATTGAGGGTTGAAATTCGATATTATATTGGCAGTGTGAAGAAAATAGGAATCGTTATGTACTATAATGTTTAGGCTATGCTTTGTTCAACGATTATGTACAATAAATACTTATTTGAAATACAATTATTTGAATTATTTGAAATTTCGATTTTAAATACTATTAAAAAAAATAATTTTAAACATATGTAAGTAATTAGAAAATATAATTTGGAAAACGAACGGTTAACAGATAAAAAAGAAACAATTTTTTCCTAATTTCTTTTGTCCCAACGCTTGGACAATTATTTGTTGGTGTTCGCGCACCTTAACGTGTTTATACAATGCTTGCGTAAAAGCGGCGAAAGAATCTTTGGATGGGAGCACGCGCGGGCGCGCGCACACACACACGGACATGGACACGGACACGTATGTATACAGCAGGTTAAAAGCCGCAAAGTAAACAGGCGTCAATATTATTACATTCGCACACGTGCACTTATGCCTATACACAGTATATATTCATGCACCTATTAGAATAAAATAAAGAAAGGAGGGAATAGAGTGCTATTATATGGCTCCCGGTCTTTTTCATCTCGCCGACATGTCGCGGTGCGCGGGTAGCACGCGACTATATTCTCTCTCTCTCTCTCTCTCTCTCTCTCTCTCTCTCTCTCTCTCTCTCTCTGTCTCTCTATACATATACATATATATACACATGCGTATAGAGGGTTTACATGGTAATGTGTATATATCGGCACATCTTTCCACGATCTACCTTCTCATAATGTGTGCGCGCGCGTGTGTGTATTTACCACGGCCCGCCCAATACACTCGCGATAAGTCGTAAAAGTCACGGTGCGCCGCGCGCGGCCGTACCGCGGTGATAATTGATATTATCGTCAATTTGGATAGTATAGATTGCTTTATTACGGCTTCTTCTTCTTCTTCTACTACTTCATTTTTTCTACTAAATGTAGCTTTTGTAAAGTGATAATTCACAATTATTGTTCGATATATATATATATATATATATATATATATATATATATATATATATATATATAGTTTTTATTGCGCCCCTCTGTCCGTGTAATGCTATTCAATTTATGGACAAGATAAGCGAGTTAGAAGAATCGACGTAATGCGTTAATTAAATTGAAATTATTGTTATTCATAGCCTTTTCTAACAGCCCGGCCAGTGTGCGCGTGTCTGCGCGCGCGCGCAACTAAAAAGTATGAGTAGTGCTTTTCATGGTTTCCTTCATTTTACACGTACTTTATGATACACTTTAGTAGTTTATAGCAGGAAAATTTGTATATTTAATCAACAAAATTATTATAACTTGTGTAAGCGTATATGCATACTCGAAAAGAAACAATAAGATTTTAATTATATATATATAATGCGTATGAAAGATGTTCAATAAATAGGCTCTGTGTACGTGCACCCTTTAAAATGTAGAGAAAAATAAATAATAATAGAATTTTTTTTAATTTTTACTATCAGCGAACTCAATATATATATATGGATGTATGTAGCCCGACATATATGTACATATTTTATTAATCGCTTCGCTTTTTTTCTTCTTCAATACTTTTAGCGAAAGGTATATATATATCTTACGATTGCTTTTCAAGTTATTCGTTATTTGCTCGATTACGCATTTTCGTCGATTCGACTCGATTGTGTATCTGTATATATAGCCTTTAACGCTTTTAAGCTTTGTAATGCAATCGGGACGGCCTTTCCGTCGTTGTTTAATCAAGATGTTATTATGAGCGATGGCTCGAAAGCGTATGAAAGGTTAATAGCGTATTCTCGATAAAAAGTATGTTTGTAACGCTTCACTGTTCATTATGTGTTAATTATTATTGGTTAATTTCGCTTCTCTAAATTTAGACCTTTGTTATCGAGCGAGGATGTATTTGAAATTACACAAAAAAAAAAAAAAATAACTTCGGCACCTTGCTAATGAATCATTAAGAAATCCCTGCAGTAAAATCGAACAAAGAGAAACAATCCACATCCAATATATATATATAATAGTTGAAAATCTTTGGTATCATAGAAAAAAATTAGACACTTTAATCCATTTCGAATAAATTTGAAATAATATACGAAATGATTGTTTTTTTTTTGAAAATATTGATGCAGAAAACATGTTTCTTGAAAAACATGTTTTGAGTAATTCATAAGAATTCAGAAATATATCACAATGTTATGAATTATTTTTTAGAAAAAATCTAGAAAATTCTGTATTTTTTCAACATAACTCAAGATTGCAGATGCGGTCATTGCGAATTTACTTGCTTATACTCTTTTCACTACATTGGGTGGGTATAATGTCCTTTTTTAAGCGATGGAAAAAATATTTTTAGAAGTTGACGTTCTCTTATGACTTTTTCTGATTATTATTTTTATGGTGAAAAATATATTTGCCATCTATAGCGGCAAATAATTTAATTCCAATTTTGTTAATCTAGTTTATAAATATTTTATATCCTGAAAAATTTTTTATAAAAACTTTTTGTCTAAAATTTCAGATATATTTAAAAAAACTTTCAAACTATATTATTGTTATTTGGTTAATTATGATGAAAAAAATTTTTTTTCTTTTCAAATATTGTTAAAAAATCTTACATTAGTTTTTATTGAAATATTTTATTTTAATATTTTGTAAGGCATACAAATCTTATTAAAAACTATTTAGATAACCAAAATATAAATTTTATGCCAATTTTTGTCCAAAATTGAAAGAATTTGCCAAATTTATTTGGAAAATATTTCTAATAAAATCTATAAAACGTATATAATTTATACTATATTTAACTTAATAGAACTATTCATTTATAGTGCATAAATTAATATAGTTATAAAATATACTTGACAAGATTTAAAGACAAAACGTATTTAAAAAAAAATAACAAAAATATCTTATTCAAAAATTGAAAACTGTTTTTAAAAACTATTGTTGAAATTGTAATAATAAATATATTTCAAACTATATGTTCTGGACTTCTTTGAAAATTGAAAAAAATAGTCACCTTGTTTAATTGTTTTCGAAACATTTGAAAAATAATTTCATATACTCAATGCATTATTCTGTGCTGATGGTCAAAGGGTGGTAGTAGAAGTTTTACAGTATGTAAATTAGAAGCTTTTTAGTAGCAAAACAAGAATTCAACTATCATCATGTCAGATTTTCATCAATTTCCATGGTAAATTCATCACTCGTCCAATTGTACAGGAGGCTATCGACTATTCGATTTGTCTACAGACCCTGATTACCACACCCAACGATAGGAATAGCATCACTGCACCTGGACGGGGGACATGCCTTAGCACACTTATTAAATCCATGTGTCTAATGTTAAAGCAGCATCCGCATCCGCATCCGCATCAGCGCGTATAGCCGACGGCAGGCGCAAGCCCTGCTGCGCTTCCCGATCGGCCCCGCCTCCTCTTCATATTTGTCACATTCACAAAAACTATATTACATATATATATATATATATATATATATATATATATATATATATATATATGCCCTTAAAACGCGCGTTTATAAGTGCCGTGTCGGGATGGATATCCCGCGGGGTGTAGAAATGAGAGACGCGCAGCCCGGAACAGATTATATAATAACGCAGATATATGGAAAGACAAGTGGAGGCGAGAGTCGAAGGAGGACGGGCAGAAAAAAATAAAGCAACGAAGAGCGGTAATGGCCTCTATGGAAAAAGCGTTAGCACTTGAGCTCGTGTATACGCGTAATATATTACGGTGCGGCCCGGCGGCGGCGCGGCGTCGCGTCGGTGACCCGAGGAGTGGCGCCACGTCATCCGCGGCGGAAGGAGACCCGAGGTATATCGCGCAGAGAGAGAGAGAGAGAGAGAGAGAGAGAGAGAGAGAGAGCAGAAGCTGCAGTGCGGCACAGATTACGAAAAACCACCCTCGGCATATCGGATGAAAATTAGGGCGAAAGCCACTCGATGAATTATATATATATCGATCTCCAACCCCGACTAGTCATCTTATATATAAATACTATTTCCGGTGTGCACTTTTATATATATATATATATATATATATATCTTATACATCTATATTATGTGTGTGTGTTCGCATGCGTGTATGAGTGGGTCGGTGCACGCGTCTGATCTGTAGCTTCCAAAAAATTATTAAGACTATTTAGCGTTTGGAGTCGACCGCGAGCTCAGCAACACCGCATCGATTATTCCTCGACGTATATATAGATGTAAAATATACTTAGAATACACTTATTTTTGGAAAGGCACGCGCGCGCGTTCGTCATAACGTGAGCTATTGAGGCGAGAGAGAGAGAGAGAGAGAGAGAGAGAGAGAGAGAGAGAGGCAAAAAAAGCTCCAAATAATCCTCCCTCCCAAGATTCCTATATGCGTATAATATAGGGATAGCTGTTGTAGGCTGGTTGCTCAACCGCGTTAATCTAAACTTTGGTTTTTAACCGTCACGCATATACCCCGGGCATTTAAATCAAGAGAGAGAGAGAGAGAGAGAGAGAGAGAGAGAGAGAGAGAGAGAGAGAGACAGAGAGAGCATCATCATTGTGGTTCAACGGTGTGATATTTCATCCTTATTACATACAATTTTAGAAGGTGTTCACCTTTGTTCCTTTCTAAATAGAAGCCCCAACTGCCATATTTTCAAAATTCCTCTAGATTTGAAAAATCTAATGGATCAATATGCAGATGAAATGCAGAAACTAACATGTTTCGAATGATAAAATAATTTATGACGTATGTGGTTGCCAGGTTAATGAATAAAGGAGATGAGAGCATTTGATTTTGAAGGCTAGCCTTAGGCCAATTGCTTTCTCCAATTAAATACCAAATGTTCAATTGGTCCATGCATATTATATTGTTAAAATCCACCGGAACATTTCATGAAACAGAAGAATAAAAGTTTGAGATTTCTATTGATTCGAATAACAACGAAGAAGACAAATACTACCATAGTTGCCGGATTAAGTTCTAAAGGACAACATTTAATCTATACAGAAAAGTAAGTTTATTTTCGTATATTGAGCTAATGTAGAATACCTAGCGTACTGCCAATATAATTTAGTACAAAAATTTTAATTTTTCATAACTATATACATGAAACACCAACTTCTCGCCACGTAATTAAATTGAGTAAACCGTATAATTTGGTTTTGGTATCTATGGCACAATCGTCAATACCACAAAAATTAAAAACACCAAGTATTATATAATTTGTGTACATATATATATATATATATATATATATATATATATATATATATATATACACATACACCTACCGATAAAGACGTGAATTGAAATTTCTTCAAAAATTCCCTGCGCGGCGTATCTGTCCGGCCCCCGCGGAGACTATTCGAAATCCTCTGCCTCTCTCTCCCTTACACATTATACCACGCGCATGCGCACCCACCCGTTCAGCTATCATACCGCCCACCAGTCGGCCGCCCCATACATTCCTCTCTCTATATATATATATGCATATTATCTACCTCCTCCCGCATGCGCAGCGGCCATGATAGCCGCGGGTGTGTTGGCGCAGGCGTGGAAAGATTGCGTCGCAGGGGTGAGAAGAGGGGGCGTCAGAGCGCCTGGCAGCAGCAACTATGTAGTTATATATATATATATATATATATATATATATATATATATATATATATAATATAATATAATATAATAAGCGCCAAAGTTTATAACCCGGGTTTAAGCGCGAAATCAGGAGAGGAGACGAGGCGGCCGGCGCGGGCGAGGCGTTTACGGCCCCGCGGTGCGGCTGCAGGTGGCGAGCCCGCCTCTGATTAAATTAGGGGATGATCGCGCGCAATTAGAGATATTAAATTTCTCAAACCCGCGCCCGCCTGATGCTCCCAGCCCGCTGGGTTTCCGCCCCACTCCGTGACCCCCCAACCACCCACCCACCCCTATCGCACCGCGCTAGCCTCTCGCCAATGGCGTGTTACGAGGGCGAGGGGAAGGGGTGGGTGGGTTTATGCATAATATTCCTTTATGGGCTTGCCCTCTGCACCTGCTTTTATTATATTTGTATTATATATGTATATAATATTGCGCGCGCGTCGGAATGAAAGCTTGGACAAGAACTATTATGGAGAGCTTTTTGAGAAGATGAACCTACGTTGCATCTTTATCTTTCTTCATATTTTTTATTTCTTTCTTTCTTTCGCTTTTCTTTTCTTTCTCCTTTTGTTTTTTGTTTTTTTTTTTTTAATAATAATACCAAGTAATGCAACTTTTTTGCCAGCATCTTTCACGAAATATAAAAGGATTATTAATGAAAATTTCGTTTTGTTAAGAGATCACACGAATGAATTAGATATAAGTAGATTTATTTATTAGAATAATTATTTGCAACTTGTATTTCATACAAAAGATCCGATCTACTATAATTAAGTGGATGAATTTTCGACTTATTTGCTGAGCATGCTTAATTTTCACTGGCGATTAGTTACTGCTGATGGTTAGCTCTGCCGAATCATCGATTGTGTTGAAAGCGTCAAGAATCTGTAAGCAAAAAAAAATGTTGAAAGTGACGAATTATATAGAATTGCAAATGTGATTCGTTAATAAATCTAAAGAAACTTAATAGAATCTGATTAATAAATATTTTTATTTGTCTTACACTCTTTATACAATAATATACTACTATGCTAATATAATGACAATCCGACTGTCCTTGTGTATAATCCTCCCTCCTCCCGTAGAATTTGAAATGGAACTTACTACTAAAAGATCAAATAAAAATTAAATTAGAAATGAAAAATAATAAAAATAATCGATATTCTTTGTAGCAAAGGACAATCTGACTGCCCCCCTTCCACCTTAAATTTAAATTGACCTTAGATTTCCGACGTTTGGAACTGTTACGGTTCACCTTCAATGACTAAACTGAAAATTGTCTAATATTAAGTAAATATTTACTTGTTTTGTACCGAGTAAATCATATTCTTAAATTATGAAAAAATTCACTTGATTTAAGAAGACGTAGTTTGATTAAAGTGGACTGTTCTCACATTAAGTAAAAACTTCCTTCATTGAAGAAAATACGTTTTCAATTTCTAAAAATAATTTATTTGGTACACAACAAGAAAATATTTACTTGATAACAGACTTTTTTTTTAATGTAGAATTTCATGACGTCGAAAAATATTATAATTAATAAGAGAGGTGGAATTGGTCCATTAAATAAAAAACTACAGAACATTTTCTTTTTGAACAAATTATAATGTTCCGGACTGTTTAATGTTCATTCTATTTCAACGTAAGAATATCTGTAATTTATTATGGAATTTGAGTTTTTGATATTATTTATTAAAAAGTATCCTGTGTATAAATTTATTCTCGAATCTAAGTAGTATCGGGTTAGTTTTCCTTATTAGATGTTCGGATCCAGAAAGGATTTTACAATTTTTTTATTATCATTTTTGCTATGACTCTTGCCTTAAAAAGGGATGAGCTATTAGTTAGCCCGAAACGTTGACATTTGTGCAACAACAAACGAAATTACTGTATCTTTTTGTGTAAAACGAAAAAGTACATAATACTGTTGCCTATATTATGCATATACATTATACATAAACGCACGCTAAGTAGTACGGTACATCAGCACATCAGTATAGTCTTGGGCAAAAAACATCGAGAAAAATTCACCAGCCCTCCCTCCATCATCGGCCTATTATGCATCCCGTTCCACATCGGTTATCGGTAGGATAGGGCGTCAGTATATACATATATACATACATACATATATATATATATATATATATATATATATATATATATATATGTCGGAGTTGCACACCGCGACAATTCATCTCGCTCGCGCGCCACCGCAACATTCAACAGCAGCAGCAGCAGCAGCAGCAACGGCAAAGTGCAGGATTACGCAAGCATTCACCGCGTCATCATCCGCGTATCATATATAATACGTTTCTATATAAGTAGCGACACCAGGCGGCACTCGAGTGGGCGCGTGTGCTATGCACAGGAGCCTTGATAGTGATGAGGGGGGATAAGGGAGAAAGAGAGAGAGAGAGAGAGAGAGAGAGTGATGGAGGGAGGGAGTGCCTGTGGGAGAGGAGATGAGCACTCGAGTTTTCGTCGTCGTCCTCCGCTCTCTCTCTCTCTCTCTCTTTTTTGTGTGTCCCTCCCCTCGGCTCCTCTCTTCCATTATTCAGAGGCATATCGGTCACGTCGGGACTTCTTATGAGAAACTACGCGATCGCGCGCGCACGGTTGCACCGGATGCGGGGCAGCGGCAAGTAAGATGACTGAGACGTCACCGAGATATATATATATATATATATATATATATATATATATATATATATATATGTATAGGCCGGATGCGCGCTGCTGCATTGGGATCGGCTGTGTTTGCGCTTACGATTAACTGGAGAGGGGGTATAGTTTTTGCCCGCCTCCCTCCCCCGCGCGCGCGCTAATCCTTGGTTCGGAGAGGATTGACGTGTAATATCTATATGTATTTGCGCGAGGAACCGCGGGATGATTTTGGCCCGATTTTACGAGTGAGATTTGCGGCTAAAATCCGTTTTGTTTTGTTAGTTTTTTTTTCGGGATTTTTTTTCCCCGACACGCGATCGAAATCTGGTACTTTCTATTATTCAAGTATACGTGACTGGTCGAACGACTGTACTGAGAAAACAGAAACAGAACTGAACTGAAGAAATGAGAAAACCTGGCAAACAACCATATATATATATATATATATATATATATATAATAAAGGTCTCGCAATAGATTGCCCTTAATGGGTTTCTCCGCGATTTCGCCGGCTGCGGATTTCACACCGAATGTAAATATAATAATGCGGGGGATTGCGGGAAGGATTGCGGGAGAGGCTTTAAATACTATATATATATATATGCCAACGTGTTTAACCTATAAATCGCGCTGGGCTAAATATGGATGCAGTCCAAACGAGAGGGTTGTCCACGCGGCAGACACGTGGAGAAATTCTATTGTCTTACATAAGGCCTCCAAGCATCAAATGTACGCATGTAAGTCATCATATAGAATGGGACAAGCTCTCGAGATTCGGTCGACTTGTTTATAATTATTTTGTCTAATTCAAAGCTGTGTACATAAAATGACGCGACAAATATAGATATTAAATCTATATTATAACGACCAAGATAAAATATATTTTTTTTACTTCAATGGGGCGATAGTAATATAGCGTAGTATATTTCTGAAATTTTTATTCATTGAAAAAAGGAATTGATTTTATTATTCAATTTTACTAAACGTTTTACCAAAGTAATTCGGCGATTTTAAATATTTTGCCGAAAATGGCGAATTGTACTAATTATACAATTATATAATGTAAGAGTGTATAAAATTTGCACTGAGTCATGACTTTTACTGCGAAAGGATTTTTCGACGATATTATAAACTCAAGTTTCATTCTTCGAATCTTCCGCAAGTGGCAAAAATTTACGAATCGAAGAATCGTTTAGACTGTATAAGACCGGTAACATATCAAAAGCAATGTATTGGAGTCAACTCCGATAAATGGACTGTGTTAAAATTCTAAGCGCTTATTGTAACTCTCGTGTTACTGATCTATACTTATTCACTGATTCGCAGTGGCTAACTCTGATAATTTTTATATTATTTTCAGTCAGTGTTTATCCACTGATGGACTACTAATCTGGATTCACTGATTTATACTTTAAAGTATATATATTTATACTTCATTGATTCATATAAGACGTTCTATGAAGTATGTTTAGCATATATTACATTTCAATGAAGTTTTTATATACTAATTTAAATTTTGAATGTAAACGAGAATATAGAGGGCAAAAGAAATTTAACCTATATAGAGACCTGTGTGAAATCAATAAAACATAACTCACACTTTCATTGTAAAAAAAACAATAAAATTGTCAGTACTAAATTAGTGAATATTCTACTTTACATTTACGTAAAATAGATCGAAATCAAAATGCTTAAACGGTGTAATTTTAACTGATTCCGATATTGAAAACTTCATCGTTATTTAGAAGTGAGTTGCAATTTTTATACTCATTCAAGTATTGATAGTATCAAACTGTTATGTTTACCTAAAATATGAAATTATTATAGAAAATTGACATATTTTGCAGCAAAAAACAGTTATTACAGAATATGCAATACAGCCCCATTGGAAAAACGCGCTTGACACAGCGGATTTGGACCCGGCACACACATTAGTCGGTTGCGAGTGAATATTTTATCTATATATATATATATATATATATATATATATAATATATATGTTGCACATAATACATTTTCCTCTAAATCTTCCCCGGTTTCTTCTTCATTACAATTATACTTTTGCTTTTGCTAAAAGTTTAAAAATCAACTTGCTCGGCTCATCTCTTTTAACTCGTAAACGGAGGGGGGTTGGGCTCGGACGATAATTCGCTCGTCCGGCCGGCCCGAGCACATCGGGCGCAATCTGCGCGAGAATCGTAACGCGCGCAAGGCTCGCGTAATACAGGGTGTACCAAATCCCATCGTACACGCTTGCCGATCGGCAATAAGCAGGCGAGCTCGTACATAAAGGGCGCTCCGAATTTCCAGTCCTTCCTATCCATCTCCATGCCCCGCGTTCGAGAGCCGAGCTTAGCTTTCGCTCATTGGTCGATGATCACATTTACACGTATAGCGCAAACTTTCGAAAATACACGCAACCTTTGTATTCGAGCTTCCCTGCTTAAATTACCAAGGCGCCAGTGTGAATAATCGCATTTGGGACACCCTGTATATTCTCATATATATATATATATATATATATATATATATATATATATATATATATATATGTATATAACTGACGGAGAAAATTATATTTTTAATTACGTCGGGAGCAAGTTCATAATTGGTGCTCACTACGCGGGGGATGAAACTTATTAGCTCGGCAAAGCCGCCCGCCCTCGGGCGCTTATATAAACCCCTCCCTCGTTTCCAGGGGAGATATTATACCTCCGAGCCAGGAGCGTAACGAGAAATTTTCAGTTGGAATACACACACACACACACACACACACATATATGTGTCCGGGATATTTAATAAAATAGAAATTTCGCATTTAATTAAAGGATATTTTTATTTTCCCCTCCTCTATTCGAAATTAGAAACATATTAATAATCTAGAATTAATAATGAAAGAAAATTATAAAATTATAAACCAATAAATATTAAAATAGAAAAATTTTACATTTCAAACATTATAAATATTATGAACGAAATTTTATGACAGAAATCGTTGCAATAAGGGGAGAAATTGTAATGGAATACAATATAGTCCGTATACAGTTAACTTAAACGATATGTCATTGTAATATAATAATGATCTTTAATTCTTACATTTCAATTGAGGTACATAAAAGAAAGATTAAATTTTTCTAAGAATTTTTATGGCATTATCGAAATCTAATTTGGCAACTCTGCAATCACGTATTATAAAAGCTTATATTATAGCAGTACGAAAAGTGCGATAAAAGGATGCAATGACTATAGAGGAAAATGGTAGGTAATAGCTATAATCTTAAGAAAGGCATTTAACCTCAATTATCTAGTGGCGTAATTTTCTCAAAGATAAAATTTTTATATTTACATAGTTTATATCTTATAAAAACGCCTATTACAAAACATAATAATATCATATATAGATTTTTCAAACTTTTCTATTTAATTTGATTTCTTAGGGTTATAGATGGATTAGTATATTCCGCAGTATAGTGCGAGAAATAAGTGATCTTTTTTATTAACGAGAATATCGACAGTTAATTTTTTTTACCGTGATATTTTGCGCCCGAGAGAAGCGATGTAATAATTACAGCTTTCGGAAATAATTACAAGAAAGCATAGAGGAGACAATGCAGAAAACTTTATCGTACACATAAAGGATTATGAAACAATATGAGAATCCTTTTAAAAGGAAACAGGAAAGTACTTTTGCGAGAATCTGTCGGCTTCGTCTCTTTCAAGTGTTCTTTTTAAGACGATTCACAAATTCTTTCAAAACTTTTTAGGAAATACATTTAGAATCTATTTTTGTTTCTTTACGTAAATCCTTCCACAGAGAAATATGAAAAATACTTGTAAGAGCTTTAATTTTCCGTGCAGAAATACTTTCAGAATTTTTTCCATGATATTATTTCCTGATATTATTACAATAAACTCTTATAGAATATTCTATATAGGAATCCACGGCGGGTTCCCTACCGGAAACTTACCAAATATCCAGAATCAGCGCTTTTCATATACACGTATGTAATACTAAATAATCAAAACTTGGATTTTCTATCTGGAATCCAGGCAGATTTTCTTACTTTGTCCTATATGGGAAAAATCTGCGGTTTCCTTACGGTATCGTACAAGTCATTGCAAAATCCGTACTTTTGTATTTATATTTGATTAGGAGTGGAGAGTTCTTTATCGTTGTTCTATATCGAAAAGGACTGCGAATTGTCTAGTCTGCAACTGATAAGATATTCGGATTCAACGCTTTGAATACTTATAGCCCAGTAGAAATAAGCACAAACTTAGATTTTTTATTTCGAATCCAGGCAGATGTCCTAACTTTGTTCTATATATGGAAAGGACCGCGCGTTTTTACCAGCAGAATCTTAGAAAATATTTGAGAATCCGTAGTGCTTTTAATGTAACTGTTTAATTTACCCTATAGACGAAGTAAGGAAAGAGTTAGGTTTTTATCTACAATCCAGGCAGATTTCCTAACTTTGTTCTGTATGGAATAGAACTGTGTGTTCCCTAGCGGTATCTTATATGAGAAAGATCCGTGGGCTTCCTAGTTGGAATCGTATAAGATATCCCGAGGTCCGCGCTGTTAACACGATTATACAATACCGTAGAAGTTCAAACAAGTCCAAGTAACGGATTTATTTTTCTAAACAGCGCTCGTATGATTTTACCCACTGAAGCCTTTCATATCGTAGAACAGCCGTTCCGAGTCGAGGGAATATAAGGCCTGGGTCGTAAAGTCCGGAATGCACGAATGACACTTATCGCACAGGCGTAATCACCTTACAAGTTTCTCATAACGTCACGCACGGCCTCGCGGTCGAGAAAGATAAAAGCCTTAACTCCGCAGCGAGGGCACGCGGGGCAAATGAATAAAAAAAAAAATAAAAAAGAAAAAAGTACTACGACTTAATATCATCTTATCCTCCTCATAGTAAATATATAGAGAGATATATATAACTTTTAGCCCCGTGAGGGCGCAATTTCGCACTATGTACAGGCGCATCCCTGGCGCTAATCTCGCGTTAGGTGCGGCAATGTTTCCCCCTCCTTTTCCTGCCGTACAGCGTCCCAGAATATATATATATATATATATATATATATATATATATATATATATATAAACGCAATGGTGAAGGATGGGAAAAGGAGAGGGAAGAGCATGGAAGCTCTCCCCTAGATCGATGGGGTTGAAAGGGATGAGGGAGAAGAGGAAGAGGAGTGGAGGGGTGGCAAAAAGGTATAAGGTATATATATATATATATAGGTGAGCAATAAGGCGCTGGGCACCGCACCCGTTACGATCCCTGATCTGGCCCGAGAGCCATATAGTGAAGTTAGCGTGCGCACTTTGCTTTTCGGAACGGGTGCGGGCAAAGTTGGATGGTGGGAAGGGGATGTTTTCAGAGCTTTCTTCCTGGTTTTTTACGCTTGGTTATTTCGCGCGGCGGGAAAACTTGGTTATAGTGTTGGGGCGCCTGCTACGAACTAATGAGCGAGTAAAATAGCGAGGCAAAGTATGGCTTTTATCTAATTGTACGATTCTGTATACGTTAATGGGAACGTAAATTCTCGAGGCTGCAATGAATCCCTCGTACAAAAACGGTGGATAACAACGAAATCTTTTACAGAGGCGACCGTTGTCGTGTTCAATATTCTTATTTATTTACAATAATATTCACCTGTAGAAATTCATTCTCGAATCTATCTCGCATCTGGTTCATTTTCCTTATTTAATGTTCGGATCTAGAAGGGAAATCTAGTCTGATCCTAGTTGCGATTTGTCCCACTTCTATTAGACTTTTAGTTAGGGAACGAGTAGTATTAGTATAGAAAGCTATGTGAAAATTTAAATTAGATACACATAATGGATTTACCAGTTTAACAACACAGTTGTGATTTTTTTTTTTTATGTTATTTAACGTCGCTCTATTTATGCTTCCAAATATCGGTGCTAATCAGCGACGGAGGTCTACGATGTGTTTGTAAACAAAGCACATGTAATTATTACAGCGGTGCTTGTGTCAATCGGCCGAGACCGGGATTTGAACTCGGATCACCAAGTTACTAGTCCTTCGCTCTAGCGATTGAGCCATCGTAGGCCTGAAATTGTGATACAGTTGTGATTATATACATTATTCGCAATATTCATCTTAAGAATTAATGTTTCAATTTAAAAAAAATTGATATATGGTGAGGCTATTCTTTTTTTGGTAAAAATGATCCTCAATACTACAGTCGAAACCATTATTCTAAAACATAATTTACTTATACATACACCGTGTTTTAGAAAAGAATCGCCAGCTTACCTAAATGGGATAGGTCAGGGCGTATGTTCATCAGTCAATTACAGTGAACTCAATTTAATATCTATAAGATAGTCGTGAATTTTTAATTGTCACAATAATAATTGTTTATCTTCTTGCCACGATAACAATAATGAGCAAGCTGCACGATTACATTCAATCCGATATAATCGTCTCTTTGTTCTGATGCATAACATTTATGGAAGGAGAACATTATTTCTTAAGTATAAAATTGAACAATATGCTTCTGACGCATGGCTGGTTAAACTTTGAAGAGTTGAAGACTGGTTGAACTTCAGAAAGAGACGATGCTCTTTTGCAATCCCTTTTAGTTAGGCTGACGAGTCTGAAATATAGAAATACGATGTTATAGTATAATATATACAGTGTGTATCCAATACGATTGCTCTCACTGGTGGATCAGTAGTAAGCTGGGCGAGTCTATAGACATGGCAGTTACGTACCAATGCGGGGTATTCAAATTGAGAAGACTGGTGGAGACTTTGAGTATCATCTGAAAATTAATGGGAGATTATAAATATAAATATCGTTATCTAATATCAACATTTGTAAGTTAGGAAAAGCATACGTAAATACATAAATAAAATAAGTATAAACGCTTTCCTGTCGCGGTCGATAGGCCCTCCCGTTGTTCTGTATATACAGAATATTATCATCAAATTCTCTACATGCCTTCTTGGTTCCAATGCCCCCTCTGATTTAGAGCCGAATTATAGCTTTTACTCATGGGCTGTTCGACACTGGCACGTAGAGCAAATACGAGTTGCAACTTTCCAAAGTGGATAGAGGCTTTGTGAAGCTCTACTGTGAAGAATCATGTTTGAGACACACTGTAGATATAATACACAGGCGCGCGCGCGCAAAATAGGGGACGCGATACTCTGATGCTCAAAGTACAATTCCGAAACGAAGCGAAATATCCCGTGCTTATCTAAATCGTGCATCTTGGAATTGTCTCGTAGCGTGCGTGTTCCAAAAGCTACACCCTCAATCTACCCACGCTATGTCGGCGCGTAATATATATATACAAGCGCTGTTATACGCTGTTATACGCTGTTATACTTTTACTTGAGGTATAATAATAGATATCAGGCCGAGAAGACAAGTATAGAGTATATTAACAATGAATGACGACGACAGCTAACAAAAAAAATAGTCCATACATATTTTCTACGCTTCGAGGAAAAAATTTATAGGGCTGCGTGTATTGGAAGAAAGGGAGAGCGAGCTTTGCTCGCGTTATCATTCTTATCGCCCTAGTGCGGAACAAGATAGACAGTGAGAGAGAGAGAGAGAGAGAGAGAGAGAGAGAGAGAGAGAGAGAGAGAGAGAGAGAGTGAGCGAGCGAGCGAGAGAAAGACAGCAGATATCAAGTAACAGTATTACACAAAGGAGGGAGACGGAGAGAACGTCGCCACCGCGCTACTGATGTGCGCACCGGTCAATACTCAAGATCCGAAGCTGGTGGTGAACTCGAGTCTGAGAGGACTGAGGGCGGACACGTATACGTGCAGTATCCGCAGGATATATAGCAAAGTTGAACGCAATAAAGAAAATATTCTTAATCCCCGTCTTCGTCCCTAATTTCCACCATTGGAGCTCTGATTTTCTTCTCAACATTCCATTAAATTTAAATTATCGAACGTATCAACATTATATTATTCTTTTTGTTTTTCTGCTTTAATCGCACACCGAGAGATGCGTACGTGTAAGCTATACTTATTAAGGCTTGAATGATTTGGAAAAACTGCACGTAAAGAAAATACGTGACAGCGAACAAACCAATAAATTATCATTAGCGTGAATAGAAAACTCAGTGCAGAAAGAATAAATTGAGACTATAATTATACAATATTCGATGACAAATATAAGTTGATACTTCTGTTATTTTTCTCCATCTAATCGTTGATATATAATTAAAAATAGCTATAATCAAATTATGTCAAATAAAACATGAAAAAGATCTCTCGAAAAATCTGTGAACAACGTAAGCTAGCTTAAAGAAATTATACGTAGACATAATATTTTATTCGATCATAGAGAGATTTCATTTATTTGTCTATATATTATCTGACCATGGATGGAATAAATAAAGTATCTTATTATTTTTCTACAAAAGTATAATATATATATAAAAATCATTTAACAATACGCATTGATGTATATATTCAACCTTTAATGAAAACTTCGTTCTGGACATCAGAGTTACATGACGAACATCAAATTTCTATTACTAATTAGTGTAATTTATTAAAGGCGTGTGTAATAATATTGTAGAATGTCCAGTGTACTTGCACCTATACGCACATACTTTGAATGCTTTCCTTTGATGGACCCGCATAATCCGACGTCTTAACTCAAAACTATTGCCAAATTATTGTGTTGCATTGTATTTGAATAAATATCATATATATTCAGATGCTTCAATCTAGATTCTGACCTCACGATACTTCTAGTACGCCAGGGCGGAGTGGAGTTACAATTATCTAACTATACAGTCTTTTTGGATAATTAACATGAGCCAGGTAGTCTTCGTTTCCGAATGCTCGCATCGATTTCAATTTTGGACGATGAAGAATTGATATAATTGACCAAATTGGAGGGAAGCAGCTATGGCCTGTGGAAGTTTTGAATATTTTTCTTATTGGATAAATTTGATAAGCCATGTCGAAGGCACAGCGACCTGAACCAAACGTGATAGAACTACATAGGAAAATCGGAAGTAGGATAAATCACAAGCAGCTATATTTAATTCTAAATTCCGTCCGAGGCAAATTTGGAACAAAGTATGAAAAGTTTTTCTAGAGATTCTGATGAAGTAACAAAATTATAAGGGCTCTGTGGAAGTTTTATTCCTTCCCGATTGTCTAAGAGAAATCATTGGCTCTATAGTTTGAGTGATAAAAAATATTTGCTATAATGTTTCGAGCGTAGGTGTACTGCCGACGAACGCAACCACCCCAGATCAAAATATTTGGCAGCCTTCCTCGAAAATGCTTAAAGTTTCGATTGTCTCGGAACTGCACGTTATCAGGATGCCTTGTGGCTACCAGCATCTATGGCTGTACCGTGTCGTGTTGCTGAAATTAAGAGCACGTTATATTTATCGTCGACATTTTTCAGAATGCGAATGAGTGAAGTAGCATCCTCTTAAGAAAAATTGAAGTTAAAATCATTGCTTTTAAAATCATTAGTAAACTTGCCTTGTGTATTAAGATCTTCTGTATCGTTTGTTATGTACTACACTAACTTTTGTCTGAAAAAATGAATAATATATAGTCTATTGTTAATTTTCGACTTCTATAAATTCATTTTAAAATAATCATTTTTCTATCTTTTATTGTATATTCAGTCACGCAAAAATTACTTATGACTGAACCCATTCAACTTGAGATTTCAGTCTGTTTTGCAGTCTTAATCAATTTTACAGGAGTAATTTATGTTATTAATGTCATTCAAATTTTGATTTATAGTCAGTGATCCAGCTCGAGCATTTGGTCGTTTGTATTTTGTTATAAATAAAAAATTTGAAAAATAGAACAGTTCTTGATCAGATAACTATTTTCGTTTAAATATATATATAATTAGTTCTATAAAAAATAAATTGATATTTCAATAAATAAAAAACTAAATTTAGATATACAGTAGTAACCTTGTTAAGTGACTATATTTGACATATACATGTGAATGAAATAATATTAAATATTCATTCTATATAAGCAAGTGAGACATCGGAAATATTTTCATGTATTTTATGCTATAATAGAATTATAAGAAGAAAATTAGATATTACTTGCAGTGCATAGGATGGTCTGAACAGATTTTTACAGCTCAATTTAGTTCTTTATTTATTAAAACAAGAATTTACTTGTTTTATTGGTATTTCGTTTCTATTCATATAAAGATTTTTAAAAAATATATTATTTAATTGTATATAATTATATATGAATATATATGTGTGTTAGTTTAATAATTATTCTTTAAAAAAAAAGTAACCACTTTAGCTGCGCTAAAAAATTCAGAATGGAATAAAATTTTTACTCCTAGCAAATGAATCACAAAAAAGCATTCAAAATCACATAGAATATGAAAAGTACGTTTTTTAAATATAATTAAATTAAATATAACTAAAATAACGTGAACATGTCAAGCAATACGTTTCTGCAGATGTTCGGGTCACTTTGTTTTTGTTAGTTCTAGTTTTAAAAATATAGTATGATATACTAATGGGACGTCGCTCTCTCTCTCTCTCTCTCTCTCTCTCCCTCCGTTGCGTACATACAAAATATACTGTTGGTTGAATAAGTAATTTCATGCGGAACATTATAGCTAACTTCAGGTGAGAAATTTAGATTTCATCCAAATTCAGGCGAGACATACCAAAATCACCCCTCGCTTTCTACCTCACACTGTATAACACATCTAATGATGCATAACTTCCAAAAATAACTTTACCATGCATTCAACGATTATCCACAAATATAAAATTTAGTATCACGATTATTTCGGAAGCCATTAAATACCCTTTAAAGCCCAATAATGCAGGGGCGACCAAACTTAAACGAAACGAAATAGAAATATATATCCAAATATATATGAGTATATCTATTCATACACACGCTATCTTATTATAATTTCTTACTTCCCGTCACGACTTATGTATATACTATATACATCGAACGCGTGCGCTCGGACAAAAAAAATTGTAGCTATAACGTAATAAATCTCGGGGCAGCTCCCGAACTACGGAAGCATATCGCTCAACCAATCGGAGCAGCAGATTCACCCGCGTCGTTTTATCTATTAATACGTGAATCGGAGAGAGCGCGATGCCCAGGCATCGCTCGGATCCTACGACGATTGGTCTGGCGCTAGTGTGAGGGAGGGGGGGTGCGAGGGCGTATCGCGGCACTGCCGCGAAACGCGCGCGCCTTTTTCATCGTCGAGATGAGGTGCAGCCGCGGCGCGTATGGCCGATGCAAGCGTGCACGCGTGATTCTTATCCGGTTATAGGAGTGTCGCGTAAGCTTATGATCTTATAATCATAAGCATTGGGAATTTTCGAAGGATATAATATAAAGAAATAATATATTCATATATATATATATATATATATATATATATATATATATATATAGTTTTAATTTAAAGAATTTTAAGAGTTTCCTATATATGATTAAAATAAAGTTTTATTCAGGATTGTAACAATACCTGTTTTGTCGTACTACAGCGCCCTCCTTCATATTCAGTCTCAGGACATTATCATGAAATCAATTCAAATCGCACATGAAATTATCTAAACACACGTAGTTATCATTTCGAGAAAAAAAAATTCTGTAAAATAGCTTGAAATAATTGGAAAAAATCGTTTAAAATCAAATCGAAATCGAATCACATTGCTCAAATTTCCGAAATAATTTTTTATATGTATGGCAGAAACACTTGCGCCTGCTAAAAAATACTGATTTTATGCATATAATACTAAAAAAAAGAAGAAAAAAACTGTCCCAAATCCCTAAATAACTGCCCATCTGCTCCAGTCAACAAACGCGCGTATCATCCGGCAGATAATTAAGAGGTGCCCGATCTGAGACTTGCCGGACTGCGAAAGTTTTTTTTCGCCTCGTACAAAAATAATGATTCATCACGCTCGGGCGCAACGCATTTTTCTCTAGCTGTTGAAAATCTTCCGACGAGGACGGGAAGGGAAGCAAATCACGAGGACAATCGATCAAAATGAAGCAATCGTTAATAAGTATATAGATATATAAGATCCTTTATACCGCCGCCCTTCCTGACATCTACTCTATTTTCACGCCCTCGATTGAACAGTATATAACAGATATATATGCGTATATCTCCTGACAGTCGGCTATTTTATTATTCAGTGTAACGCAGGATTTGGATAAGGAAATCATTATTAATAAACAAAAGGTTTATTTACGTAAAGCGATTTTTATCTAAATTAATAAAGATCAATTTCTAACTATTATTAATATGTGCGCGCGTGTATATGTGTGTGTATTTCATACAGAATCACATTCGAAAAAATCATTTTTAATCTCATAGATTTTTCGTATTATTAATAGAAAATAACTATGTGTACATTCAATTTTATCGTGTATTAATATATAATATAATATAATTAGAAAATTTTAATTTACTATAATATTTAAATATACTAAATTAATATAAATATACTATAAATATAAATTTCAATTTATATTTATTAAAAAAAATTAAATTAATCAATATTTTTATTGTTATTACAGTCTTTATAAATATAATATATTAACTAAAATAAAACTGATTACTAAAGATAAATTAGATTATAATAATAAAATAAAATAAAATAAAAATAATAAACTATATTCTATGTTACTGAAGAACAACCTGACTGTCCCAAGCACCTTATTTTCACCTTTTCAAACCGCTACGGTTCATTCTCAGGAACTAAACTGTATATTTAAATATACTATATTACTAAACATGTTAAATTTTGAATTATTTTCTTTTTCTTGCAAGTAAAATTTATTTTAATACATACATCTAAAATTATAGGTCACTTACCGATTTCTTTTCCAGTCGCATCAAGTCGCATATTTGTTTAAGCGAAATAAAATTATTATTTGTAATGTACGTGAATAATTAATAATAATATATGTGAAAATACAGTTTACAATATATATATATATATATATATATATATATATATATATATATATATATAATAAACATGAAAATAATATAAATTATTAACATTTTTATTTTAAATAGATAATTCAAAAAATAAAATGGAATTATTTATTGGAAAGAAGGAAATGTGTACGAATTTAAGTTAATTTAATTTTTTGGGACTTCTAATAAATAAAATAAGAATAAAATTTTTAATTCAAATAAAAAAGATCTGAATAGATTCTATATAGAATTCTCTTGATATTAACTTTTCATACATACTAGAATTTAATTATCCCAAGGAAAAATAAGGAGATCCAACTGGATACGGGAAAGATTCTGTAGTAAAATTATACAGTCCTAATGCTACATGACACATTTTTACTTGTACTTTTTTAATATTTACATAAAGCATTATTATTGTTCTCAACTGCATTGGATCTTATAAATCCAATATTATTAACAAAATATTATTCATAAAAAAATATTCGGTAGGGAGCGAATTTCTTTTTATGTATAGTAACAATTACATTATAACTACAACTGTTAAGAGAATATCTTATATTTTATGTAACGCAAACTGTAATATATTGGATTTGCTATCGTAAAATTACAACGCATGATTATACGACTTTAGTTAGCCATTTCAGGAATCCTCTAATACATATTTTGAAGCTCGTATAATTACAAAATTGGTGTGTTCGGGCAGCCATATTGGATCCGTCATTTTAAATTTTATGATTTTATTTACATAAAGAGAACTGTTATTCGATTTTCCGAAGACTAAAATCATCATCAAGGTTATCTCTTCTAAGTTCAAAAAACAGAGTATCCTGTTCAAAAACAGAGTACTATCGTGATATAAGAACTCTACATTGATTTAGGAATAATATGCAAACAAATTAACACTTCCGCATATTTACCACGTACTCTATATACCCATTAAATAATCCACTCTAAGCCAATCCCTTCGAGGCTTCAGAATTATAATAAATTATACACTTTGGATTCATTCCCGACGCGTCCGCGAGAACTCGGCAAAAAAAAGGAGGAGGGGGTAATATATAATATGGACGGTTAAAAGTTCTCCATCTATAGGTCGCTGAAAGAACAAGAAGCGCGCCGCGCAGCAGGAACAACCCGCGGCGATCCGACAGTTCGCGCCTCTCTCGGCAAACATCACACCCACATTCAGGGGCGCACAGCTCATATATACTTCATCACGAAACCCTGATTTTTCACGCCGAGCCTTTTATTATGCATACATACATACATACACACACACACGAACATAATAATAATTTCCAGGTTTACGATCGCATAGTGTTATAGCTCCCGATGCGCGCTGCAAACCGATGGTAAAACAAAACGGAAGCCCGCGCCGCGAGGAGTCCTTATGCGTGCGTTAATCCTGGCGGAGCGCGGCCTGTATTTTTGATGAGTGCGTGCGGGACGCGCGGGGAGGGACGAAGGGGGGGATGAGGAGAAGATAGGCAAGAGACAAGAGCATATGTGGCCTGGCGGGGTGCCTCGGACGCCCCGCGCTCGGGCTCATATGTATATACATACATATATATATATATATATATATATATATATATATATATATATATACACTCATTGGAATTTAATGATGTCGACCGATGGGAGATGGGCAACAGCAACCCTTCGCCCCATTCGCTCTACAGGGGATTTGGCGCATGTTTCATTTTCCTTCTTTTTTATGGCACTCATCATATTGTCAGTATATATAGCGAGCGTTGAACTAAGATGATAAGCTCTGTATATATCAATTATAGAGCTTCCGCTCTGTTGCTCTTTTTTTTTTCTCTACATCGACGATTTTCGGAGGCACCTGTCGAGCGAGCGCGCTTGTTATACAGCCTTATTATCTATACGTATGTTAGAGATATATGTGGAAAGCGTGTAGATCGGAGATAATGTTGAGAAGGGTAATTCAGTTTTCGAATTATATATATGTACATTTATAGTGATATATAAAGCTTCAGAAATAGTAGGCCATCGTACACCTTTTAAGTTCGTATTTTTATTGTTTGTGTAAATCTGGCCTGGAAGAAGCAAAGGATTTTATAGCTCTGCAAAAACTTAAACAGAACGAAGAATAATATTTATTTCAGACAGTTACATTATTTTGATGATTTACAACCTTGAATTTTTTTATGTTCGTTCATTATAAGGTAGCTGTTTGAAATAATCAGCGGGCTATGTTGAATTGACAAATAATAAATTTCACAATATAATGTTGTCGGTACGTTGTTCAAATTAATTTCAACTATTTTAAAATTTATTGACTCTTTCTACACGATATGCCATGACTTCGAACAAATTTAAAAATAATAGCAAATATATGATTTCAACATGATATCAATGGACTGCATAGATCTATGTAGATCATGTGATATAATTATTCTGGCACTTAGACTGCTTTTATTACCAATGAACCGCCGTAAAATCTGAAATAAAAAACATCAAAATCTTGGTTAACTAGATAGTCAGATTGTTTCGAGGATTATTCTTTGCTAAAAATATTAATTTCGCTTGCTTATATATTTCGGATTCGACTTTGGTAAATGAAAGGAGTCCAGCTGGCAATGTAATTATATTTGTTTGTAAAATCATTGCAAGACCGATAAAAATATTGTTAAGTATCATAATATACTTTACGGACTGTAGGTAGACCGTAAAGTATGACTTTTCGAAAACATATTGCACTTTATACAGGCACATTTACGTGAAAAACTAAGCAACCTTATATTCCTAATATAATTCCAATACAAGGAGCGACACGTATCCGTAAAGTTGTATTTACGACCTCAAAATAGTTGGTAAAGTCGTACTTTACGGATACTTCATCGAAAAACATTACTTGCACTACGGCCGTAGAAATCTATCACTTTTTGCGTAAAGTAACAATACTCGGACATGATTCGCAGTAGGTCCTCGGATACAATTTTTCGCACTAGGCCGTAAAGTAATACTTTATGGTCTAGGTACAAATCTATTATATTAGTTCAGTGTATAATAAGCGCACATAGTGTTATGATATCAGCGAACTTCAAATAATTTCAAACATAATTTCAAATATAATTTTATAAAAAAAATTTGTTTATAAAATTAGAAGGATATCACAATAATTCATTAGCAAATTACCAATGATTTTTAAAAATAGCCATCTAGAAGTCCTGATGTAATTTTTAATTCAATAGAATTAGAAATTTCAAACTAACGAAAATACTTTAAGGCTTTTAATATCAATTTAAGATCATATGGCCTTTTCTCGCACTTTCTGTAAAGTTATATATGTGGATACCGCGAACTTACTGTACAAAAAATTTACTCTCAGCATCTTTATATAATACTTATAATAAACACATTATGTACACACACATCGCGCGCACATATGAAGGAGCCATCCGTGAATTTCAATTGCTCCCATGCATAATTCGGGTGCCTTTATAATACATACAATACATACAACATGAAATTCGCTAAGATTAATAACCTGCATTTTACACTCGATTAATTTCATTCGAAATAACCCGCTAGACCCCTCGACGCCCCCTCTCCCCCATCCCACACCTTTATCATTGTTCGACCCCTCACGGTCGCCAGCAGGTTGGGATTACGAACCCTTTCGACAAGTGCATTTGGAGTCTCGGCTGCCGAGTGCGAAAAGCGAATAAATACGAATAAATGCGACAAAACAAACGAGAGAATGATAAACGGCGGGCATGAGGCGAGGATAACAAATCATCGCACGGCTATATAGACTGTGGCAGTATATAGTTTCACAGCTGCTTATGTATTAATTCAGGAATGAATTGAATATAACGCATATATATATATAATACTCTATACAAGCATAGCGCGACACTGTACATATTATGTGGGTAGAGTGCAAATAATATATATACAAATCATAATATTTTGTACATACAGGGGAGGATCAATCAAATCATTTGGAGAGAGGGGGGGCATTAGAACTTTCCGAGGAAGTTGCTTTAATAAATTTTTTGGTGGAACTATTTTTAAAGCTTTTTATAGACCAATGTCCGAATGGTCAAGCGCTCTTGAATCACGATGGATCGAGACTACGGCTTAATTTGTTATAACGAAGAAAATAATTGGTTTGGGTATAAAGGCGTTGAATATTGCTTAAAGAGCATTGAAAATATCTGTTCGAATATCTAAATAATTTTCTGAACTTATATATGTTTATTGTTATGATTCTTTCATATACGGTGAAAATGTTATTATCAACAAAGAAGAAAATATACATAATTATTACAAAATATATATTAATATTAAAAAGCACACCAAAAATTGGACAAAATAGATTTTTAAAAATGAGACAAACCTCTTTTTTTATATCACGACTATAAAGATGTTCGATTTCGAAAACAATTAGAATTAGAAGATTTAAATAAAAATCAAATTAATTACAAGAAAAAAAACTCAAAAGAAGCTGAAAAATAATATACTATGAAGAAAAAAAAGAATAAGCGAATAAAATCTCGCGCTTAAAGGATGTAGTAAAAACTTATTAAATTAATTCTTACAATTTCAGGCTCATATTGTCTAAATAAGTACTTTTTTCGACTCTTATAGATGATTATAAAATTGTATTTACGATTGTCAATACAATACCAATGATGAAATAATCAGAAATAATGCATTGTGTATAAGGAAAAATTAGATACTTTGAATGTTAATTATTTACTGAATAAATTTATAATTAAAAATTTAATTTAAACCCACAAACACTTGTTCTATAGTGATGAAAATGCTGGTTCCTTTTTTAATACCTAAACATTTATTTTTCAAATTATTTTTGTCGCTCAATTGATGCGTTTATAGGTTTCGGGACATCTAAGTTTAAATTGTAAAATCGGAGGGCAGAGGTACAGAAATAATAAGCGCGGAAAAATGTTGATATGACGCCGCTGTATATGAAAACGTTTTGAATAATAATGTATTTGTGCATGGATATTTATTGTTTCTTTTCGCTTCTTATCTCGTATTTTTTCAAAGAAATCCGAGAATTCTTTAAACAAATTTTTGAATTGTCTTATATAAATAGGAAATAAAAGTGACTTTTTACTCTTTTTTATCCGTTTGTCCAGACAATGACTACTTTTTTTCAGTAATCTCTAAGCTCAAGTCTGTCAGGGCAGCTCATCGTGTATTATTTCGTTTAAACTTTCTTAGAGGGCTGTGACACCAATGCCACCCTGATTTTATTGTTATCCTACATATATTATATCTAATACGCTCGAAGAAGTATTAGAGACAAATGAAAATCCCTGGGAATCCCTTCCAACGCATAAAATTGTCACACTAGCGAAAGGCGCCCAAGCTCTCATTGGTATATATAATAATAGGAAAATCAGCTTTTGTATATACATGCATATATATATATATATATATATATATATATATATATATATATATATATAAACCACGCGGTGTCGTGCACGAGTCAATCCGCTTATACATCAATAATACAGTAAGGCCGCACATCCCTCGGTTATAACGCGTGTGCACATATAGGGTGAGAAGAGAGAGAGAGAGAGACAGAGAGAGGGAACCATCCACCGCCCCGGCTATCTCCACAGCACCAGATCATTAATCGTTGCCCTGGTGAGCGCGCGGGCTGCGAGTCCACCGGCGTGTAAATCGGCGTGTAATCCCGGCGCTCGAAGTCGTTGCGTGTCGTCCTCGCCAGCCGACCCCCCTCCCCCTCCTTCCCGCCACCCATCGATCGAGGGTTGTTTATATACACGGATAGAGGGCGAAACAACGGGAACGCCCACCGAAAATTCTGCAGGCGGATCGTTTCGCAACGCTGGCATTTTATCGCGCGCCCGTCTCCGTCGTCGTCGTGTACGATGATGGGACGGGGAAGGGAGTGGGTGGAGGGAATATCTCCTCGAGACCTTCGTAATGACGGTGCTCGAAAATCTATATGTGACGTAAAAATCCAGCAGGGGAGTGTCTTTTGTAATGTATAAGGCCGGTGAAATTCCAGCCAGGCGGAGATATTATTAATACGATTATTATTATTATACGCGTGATTATTGCAATGAACTCATAGCGACGTGCGTGGAAGCGTGCGGGATTTTTTTTTTCTTCGAATCTTGAAAAGTAGATTTAACATTGGAACCTGGATATTTGATTAGTCGTTTTGTACGCAAATTTTCACCTATTAAAAGAATTTGATTTCAAAAGTAAAAAATAATGGAAAAATGGTAGAAAAAATCAACTAAATAGCTGAAAATAAATAAATGTAAAATAAATCAAGTTAAAAATAAAATTTTAGAAAATTAAGATAAATTCAAAAGAATCAAAACTGTTCATCAAATTTTCGACCAGAAATGCACGGATCAGCACAAACTGTTGAATGTAAGATTAACTAATATTAAATATTTTCATTTCGAAATTAGACTTGATTCCCATCAAGCTGTTCTTTTCAATCAAAAAATTAATATAAATTTTTGACCAATTTTGTATTTTATTCCAATGTCACATTTTTCCAATATCCGAAATTCTTATTATTATTGTATATATATATATATATATATATATATATATATATATATATATATATATACATGATTGAAAATTTGAACGCTATTGTATATACAAAAAATTAACTTTATATTATTATTTATACACAAAAGTCTGCTATCCGTCATATTTATAATTTTTAATCGATATATATATCTAAAATATTGCAAAGAACAGCCATTCTCCATTTCTTCAACGTTGCCATATATCTATCTAGACAATTCCATTAT
Organism: Sycobia sp. Sy_11; assembly: GCA_018907035.1. NCBI lineage: Eukaryota > Metazoa > Arthropoda > Insecta > Hymenoptera > Epichrysomallidae > Sycobia > Sycobia sp. Sy_11. The sequence goes on along the minus strand of JACCIC010000015.1, from coordinate 2,640,111 downwards.
TTACCGCCAAAAATAATTCGCCCGCTGGCCTTTTATAACTTCGACGAATGCCCTGTTTATTGCCCCATGAACAAGTACAATATATATATATATATATATATATATATATATATATATATATATATATATATATATATTTAAGCTCGAGCAAGTATATATTTGATAAGCTTTAATAATACACCGTGTAACGATGGCGCCTCCCTCGCCCCTTGAAACTCTCAGCCCGCCCGCGCGCGATGATAATATTCAGAACGCTGCGCGAATCCCCCCCCCTCCGTACCCACCCGCAACATCCTCTTCCCGACGCTCATTTTATTTTCAAAAAATCATCGCCGCCATCCCCGTATCCGACCCGCGTCGCCCTCCCTCGTTCCCTCGACGAATTGAATTATTCAGCGCCTTCGCGCGCGTCCAACAGGGCGAGCGGGAGGGAGGGAGGGAGGGAGGGGGAGAGAGGGAGCCGAGGAATCGAGCGAGATTAAATTATTCGACGGTCCGTGCTCCAGTTGCTCGCGTCCCTCGGATCCACTACCCCCGGCCGCGCGATTTAAAAGAATAGGAATGAGCGCGAGAACACGCGCTGAAAGCATTCCAAGGCGCATGATTCCCCTCTGATTCGTTTTACGGCGGTCGTTCCGTTGAATTAGGGCGTGGAGAGGGAGGGGGGGGTTAAGGGCGAGGGTACGCTGGTGGTGAAGGTGTCTTCGCGTTCGCGTGTATACAATACACCTGCATTACACCTACATGTAGACGGTGAAAGGTGCACGCGCGTGTGTTTCTGTACGTATGTATACACTTGTATATATGTACAGGGTCTTCGATTTTTCTCTCCTCCGGTTGGGGAAGAATGGCAGACAACCGTAGTCGGGGAAGGAAAGGTCCTGGGAAATTGTTTTCTTTCCTAATATTATATACATTCGCGTGAGAGATAGAGAGCCAGAGAGAGAGAGAGAGAGAGAGAGAGGGGTAGAGTAGAGGGTGCGTAAAGTTTTATACTGTGTACGGCCATGCTCTAAGCGTGTCTTCAGATGAATAGGACGGCAAGCCAAAGAAAGAGAAAAAAGGAAAAACGTAATCTCATTCAATGAGTGTATAGCTATGTATGAATGCACAAACGCACACACACTAAATGTGTATAGTTGCAGTGAGAATTTTATTATATTTTTCGAAAATTTGTCAATTATCTGTATATTATGTATATGCAATGAGGTAAAATTTTACCAAAAACTATATTTGTAATCAATGATCACTCGTGCCCATATGCTTTTTTCAATCTTCTCAGCCCGTCCGATAACCATTGAATTACATGAAAATCCTTGCGGCTCTTCGTCGGTTTCTGAGGTCTCTCCAGATTTGGGAGCAGGAAAAAATTGCAGGGAGTAGTCCAATGCCGTGAATATATAATGGCGTCGGGCGCGTATAATTGTTTTATATTGTGAGCTTTAACGCACGGGAAAAGAAGAACAGCCACAGATTTCATCCGCACAATCAGTGCGAAACATCGATAAAAATTGTACGACAAGAAAGTCCAACTGTCGACGTTCCAATGTCCTGAGCAAATATATTCAAACTGTGTGATTCGAAATTTTTCAATAACAATTTTTTTCGTTATTTTTTCTATCTATCTGATTTCATGCCGACACGACCGATGAAAAAAATATATATTAGAACATTTTCACCAATTCACATTCTTGCGTGGAAGGCCAACAAAAAATTAGTTCTTTTTAAATCAACAATTAATACATTGCATTTTTTTGTGTGTGCAATTGTTTAGCGCAATTGGTAAATTTGTGTATAAAACTGACACATATTATGTTATACATACACCAATAAACATGTAGATATTTAAATTTGCATTAAAAAAAGGATTGATATGTTTAATTAATGATTGGTATAGATCACATTTTTGTTTTTCAAATTTTAAATTCGATAATAATAAGGAATCGCGTGATTAAATCAATGCAAATAGAACGTTTCATGTTGCACTTATAGTATAGTATCAACTTTATAATTATAAATAATAATAAATTTTGTGAAAGCCACGAAATTGTTAGTTGAAGGTATTTGTCGATAGTTGAAGATGTCCGTTCTTTTTTATAGTTTTACAAATTAATACGCAGTTATAGAGTTTATTCTCCGTTTTGAACAGAATTACTTATTTTAATCATTTTTGCTTTAATATTAATAAAATGATATGGTTCGTAAAATAAGTTTATAAATCGAGTATGTAAGATTCATAGATTCGCATATTTCATGCGAGAAGTGTCGTCTATCAGCGATTATCCGTATTTCATTTACCTAAAATGTTTCGATTTTGTGTAATAATTCTGTAGACAATGATTATTTTCGTGTCCATGATTTGAAAAACGGTACTATATAAATTTTTCAAGAAATATACAAAATGTACATATATATAGATTTAAATTAAATATCAAACAAACTAGTTTCGCCATCTATTGTCAAAAATCGGAGCTACGACGTACGTACCATGCGGGAAGATATGACGTTTATCTTCGAACGGTAAGGCTGTAGAGCGCATATATATTTTATAGTTAAATCCACTCAACAAATCTATATATTATAAATAATAATTTAATTATTATATTTCATTCAACATTGTATATAATTTTTATTTTTTATCAGTTCTGTATATTGTTTATTTTTACTCATATAACTTCTTCCTCTTTGTTTAAAATGTATATAAATATATAATTTTTATTATGTAAATATGTATAGATATATTTTAAAATTAATTTTCATAATTTGTAAAGAAAAAATATTTCTAATTTTAAATGTAATAATTAATAGAATATTTTTATTTTATGGAATTATATATTGAAAATTGATATAAACGTATAAAACCAGATTCGCCATTAATTTTCTTTTATAATTTCATTATTTTCAAACATTATTTATTTTAATATTAAAATTTTTATGTTTTATTGTAGTAATTATATTATTACAATGAGATATTAAAAATTTAATAGTTCATTAACCACATTTAAAAGCTGTCAGTTATCAGACAAAAATCATCCATATAAAGATATAATAGATTATTGTTACTTATTAACATTATAAAAAGATCTTCATCGATATCCAGAGTCAAAAAACTGAATAGTATTTATAATTATAAGTAATTCGCCTTCTTATCAATTTGTTATTATATGTGATTTAATTAGAAAAATCTATATTTTGTAATTCATATAGATATCTGTATGTGACAGAATTATGTCCATGGATCAGATTAATTTTGCTTATAAATATTCGTCTACAATTGATTACTAGACAGCAAAAAATTTATTCCATTCTAATACATATATGTATTTTTCATTAATTAATGAAAAATAAGAAATATGGATTAGATTAAAAATATATTTATAGCAATTTATAAATGAAACTTACTTTCAAATTATTTAGACAATTTCTTTTTATAAGTAATTAGTTGTTAAAATCAGAATATTTAATTTTAAAAAACAGAAAATAGTTTTGTGAAAACTGAAATTCGGTTTTCACTAAAATACAAGCGAATTTAATAAATATGTAATAAAATTAATAATACTTTTTATGAAAAAGAAATAAGTATATCATTAATCGTGTTTAATTATTTAATTATTTTAATTAATTAAATATTAAATAAATATTTAATTTAAAGATATATGAATCTTTGTTTTTAAGAAATATATAACGCATTGGCATTTGAATTAATACATTAGTAAAATAAACTAAATTTGTTTTAATTTTAGTGTATTTCTTTAATATATGAAAATAATATTAATTAACTATTCTTTTAATTTTATACTAAAATTATTCAAAAAGTCGATATAAGATTTTGTATTCATAAATTTATTTAGCTCGTCTACCTCTTGATTTAGAGGTAGACATTGAAAAAGCTCAAAATCGCGAACCAGAGTATAAAATTCAATAGTTAAGAATCGTATATTATATTAACGTAAAATTATGAAAAACATTATTTTTTATTTTCAATAAGTATTTTATATAGCTCAGTATGCTTCACACAAAATAACAAAAAAGATCGAAGAAACGACTCAAACTGCAATAAAATTTGCTAATGAATGTAGAGCAAGTCTGACCTTAATGATTTATATTTATTCTGTATTTAGACGCCCTGAACCCTTTCATCTTTGTTAAGCTATGCTTTCCACAGGTTGCAGCAGAAAATAAAAAAATTCACATATAAAAATCAGGAAATTTTTCGTGAAACCTGAATATCAATCCAGAATTGAGGTTACAATGCACTTTTTAGATGATCGAAAATCTTCCTTTCATATATCTAGTATTTTATGTTCTCCAGTACTATTTGTTGAGTTTTGTTGAATGTGCTATTGAAATAGGTACATTATGTGTTTCCGTTATGATGCAAAATAGCTTAGAGACTTCGTTTTACTATGAATGAAATAGCTTAATAAACTTTAAACGTAGGTAAAGCACATCGAACTGTATAAGAAATAACTTGTTAAATGAAAAAAAAACAGATATTTTAAAATATGATACATGGCCTCTTTTTGTAGCCGTGGTATGTAACCCAATATTTACCTTTATAATTCGCGTAGACGGATTTGTTGTCTTTGGTTTCTTTGGATCGACAAATAGCTGTATGGTAATTGCGCCTGCAGAAAGGGTATGTCCAAGCTGTATGCCAATAATCAGCGGTATGGAGGAATTTATAGCAGCGTTGGCATGACAGTACGTTTGTGTTTTTCCTTTTGTGTATAATTTTGACGTACAATTATTTATTTAGGACTTCCTCCTTAGTGAAAGTCTTATTCATTCCACGAATAACAGCGACTCCTTCACTGTTTTGGTGGAGTTGGTTCGTCAAGTATTGCATGGAATCAGCTTCGAGTTTCTTCGTAATTATTTTGAAACTGAAGACGTTAGAGGGATATACGCAAATTGTGTTGGATAAGTTGATGGTATGTTTAATGAAGATGACCAATTTATCGAAGCTACTTCGAAGTTCAAACCAAAGCATTTGGTTCCTAATGATTTGTCCGATATCGGTCACGGTGTGGTCAGTCGCTTTGGATGAAAAACGTTCCAATAGATTTAATTGTTTTTCATTGTCGTCGTTGTTTCAGGTACTACAATCAAAGACGTAACCAGCGTATTCTCTTATCCTTCATCATTCGTTTGAAAACTTATAATAAAATTATAATAAAAACTTACAATAAAAGGATAAATCCTTTAGTTATGTCTATTTCTGCTGGGAGTGGTTGAGCAGCAGAGGAATTTCTTTTCGAGTGGATTTCTGGCTATTACATACACTTTCAATGGCTATAGATACCGTTGAGAGAGGTTTAGAGTCGGCCTGTCGGTCATTTGCATAATGATGTCGATGAGTTTACTCTGGGCGAGCATTTTTAGTTTTTCCGGGTATAAGGCCATAGTGGTAGTTAATATACTTAGTATACACTAAACTTGACTGCACTAAACAACACTAAATTTATATTTAAGCGGAAAAAAGGCTTATGAGGCCCTCTGCAAGATCCATACGTTGTAGAACATCTGGGAGACTAAAAGAACGAGAGCTTTTGGAATCTCTTGCAGCTCTTCGGGACTGAACAAAAAGGGCCTCTCTAAAAGCTCCACGCTTTAGCAAGCGCAATAACGATACGAATAGTTAGGCAGAAGCGTTCAAACTGTGATTAATCATGATCAGAAATAGCCTAAGGGGACTCTTTCATTCTATTTTGTCGAGCAGGGTTGTACGAATCGCAAGAGAACTTTTCTGATCTTATTCTAGCGAGGCCTCTCTCCACTAAGTATGGAGCGCTTCATATATTATCTGCTGTTGCAGCACGGATTGGTTATAACTGAGGAGAGCCCTCTCCGAGATGCGTGCTAGGTCGTCGAACGTTTTCGTTCAATACTCGCTATTATGGAAGACGGAGACATGGGCCTCTCCCCGGGGAATATGCTAGAACCTAGGGAGCGCTTTGCTAAGAAGTGTTACGCGAACACGTCCGCTATAAAATAAAATGTTGCTAACTTCCGTGAAAATTATCAAGCCAGTTCTGTCCTAAAAAAGTAAAATCTAATTATATCAAAATAGATTAAGTGTATTACTTGCAGTTCATTAGTTCCTATATGGTCTTGATTTTCAATATTTGAAATAAATTTTATAAATTTTTCGAGGATAGAAAAATGTTTGTATGAATAATATAAATAGAATGTATAATACTATAAATTGGCGCTTTAAATTAACTCCATGCAATAAATTGGCATTTTACAGCCGTTGCTAAGTTCGATAAGTAATCTATTATGATTCATCAATCTACGTCTAATTTTAGATCATGCATTTTTTATTCCCTTAGATGTTTGCTATCAGTACTTCATCAGATGACATGACTTTAACAACCTTGCTTCGCTCGACCGTTAACTTCATGCCATTCCATAATGAATCACTTATAGATATTGTGACGTAACGTTTGATTAAGGATAATATATGCATTAATGTTTTATTTCGAATATAATAAAATAAGAATTTAAGAGACCGAAAATCACACATACATTAAATGATATATTTTTAATTGCATAAAATAATGTGCGACTATGATATGATCTAACAGATCTAGAATTTCGCTTTATAGATTTTCACCAAAAGGTAATACAAGGGTGATCTTAGAAGTACCTGGCCAGACCTAGAGGTGGCGGTAGTTGCTCAAAAAATGCCACTGTATTAGAAAATACACAATCTATAAAGCATATGTCTCAAGTTTGAAGACGCCACGATGTTTAGTATTTGTTTGACAGCCATCAATATTTAACGTTTTCAGTAAATTTGTAAACATGGAAAAAATTGGTTATCGTTATGTGATACAATATTTTTCTTTGAAAAGCCTCAGGCCAACCAATATAAAAGCTGAGAGATGCTCCTTCGTTTGCAACAGAAAAATATTGGGTAGCAGAGTTTAAACGAAGCCATACGAGCTGCAAAGATGAGCATTGCAGTGGTCGACCAAACGAGGTGACGATTCCAGAAATGTTAAAGAAAATTCACAAAGCGGTACTGCATGATCGTTGACTGAAAGTGCACGAGGTAGCAGACATGGTAGGCATTTCAAAAAGTGCGGTACATCGCATATTAACTGAAAATTTGGAGATAACGAAGCTGTGCGCAAGATGGGTGCCGCGTTTGCTCAAAATGGAAGAAAAACAGTTTTATTTATTAGGTCAGGTACTTCTGGGACCACCCTCGTAAGCATCAGTGTCTTAAAGGATAATTAGTATCATAATATGTTCAAATGCAGATAAGAACTTTCTTAGTTTGAATAAATTATCCTTATAATAATTAAGCAATTTGTTGTTGTTATACCTTTATAAGCAAACCTATTCTAAGAGAAAGTTTGAATAATCACTATAATTCCGGAAAGTGAAACATGACAAAAATTTATTTAAGCATAAATAATTCTTTGGACTATTGCATCTATAGATTGTAGAGACTTTACTATTGATTCATTTGTAGCCTTGATTTTTAAACTTGAATATGATTGTTAGAAACTATTTTTTTAACGTTGTACAAAGATGTATCCATTTGGAAGTCCCTCTTTTGAAACAGAACTGATTTAAAGCCGAACATTTTACAAGTAAATCGATAAACACAATTTTGTGAATTGAAGTATACTATCCAATCGTGTAATTGGAGTATACTAACCAACTTTTTCTCCATTTCTCAAAACTCAATTATAGTAAGTCGAGATAAAATATCAATTTGTTTCATTAATAGGAAATTTGTAATTAGATATTGGTTTGGTGAACCTTTATTTATTAAAACATGTTATACATCTCTTAATATTCAGGCCATAATACTGGATCCATGTCTAAAAATTTTGCGACGGTTTGAAACACCATAGCAAGCTTTTCTGAATGATTAACATATCATTAATTGCAGTTAATTTAATATCTTATAATATTTTCTCTGTGTATTCACTCTGAACTTGAAATGATATGTCGAAGCTGACATTTATTTTACCACAACTCTGGATACTTTAATATGGCACCAAATGGTTTCTGCCTTTCATTTTGTTTGTCAAGATGAGTTTTTTTTATTTTACAGTAGGAATGTTTGTTTGTTTGACAGTCATTTTCGAAGAGATTAAACAAATAAGTCAATGTAATAATTATTGAAGAACGACCAGCAAAATTATACACATAAATATTACTAAACGTACACATAATGATGTAATAGAATAAACGTACGTATGCTCAGTCTATGTATAAGAACAACGAAAATCAGAGTACCGATTATTATTCTGTGCTTACACTGTCTAAAATGCGATGACTTGCATTGTTATTCCATCACTTCACCAGCTTATTTGACTCAGATAACGTCTTTTTTATAGTTCATTTTGCACTGTTGATGTTGAATATAATATATTTGTATACTATGTAACTCTATCATAAAAAGTCTGTCTTTGTTGTTTACAAATAATTGAGTGATAAAGATTTATAAATTTTTTATTATTCTTTTAAACTTGTGCTTCAGTCGAACATAATACTAATGATTTTATCTTGTGTTTATCACAATGTAAAGGATTTTTATCAACAAATCTGCGAAAAGAACTGAGAAGAAAAGAAAAAAACTAAGAAAGCACGATCGAGTTGAAGCAACGCAATTGTCGTAAAGTTAAAGTAAAAATAAATAAATAAATAAATAAATAAATAAATAAATAAATAAATATATATATATATATATATGGACAATATTCGATCACCTTGTGATGTTCTATATTTTTACTACACGCGGAAATATAAACTTATGATTGAGCAATACTTAATTAACCCATTTGCTTTCAACATTTCACGTAAATACTTACAGGCATATATATATACATATACGTATATATATATATATATATATATATATATATATATATATATATTATATATATATATTTATTTATATACTCAATACTTATTTTATATTATTTTTAATAAGCTATAATACATTTAAGAATAATATCGACTGAGGAAAATATAAACTAGTTATTAATCCTTTTATACTGTAATCATCCATTTATAAAATAAATTAAGGTTTATTAAATATATGGTTTGTATATAGGTATATGAAATAACTTGAAGTGGTTTAATGATTATAAATCGATTAATATAATTATTAACGGTAACATTATATGTTATAATTATTTCACATAAGTCTATTGAATAACTCACTAACAAAACTTACAAATATTTCTATTTGTATTCTATAACCATAGTAATTTTTAATTTAGAATTATGATTCAACACGTATGCTCATAAAATATTATGAGAGACGAAACAATCAAAATTAATTATATTTAGTTCTAATAGAGCAACGTTAAGAATTTTAAGTTTTATGACAAATGTAAGATTTTTTATGCTTAGAGGAACGCCACTTGTTTGGCGTTGCATACATTGCTTAATTTCCTAAATTAAAAACCATTTAGATCGTTAATAAAACTTATACCTCTGCCAAATAGGGGATATAGACTAAATTTATATAGATAAACAACGTGATAAACAAGACCCTTAAACTTCGAAAAGCGTTTTTCGATAACAAGCAATGTACAACTTTTCGTATAAAAGAAGTTGCGAAAAGCGCATGGATACCCCTTTCTTGCCAGGGATGATGAGTGGTATCATCTACGACCACTATCTCTCTTCCCATCTCAGTACGCCCAAGGATTAATCACGCTTGGAAACTCAGTCCTTACCGTAGCTCGCTAACGTTAATACGCTTTAGAGGCAACCAGCCATTATGCGCTGGGTTCAATATACCAATGGTCTTGGCCGCTTTTTTAAATCAAAGATTTCTGCACATTAATAACACTCACTCTAGCCTCCGAACTAGAGTCTGTTGATCTTCCCAGTCTTCGTTATATCTTTTTCCGACCACATCGTTCGTCGCAACCTAGAAATCTGTGTCCAAATACATTTTTGAGAGGATAAAAAAAGTGAGCATTCCTTCTTATCCTATTCCTTATTCGAGCGTGGTATATTATTATACCAATTCCACGCCGCCGAATCTCGATTACACAACTCTTCACCAATACGCGACCTACGTTGTACTGCCGCATTTAGTGCGCAGCACGAGTTCGATAAATTGAAAAGAATTATACGGACTCGTTGCAGTATTACAATAAACTCGTATTACTGAGCAATACAAGAGTTTATATAATAGCTCGTTTTTTTAACAAAACCATAGCTCGTCGAAATAAATCACGATCGCCGCGACCATCTTTGCTTTAACCCTGCTATTTTACTCAAGCAAAGACAAAAATGGAGCACGCGTAATTCTGTATGAACGGTAGCGTTTCGCGTAAATCTATTGGTAATTCGTCAAATAGAAAAAAAAATCAAGTTTCATTATCGTTGAAACATAAAAGATACGTATGAGCGTTAACTTTTACATTGAAATTTCGTCGTTAACATTTTTTAGTTTCTCGTTAAAGGAACCAAAATATAAAGTTTACGTTCCGAAAATTTGGTGATTCGGACAAGGTCCACATTTTCTGCCGCTTCTACATTGGAATCTATAAGAGAGATAATGTATATCAGAATTACGAGGGAAATATTTCTTTTTAATTTTTACGCTTAGCTTACTATTGTTTTACCGAATTCAATACCTGAATACTTAATATATATGATGTTACTGTTGAATGCTAATAGAACCATCTTAAGTAATTGTACAGGGTAGTCATACAAGAATTTTGCAAATTTAGGAGGTATTTTATCAGAGTTATCTATGCGACTGATACAAATAATGAGATGCTTTATATAACTCAAATATTTGATTAAAAAAAACATATACAATATATTCAAGTTTTATCAAAATTTATATATGCGCAGATCTATCAATCTAACGAATGCTTGGTTATATTTAAGCCTAAAGATGGATGATTATCCATTTTGCTGCTCAAATTAAAAATGCGCACAGCTAATACCACTTAGTAATTTTATATTCAGGATGCAAATAATTTTGTAAGGAATTGAATAATATGTAATTATCAATTACAAATAATTAGTTGAATTTATGTGAAGTTTGGTGTAGTTTTAACTAGTTTGGAACAATGGCTTCATCAATGAAATTATTCTGTAAGTAAAAGTATACTATATTGGTATTATTAATTTTAAAACAGGAAGTTAAAAGTTCTCGAATCTGATCCAGATTTAATGATATTTTATTATTAAATCTTGAAATATATTATTAAGATTTATAAATTTACTAACTACGACCACATTCATAGCAACAATATAGCAACGTAATGAATGTAATCTGAAACGGTAAAAGAATATCCAAGATAACGTAGGTATTAATAATTAAACTTCAGTTATGCAGATACCGCAGCGATGGATCTACGTTGTAATGGGATTCTTTGGATTATTCAATGGTTTTGCAATGCGCGTCTGTTTATCAATCACTTTGACAGAAATGGTCGTTTCTGTGAATAAGTCAAAAGAATTTTTGGATGACAGTTGCTCCAGCTATAATGAAAAATCTCCAAAAAACGTAACATATTCTAGTACAGCTAAGAGTGAAACATACGATTGGAATGAGAACCAACAGGTGAAACATGACATTAATTGCTTTATTTATAAATTAGGATTATTCAACAAAGGTAATAAAAATTCACATTCTGATGAAAAAAAGCATAATTATTTTTAGTTTAGAATAGTTTGGCAATTGCATTTTCAAACAGAAGGAAAATGTCCATGCCGTGTTCATTAAATTAAAATTTTATTTTTAAATTGAATCTATATGTTTATTATTCTTTAATGAGCAGACAAATATCTGTATTCAAGATTGAGGATAATGTTTGGAATCATATTTTAAAGGCTAACATAGATATTTAAATGTAATTATTCTCTTCATAAACAATTTGAATTATGGTTGTGATATATTAAACAATGGTAATTATTAACAAAATTAAACATGTCTGAAAATTTTATAAGCGAAAGTCAATACACATGAATTTTATTAGATTTTTAGCTATATCATTTCAAATTTATTAACTAAGAAAAGAATTAATAATTTCTTCACTTTATTTAGGGTTTAATTCTCTCATCATACTACTGGGGATATGTTATCGCTGAATTACCTTTTGGTCTGCTAGCCGAAAAATTCAGTGCCAAATACACCTTCAGCTTAGGCATTTTATTCACCGCCGTCCTCAGCATTCTATCGCCATTTGCAGTTCGGTCGGGTGACTTCATGGCTTTTCTCATTATACGTTTTCTAATGGGCTGCTGCTCTAGTGGAATGTATCCAGCTACCAATGTCATGTTATCTCATTGGATTCCTATGAAGGAGCGATCGAAGGCTGGTACGTTTTTGTTTGCAGGTGCAACTCTGGGCACTGTTTTCGGTATTACACTGTCGGGCCTAATCCTCGAGCATTCGAGTATCGGTTGGCCAGCTGTTTTCTACTTCTTTGGATGTATCAGTGTCATCTGGTTTTTATTATTCATTATATTTTGTTACAACTCACCGCTTGAGCACCCCTTCATTTCTGAGAAAGAATCCAAATATCTACACGAAGAGCTGAGCGAGCACAAGCACAAGAAGCCGCACGCGATACCTTGGCGTCATATTTTAACTTCCAAACCAATATGGGCTATAGTCATAGCCAATATTGGCTTTTGTTGGGGTTTTCTGACTATGATCAGTGACTTGCCGAAATATATGAACAGCATTCTGAAGTTTTCGGTGGAGGATAATGGATATTTATCTTCATTACCTTACTTGTGCATGTGGCTGGGTAGTATAGTGACATCGTGGATCATGGATTGGTTGATAGTAACCAATAGAATGAGCTTAACTAATGTAAGAAAGTTTGGCACTACCGTTGCCTTGATAGGTCCAGCTCTTTTTTTAATTGGGGCTTCATACGCCGGATGCAACCGCATTACGGTCATCACTTTAATTACTATCGGCACCACACTTTTAGGCAGTGCATTGCCAAGTATCACCGTTAACACACTGGATCTTAGTCCAAATTATGCTGGATCGATAATGGCCTTCACTAATACTTTTGGTTCGAGTACTGGAATTATTTGTCCGTATATAGTAGGCTTACTGACGCCACATCAGACTCTTGAAGAATGGCGATTGATATTTTGGATTATGTTTGTCGTATTTGTTGTAACCGGTATCGTGTTTGTCTTGTGTGGTAGTGGTAAAGTGCAAGAGTGGAATGATCCAGAATTTTTAAAAAAATATAATGAAAAAAGAACAAAGCCCGACGAAAAAATAAATGCTACTTCTGTTTCTAGGTGTCTTAGATAAAGAAAACATCTCCGGTTCTGTAACATTTCGATGAAATAATATTAACAATGCTATATATAATTCCGAGAATACTGAAATTATCTTTAAAGTTGATTTTGAAAATGCGTATCACTAGTAATAATGTTGAAGAGCCTAGCATTCTAAGAAAAATCTAAAAGAAATAGCTATTCTCGTAAATAAAAGAGAATAAAATATGTAAAAAAATTTATTATCGAATTGACCTATTTAAAATTCTATTTTTATTTTGAACAAACTTTACGAAACCAAAAATATTTTCTCCAAGTTCAATTTATTGATTCAGATTTACTTATTTTCAGATGTTCCTTGACTAGCAAAATTTTTTTCTGTCGTTAAAGCTGTTCCTCTTTTAAGATAAATGACAATGTTAACATTATAATTATTTGCATTCATTAGATTTAAAAATAATACAGTTCGAAAATAGAATGTTCCATGTAAAGTACCTGCTTCTTTTGATTTTAACAATATTTTATCAAGTATCAATTCATTTGTCATCTCCAATGTCTCTGAAATATATTATAAAAGTAAGTTACGTTATTTCAATTTTTAAGGTACCTGAATTTTAATTTCTATATACATCTTAACGAAATATATTTGAAATTTAATAATAAATTATTTATTAAAAATTAACACCTTATACTTATAAGAATTTTACTCAGGCCAGTCCAATTGTTAAATAAAATCTGATGTTTAAAGCAGAAAATTATGTATGTAATATTCATAAAGAATACTTTTTCTATAGTACATTCATAGTTACTGTTTCATACTTGGCGTCTAGGTGAAAATAAATTAATATCTATTTTACAATTTCATAGATTTATTTTATATCGCAAAGGAATAATATACAAGAGGGGCATAATAGAATAATCTTAAATAGATTAAATAAATACATATAGTTGTTATTTCTTATTATTACAGATTTTACTTACATTACATTCTTTTTACATTAGATTCATTTTTCATTGTATAATGCAAATTCTCTTATTACAAGCATATTGTAGTATATAAATTTATTACTTTATTTTAAGAAATTTTAGCCACGTTCCTATAGATTTAAAGAATTTAACCTAATTTCTCTAATATACGCCACAATACTGAAGAACTATACGTTCTTGTTTGTCAATTCGCACCCGCTTGTTATTTATTTTGTTTTTCTCGTTTTTTCCATTCGCCAATATTTTATTTACTGTGAACCTCATTTTCTGTATCCTCATTCATTTCATTCACTTTTCAAATGTTCAATTGACTAACATGCGCATACATAATAACGTGTCGCCATTGCCGCAATTAAATCTTTTTAATTTATATATATTGGAATGCAAAACGTCAATGATAACCATCGACCCTTTAAATTTCGCTTGGTGTATACAGGAATGATCCCTCAGAATCGATTCGCTTTTACATACATTATACTACCATGTATGAATTGACATTTTTGAAGCGATTTGCGATATATTGAGCCTTATAACTTTTGGTCTTTTCTACACTTTTTCTAATGTTATCTTGAATTTGTATCGGCAGACGATAACTTTCAAACTCGTTGGTGATATCATTTGCATCCAACCTTCTTCGAATCACGGCAGGCATTCGTACAAGGCTTCAGACGCTGCCTTGTTTGACGATTTACTTATCGTAACCTTTAAATGCCTCTCTAACTTTTTGATATTTGTATTCCAACCTATTTTCCCGTTATTTATTATCCTTGTTCTTATCGCAGGTGTTATCGTACTGTTTAAGCGCTTGTGGATTACGGGTTGAATTAAGCGTATGCTTAATTCGGCACTTTTCGTAAACATTCTCAAAATCTTCCATTGTAAATGACGTTCCTCTGTCTGAGATTATTCGCGATAAATATTTCGATAAAGTTCACGGTCGTTTTAACTTTTGCATCTTTTACCTCGTACAATTGTGCGAATTGTCTCAAATTATCAATTACGCTCAGTATTTATATTTATTATTCAATTGTATTGAAGGAAGCGACTCCTAAGTGTTGTACATTCATTACTTCAAATGATATCTTATCCTGAGGAATCGAATGTACATCGTCTATGCCCTTACCGCTTTTTCCGTTAACTAGAGTACGCTCGATGATTTTACACCCACTTTAAAATTAGCTCTCATTTTTGGAAAGAAATAATATTTATAGACTCGGCTTAGCCTCTTATCTACATCAGAATGGCTAGCGCAATTCTAAAAATGTACCGCTATAGATTTTCATATTGCGTTCGGTACAATGAGAAATTTGCAGTTGTCTTCTTCTATGCAATTAACGATCGCGTAATATATTATTCGATACTTCTTTTGATAGAATATTTCATTTGAGATATTATGATAATCATACTAGACTCACAGTCGGTAACTATGGTGAATGATATACTTATTAAGAACGTACGCAGTTATCAATCGTCCCCGCTATTACCATGAATTCTCAACGGTTACAGTGATAACGGCTACAGTGATAAAGCTCTGACATCGCTATCCTTTCTGCTTATTACATACACGAATCGCATAATACTGTTGATATCCGACTCAAAAACCATAGCAACAATATCTTTTGCCGATGCTTCGTGTGAAGTTCAGTTTTCGTTGCCCTCGGATAATAAATTTGTAGTTTCGGCACAAAAATTAATCATTCTTGTAATTCTACGAAGGTACATTCATTTTCGTCTTTCGATTTAAATCGCGCATCTTTCTTTGCTAGGAAGGTTAGTACCCTCGTGCCTCTACAAACTCGGTAATAAAACATAAAAAAAAGCCAGCTAGACTTCAAGATTTACGAACTTCGCGCATGTTCATCTGTCGGTCGCATGAATTTTTCAATGGTCGGAACCTTTTCCGTACCTGGATGACTTTTTCCTTCATATAACCGAAATCGTAAAAAGTCCATGGTTCGCATGCTAAATTTATATTCCTTAAATGTATCGTTAACCCTATCTTATTTAAAAGCTGTAAAATGAACTCGTATGTTTCGAATTAAAGCACTCGAATCTTCGCCTATTGTATACACGCATCATCGACATATGTCTCCGCTACGTTTTTCGTGTGAGCGGGCTCTAATACAATCTTCATAATTTTCGCAAAGAGGATTGGCGCGTTAATTAGACTAAACATTCCACGTGTGAATTCGTCCGTTTGATTTTCCGTAATAAACGTGATGTTTACGATTTTTCAAAGGAGTACTTGCAAATATTTTTCTGAATGAAATCTAAAACGACATAGCGGTTCGTAATACAGTTTCATTTTTTCCAAGTACGCTTTATCTCTGGAATTTCATTCATATGGTTTCGACGAATATATTTCACTTCCCTTCTTACTTTCTATGTTCATTTCTAATATGTCCCTACATCCATGTTCCTATGTCGTTTTCGCTATGGAATTTTTTAAATTGTTTAAGGTTTTTATGAGTTTTTCTTTCTTAAATGATACATCAGCTTCGACACATACTTCGATTTTCATTATCTAGCTCTCGTGCATTTCTTCTATTAATTTTTTCTAATCTTAAAATTCTTTCGCCTAATTTCTCACCTACGTCAATGATCTTTTGCCTGTCCTCAAAATTGATAAAGGCAGCATAACTTACCTATTCTTACTTCTACGAAATTGATGCTTTTTGACTCTATGGTTTTCTTTACTTGTAATCGCAGATGAATGGATGCTAAGCATTCATTACTCATATTTAGCATGTTCGCTTGATCAAAAAGAAATACATTCCCGATAACTATTGTAACTGATATAATTTGCTTCCATAAATGATCTAGCTAAAATGCTGTCTACATTTTATGCATCGTACGGTAGAATTCGAAAAGGAATAAGTGTCGGCTGTAAATTTTCGAAAAATATTTCCGCTTCAACATAACTGACCGATTCAACTACATTCCTACTATCACCTGCAAATCATGATGCCAGGCACTGTGTTCGCAAACTATTCTTCAATACCAATGACACTTTTGTGATGGAAATAGAAGCGTCCGTATTAATCTGCGTAAGTACTGGATTATCACGGATTTTAATCTCTCGCAAAAATTTTCATTGGAAACTATTTGAATCCTTTCAATTGTAAATTTTACATTTTTTGCAGGTAGAAGACACTTATTTGAAATATGCCTGAACTTACCATTCTGAAAACAAGTCGGTGGTTGTCGCGGTGCATTTCAATCACGTACTGAGTAATCGGTCATATCACAGTTACAGGACTTATGTCTGTGGTTAATAACTGGTTCTGCTACGATCACGTGTCTCGCTGTTTCATTAATCGGTCTTTCGAGCGTGATGGATGGTAATGCTTACTGCTGCTAAAAGTTATTTACACTCGTGCCCGAGCCTGATACATGTCGCGTTGTTTAATTTACGATATTCGTTGCTCTGTCACAACCTTGATACAGTACTGTTTATTTTGTTTGTCTGTGACGATTCTTTTTTCTCCATCAATTCTTTGAACCTTATAATAACTGGAAAATAATAATTTAATTTACAGCTCCGTTTAGCAATATCTTTAAAACTTGATTCTATGTCCATGTCATGTTGACTCGGAATAAAGTGTCTCAGCTCCTTAGATCACAATCCTGATACTATGTTGCTCTTTATCTCCTCCACATCTAATTGCGTTATTTATATAAAAGTACCTTATCATGAGAATATAACCAGTGTATCCTGTCCGAATGTTCGTACTGCTCCACCAATGAGGTGCGCTTTTACAGTCCTCCACGTTATGAAATGCAGTCTTTAACGAATTTGTTTGACATTATATAGCTCACGTATAGCCACGTGCTCGAATTTTATGAGTGAAATTTATTAGAATCCCTCCAAGTAAATACTAAGAGCCATCAGAAATGTATATTAAATATCTCCTTGTATCATTCTTATATATAGATGAAGTAAAACATTTTATATGTATATATTGAAAAGAAAATGTCTGAATTTCAGATGAATATTATTTATTTGAATAATAATAATAATAATAATAATAATAATGTATGTATGTTTTATAATCAAATATTTATGTCAAAATGTTAAATGCAAGAATTTAAAAATATGCACACTTAAAAAAAATCGCAGTGCTTTTCAAATTTAAATGTTCTTACGAATAGTTAGTTTGAGTTTTATAATTGAGTAACTATATATACAAAACTTACGCATTATATCCAAACTTATATCAATTTATCTAAATATTCTTATGTTTTAATTAATTTTGTCCAAAATTATCATAACAAAGAAATATTCTAATTTTATTGATTTTCCGACTTGAAAATATTTTTCCCCAATGATGTATGAATTTTTCATTTAATCATATTAATATTATTAAGTAAAATTAAAATAAAAAAAATTGAAAAAAAATTTTTTAGAAATAATGATGCTTTATCTTGTTCGAAACGATAAATTTAGACCTCTAGAATAAATAAACCAATTATAGCACTTTGATACTTTAAGATTTTTTTTAGGACATTTTGAGGTAGAAAAATTACTGGCTGTATTCTTCCTTAATGCAGTATACTCCAGTAAGTACGAAATATTCAAAATATTCTTAAATATAGAATTATTTCACTTTTTTCACTCAAGATTATCATAAACGAAAAATTTGGAGAAAAAACTTTCGGCTAGACTTCCGAAAAGCATATGTTTCCGATTTTGTTTATTGTTCTATGGATTACGAATATCGTAGCGACTTTTAACGAGAATTGAATTTTCATGGTGAAATTCATAAATTACTCATGAACATGGTAATTTTTTGATTTTATCTGAAAAACTAAAAATTTTTAAAAAGTGTATCTTATTTTTACCTACAATAATGATTTGGAATATTTTTTTTATATTTTTTCCGATTCAATTTTTGTCAAAAATTACCTCTATATTTATAATCAACACCCCAAAAATGCTACTTGGCATAAGATATTATATTTGTAAAATTTTTCTCAAAGAGAAATATCGCTTGCACCAAAAAAATGTATAGAGCAAAAAATATGATATTTTACTAAAACTACAACTATTCGTTGAAATATTTTTTAAAATTTTTCATATTTTCGAAGATATATTTGGGAAAACAAATTTTTTTAAGAATTTTGTCATCAAAATTCAATTTCCCAAAAAACCACAACGATATTTTTAGTTCGGAGTCCAAAAACATAAGTATACAAATTTTCATCAAAATCGAGACTGAGGTTTTTTCGGAAGTTTATCAAAATTTTCCGATGATTTTTTTATATTTATTTCGAAAATAAGTAGGTTAGAAAAATTTGAAGACTTGACTCAAAGATTTAATATAAGAATAAGTTTTACCATATTACTATTAAAAATACGAAATAAAACTTAATATTTTTTTTAGTCTACAATGATTTTCTTTGACATCTTGATGCTATATCATATTTCCTTAAGGCTTAATACGTTCGCTAACTTTACACACAATGACGAAAAAAAAACCAATGTGAAGAAATATAGAATCTTAGAAAAAATGTCGACAATATTTGACATTTCTGCGTGTGTTACAAAGATAGGAAAAATTACTTGTTCCATTATTAAATTAAGTTCTGAAGTAAATATTACATTTGAACTTAACGCCAAAACTAACTCGGAATTTAAATCTGTTTTACGCGCGGCATGACATCACTGCACCACAAATGTTGATCTATTTCAATATAAGTAGATAATAACTATCATGGCAATAAAATTCCATTGTGTGACTAACCGTGTGCTAAAGTTAATGTATATAAATATTTAGGTGTATTAACTTGTGGTACACGTTTTTCCTCAGTTTTGTCAAACAATGGTATTTTATTGTCATAACAGTTATATTATATTTATATTGAAATAGTCTGCAAGTTGTTTTTGAGCTACAATGACGTCTTCATGACGTGTAAAGAAGATTTTAATTCATGATTATATAACAACAAAATCTGATAAACAGTGAATATTCTCATTTCGCCATATAATCTATATCATAATCTAAATACAGTGAATAATTATACTGTAATGTACTGTACTATTACGATATATATATATATATATATATATATATATATATATATATATATATAGTGTTTGATTAATCTTATCTTAAGATATGGAATTGGAATCTTTTTTTCAGAATAGTAAAAATTTTCTACCAAAATATATTTTCAAATAGATTTTCTTCATTATAGTCGATGCATTATTATATTATCAGTAACATTAAAAAATTATTAAGAACAACTAATATATTTGGGTAAACTACTTCCGTCGGAAGTAATTTCGAGATTAAAAATTTCCATTGTTCGGATAATTTATTTATCATTGGATTTTAATTGTAGTAATTAATTTTGTTGATATGAAAGAAAATTTTAAGCTTTTCAAAATGTGTTGATGTGAGATATTAAACAGGTATGAGTACTCTTCTGTTTTATTTTAATATGAAATATATCTATTATAGAATATAAAATAGTATAATATAATATAAAAGAATGAAATATGAAATATATAATAAAGTCATTAAATTCATGACTATCAAAATCTAAATACATAACGAAAAACAATTATTCAATTCAAATAAACCATATTTTAACCAAATGCCTTTGGTTAAATAATTTATTTGAATTAATATTATTTTGATTTATGTCAAATGTTTAAGCAAGAACATATAGCTAAATGGTTTATTTCAAATTTTGAATTTCACAATATTTTTTTCTGTGCCGGATAAATATAATATTATATAAAAATTAATATATAAATATATGATTCATTTTTGTTATCAATAAATGCTTTATTCAGACAGAAATATTTTACAAATAAAAAATGGATAAAAACATAACAAAAACCATAATACATGTGATATTTATAAACATGGTGGTAATACCACACTCGTTACAATTAGTGAAGGATTAATTTTTTTACATATGATAGCTTAATTTCTAAAAAAGGTAGTGTGGCTTACAATCTTGTGTATAGTTAGAGTGTGTCGCTAGAAAAGGTGGTTGTACATGTACAAAAAAAACTAGCTATACTAATATGACATGTAAAAGATAGGAAGAAAAAACAAAATGTAGATAAGTAATAATAAATAACACATAACGTAGTATTGATTTTTTTTATTTAGTATTTAAAGTACAGCATAGTTTTGATGTCTTTTGCTGTCATGTCCGTTGTGTATCTTAATGTCATATTATTTATGTATTTATAAAGTTTTTTATTGCTATTCCTTCTAGGTATGTGGTATAGTACCGGTATACCATTTTGATTGCATACAAAGTTGTTTTCATCTAGAATTTTGAAATCGTTACAGTTGCGAAGCCATTATTTATTGCATCAAAGGATTTTATTTGGTTTGGTTCGTGGATTTTATTCAACAAGTGGTTGTTTAACTTTTTCAGTGCTTTTATATAGTTTCTTATTAGTTTAATAATAAAAATATCAATTCTTATTATTTCAGCTTGATGATATGATTCATTTCTACAATTGAGAATGCCATAATGAAAATTTAAAAGTAAGAAAAAGGTAGCACTTAAAACTTTTTGATTACATTAATATAATGGTATACAAATTATGTTAAAAATTTATATACCTTAAGAATATGGTCAGCTATATATATATATATATATATATATATATATATATATATATATATACATATATATATGAAAAAATATATTTAAAATTTATCAAAACTAATGTTCGGTATTCATTACCAAAACAAACTAGGACCGTAAAAAAGGATATTAAAGATTTCATCTCTGAACACTCCAAAGCGCTTCCAAAGTCTCAAAAATTCCCTCCTAAAGTATTCTGACGCTTGAATAACAAGGACAAAACATTTCTATTAGTAAATGAGCTCGATAAGACACCGGAATATCTTAAATTATATGAGCATAATATCAACACTTTGTCTTATTTTTATAATTTGTTTGTATTTTTCTGAATTCCATTTATTATGAAATGAACGAAACAAACAAACAATCGTCATTTATAAAATAAAACTTTATAGTGACTGAAATTGTTTTCCAACAGTTAAGATTTTGCTATATATATGTATATCATGTAATCAAGCCTCTTTTTTCAGAATGATTTTGTCAAGAATAAATGTGGATAATAAAGCAATTTATTTAATGATTAATGGTCTATATACCTGTGAATGAAAATATATACTGGTATTATTAGCATTTTGCAAATGATTTCAGTTAAAAAGCTAATATCATTAAACGATAAAATAATGACATAATTATACTACAAACCATTAATTTACGCATTTTTTATATAAAATTATACATATAAGCATTTCAGCTTTATTATACGATTGAATTATTGTTGATAATAATATAATCTAAATTATTGCAAAGACAGCCTCCTTCAATTTATTTCAACACTGAATTAATTTTGAGTTGACATTTCATCAGAATATATAATAAACAATTACATATATATCTATATATATTTATATGTATGTATGTATGTCTACCTATATATGAATTTATATTATAATACATCGATATAATGTTTTATATACAGATCTAATCACGGATAAAAATAACTGATGGATTATAGATATAAAATGTCTTATTATATATACTCTTTCTTTTTTGCAACAGCTACGCACTTGTATAGGAATTAAACAGTTCTTGATATTTCATGCAAATCTTTATATATATATATATATATATATATATATATATATATATATATATATATATACATATAATGGCCATAAAATACGCGCCGAAAAATCGTAAAAGAGGATTAAAATATTCTGATTGGTTCGGCGTATCATGCCAGAGATTAAATTGTAATCCACCCGAATGCGTCTAAATGTCAAGACCATCCATATAATTATAATTTTTGTTCCTAATCACACTTTTATTATTATTACATAATTGCGCCCGAGTAAAATTGTTAAAGCAATCATTTTGATTGGATTCGTTATATTATCTTTCTTATCATATAACAAAAAAATATGTAACCCTTCGATCCTCTTTCTGCGACTTCCAGTAAAAATTTATAACTAATTGCTCCGCACCGCTGACGTGATCTAAAAAAGACAATGTTTGGAGAAAAAACAAGTGAAAATTGCTCGCGTTTACTTTTCCAAAGCTACATAAAATAAGTTTGCACAGGTATTAGAGCCCGACGATATTTGATGTTGATATTGTGTCCAATACGATAATGCCGCAAATCTTTAAAAAATTATTTAATAAGTTTTTTCGCATACATAATTTCACAATCGTCCAGGCAATTAGCTTATGTTATATATTATTTCTAATTAATACGTACCGAAAATTAATAACAATGATTTTAACAAATTAATTCACAATATATATATATATATACATATATATATATATATATATATATATATATATATATATACGTATACAGAGTATGTGTGGGTGTCTGAGAGAGACAGAGAGAGAGAGAGAGAGAGAGAGAGAGAAAGACTCTATACCTCTAATGTAGAACAACTTAAAATTTCTAATATATTCATATATGCGGAATGTAATTTGCTTGGATGAAAGTTGCCAGTATGAAATTCTAAACCTTATAATTCTCTTTGAATTATGCGTTACGTGTAAATATTAGAAATTATATAATACAAATGGAAGAATATATATATATATATATATATATATATATATATATATATAAAGAAGGAATATCAGTAAATCATACTTTTACAAAAAAATCTGTTAAAATTTTTAATATACAATGATATGTATTGTGTTGCTTTATCTATAATTAATGATAAATGTACGGATTATTTACATTTCATTTAGTCCGACTATTATAATTAAAATCTACGATTTTTTTACCCTCATCGTTCACGCAGATAGGAAAAAAAGTGAGAGAAAAATGCTCGTCGCGCGTGTATTATTAAATAAATATATTTGCGCTTTTGTACCATTCTATATATATATATATACATACTTAAGAATATATAAGAAGAGTACGAGAATATTTCTGTACAGTCATTCTTAGGTTGTGCATCAGTATAGATTTTAGTTTTTATATATATTCATTAATTTTAAGATTTAATGTTATTTATCGTAAAACATACAACTATAACAAAATTACGCCCAAAAATGTCCAATAATTAAAATTTTCAATGAATTTCGTAATAAAGCATGATTTGGAAACAATGCCATCCGGTTTCTTCATTGTTCGATAGCAAACTCGGTCCCGTTGCCTGTTGTGCGTCATACAAATAAATAAATAAATGAAAAATCTCAGAATTCACGATACATTTTTCAGGAGATTATATTCTGCATTTAGAATCTGCGAACAAAGAATTTTTTTTTCTACAAATTAATTTTTTAATACAGATAGTGAGCACGGAAATTTTGAAACCAGTTTGTGGAAAATCCGAAAAAATTTTCTATTCTATTAGTATCTTTCTATAACTTTAGTACAATCAATTGAATTCGTTACGATGATAATTGTATTTCAAGATTATAATGATGTACTTCTTTCGAAAAACTCATCAACGACTCAGCTGTAAATTCAATATTTTCTTTCATTATCTGATTTTTAATTGATTTGAGCGTATACTACATATAATTTATTTTATGTATGATAACTATACTACGAAATAAAAGAAAAATTCTAAACGCTATATAATCTAAATTATTATTCAAAAGTTTTGTATTTCCGTAATATATTAATGGACAAAGTTTATATTTATTTAAAATTATAAATTAATATTGATATAAATTCTTGAAAATTCAAAAAAATAAACAAAAAGTTACTTTTTGTTTTTTATTCATCAGATTTATATATATATATATATATATATATATATATATATATATATATATATATATATATATGTACAGCGAATATGAAGTTTTGTCAAAAAATCATCTATTCGATAATATATATTGAATGCCGATCCGAAATCTCTTCGTTTGAGTATTAATAAATTAATGACACAACTCCCTGATAAATGTTGGTGCGAGATCCGAGTAATGCGACACATTTTTTACGTACTTTTAAGTACGTTTGATATTCTCTTTATTTTTATCATTTGCACTTCACTTTCCATATTATTATAATCCTTATTACATAATCCATTATCTATAATTTTTTATCAGAAATTATTATAAAATATATAATTATAACAAAGTATAGTCATATCACTTTCAAAATGATAAAATATGCAAAGGCTTTCACCATGTATAATATATATATATATATATATATATATATATATATATATATATATATATATATATATATATATAAATACATATTAAAATGATTTGTCCAGAGATGAATTACTTCTGATGGGTATAATAAGTTTGCACATCTTATAGATTCGATCCATCATTCAAACGGATCGAATCGTTTCAATCCGTTTAAATCCGACCGCAAAGCGAACATGATTGATACGATTTTGAATCGGGCTTTCATCCGGTTGCTTTGGCTTGACAATCTAATTTTCATAAAATATTTAACTAAATTCGCCATTATTCATTGGGATTAAAACGGGGTAGATTATAAAGTTTTAGATTGAATGAAACCGGTGGAAACGTGTTTAGCTGTACGCGAGTTCGCTTCCAATCGTCTATGAAAGAGGTTGAATTTCGTAAGATTTTATTAATGGTTTCTAACTGAACGTGCGACTCAGTGCGTTTCAAACCGTTTTTTATATACGGTTCTGGTCTTTGGATTCCATTCGGTTGAATCCAATTTTTTTTTCTAAGGAATCGTTAAGATGTTCTTTGCTCGCTTATGAATAAAAGATTTTTTTTCTGTTTTTTAAAGTCGCTCTATTTATGCTTCCAAATATCTTTGCTAATCAGCGACGGAGGTCTACGATGTGTTGGTAAACAATGCACATGTAAATTATTACAGCGTGCTTGTGTCAATCGGCCGAGACCGGGATTTGAACTCGGATCACCGAATTACTAGTCCTTCGCTCTAGCGATCGAGCCATCGTAGGCCTCCCGATTCATAAAAGATATTTGAAGATTAATCTTTGATAAATTTTCGCCAGAAACTTTAAGCTCAGAATGTTTTAACAAGAAAATATTGCTTCGGTGATTAGTAAAGATTCTGCTTAATAAAATACGCACACACGCACGCGCGCACACACACAGACACACACACAACGTGTAGCAAAGTTGAATAAAAATTTACGGGGTGTAATGATCAATTGCACAAATAATTAGTTAATTTTATCTGCATATCGCGCTATTAGCTGCTTTTTTTTATCCATGAGAATAATAACTCAAGGTGACGATTTGAACGTTTTGCTTATAACCTATTAATATATATATATATATATATATATATATATATATATATTTCTAATTATAATATCGGCCGATTTATTAACTTTCCTATCTTCTATTTAAAAAAAAGGAGAATTGCAGATAACAAGGTATACACGGATGAACCATCCCAATTCTTATTATTATTATTATTATTATTATTATTATTAAAAAAAAGTATTATTATTCGATCTGCTCTCATCTTCCTACATAATTATACATCAAAAATATATACATATTTTTCAAAAAAAAAAAAACCCGCCTCACCGGATAAAGTATTCTGTACGCTTATTATTATATAAAAATTTTCCCGCAGTCATTATTATAAATATGCTAATGACGACGTGTGTACGCGCTCGCGTGCCGCGCTCGGAAGTGCAACGGCGCGACTCCCCCCCCCCCCTCCGTCACGAGCGCTTCTGTGTCAATGCACCCGCGGCGCCCGGGACCTCGAGCTTAATAAAAAATTTTGCCGCGACGCGCGCGCCTGATAGCCGCCGCGAAGCTTCTGCCTTCGTCGTCGCTATTACTTTACATGTGTATAGACGTAATATATAATGCGCTTTAATGCAAAGAAAAGCGGATATATATATATATATATATATATATATATATATACACACGCACATACATAAGTAATTAAAATATTGATAAATCGTAACAGCTAATGTTCGAATGCGACTCAGCAGCCTCGCGTCTTTTACTATATTTATTATTATATATGAACAAGCGCACGCTTTTGGGGCGGGTGCCGTATACCGGTGCAATCCATGGTGGTTACATTGCACTATAATGATCGTCAGATGAGAGGAAAACGAAGAATATATATATATATATATATATATATATATATATATATATATATGCACTGTCATTTATTAAGAAACTGCAGCATATCTTTCTTCAAAAACTCTCGATAACAGTTTTGTAATATATATATATATATATATATATATATATATATATATATATATATATATATATATATTATTATAGAACGGGGCGCGTTCCATTTTATCTCTGTACACATTATTTATGAAAGACGCCGCGATATCATTGGCATAGGCTTCGGATGACGTGAAAGTTATGAGATAAAATGTGGTTCCAAAAGTTCGAAAGATATATATATATATATATATATATATATATATATATATATATATATATATATATATATTTGATGAATGAAAAATAAGAAAAATATGTCGTACCGAATATTGTTTTTTTGTTTTAAGTCGATGTCCTTGAATGATTTCAATTTTAATAGTAGAAAATTCGAACCAAAGATATATCCGGAAAAATTCGAGAAAATATACAAATTGACACTAAACGGTACGGGTTTAGAGTAATAGAAAAATAATAGTACTCCTAAGTATATAATATAATTTGATTTTCATAATAATAAAGAATTAATATAGAAATTAATAATAATGAAGCTTGTGATTGCGATATAATCTTCCTGGAATTCAGTTGATTTTTTTTCCTCTTATCTGCTGTATTTTAATGGAATGTTTTTCGAGCTATAGTCCTCCAGCCATGTATAAAAATATTCCATAATGATCATCCTTTCGAGGCTCAAAACTCGATTTTGTATAGACACGGAGAAATAAAATTTCTTATGATTCTGTAATATACCATTGTATATATTAAATTATCTCATTCTCATATTTCATTGCATTAACAAATTATTTATTTGTTCCATGATAAAGTTTATAATTACGCGAATGAAAAATTGTTATTGCATCTAATACATACAATCGAGTATTTTAATAACTTAATTTAAATAGCATTTCATTGTGGCCGAAGAATGTTCTTATTAAATTAAAACATTTCTGTATTTTAAATATGCACGTTTTAAAGTCACGCGTAAAAACATTAAATCTTATATTTTTGGCAAAAACTTCTTTGATCAGCCGATCCGCGGCATTAAATTCATTGCAGATGAATCGAGGCATTGAAGCTCGGTATGTGTGTGTGTATATATACATATATATATATATATATATATATATATATATATATATATATACGACTCTTATGCAACTTCTCCATAGTTATTTATAAAACGTAAAAATATTCTTATATTCGATTGTAAATCCTGCGAATAATTTCTCACCTACATTTATTCACGTCAGCAATCGTACATAATACAACTTCTATTATACTGGAATATCCTCGGAATTTGCTGCATTTCGATAACCGCAACCAATAAATGCGACGGGGCCTATCAAAACTGTCGCCCCGACAGCGCCGCTGCCAGGGGCTTTTTCCATAAAGAGCCGATGGCTGATAAGAGAGCGGCATTAATTAATGCAGCGTCTATATATAGGTGCAGTATACATATAAACTGTGAGTATATACAGGCGCGATTTCTTGGAATGAAGAGCGCATCGATAAAAATGAGAGTGAGAACGGAGCGAAACTCTTGGGATAGTGCCCCGATCAGCCGCTGGGGGGCCATCCCGAACGTCGCACACGGCAGGAGGAATATTGTCGATGTCTAAAATAACGAATGTATCCTAATTCTATACATGAAAAAGACTTGTGTGACTTGAAGTTTTTTTTCTTACTATATCGTGTGTTTCATAGAATCAAAGAGGTACAAAGAGCGGGAGACGGGATCATTGACCTCTGTCCAGATTTTTAAAGATTGTCTCATTGGAGAAACAAAAGTGAAAGAAAAATTAATTATTACATAATTTTATTGTTATTTATTAAAAATATATATTTCTATATGATCAAAATTTAATTAATGTAAATTCTCGTGAGCTATCAATTTTAATTTTATTATATGAATGTGGTATAAGAATTTATTCTTTACAGCTTTGGCTTGAAAAAAATATGCAAATTAAGAATGATGGATAATATTGAATTTTTAAAAAGAAATAAAATCTACTATTTTTTTTGTATACTCGTGCATAATTACACAGCATATTATGAATATGCAAGTGTATATATAAATATTTATCACTCTTCGACGAGTTAAGCGTTATTTTTACCTAATTATATAATTCTATACTTTTTTTTTAAACGAGCATTCTTTATCAAATGCACAGCAGCTTTTCGTTTCAAAAATGTAGTGAACCGTAACATTTATTTTATATAGATATACAGGGTGTCCCGCATATGATTGTTCTTGCTACCTAATCGGTAACTAACGAGCGCTCTCGTAAAGTTATCTTCAGATAATCAATTATGAACCCTTCTCCTGCCATGTTTGATAGTTCCCGCCCCTTTTTTCTTTAAACTATCGTGATTTTCTAGGCTCATCTTTTCATTTTCCAAATCCCTCGATCCAGAGCCGAATTAGCATTTGCTCATTGGCACAAGACACAACAAGTATTTGCAACTTTTCCAAATCTGTACAATCTTTGTCTACAACTTTTCCTGGTGATTACCGATCCGCTAGTATGTACCGTTATATTTTGGACATCCGATATATATATATATATATATATATATATATATATATATATATATATATATATAATCAAATTAAGAGAAATTCTCCTGCGCAAAATCCACTTGATTGTCGCATTTTTCTTCACCAGTGCTGAATTTAAATAAGAACTTTTGTGATATTAG